>JAWWES010000081.1:82352104-82393079 GCA_035583135.1 Lophotriccus pileatus | reverse complement strand
GAGGTCCCTGACCGGGAATCGAACCCGCGGTCTCAAGGGTACCAGCCCTGCGTCTTAACCACTAGGCCACCGGGGGCAGATGGAGATGAAAAACTGTAGTAATAAACAGTCAAAATGGCAGGGAAATGAGAAATTGTACTATTCAATTTTAAAACAAAATGTTCAACTTATTAAGGACCACAATAACCTTTTGGGTTTGCTCTTCAATGAGAAAAATGAAAGGGAGAAACATAAAAAGGAACTATCATTTACTTCAGTCTCTCTCCAGTGTATGTACCAGGCCCCTGTGTATCCACAACTAATTTTCAACTTCCATGACTACAGGTGACCTGAAAATTTTGCTTGTGACAACAAGATACAGATTAATATTAACCCGAGTTAAGCTTGTCTAATTTCATGCTGTATTTCTTTTTTTCTGGTATACATTCTGACATAAAGCTTTATACAGACTGAGAATCTACTGAACTGGTATCATGTAAAACCTTGAGACTTAGCAGTCTATTTAAGGGTTTGCTAATTATGCATCCTGAAGGATGTCTTTTACAACACATCTTAACTCAGTAATGAGGCATTTTTGTGTATTTAACTGTCCTATTGCTGAATTCCAGATTTATTGCATACAGAAAAGTCAAGTGTTGCCAGAATCAAACACAAGAAATTTTTAATATCACAGTCACTTCTTATGAAAGACTTTATCCTCAAGAAAAAACTGTAGTGATCACTTAGTGAGAAAAAACCTGAGTTGGGAAAACAAAAGGTATTACAAGCTAGCGTAAAAATAATAAGAAAAAATTGTAGCGCACACATGAAGGCATGGGTCTAAGTGTTCTGCTATATGAATAGGCCTAGTCATTCATAGGGGGAGCATTTGGGATATATCCAAATAATTTTGGCAGAAGCCAGCCTCTGACAAAGGATCTCTACGATGCCATATGACAATATCTATATATATAACGTAAAGAGGAGCCATGGGTGGTTTGGAAGAAATTATTTTGCCTTGAAGACCTAAGTGAGGGGAAAACAAACTTATGAATTGTCAATGACTAAGTCAAATTTTTCAAAGGAATAGTTGTTTCCATTTTAACAGTTGTCACTAACTTCATGGCCAAATATAAAGTCTCTGAGCATTTGAAACAGATGGTACATCTGAAAGCTAGACAATAAATCGTTGTGTCCTCTGATCAGCCTTCTACCATCTCAAAAAAACAGGTAGCAAGAAGATGGCATAACACAAAATACTCCCTTCTCAACGGTACATACATAAACATTCAAGCTTTCCTATTCATTTATCCAGAGCTTCTGGATATTGGTTACTGTGCTCTTTCCTTGCCTTCTGTGGTCAACGATCAGTAGTGAACCACTTTATCATGGTGGACATGGTTAAATCCTGATCTGTGAAACATTTTTATCCCTTAAGTCCTTATGTACTCTAAAGGAGCTATTCCACAGAAAGGATATGCAAGAAATACATAGTTACTTGCTTTTAAGTCAATCAGTACTCTCTTACTGTGGTTCTTTCTCAAAGGAATTTGGTCACTACCTAACGCACGGGTATTTCAACTTTTCTAAACAACGTTTACAACATGGTCATTGTTGTCATCTGGAAGGAATGGAGAGAGGCACCTGAAGTTACTTTTAATTAGGCCAGCCCTTTTGGAGAGAGGTAACAGGTCTCTGAATAATTGGAATAAAACTGTTCCTGAGGAGCCAGAGTTGGAAGGACAGGGACATATCCTTAAAAATTGTAAGAGTAAATCAAAATCAGTCTCCTGAATAACTCAAGATTACTCAAAACATGGAAACTATTGCTATTGACTTGGACTTGTGTGGAGCTTGTGCATTTTGTTTTGGTATATAAAATTTAGTCAGCTCACAGAAGGTGAAAAAAATGCCAAAGCCATTATCTTCACGTGGTGGGGGCACACTTTGTCAGTCGCTTTCACAAACCTCTGCAGGGCTCTGACAACTCTGCCTTTGCAAAAACTGCAGTTGTGATACTCTTCTTAGAAACAAAAGCCTCTGCAGAACTCCAGACGAAAGATGGAGAATGACTATGACTTTTTCTTATTTTCTCTTGCCAGTATTATGTAAAGACTGAGGGCTATTTTTCCCCCTTAACAATAGTCTTTGATATTATAGAAATCACTGATTTCACTTTTAATGTTATTATATCTTCAACATCATTTGCTGTAAGAACTAAACAGCATATTATTGATTATTTTTAAGTGTTAAATGAGCTCAATTTTTTATGGAGCCTTATAGATTTATCTGTATAAACTTCCAAGGGATGTGTAACTCAGTCTCTCTGGGTCTATGATAATTGAGCATCTGCTGTTTTCTTATAATGCTCTAGAGTGCCAGCCTATCTACCTAACAATATATTTATAGTTTCCTGTACTTCAGGTTAAAAAAATCACCTGGTTTATATCAGTCATGTATAAACACAAAGAATATCTGTAAGCACTTTTGAATCAGTGCCAGTTATCACAGTTCTTCTAATTAAAAAAATGTCAATTTCTTTCTTCTTCAAAAATCTGAAGAAAAACAGAGTCTGTATTTCACATAAACTGGCATTAACCAAATAGACAAGCATCCATGAATGCCGCAAGATGAGTATTTTTGTTCTTAGAAAAAAAAGCTATTACCACGAATAACTGTGAATCCTAAATCCCTTTTATTTTCTGCTTACAGCCCAGAAAGAATATTTATAAAGCAGTCATTTAACACATCTTCTCATGAGACCAGTAGGCAAGAATCAATATGCCAGCACAAGCCCAGTGCCTTTATACAAAGCTAGCAGGACTGCCCGTAGTGGAATAGTCCTCCACAGCGGGGAAGAGACCCGAGCTGGGGCCTGGCTGCTGTCGGAGGTTATGGCTGCCTCAGCCATCTGTAGGATAGCAGGGGCTCTGTGAGTGGCTGCCACGTTACATCAGGAAAGTCTCAGATCTGGAAATCTCTAGTTTTCACTACCACTGCTTTCTGGTGTTTGGACCCTATGCCAAACTAGGCATGTCTGCTTCCTGCAGCTGTTGTTCTCTATCTCAGCATATTGTAATTTTCAAGCCATACAAAATAGCTGGGAATTTTTTTTTTGGTTTTTGGTCAAAGGAAAGTGAATTCTTGTGCAGGGACAGCTATTTTATTAACTCACTTTAAAAAGGGTAAGATTTGTAAGTAAAATAACTGGAGAACATTCTCACTCAGATTTAGTTTAAAAAAACATGTTTTCTTTATTTGTTGACATTGAAAGAAAAGAATTTCATCATTTTAATTAAAAAAAAAGTAAAAGAATCCTATTCACTAAGAAAATTTCTTTTCAAACATAGAGGAAATCACAATACTGAACATCACTGTGTAATGTTACTCCCTGTAATATCCAGAGATACTAAAACTGCATCACAATAGCATTTACCAGCATATTTCTACTGTATCATCAGATTGAAAGCTCCAAACCTGCGTATATATAAATTATTTTAATAAGTGGTAAGTTGACAGGGAACATCTGCTCTAGCTGCTGAACCCACTAATGTGATCCACCTGTCACTATCTAGGTCATTACGTAACTGTAATTCTGAACTGCTGTAATATTTTTGGCACATGTACTAAGCTCCTAGTTGCCCTAACAGATTGAACTGAGGTCCAAGATTAATATACCTTTTTTTTTTAAAAAAAAAAAATCAATATGCATATTTATAGTACTCATTAGGACACTGGGAAAATACCAAGGAAATACACTTCAGCATGATTTTGCAGTCCTTTTTTTCTTTTTTTTTTTTTTTTGTTAGAGGCATTTCAGAAGAAATTTCACTGTATTTTTCATAAACAACAAGAAAAGTAGGGAAGATAGTTGTCATGAAGTATTGAATCAGAGATTGTTTTAGAGTGTTAGTTTTCATGTTGTGTCTTCCTATGCATCTTGCTGGTTATTTCCACCTTACTTTCTCCATACCAACCAGCCTAAAAGCTTGCTAAAGCAAAATGCTTTTAGCAGTGGACTGTCAAGACTCAGAACTTTATCTGAATTTTTATATGAAATATTCAGATAAATCAGAAGTAGTCTGGCTAATGTTTCACTACTCATAGCAAAGCATATAGTCATTAAGAAGATAAGAGGCAATCCACCTTAAGCCTCTAAAAAAAGAACATTATGGTTTAGGTCATTTATGTCAAACGAAAGTTCTCTTGCTTAAATGATGCACATTGTGTGTTTCAAAGGTGAAAGCTCTGATAACATTTCTTCATATACAGACCACTGTTGTTTCTAGGAAATAGGTAACATATCAACATAAACATACTAACACGTTAAAGTTGGATCAGTGGTCTGAAAACTGGAACACCTCAAGTCCTATTTTAGATATTATTTATCATCAACCTTCAAATGATATTCAGCATTCAAAGGGCTTTGTTCTCCATTAATACAGATATAAAATTTATATAAAAGACATCATACATTATCAACAGTAGGGCTTCATCTGGTATAATCATCACTTGTGATGGTTATTTCATCAAAAAATCTGCAAGCATAATCCAGAGAAAACTATTTCAAAAAATTTATTATACCATGCTGTAAGTTATCCATAGGAATAATAACTTCAAATAACTTCCTACCCAGCTCTAAAGGGTGCATATTGAATTATTGATCTATATATAAGTTAAAGCAAGGCAGACACAGACACAGAAACATTTCTTCTTCTTCTTTCTTCCTTTTTATTTCAAAGGCAAAAGTCAGTAGCTCACAAGTTTCTCCATCTTACAAATTTCCAGCTGAGCAGCCACTGTCTTTTATCCACTGGTAACAAAATATCTATGATCTAGGTAGAGAAAAAGTGAAAAATTATCAAAGTATGAGATTATTTTTTTTTTTTAGACACAAGTTAAAAAACAAATTGAGCTACCCTAGCTTAAATGAAAGGGAAATTAAGCTGTTCATTGCTGTAAGGTCCCTGGAGCTCAGTGGACGCAATAGAAAGGGTTATAAAGAAAACACTACAAAGGCATAGTAAGTAGGGGAAAATCAGTTACTGTAATTGGACTCTGAGAAATACCTTCAGCTCCAACTTTAAGTTTTAGAAGTATTGGATGAAGTAGTACCTGAACATCTCATGCTGAATCCAAGTAGTAACACCACAGAATGCTGGGCTTGTTTCACCACCAGACAAGTGCCCAAACTTCCAGTTCTTCACTTCTCTTGGTGACAAATTTTTCTCTTCCTGTCCCACTCCTTTAGGATACCATAAAATAAATTCTTCAAAAGGCTCTGAGGGTTCATCTGCATTATGGGCTTAGTCTGGATCAGGAATGAATGTCCCAAATATCCCTTTTTACTTGATTTACATGTTTGAAGTGATCTCAAGGCAACTAGACTAGAAGCTACTTTCCAGCTGTAAATGGACATTTAGTCCATACAACAAAATTAAAGGTACTGGGAAGTAAAAGGAAATCTCTAAAACACCTACAGTGTAAGTATCAGCTTCTCAGCACCACTGTTTTGTTCTAGAGTTCTGTTTGTACTGGTCTGAACTGCTTTGTCAATATAACTCTAGCTCCGAAGTATTAAAATTTCACCTGAGGTTGTTCAGTGCTGGGCAGCATTTGGATTGTCAAAGCTTCCAAACGGATTTTCCTTTTTACCCATCCCTAAGATTCCTTTCTGATGAAAGCTATTTTGTGTACCTTAGTAATAATCTGACAACTGATGGGTATTTCTTATCACTCTAATGTCTTTTATTAGTCTTCATGAAAATTCATGAGTTTTTAATCCTTCTAACTACAAGCTCTTTGTTAACATTGAAATGTGAGATAATGACTTTTTATTTTAATTAAAAAGGAATTAATCATGTATTTATTTTTAAAAAGATAAAATTAAACACAAGGTAAAGGTATACTTAATTAAAAGAGTATATGAATTAGCAGATTTGCTTTCTTCCTTGATGCCTTAGTACCCTTAAATGTCTTAAGTTTTCAGGACAGTAGAAAAACCAAACAAAATATTGTCCAAAAAATGGAAAGTTGCTGTAATAAAATAATGAGATATATAAAAAACTGTTGGTACCTTTAAGTTCTTTCTGATGTTATATACTTTCATAACTGAGATTCTTAATCGAGATTTGGCACATAAGTAGAAAAGGTACTTAGTTTCATATGAGAAACAAAAATACAACATGTTCAACATTTTAAAAGGACCACTTTCAAATTGAAAATTACTTTTCTGCATGGAACACCAACTAAATTTATAGTATAACTAGGGTGAGTTAATATTCCCACCTCATTCTGCATGTTGTTTCAGTATTTTTAACTGATCTCCTGTATAATGCCACAGCCCACCTGACAATACAAGAGTTAGATGTCAGTATAACTACGTGTGTTTGAATTGGTCCTGTAAAGCAGTGTCCATGTGCAAAACATTTTGGCACTGTCTGCATAATCAAGGCATTCATATGTAGTTTATATTTACCTTGAAGACCAGGGCAGTCCTCTATCTCTCCTTTTCTAAACACATTTAAATTATTGCTATTATATGAAGAGGGTTTTCTTTTTCAAATAATGATACATTTCTAAATACCTCTTGTACTGGGTTTGTGTGGAAAGGTTTTGGTAGTGGTGGGGGGCTACCAGTGTGGAGAGAAGCCCATGCTGGAATAGGTTTGCTGGGAGTACTTATGCCCCCATGGAAGGGACCCACACTGGAGCAGTTCATGAAGAATTACAGCCTGTGGTAAGGATTCATACTGGAGAAGTTTATGGAGGACTGTTCCTGTGGAAGTAACACCATGCCAGAGCAGGGGAAGAGTGTGGGGAATCCTCTCCCTGCGGCAGAAGGAGCAGCAGACAACGTGTGATGGACTGACTGCAGACCCCATTTCCCATCCTCCTGCTCCCCTGGAGGGGAAGAGAGAGAAAATCAGGAGTAAAGTTGAGCTCAGGAAGAAGGGAGGAAGATGTTTTTGAGATTTGGTTGTACTTCTTATTATACTATTGGTGGGTTATAAATTAAACTAATTTTCCTGAGTCAAGTCTGTTTTGCTCAATGGTAATTGGGGAGCTATCTCTCCCCAGAAATATGTATCATTTATAGTCTTAATTATCATCATCATCATCATCATCATCATCATCATCATCATGGCTAGGCTTAGTGAACGAAGATTTGGGAAGTCTTAATTATACTTCATTTAAAAACTTCTACTGAAGTATGACTTACCAGTGCCAAAAGCACACACCTGTGATGGCCAAAACAAATTTCACCAATATTTTTTTTCTGTATTTTTATATGAGAGAACTTCAGAGGATCAAATCATTTGAGATCTTCTCACATAGTTATATGGAAATATGTCTGAAAGTAACCTACAGATATCACCTTCTCTATACTTAAATTTTACTATTGAATTATTCTTTGGGTATGGGTAAGACCAATTTGAAAAAACAAATGGGTTGTCCACACATCATTTTTACTGAGATCATTAGTGTGCTTGAATCATTACACTCCCATAATCAGAAGTGTACAATTTTAGCATTGATTATCTAATATAGTAGCACTTATTGATCCTTCAATACATCTTTCCCGTTTTGAGCCATTCATGCTTTTTTTTTTTTTTACTTGAGATGTAAACACAAAATCATAGACCCCTATTTTCCTGCATTCAGAGATCAACTAACCTTCTGTACTTGAGATAGGCATTTTGCAAATGAAGGACATTCCAGAATTCTAGTTTTGCATCTTTTAAGTGTCAGATTCTCTGGGAGGATCCTATGGCCTGGCCTATGGATTTGTACATTATATGAACAGGATTTTTAGAGGAGAGAGCCTTCCTAGTGTACTGAAGGACTTCAGTTCTCTAGAATTTAAAGTGAATTTTTAATTTCTTCCTTTCTCTGAATCATAAATACCTTAAACTGTGTTTCTACACAGGTGTATTTTTTCTTTATAAATTAATTTTGATTTCACAAATTTATTCTACAACTTTTACACAATGAACAAAATATTTTTTCTTACTGGCCTGTCATGATTAATTTTTGCAAACCTGTCATTTTCTGGAACCCTTCCATTTCCAACTATACAGTTTGGAAATATTTTACTTGATCTTCATTGGTAAATCAATAAAAAGATTGGTTTTCTGACATCTTTGACCATATGAATAATTTTTAACATGTTCAATGTGCTGTCAGGGTATGGCCACATTACATCTTCTGCCTGGGACATAAAAAAAGGTAGGAGATGATTATTTATTTTGTTTTGGCAAACAAAATGTTGTAATCCCATATTATGGATACTTCATAAGTATGAGAATGAAGATAGTGTATGAAGATGGAGGGGATCAAGCCCTGTAAGTACTGAAAATTTACTAATATATTAGTTGATTGATTATTAGTAATCAATGTCACAAAAATAATATTGGAAATTTTTCTAGGTCCTCCCACAAGGATTAAGATGTCATCATCTCTAGACTTAAATTAGGCTTTTAAATCTGATGTCAAACAGCCTTAAATATACATGCAATTTATGATTTATGTAGGTATAGTGGGAAAAATTATATAAGTAGAAATAGTATCCTTTCAGTTTTCTAGGAGTCTGACTACAATCACATAATTTGTTTTATATAAGATTTTTTTTAATAAATGCTCTAATGCAGCTTTCTTCATTGTTCCATTCCATATAATGTAATCCAACACACTGAATCTATAAAAAACTCTTAAAGGGAACACATTATAATTTTAGCCATGTTGATTTTTTTTTCCTGCTACTCAATTTTCTTTTGTTAATTCTTTTGTTAATTCCTTAAAAAACTCTAAACTCTGTTTTTCATCAGGAAAGAAAAAAAACAAAACAAACAAAACAAACAAACAAACAAAACACAAACCAAACCAAAACAAACAAAAAACCACCTAAACCCAAAGATACATGTAAAGTATCACAAACCCACACATTCTTGCACAAGACCACAGTTAGCAGAAATATCATAGAAACTAATCTAAGGAATGAAAAAAAGAAAAGGGAAAAAAAAATAGTATATAAGGAGGCTGCATATGAACTGAAAATTTTGGAAAGCATTTTTTTCCCCTGTCACAAATGAAAAAATACTACATCTCTCTCTGTCTTACTCAGCCTTGCTAGCATGGTGGAGCCAATGTCTTCCGGCTGGTAGCACAGCATGTGTGAGCCATTTAAACTACCTGACTTACATGATGGTTGATCAGTCTTGCTATTTAACTGCTCCATGCAAGTTACTAGGCATGCAAACAGCCCCTAAGGTGAAAAAAAATACAAGTTAATTGAAGCTGTAATCCTGACTGACTTCAAAGAAATTAGTCATCGCAGTATTTGCACAAAAATTCTGGAAGAATGCCATTTCATCACAAGGGTGAAAACAAAAAGTCCCTACCCATCCCAAGTCCTACATGTTTTGTGTTAAACCTTTGTTTTACTATTAGTAACTTCACCTACTACATATCATCAGTATATTTCTGAGGTACATCTATTTTCTCTGCAGACAGCCTCAATTATGGTGATGTCTTAGTTCTGATCTCTGGAAAGTGGACTGAGATCCCACTGCATTTTGTATTGTCCCTTCAATAGTTCTTCACTAGAACCTTGATTTTTTTTTTTAATTTTTACAAAAAGAATATCTTAGAAATGTACTGCCTTGTGCACATCAGCATTTTTTATTTGACAATCTAAACATCTTAGATGTGTGCTAATTAAAAAACCTAAACCATAACTGCTATCATCAAAGTTTCTCCTGCTTTTAGGGGCTTCAATCAAGCCTTAAATCATTATTCAGAAATGTACAGAGTAGATTTCTCATATAAAAACTCCGATTTAAAGGTTTCTTTTTTATTAGCCTTATTTTTATTATAGATTTATAAAATAAGTAATGCCTGGTTTCATAATGCCAGGTATTAATTTCCTCTTTCAATAAATCAGTTATATGCATTAAATACTTAAACATCTTTTGCAGTAATTGTCAAAACAGCTTTTTACATCAAAGGCAGCTGTACAGTGTCAAAGATCAGTAAAATTATTTTGGTTCGCAAAATTACTGTGAACCAAAATCCAGCATGAAATTTTTAGTGCCATTCCTGTGCTCTCTGTTTAAGAAATTTTAATATTTGATAACCATTATAGATTAAGTCCTCTAACTAGAAGATTGGACTGGATGATGCTGCAGGATTGATGACTTACATTGACTCTGCATATTAGATATTGCCACAGAGTATTTACCTAAATGGGTTTTCTGGGTAGCGCTTCAATTGTTTTGATGGCTTAGTGATGAATGCACACTTTTTAGCAACTTTTTGAAAGCATATGGTGCTGCACAGTGAGAAGTGCTGTGACTGGTACACTGCAGAATTTTTCCACAGAAAAGGAAGCTTTTTTCACAACCATATGCTGCAATGAATAGATGGAAATGCTGTAGCTGAATAGAAAATTATCGGCTAGTTCCATAAGATCAAATAGAATAAATGCTTGTGATATTAGGAATCTAAACCATCCGTTTAAGCTGAAAAGTCTGTACATAATTTTATGTTTCTGAAGAGAATAACAAATTATTATTCTTTATCTCCTTTAGTGTTCTGAAGTGTGGTGTTTGCATTGTGTACATATATTTCAAACAACATCTGAGTACCTACCTTCAATTTATAACTGAATTTATTTTACAGCCTACAAGCTAAGGCTATGGGGTAGCATAGACAATAGTTACCACTGACAACACTAAATTCTTGGGAGTAAAAAGCCCTCTTGCAGGTAAAAGGGATTCCTGGGAAGTTTGAGGGGTCACGGAGGGTTTGGATGCCCTAAGGGGAAAACACAAAGTCACACTTGAGAGTCTGAGAAGAAATATATAATCTTTCTTAGTCTGAAGAAGATGCTTAGCATGTAGTTTTCCTAGCAGGTGGCCTCCGAAACCCAAAATTTCTCTCCTCTCAAGAATATTTTCCAGACTTCATTTTGGTAACTAAGCTGTCGTTTTATAATGCCCAGGGAAAGACTTTTGCCATACTGTATGATACTTGTGTTCTCAGTTACAAATAGAAAACCAAAAGGATTTCAAAATAATTACTTGTGCACAACATAGCAACTGTGAGGAGAAATCCCTATACTTCATTCATGCTAGGATAAAATACAGATCCTCTAAGTCTCTGCCATTAATTGCTTTCATGCCACAGTGATTTTATCCTTGTTTAGCAAGCATGTTTGAACTATTATGTAAGGATAGAACGGAATAAAAACTTCGGCATAGAAGACTGGTTCCCATGAAACAATAAATTTAGAGTATAAGTCATACAATAGACCATTTCACAATACTGTTTCTTCTGCAAAAGTTCGATCATACTGTACTTCAAGGATAATATAAAAATATACTAAACATTGAAATTAAAAATGGAAAATAAGGAAATATAATAATATGTATATCAAAGCCATGCAGTAAATGATTGTTGAATGACTTTTGTAGTCACTGAATTACAGAATGTTAATTTTTTTGATGTGGCACTTTTAATCTTGTAGATAAAAAGATGGCTCTTAAAAATTCTGTCTTATCTAACAAAATCATCATAAAGTGAAAAATCTGTAAGTCACACAGAAAAAATACTGTAAAATACCTTTAAATATCTCACATATTTTCTAGCAAAATAGTATATAGATGTGACTTCAAAATAACTGACAACACAAGTTCTATGATTAGAGTGCTTCATTTGATGAATGCATAAGACTTTTGATCATAACACAAAAGAATTTTTATTTAAATAATGATCTGAAGATGTGCTTTCAGTATTATCTGAAACCACGGTTTTTAAATTTTTTCTATACAGTGATCCCTTTCTATCTCAGGAGTCTTGATAAAGGAGATAATGACTGGAAAAATGGAGAAAAAGACATTGAACTTCCTGTTCAAAAAGGAATTCTCAGTAAGATGCTCTTACTCTGATCCAAAGCTATCTTACTGAAAAATTGTATCTACCAGTTCTGAATTGTAATGATGAATATTCATGCCAGAGGCCACTTTTGTCCATCTGTCTTGTTCCTGGCTATTTTTCATAATTCTGAACTTTTCAGTACATCAAAGTGTGTATGAAATCTTGAAATAAAGTGCATAATCTCAGTGTCACTGCTTGATTCTAGTAATATTTCAAGTGGTCATTTTTGTTGAACAAACATAGCAGAAATAGTAGAAATAATGTATTCAAAGATGTGCGAATGGTTAAAACACTCTAGGAGTGGATCATGAGAACTTACTGGGGTTTTTTCCATGGAAGAGTAAGTAAATAACTCAGGTTTTGGTTTTTTGTTGTTTTTTTTTTTCATTATCCTCTGCTTGGATTGCAGCAAAGAAACAAGACATACAATTTGAAAAAGAAATCCCTAAAGAAAAAAAAAACAAAACAACAAAACATAAAACCAGCAAAACAGCAAGCAAACTAAACAAAATCACTGCAGAGAATTTCAGTGCTCTTTTGACTACCAAAATAACCTGCTCTCATCTCCCTGTGTTAGCTTCTATATGATCACTGTACAGCCTTTGAGGTTCAAGGTCAACAGAATATCACTTCATGTTCTGCTCTAGAGGCATTGAACAGCTCTTCAGACAAAGTAGAACAAGGAATGAAAGAGAACTCGTTTATAACTACGAGTTTACCAGTAAGCTCTGAACAGCTTTCAGCTCTGACTCACACAATAAAGGTTGTTCAGCAATTACTAAACCTTATCCTAAATATTCAGTTTGGTGCTTCACGCAAAACATTCTAGCGATAACAGTGCCTGTAGATCTTTTCACTCATTATAGAACCACAAGCATCATTATTTTTGCTTTCTTAGTGACCTATCTTTTTGTGTTTGTGACCTACCTCAGCTGTGTTTTTCCACAACTGATTGTTCAAAAATAGAGTGTTGAGGCTGAAAATTGTCCAGGGACTACTAACACCAAAGGCAAGCTCATGATAGGCTCTAACAATGGGAAATTCATTTTAAAATCATGCTGAAACTTTCCAAAGCTCAGTGCTACCAAAAAATTATAATGCTAATATATGATTAGGAATACCTTAGGAGGCTTATTTAAGAGCTGTAAAATAATAAAGTATATGATCATTTTTGTGGATGCAAATGGATATGGTTTGGGTAATTAGAAAATATGTGTCTTACAAGCTTTCTAATTCTCTTTAATTCAATCCAGAAAACCATCACAGGGAGTTTTGAAGTGTCCTGATAAAGCAGAAACTAACTTTGAACTAGTTTCTATAAAAGTCATCTATCATTACATGTGGGCCTATAATAGTTTAGGAACAAACTGAGCTGTTAAGGATGCAATAATTGTTTCCAGTGAAAGCAAGGACATAACTAAAAGAATGAAGTGAATTGGAGAAAACAGACTTGTTTTAAGTTGGACTGTTTAAAAAATTAACAGATCTATGGAGCCATACTGCCACTAACTTTAAAGGCATTAATTTAGCACCATTTAAGTGAATATTTGGCAATGCCTGGGTAAAAGTCCATGACAATGTGTTGCATCTAAGACAGAAGTATCCAAACTCCCCAGCCTAAATGCTTCCCTCATTCAACTTCTGCTTGAGCGCTGAAAATACAAGAAAATAAAGCTGCATCCACACTGCTTCAGTAAAAATGTGTCCCTAAGGTCATTTCTCTGTAGAATCTTGAGAGAAAAAAAAAGTTTTTCTTCTCCCAGTTGTCCCAGACATGATCAACAGTTCACCAGTCTCCAGAGAGAAGATACCTCTGCAAACCTCTGGCTGAATCCCTCACTGAGGTAGTTATTGTATCTGCCTGCTGCCATCAGCCACTGTATAGTGTATTGTAAATATCTGGGATCACACAAGTCCAGTATAAAGAAATAAGTAAGGGGTTTGCAGCAGTTTTTTTATTGTGCTACTTTTTGTTTTGTTTGGGGGATTCTTTTTGTTTGTTTGTTTGTTTGTTTTGTTTGTTTGTTGGGGGGTTGTTTTGGGTTTATTGGTCTTTTTTTGTTTGTTTGTGTCTTTGTTTTTGTTTTTGTTTTTTTTTTTATTTCTGCTTATTTTGCAGAAAACATTAGAAAAACCCCATTCAGGTCTCCCCTTTGGAAATGCTCCTTCCTGAAAGGTGTCCCCACAACAGAGAGCTGGAAACGTGATCTTTCATCTTTTCCATTCACTATCCAGTAAATCTGTCAGGGATTTCCAGTCAGCTGTGGCTACTGTACTACTACTGTACTGAGGTTATTACTATTTTAACACATAGAAGAAAAGCCAAAGCAAGCAGTGTTGTGGAGTTTTAGATATATTTCTCTTTCTCTAGTTCTGTAACTATGGGCAGGAGAGGCTCACTTGTAGCAGTGGATCCTCTGAGCTCAGTTGGATTGAGTCAGGTTACAGAATATTACCCTCCAGTTACTAAGACCCAGAAGCAGCTCAAACAAGAAAGATTCCTTAAACACTTCCTGCTTCACATCAGTGAAGTCTTTTGGTTGCAAGAAAAATCACAGTATATAGAATACAGAAAATTAGAAAAGCAGCTTTGAAGGTCACACTTCTTATCCTCTAGCTTTACTGATGAGACAAAAATTACAAAAAATTAAAACTGACGTGTTCATCACAATCAATTTTATTTTCCTCAGAATGTAATCTCTATTTGTTTAAGAGCAGGAGATTTCGTGTCCATGGTCACCTCAGACTACCACTTGGATAACTACTGAGCAAGTATTACTAACCTACAGTCCTCTCTAGTCCTAATACTCATGAAAATGTTCAGAAGATTTGGGGTTAAATAAAGAAAATAAAAACTCTCAGAAGGGATTTACACTCTTTAAGTTGCCTGAGTTTGTAGAAGAAAAGATGAAAAAAAAAAAATCCATTAAAATCCCATGTGTTTGGGTTTACCTCTTTCTGGAGCTAAGAAAAAAAAAAAGTAAGAAAAAGAAAGAAAACTATCTGCTTGGACTCTTATGATTGTGTATTTGTTGACATATAAGCTTAACATGAATCCTATAATAATTTTATCTGCCTACCTAACTGTCTCTCTTATGGCCCTACGGCACTTTCAGGAGTTGAATGAATGTTCTAATCAGCTATTGGGATTGCTAAAGGCTTCATATCTACCTGGAACACCTAGGCCAAAGTTGCACACAGATGTGCTTAATGTCTTCATGCGCTTTGGTAGCGCAGTTCCCATAACAAAGCAGCATCTGCTCGGTGACAAAGGCACTTCACTAGTATAGAACAGACCAAGTGGTAGCACTCATGATTTTAAAACACATGATGCTTGCACATATGCCTCTTTGAATCCTGAAAAAATATCATGCCACATAAAAATTATCTCTAGTGTTTGCAGCAACTGTGTTTTTATGTCTGATTGAGTGTTCAGTATCTACATAAGTGTTACAATTTTAATTTCCAGTCAGTCTCTTTATAAACTTCTTTTAAAGTTTGGCTATGTGCATTGCTTTGTCAGGAAAAGTATTTCTACTTCAGCATTTTAACTATAATTAATGATGACATTCACCTTGATTGTTGCCAAGTTTATATTCCCTAAGAGATGGAACAAAACACACAATGTGTGAATTATTTATACTTCCATATGGAGGCTTATTGTTAATACTTTCTCAGTAATTCTTAAGCATTGGTTCTTAATGAGGAAATGTAGATCACTGGTGCGTTTGGTTCAAAATATGAACAGAAGCATGTATCCAAAGAGATGAAAATGCTATTGTACTTCAAAAATGAACAATAAAGAAGCTTTTCTTCCTGTCAAAATTGCTGTGACAGCTTTCAGAATGCATCTATAGATGAACATAGATACCCTTCTCTGTCATATAATCTTCCTTTGAGCAATAACACACAGCCAATATTTTAACAAGGAACTTCCATAAGTCTAAAAAATAAAACCTCTGTTGTCCTGTGGTATCCCTCAAATGACAGACTTCAAGTCATAGATCACAATCCATGATCTACGGCAGGTTGAAAGAGTGATAGAATATAACTTTTTACTTTCTAATTTGTATTTTGAGAGGGAAGGGATAACAGCATTTGATACAAAAATTTTTATTCATTTATAGGATGGAATTAGTGCTGTATCTTCAAAACAGTACTTCTAGTACTTTCTGTTCTGCTAGATTTCAATTCAAAATATAGCTCATACTTGGCTTTGTTTCTTAGATCAAAATATTAATATTTTTTCATAACTTCTTTTCAATAGGAAAAAAAACACATTTAACCTGCTTATTTCATCAGGCCTTAACCTAATTTAATTTAATTAGATTAATTTTTGAGGAGCCCAGAACTGGACACAGCACTCCAGATGCTGCCTCACCAGGGCAGAGTAGACAGGCAGGATCATCTCCCTCGACCTCCTGGCAATGCTCTTGCTAATGCACCCCAGGGTACCATTGGCCTTTTTGGCACAAGAGCACACTGCTGGCTCATGGACAGCAGGATTATTGTGGATTACATGTTGTTCATCCAGCTGTTCTTTCACAGCCATCCACTCAATACTATCCTGGTCTACATAGGAAGAAGCATTATATCCTAGAGAAGCAGCTGTGGGGAAGTGCTGAGAAGGAGTGACATTTTGCTCTTTTTCTGCTTCCTTTTTTCTCAGACAGAATGCTTAAACTGAACAAGAAAATTGCAAAGGATTCTGCAAATCTCAAAGTATTGTTTGGTTCTCCAGCTTCCATTAATCTGTCGTGTACTCACTGTTTGTCATAAAATAAAAAAAAAAAAAAGGATGAAGAAGTACAGTAGTCTGAGTGAAACTGTCCTGTTTCAACAGTAGTAAGAACCTCCTTCCATATGATATGAATATGTCCCAGAGCTCTGTCTTAAAACTGACTTAGTCTCTTGGTTTTAAATTTCCACTTTCACATGTTTATGTGTTATTAATTTGGTTTTCATGGTCTGATATTCGTTTACTGGTTGTAAGACAATTTACAATTCATAAATACTTTTAAAATGTGTTGTTAAAAGTTGGAGTATTGAGGAGATGAAATCTTAGCTCGTTGTATTCTTAGAAAGGCAGACAGAAAATTCTATTCACCATGAAAGTAACATCCCAGTCAACATGGAATCAACCAAATTTGAAGATGCATTCTGGTCAGCATAGTAAAAATATTTGTTCAACTCAAAAACTCTTACATTAAAAGCTAGAAAAGCCTATTTCTTCTATACCAACCTCACTGTATATTATATTTCTTAATCAGAAGGTGTAGTGAAAAGTGATGTAAGATTTTTCTTCATCAAAGCTCGCTCATTTTGATGTATTTATAGGAACTTATTATTTATTCCTTTTTTCCTGAAATCTCTATTTATTTCTAATGTCAAACTATTTTAACTGTTCTATACTGCATATAATTAAAACATGATCATCCTGCTAAAACCCTGACCTGAACGGGGGCAAGTCAGAGGGAGATAAAGAGAAATCATGAAGACATCTAAACTATAAGGTGGTGTTGCTGCAATTGATCATACTTAGGACTAATACATGTTGAAAAATGTCCAGTGTTTCTAAGATTATGTCAAAATTGAGAAATAGAATTTAGATTTTCATTTTACAGTCCATAATCTGAAATACTTTTTTTTCAAACAGTAGTACAGGACAGAAGGAGCTAAGTGAGAGAAACTGCAAATTGAGAAGAGTATGCCTGACCTAGGCACCTAATGTAATACTGTTCTGTCACATTAAAAATAATTTAAAAAGAAAAAATTAAAAATTTTAAAAATTGTTAATACAATTTTATGGGGAAAAACTCCCCCATTCTTGGGGCTGTTCTGTGCAAGGCCAGGGGTTGGCCTTCAGTGGTCCCTCTATGTCTCTTCCAAGTCAGGATATTCTATGATTCTGTGTTTCTAACATTACTTTCCATATTAGAGGTTATAATTTATTTCTCCCTCTTTGTTTTCCTTTTTTTCTTAATTTTATTTTGTGCCTTTTGTATCCTTTTTGAACCTTGAATAATTTTCTCAGCACAAAATGAAAATCCTCTCTTGATAATTGTAGATAGTTCTCCAGATTTTCTTGCTCTTAATATACTGTCATAAATCAAACTGTAATCTATAATTTTGTGCTGGCAAACTCATGGCTTTGCATGCAGGATTGCCTGTGTGATCTCATCCATTGCACTAAGCGTCGTAGAGCAGTGATTTACCGGAATAGGGAAGCCAAGTAAATTCCCTGTCTAGACTAATGTAATTGTTCCCCTGTTCTGAAGGTTCAATGGTTTCACAGTTATTCATTCCACCTCTTTTCTCCTACAAATCCATGCAGATACCTAAAAAAACAGCCTTATACAATATACATTTAACTTATTGGAAAGATTTTCTTCACTCTGTATAACCAAAACTTTAATCCCTGAATCAGTTTCAGGAAATATCCGTATCCTACATATGTATGTATGCCTTCCTCTGTGTATACCTAAAAGAGTGAATCCATAAATATGAGATAAAACAACTGTAATCCACAGACAAAGTAACATTTATTGAAGTTGTGTAACTCACAGTAGCTAAAGATGAAACATATTATACTGAAAAGAGGCTGATAGGCAGCTTTCTTATTCATGTTTTAGGAGAAAATTAGGAGACAATTGTTATACACATTGGCAGCAAACTGTCTTAAAAAAAGCACAAGTTTGACATATGCAGTTTTACAACTTGCACCTTCACATTAAACAAGTACTGGTGAATCTTATGATGCAATAACTGTTAAACAAATTTTAAGAAGAACAAGAAAACATATTACTTTCTGAAAATGCTATTTCAGTAGATACATATGCCCCCAGTCTCCAGCTTCCTACCAACATGGATGATGTGGGTCAGTAAGACAGTATATTTGTATACATAATCTAGCCTCAGAAATTATTTTCTTTTTAACTTGTTTGGAAGTAGCATCTTATGATCTATGCTGGCTTCCACACCAGGATTTATTCTACATAAATGTTTCTCAGTTACAACAATAAAAAATGAAAAACAGCGCATTGTTTCAGATAATAATTAAAATACACATATGACAACATTTGCTAATTCAATTTTGCATTCCATTGAATATTCTGCTTATATATTAGACAATATTACACAGTGGGAGAATGTAACTGCTTATCTTTATGAATTCCAAATATTCTCACCATTAACAGTAAAGTCTTTTATATGTGTAAAGTTATGAATGGTTGTTTTCTAGACAAAGATTCAGGAAAACAAGAGAGTAAACACTGAGTGACTTGAAAATAATTTCTTACCAATCTCAGTTTTGTCCTTGTAAATTCACACCTGTTGGGCAGATGGAAGCACCCTAGATGTACATGAAGGGAAAGCCGAACTTAGACTTACATATTCAAATTCTGCTGCACATTGGTCTGCTGTTAGAGTTGATCACTCCCTGGAGTAAATTCGTAATGCAAACCCTTAGCCCAGTACTGTTACAGATCATTATAGTTTTGAACTTTAGTACTTTCATCAAATGAATGCTCTTTTGAAAACACATCAAGGATGATCTAGAATCTTTATTTAACTTCATCTTACAAACTCCAAATGAATCTTTTTAAACTATTGTAGTTTGGGTTGACTAATGATGCAGACTCTTTCCCATAACTATGTACTGAAATTGGGCAACCAATGGAAGCAACAAGGAAGCAATTTTTCAGTTTCTTAGCAGTACATTAACCTTATTATACCAAACAGTAAAACACCTGAATGCATCACATGTTCTTAGCAGCAAATAAGAAGGCAACATCCACCGTCTTTTCAGTCTCACAGAGGTTTCAATTTTGTTAATAGGAAAACACACAGCAAATTAACAACAAATATCTCCCAAGTTAGATAAGATTTAGTAGCCCCACTGTGACTTCTGTAGTGCAGCATTCACAGCACAACAGATACCTTAAATTATAATTAATTCAGTTGAAAAGGTGAATTTTAGAATGCATTTTTTTTTCTTCTCTTATGCTTCAGCCTACCAGAAAATTGAAATCTCTGTCACTGGCAGTTCCAAGGCAGACTTCCAGCTTTATCTTAATGAAGAAGGAATTGTTTTTGACAAAGTCATGTTTTCCAAGTATCCCAAATTCCTCTAATTCATTTACATGAGGTAGAGAGGAAAAGAAAGGATGGAAGGAAGAGCAGTGAAGCATACAAATATTACTCAAGAAGAATATAGGAAAATGTTCTATGAAAAGAAGACATGAGTATTTTAAAGTAGAAAAGTATAGTAGAAGAGTAGAAAAAGAAGAAAATTGTATTTCCTTAAATGTAGTGCTTGAAAATTCACCATTTTATTCTTACATAACACTATCAAAGGAAATATAATTCCTGCATTTCACCAACTTTGAAAAACAAATGAGACTGAGAGGAAGCTGCAATTATAAATTATTTTAAAGAAGATTAAGTTTTTACAAACTGATATTACATCCTGTCACAAGGCCTTTTTTCTCCCAAAAAAAAACCCATATCCAAGTCAATAGCTACTATAAGGAAAAAACACTTTCTGAAATTTAGAGATGTTATTTAGACAGTTTCCTTAAGCTGACATGTGAGCTATTGGTTTCAAGGAGGACATTATGTAATATTTCTATTATATTTACCAAAAAACTTTATAGTACCAGGTGTGCCTCTGATAAATTATGGAAAAAAAATACTATCACATCTGTGTTCAAAGAACATTGCAACTGACTGAAGCAAAGAAAACACATATGTCTGGAGACCAAGAAAGAAGGACAACAGTTATACTGCTTCATTCTTTATGTCTTAGGGCTCAGTATTCTATAAATTATATATTCAAACATTAACTCTATATGGGTATATTTACCCCCGGAATAAGAATCTTACTGATACTATAATTATCAAGACCTCTTAATAAAATGGTAGAAAACAATAATACTAAAACTTGGCATGGTGACTTAACCTTTAACAACAGACAAAATCCCATCCAGCTCCTTGCTCACTTCTCTGCCCAGTGTGACAGGGAAAAGTTGTCCCCTCCAGAGGCTACATTGCCTGCTCCATTATGGCCTCTTCTAAAGGCTGCGGGGGAATATCTGCTCTGACATGGAGAAACTTTTCCTCTTCCTCTGCCTTTGTTGTACCCTCTGTTTTCTCACTTTGTGTTTGTCTCCTCTGCCTGTGTGGTGTTTTCTGCCCTTTCTTACATGCATTTTCCCAGAGGTGCCCCATACGTGGCTGATGGACTCAGCTGTCCTGTGGTGGGTCTGTCGCCAAGATAGCTGGCACTGACTATCTCCAGCTTTGGGCAGCTCCAGTCATCATCAGGAGATCAGCCCTGCAGGCTCCCTGCTGCCAGACTTTGTAATCTACACCAATACAATTGATAAAAGGCTCAAAAATATTTTAAATGGAGTTCTTAACTCAGCTCTTTCTAAATCTTGGAATCTGTAAAGTTTATCCCATGGGGACATAATTTGGTGATCCACACTTGCGTAAGACTACCCCTCCAGAATTAAATAAAAGCTCATGGAAATCACACCTGGAGTTTGAATTTCTCCAGTTTTCAGTAACATTTCTGTCTACACGCAGACTCGATAAAAATGTAACGCGGTGTGCTACGGTTAAGCTTTGACAAACATTACTTCAAAGTCAAAGAAACAGGCACCGATACTCAGACCTCTTCTGCATAATTTTCTGAGTTTTCCGTGGATGAGACTGTTTACTTGGAAAAGAGGCAAGTTATTGTTCAAGACAGGTTTATTTTCAAATTCTTCAGAAATTTCAAATTCACCAGAAACATTTCTACTTACCTATGATACAGTTAAAATTTCCTTTCCTCAGAAAAAAATAAATCAATAGCAACAGTTCTTCTCTTCTCTAAGGGTGACGGTTTTGTCTGGCTACTAATCACGTTCACCTTAGTTAGGAGAGACTCCTTAAAAGAAACAGGCAATTCTGGAGCACTTCTTCACAGTTTTGCCACCAGCTTTTTTCATGATTTGCAAGTCTATAAAGAAAGAATATAAGGTACACAAAGACATCATATGGGAAGAAGAATGTTTGGCAGTATTAAATTTTACCTCTGTAACCATACACTTTGAAACTTTCCATAATTTCTCTGTTCTGTTCTGAAGAATTACTAGTTTCCCTAATGGCATTTTTGAACTGTGATATGGTATAGATCAAAGAATTTTTTTGTAACACATGAAATCACTAATAAATGGTAATTAAGCATCAACAACCTAATTTATTTATTCTGATGTCAAATAAAAAGCAAGTTCCAGTGATTTCAGTAGAAGTAGAAAATCCAAGTCTTTTCATCAGGCTCAACTATTCATTTAATGACCTTTCATACAACAAATTTTAAATTCAGAATCATTCATAAAATCTGATACTACATATTCCTACTTCAGATTTATTCATTTTGTTTAAATGATTAACAGAATATCCCTTTTATTGCAGTCTCATGAATCCCACTTTAATGTTCACTGAGCCAAACAGAAAGGTGTCCTATCCTGATGCAATATAACTGGGATAGCATAGTGACATGTGACCACTGTACCCACTGATTGATTTTCTATTATGTTTGGTATGGTTTAAGAGAAACAAAATCTTGTTTAAAAGTAAGATTCAAGGGTATTTTCATTATTCAACATTTTCCCATTAAAATAGGAGATTTGTGCTGGTATCTTCAAAATATATAGAATAAAATCTACAAATTTAAACACCCACACAAAATTATCCACGAAAGTATCAGCAAATCTACAAACAGAAAATTAAAAAGAATGAATATTATGTGGTTCACCTTCTACAAGCTTAACAGTGAATAGCTCAAGTTATTTGTAGGCATTTGCAGTTTCTTAAGGTTGGAAGCGATGAAACTTTAATTTTCAAAATATTAGTTTTGTATCTATTTTATTCTCTTAAAGTGTCTACTTTTGATTAAACTAAGACAATAGCAACATTACCACATTGAGAGTAAACATTTGAACTTGCCCACAGTGCAGAAAAGAGTTAGAACCATAGAGAGCTTATTAACATAAATTGCAATTATGAAACTGATTGTCATCATTTATGGCTCTTTTCAAATTACTTGACAGATTGTCATGGGAAAATAAGTTATGCAAATTTATTAATGTTTATGCAAATTGTTTTACTTTAAGACTGAAATAAGACTATGGATCCAATACCCTTCAACATCTACAGTGAAAAGCAAAGGATACTCATTTCACTTAAACTTATTTGAATTAATCATGGTAAAAACAAAATAATCTTATATCTAAAATTGCTTTGATTGGAAGATGTTCCTGACTCATACAAACCAAGCAATTAATCTAGCAAAGTATTATGTAGACTGTGAGAGAGTTCATTTTGGATGTGATCATGGACACATTTTGACTTAAGATCAGGAACTGTTCAGAATGCATAAAAATGAAGTAGTTAATGAGGGGAAATTGGAGAAGGATGTTATGCCGTACTTCTTAACTTTTTTTTTTTTAAGTCTTCTGATTGCTTGCAAATTTTGATCTAAAGTGCTTTACGTAATCATGTAAATACTTTGCAGACTTTACTGAAGCCAAGTTACTTCTACAGCTGCTTTGAAGATTTAGACAGGAAAACACACTAGACTGCATTTGAGATCTGACCATCAGCTTTTTTTGCAAACTGAAAGTTTGCTCATTAACAATCTTTTTCAGTGAAATCATAAAGAAAAAACGTTAAAAAATGTTGTTTTATAAACTTTCTAATTGCAATCATAGAGAAGAAAGGACAAATACATCCAAGGGACCAATGGATAACATCTACAGAAGATGTTTCTGCCAGCACAAGATTATTAAATGAACTCTGATTTCACTATTAAACAGAAATATGCTGGCTCTGTTATAGGTTTAACTGCTTCATAATTTCAAAAAGGCTATGATTCTTTCAACATCCAAACCAATAAAAGGGTCAGTAACCCCTGTAAAACAGAATGATAGATTGCCTGCTCACACTGGTAAGGAATGAGAAGCAATAAGAATATTCCCAGACACCTAAAATTTCTGTATCCTTCCAGCAAGATAATCCACAGGCTAAAGAGAATTTATTCATGTCTCCATAGAACAGCTGAAATTTCTTTCTTTGTTGTCCTTTTAATTCCTCATCAAGAAAAGTTGGATTCACCCCACCTTTAACCATCCTTGTGACCAAAGAAATAGCCCAGGTATCCACTCAGGTTCTCTTTTTAATCATTTAAAAGATGTGATGTTTAGCGTCATGATTCCTCTCTGCCACTACTTGAGAATTCTCTCTTGCTGGCAACTGCTTCAGTAGAGACATATGACAGTTCAGAGTATTTAAATGTAATGAAAACTATCAAATTTGTAAAGAAATATTTAATCATTCAGAAGTATACACCCCCCCCCCCCCCGAAGGACAGTAACAGACAAACAAGGGCTTTTTTCCTTTTTATATGAACAGGTGCAACAGAATAATGTGAAGTGAACATTATTTGCTTATAACTTTGCAAGTCAAAAATATAAAAATACTAATCTGTAGAAGAACTGACTTCACCTTTCATATTAAATTCAAACTTTTACCCATAGTTATTGCAGGAAAAGAACATCTGAAGAGTAAAGTCAATTAGCTTTTATTTTGTCTGTCACCACTTATTATTCATTATGTTATACTTAGAAGTCTCAATTATATTCTGAATCCTAATTTCTGCACATCAAAAGGTTGAATATCAAAAAGGTAGTGAAAGAAATACATCTGAGGACTCCAGATATGATAGAGGCTTAGTATTCCTCAAAGTCCAAGATACTAAAATTGCCAGCAATCTACACAGGTGAAATGATAGGAGAAAGAAGATTAAAAAAAAGTCTTTTGAAAAATAAGGGCCTAGCTGAATCAATAGTTCCCTCAGGAAGGAGGGAACTTTATATGTAGACATACAAAAAAAAAAAAAACCAACCAACCTGATTAGCAAGGAAAATTATTCTTTACGAATCAGGATGTAGAAAGATAAGAGGCAGGTGAGTCAGAGCTGGTAAAGGTTATTAAAAAAATAAAGATTCTTCAGGTATACAGAAAAAAATACTTTAAAAAATTACTATAGTAAAATTACTACAAAGATGGTTTTGGGTAGAGATTACAGATAAGCTTGATGTGGTTCTGAAAAAAAATTAATATATACATTTTCACAATTATGCAGTTATTTATCTGGGGGCAAAGAGAAGATGAACTTAAGGACAATAGGAAAACAGAATCCATCACAATGAAACTGGAAGGAAAACATAAACAGGTAATGACCCCAAATTGGTTGTGACCAATGATCTCTTCCCATAAGTTGTTCCGTATCTGACAAACAAAATCAGTATAGGATCATACAGTCATTTAGGCTGAAAAAGACCCTTAAGATCATTGATTCAAACCATAAACCTAACACAGCAAGCATTCACACAAAGACTTTTAAGACAAAGGTCTTAGTTTTGTTTTTCATATCTAGCAAATAGTAACTAGCACACAATAAAAACAAGTAAAAAGAAATCCTAAACCAAACCCATCATAATTCCAAAATGAATTATTTGATTTAAATGTTCAGAATTGTTGATATAAGGTCAATAATGTGCAAGGCATTATAACAAAAATTTATGTCAAGAGCATCTATGGATATGGAAGTTAAAGCAAATAGGATTAGACATTTAATAGTAAAGATAACCTGGCAACTAAAGTTCCTAAATTAGAGAAATATAAGAAATCTCATCTAGTTGGACTTCACTGTGTAATTGGTGCTGTGACATGGAAAACTAGTAGAGTCAAAAAAGAGATAAAGTAATTGCAGTGGATGAGAAGCCACTAATAACAACCACTAGCCTTCAGAGAAAATACTGTCATTGAGTGAAATTCTCAGTAAAGTTACCATTTCAAATAATGAGACATATTAAATACATTTTTTTTTAATGTCCACTTTTAATCAAAAGTTTGGACAGCACTATTTGTTTTAAAAGAGGCTGGCATATCATACAGAAAAAAACCCTACCAAATCCAGGCTTCCTCAGTGATTAGTTATAATAATAATGGCATGAAATTCAAGGGGAAAAAAAAGAGAGAGAGGTTTACATGGATCATCAGAGAGAACAAAAGTCATATCTGGCAAGAAAAGAATAAATGAAAAATTGTGGCCCAGTAAAAGGAACATTGAAAATGGATATAACAACTATCCATAAATATTTGATGGTGGAGAATATAAATACCAATGTTGGAGAGAGAAAAAAATTCGGAAATATGCTCAAGAAAGATTGTTTTCTAACAGTGCAATTTCAGATAGAGAAGCAAGAGCAAAATACAGAAATACTCTGAAATGGAACTTCTCACACCACACTGTGCAAGAGGTTCCTGTTACTGAAGTATTTCGTAGTCTGTGAACATACACTGAAAGGCAGATGGAGAAACTGAAGAGATGGGAAAGAATTTTTTAATTCTTAATGCATTTACCTACATTAGTGTTCTGCTTTTCCTTTGATCTTTGGTCTCTAAAAGAGCTAAATCTCTTTGGTAGTGGCATCTTCCTTGTTTGATTAACTCCAGAAGACATATAAGTCTCACAGAAATTTTGAAGTGCCCAGCTAAGTTTCACATTCTTTTGATTGTGAAAATCTGTTGGGGTTTTTTGGAGGGTTGGTGTTTGGTTTTTTTTTTTTCCCTCCTGTTTCCTATTTTTTAAATATAATATGCTCTTTTCTACTGGTTTGTCAGAGTTAACTCTTGCCTTTTGTCACAGACAGGCCCCTGCCCTGCCTTTTCCCTCGGTTGCTGTGCCCATGGATGGGACCAAGACAAGCTGCAAGCCTCACAGAGCAGCAGTGAAACGGCTCCCCCAAATGGTATCATTTAGCACAGAGATCTCTAAGGAAATGCAGTTTAAACTCATTAGGATTGCTGAATGTTTTGGAAAAACTGATTTTCATAATATTTATGAATTTTTAATAGCAAGGTTTTACTGAAAGCCTTACTGAAAACACTGCTGACCAGATATTGAGGTGTTTTGGATACCCAGAATTCTACAGGTAGTACTTTGGTGCTATGTGACATCTCTCACAGCTGAGATTCAGAACTGCAAAGGTGTTTAGATATTTTCTGGACCTTGGAAGGCAGGTAGGATAAAGAAACATTTGTGGCTGAGAAGGGGTCCTTTGTTTTTTGTTAAAGAAATGAACTATAATATAGAAGAAGAAATACCAGGTGATATGGAGGAGGATCACAGTACAGAAGGGAGGCTGTGTACCTCAGGGATCTTGGTCTTTGAATAGTGTGGACATGATAGCAAAATGAAAGAGTATCTTGACCCTTCCATGGAATAGGCTGGTTCAACAACAGTTTTGTCAGCAACATGAAAGCTGGTTGCTTTGATTTCTTAAAGGTACTTCATTTTGCCCTTCAAGCTTGTCACTATGTTCCCACTTCATAATGCTGGTTTATTAAAGGCCTAATTGTTTGTAAACAAACTGACATAAAATTTCTGGTCAAAATAAAAAAAAAAAAGTAAAAAAAAAGGATTATCACATGCAATTCCTTTGGAATTTGCCATGCATTTTCAGTTCATAACAGTTCAAATCAGACCCCCAAAGTGTTTTGATGTGACATACAATTGTAAACTGACAGATTTATCTGTTTATTTGTCCTTGTATATTTTTTATTTTCTATCCACTCTTTGATCCTATAGTTGTGCATTTTCCAGCTATTATCCAGCAAAAATAATTAATAAGGTTTTTTAATTATTACTTTTTATTTTTAATAGTCAAACTAGTTTTCTTGTAGGGAGAAACTCCAGGGGCTGATACTTAAAGAAGACTACCAAGTGACCTAAGACTCACAATGAAATAGTGGCATCACTGTGCCTTGTTTCTTTTCTTTCCATAGTGTTGAATGGCAATGCACTTCTTTAGAAGATATCAGAATACAACCTAAGACTATTAATTTAAAGGAATTTATTTAATTTTTTTTTTAAAAAAGCACTGTAATTATTTCTTATTTATTTATTTATTATTAGTCAATAGATGCCAATGGCTAATTTTACTTTAGGAATTAAAAAAACCCAAACAGAACAATCTGAAATTTCACTTGGTTTGATAGCTCTTATTTCCAAAATGTACCAGCAGATATACTGTATTTTAACATCAAAAGAGGCCTTATTCCAAAATACCTGTTTGAAGATATGTCCAGCTATTTTGTGTACCAAGTGGGTTATCATTGGAAAACAACAAAGAAAGTTTGAAACACAGTGGATGGATACTGAAGGTGCTGTGGACATGTTAAAATGCTAATATTAGAGGAACCTACAATACTGAACGACCCTGTCAAGAACACAGTCAGCTTTACCCCTATTTAATATCAGTGGATTTGAAATTATTTCATGCGAACACCTTGCAGACTCAGGTCATGAATTCATCATATTTTTGAATGTCACTGGCTGCATTAAACATGTTTGATAACATTGTGGTTCACATCCAGTGAACACACCAGCTATATGAACAGCAGCTGAAAAAAATTGTCCTTTCTAAAAGACCCTGGAAATGCAAACACTGAACAGCAAATATCCACCGTGTGTCATTTCTCTTCAAAGCTGGCAGCACTTTGCATTTTCAGGAAGGTTATTTTTCCCAGTAGTTCCATCCTGACCAAATGGTGGTGGCAAACAAACAATGAGCCAATATCATCAGAAGGAGAGGCTGGCAATAATTTTAACTGTTTTTTTCTCTAAGGAATAGAGACCAAATGAGGAAATGACCAAAATCACTGAAAACCATATTTATCAGTGTCAGTACTGAACAAAGGATTGCCTTGTGTTTCATAACTGATATTATTAACTTACTAGTAAGGAACAATATTAAATGCAGAACAGGCTGTTCAGCTTTAATACCTTTTTAAATATGCAATCTGCTCTCTGTGCATCAGTCATGGACACCCAGCAGTCTTTGCTAACAAGAGTACAGTGAATTAGTCTTACTATAATGAGAATGTGTATACGCCTTCAAAGGGAACTGCTTAAAAATAAATACTAGAAACAAAAGGATGAAAACATCAAGTATTAAGAAGTTAATTAAATTATATTCACAAAAAGCGTACACCTCCAGGAAGAGAATTTCAGTCTAATGAAGTTTGACATGAGCTGCTAAGGCAAGCAAAGCTATTACCAATTACATCCTGTCTTTTCAAGTCATTCCAAGACAACACAGTAACTGCAAGCGCACAGTTATATAGATTATAACAAAAATTATAAGGAGAAAGAATAATTTCTGCAGTGTCTACATGAAAACTTGAGGGTTTTGAAAATGAGGTCGACCTTATAGATTTTTAATGCTCTTAAAATTTGGTCTATACAGGGGGAAAAAAATTAAAATCTGTTTCTCTATAGTTGGCAACACTCAACCAGTATTCTACATAAACAAGGCACACTTTCTCTGTTCTGCTTCTGGGTATTTCAGCTGTGTCTAACTAATTCACACATATCTTCTCCTACATTTAAACACTGTTATATCACTTCTAACATACAGCATTTCCCAGATAGCATGCTTTTCCACACCTTGCTTAAAAATGCATCAGAACCATGTTAGGGAAGATTTTTTTTCTCCCAGTGCCAGAGGACTGTAATGTTTAGTGACCTTATCCACTTAAGAAGTCGTCTTTAAAATTGCTTTTTCTCCTTTTGGCATGAAGAGACCTGGCTCATACCCTCTGGCTTGCAACTCAGGGTTGTGTAACCATGTAAACTGGTTTTAGGCTATCAGAAGCAGCAACTACAGAGGTACAGCAAAACAGTAATGGCTTAAAAGAAGCATAAGCCCTAAGCCAAGATTTTTTGGCCTCAAAGTGCAGGCATACAGGAAATGGTGGAAGGCAGGAGCTATGCACATCTGCCAGAACTTTGCAGATACCAGGTTGGCCAGGCAGCTGGGCGCAGATTCCACCTTTCACTCCTGCCCACCAAGGCACAAATTTATCTCGAGCTCACCCTACACCCAAGAAGTCATACTGAGGATGGTTGCCTGAGGGCATGGTGAGTTTGACGAGAATTACTTTATAAGGACTGCTGTGGGAGAGCCTGCCAGAGTTCAAGGAGCACTTGGACAATACTCTCAGGCACATGTGACTCTGGGGGTTGGCCCTGTGCAGGGCCAGAAGTTGGAGTGGGTACCTTCCAACTCAGCATATTCTGTGGTCCTGTGAAAGTGTATGAGAGAATGAAGTTCTGTAACATCCAGCTCACTGAATAGAAAAACTCATAGTTCCTGAAAGAGACAAATTGCATACAGGTAAATTGAAAGGAGTCCATAAAGAAGCAAAGGAAAAGAGTGAAGAAAACCAGGTCTCATTTCAAAGCATGTCAATATAGCATTGGCCTTTTTCATCATCTGAATTTGCTCCTCTTGCACATCTGAGCTATATGCATTTATTAACAACATTACTCTTCCATTTATTCATTATAATCCACTATGTCCTTTGTTTTAGTAAGTCGTATACAAGATATTATGGATTGTTCACTGAGATTTTGTTATTTTAATTCACTTTTAATTCTTTCAGTAACTGAACTGAATTTATCCAGCTTAGCAAAGGTTTCCAGAAACAGCTTCCTGTAGAAAAGACACATCACTGTCAACAAATCTCATAATGCCTCTTCCTCCTCGTAGCAGAGAGAGCTAGTCAGAAACAGTGGAGAACAGATATTCTCAACACTTAATTAGGAGTTTTTCATAAAGCCAGTAAAAAATACTTTGTCCCAGTTGAATTTGTGAATATTATATTTTTTACACAAACCCAATAAAATGCTACACAGCTCAAACCTGTTACCTCCAGTACAATGTAAGAATAAAAGATTATTGTGCATTAAATGATTTCATTTGAATCACAGGCTTGATAGTATATCTCTTCCCATTTAAAAATATGAAAGATGAAATAAATAATTTAAGGGGTTACCTAAGATGTCTTTAATTTCACTTTAAAGCTAGATGTTTTGAAGATCAGGTGTTTAGTGTGTTCATCTACTCATTACATGTGCTTTATAATTTGTTTATTTGGGATATAAAGAGAAATTGAAGATTAATGTCCACCTCTTCATTTCATTTTTTCACCAAAAAAAAAAAAAAAAAAGGAAAGTTACTGAACCTATGATAATCTTCAAACCTTTTTATAAAAAGGTTCTCTAGTGGTTGTGCTTTGAAATTCTGTTCATGAATTCTCAAACTTTAAATATGCCCTGTAATACTATGTTGATCCCTGTGAATTCACACAAAATTGACAATTTGACAAATGTCAGCACAACATAACTTGATAACCCTGTTCAAGTTCTGTGGCATGCAATGATCCAAAAGATGACCTCTTATCATCCTCAATATTTATTTTTTTCTCTGCCAGGTTGATGCAAATTAATTTTTTTTCTTTTGCAAATCATCAAAGTCTATCTTAGATAATGTGCCACTCTTAGTCCTGACTTCTTAACCTACCGTCATTTATTAAGATGACAGTTTCAAAGAACAACATCAAAAGAACCTACCATTTTAAATCACAGTTGATGAGAAATTTCACAGTGAAATTTTTTGAAGACTAAAATCTCCCTTTTTATTCTGTTTTTATAATAGAAGCTGTGAACTCTGCTTTTGGTCTCAAATTGAAGCTCTGAGGGATGGAGGATACTCTTTCTTGTGATATTTGTAGTGGTTTCTGATAAAGATGATGAATGTTTTATTCCCATGAAAGTCAATGATGTTAGAAGGGATGTCTGTCCTTCTCAGCATCAGGACCTTGCTCAGACTATCAGATGTTAATAGTTAGGTGAGATAACACAGAGAAATGAAATAAAGATGAAATGGTGAACTTAGCAATTATTGCCAGCACCCATGGCAGTTCTGTTAGTAATAAAATCAAACAGAAGTAACAGGGGGCACCTACACTTTCACAGTTGAAAATCTGTGGTGTCTTATATCTCCTGGGAGACAAAGCATACACATCATAAATCAGAAAGGGAAGATTAAAAGTAAAGCAATATGCTGTTTCAATATCTTACCACACGAGAGTGTTGCCTTAACCTTTTGCAAAACCTAACTTTTTCCACATGCTGCGAACTATAGCTACCTAGATAGCAGATGTCCAGTCAGAGAGGTTAATTAATTTTTTTTTCTGCCTCTGGAGCCTCAGTTACTTGTTTTTCAGATGAAAGGTGAAATAATACATATTGGGTTTTTGCACTGTTAAATCAGGTATAGAAAAATCAGGTATAGAAAAAGTTCAGTATTTGTATCAGAGCACTCAAAGCTAGCCTAGTTTCTCTCTTAATTTCCCCCCCTCGCCTAAGAGCTTCAGTTTGACACTGTACAGAAAAGACATGGAGATCAAATTCAATATTCTCAATGTTTAATTCTCAATTGCTCACTGCTGGAACAATTGTTGAAGATTACAAGTTCATGAGGGTGTTTTAGGAAGAACAATGACAACTATTTGGACAAATTAAAAAAAATAGTTACTCAAACTCACAACTGCAATGGCCTGTAAATCAAAAAATCACATGGTCCCAGAAATCTAGTCCACTTGCATGCAGACCTTTACATTTGTGAACTGAATTTGATCTCACAGATCTAAAGCCTTATTAAAATCCTTAAAAAATCCTGAATCCAAAATGAAGCCCACTACCTAAAATAATTCTATTACATAAACTGTTCATTCTTTCACATTACTTGCAAACACATCATGCATGTCATGGTGGATAATGATCTACTAATGATTATCCATTAAAAAAAATCACCGGGCATTCATAATATTCAACATAATATTGCGTATTCCAGGCAAATCTGGGCTACACTGAATTCAGTTCAGTTGACTGAAATAAGGTATAACTTTCATTTATAGTTTTTAAAACCCTCTGCTTCTAACCAGCCTTAACAAGAATGCAAATTGAGCAGGGTATTAAGTCTATCTTAGAAGTTAAATACTTCAGTCCATTTCAAACTCAGGTAAAAAACATACCTCTCTTGGAAGAATAAAAACCCATAGTCTTTACCACTTTAATTTTCCATTTTTTCAATTGTCTATTTAATTTGCAGCAAAGAAAGAGAGACTTTTATTTCACTTTCTAAGAAAAAAAAAAATTACAGGAGCTGTTACAGTATTGCTCTTGGAGAAAAACAGAAAAGTTTGTAAAAACTGTACACTTAGACATGTTGCTCCTAATCAAACATCTCATCTTTCAAGGTGATTAATCCCTTTGTAAAAAATAAAACAAATAAACCAGAACGGATATACATTTTCCATATATTTTTCATGAATGTAGAAAAATGCAACTTGTCCTAACTCATATATTAATGACATGTTTTATATTCAGCTGTATTTAGATTAGTTATCTGAATTATATTAATTATTCTGCTTCCACAGGATTGTATCTTCTGATATTGTACTACATAGTTGTTGCTTCCATGACACATTGCTTCTTGTTTAAAAAAAAAATTAATGAAACACTTCACAGGATGAAGTTAAAACTACATTTCTCTTTAATGCACTACTTCAACTATTTCATAAATTGTTTTAGGCATTTCATAAGTTTAAAAGTCCACTTTTAACAACTTCTTCTTAAGGAGGATCCAGAGGAAAAGAATAAATTATCAATAAAATCTGGAAGTAACTAAATTACTATTTGAATTTTTTCATACTTAAAAATATTACCATATATTCACAATCTTTGCCTTCTGTATTACCAAGTACTGGAAAATCATGAAAATTGTATATAATATGCTACTTCAGGCAAAGCAGATATATTATTTATTATTTGCTCAAACAGCCCCGGGCTGTGGTTTGACATTTCAAAATATTTAGCCACAGTGGTGAGGATATTTCTATTCATTCCTGCACTGTGACTGATCTAAAAATAAATTAATCCATTCAACAAACAAACTTTCCCCAGTGACCAAAACTTTTAACAATTATAGCCTCATTCTATAACAAACATTTTGTAGATGAGGAAAGAAATAAGAAACACTTGTTGCAGGATATGCCAGCACACAGGGCTTGTTCTGCAGGATGGGCAGCAGTGGATGCTTATCACAGGTGTGCTGTGCATAAACACGCATATATGTGAGAAGAGATATATACAGACCACTTGAGACAACAGATATGTATAAAGAAATATGGAAGAGGAGATGGAGAGATGCAATATTGACCATTTTCATGAGTGGAGATTGTAGTCAGGTTAGTGTTGCAGTAATGTGAACTTTTGTATTGTTTTGAGCTTGTCATGAGAAGTGAAATGGGATTTCTGGAAGAAAAACATCAGTGTCATATGGATGTCAGGTGCAAATAGCAGACTGGTACTGTAGTTTCCAGTGGTAGAGGGTGGCATAATGGGAAACAGATAATCATGGCTGGAAGTTGGGTTCATGTTTGCGAGAAAGATTCTCTTGAGATTTGCAGCAGAAGGAGAGCAGACCATGTACAAAGCCATTTGGAAATGTCAAAGGTGTCAGGACGAAACTGCAACACGGTAGGAACTGCAAAAGTCACTCTAAACTAAAAATATAAAAATTGGAATCTGGAGGACAACCAAGAGAGGATTCCAAAGACTGGGCAACTGAGAAAATGGAGCTAATTTTCCTTTAATAATTGGATTGAATACTGAATCTGGACCTCAGATAGAAAGACAGCTTTCATGTACATGGCTATTTTTTAAACAAAAATACTTTCAGATTTGTCACTAAGGCAATTTTCTTCAGGAGCTGTAATTAGATGCCTGTTATTGTTTTTCCAGAATCAGATAGTGCCACTTTACATTCCATTGTTATTTTCAAGTTTTCAAATTCCATAGGTGATTAGCTAATTAACTGTAGATAACAGGCAGTTAGCAAATCCAGTGCACTATATTTACTATATTTACACAGTGGATTTAGCAGCAAATTCATGGTGAGTGCAATTCACATGCCATTCACGCACTACTGAGTTCCTTTGCATTTATACAGCGGTTGGTTCACTGATCACACTGTGTCCAGGGCTTCCCTGACTATGAGGAGGTTGCTGTCACTTAGATTAATGCTCCATTTCCCAGGGCTGTCTTTCCTAAAATACACCCTTGGTATTTCAAAGATCCCTGTAAACTCTCTTAGTGCTGCTGTCTCCAGATGACTTTGAAACAATTTCTTAAAATTACATGGTTGGTTGGGAATTTACAGAGACAAACTCCTGCTTCCTGAACTGCACTGTGCATGTTTTTATAATAGTCTTCTGTCCTCATATTTTGGAGCCTTATGGGTCTGGCACAGTGCTCAAACAGTACAGTGAATGGTATTGTTCAGGCATCTAAGCCAGATTTTTTTATTTATTTGTAATTAAATATCTTGGAATACTTAGGTGATGAAATAGTATACTTTTCCATTTCAATGCTAATGCTTACAGTAGCGGTACCTAAAAAACATTTTGGAAAATACATAAATACAATTTATGTATTTTGGAAAATACATAAATAGAAAAAATTTACCAGTAGAACTACTCAAATTGAATTTTTTCTTGGCTTATTTATTTTTAAGTGCAAAAAGCAAAATATTTAAATGATTATAGGAATATCTCAACAATTTCAGATTATTATTGTTTTATGACTGAATTTAAAACAGCTATACAGGGAATATTTAAGTTTTAATTTTGTTCCCAGAATCTCAGGTATTGTATTTCATAATAGCATTTTATGTTGCATTAACAGAGTTTTATGCTGCCTTAACACCATTTTATAGCATAATGGAAAACAAAAGGGTACAAAAGAGAGGTAAAAGGGAAAATAAACTGTAAAATCTTTTTTCTAGCTAGTTCCTGTGCTGTACACTGATAACATTACCAACAAGAAAACAGTGGCTTTTAAGCTATCCTCTACTTCAACTTCACTTTGAAATGAGCATTTACTGCATCGTATATTTTCATATAATTGTAAAGAGATAGACTGGGATACATTTTTTGTGGCTGAAAGCTTTTCACCTGATCACTTAAGTTTTATAAATATAATTTTACAGAATCACATAATCACAGAATATTCTGAGTTAGAAGGGACCCACAAGGAACATCGAGTCTAACTCTTAAATGAATGGCCCATACAGGACATAATTCTCAATACAAAGGATAATATATAAGACAACCATCAAAGATTCAAGAAAGTTGAAGAAAGCAAGAGATAACAGCTTAGAGCTAGTAAAGAGGTTTACACAAAATAAGAAAAAGATTACTCTTTAGCAATTAAAATGAAGAAGAAGTTTGGCAGAGAACTGTAAGAAGAAAACTCAAAGGATAGTTCTAGTGGGTTTCTGTGGCTGGGTTTTGGTAGCAGGGTGGCCTACAGGGGTGGCTTCTGTTAAAAGCTCCTAGAAGCTTCCCGTGTGTGGAGGAGTCAATGCCAGCCGCCTCCAGGATAGGCTTCCTGCCGCTGGCCAAGGCCAAGCCAGTCAGGAGTAACAGTAATGCCTCTGTGGTAACATATTTAAGAACAGAAAGGTATCATGCAGAAATAATTCTATCCGGGGAAGAGTGGAGTGAGAATATGCAGAATTGTCACCAGACTGTAAATTATAAACCATCATATATTGTTGTTTTCAAAATTGGTTTTAGAGACTTATAAGAACACTGTACTTCTTTTTCAGTTCTTTGTCCTTTTTGCTTTGAGTTCTTTCTTAGTACTTGTCTTTGGAATCCAAAACTTGTCATAAGATTATGATTAGGAACAGGTATTTTTGCAAATTATTACTAGTCATTATTGTTCAAGTGTTAATTAGTCATCCCTTATATTTGCATTAATTTTATTTCAGGACAAATCACACCATGTGACACAGAGACATTCCCTGACAGGACTATTATTTTTTTCTAGAATCCATGTTCTAATATGAATATTGTAAAATTAGGAAGTTCACTGAATATGCTTTATTAAAGCTTACCTACTTCCTAGAAAGCAATTACAAAGTCCCACAAAATCATCTTAGAAACTCAGATGAGTCTGAGTTGTGCTTTTCCTTTAGTAACTAACTCAGCCTCTTGTCATTTTCAAGGAAAAGCTCTGCTGTCTGTGGCTGAACTCTATCTGTTGGTAAAGCAGAGACTTTCTCACTTTGCTTGTTGGATCCTTGTTTATTGCACTTTTTTTTTTTGCCCTTTATTTTATATGCACACTGCCCTTTGTGTATGTTCTGTCTCGCTCAGAAGATGCTGACAGCTCATTCTGTGCTACATGGCTGGCTTTAACTCACAGGTTTTGGCTACCACTGTTCCAGTTCTTAAAGTCTATAATTCATAGTGACCTAAAGGCCTGCTGATCTCCAGGAAGAAAATCATCTGCAGCTTCACACTGAATTTAAATGCATCTTTCCCAATACTGTAAATATTTTTTTTCTGTAGGCAGCCCAAGAGCACAGCAAGTATTTGTGTCTGAGCTCAGCACACGCCTTAACAGAACATATGCAGCTGAGTATATATGCAGGATGGAGAGCTTACTGTGAATCTTAAATGTACTATTGATTTTAATTTGGGACAGGATATAACTCCAGAGAGTGGACATTGATTTATTTACATTTTACGAAAAATCCCCCATCTGTTTCCAAACATGCACCAGAGACTCAAGCGCAGGTACCATAAAGCTGGAGCATGAAATCCCATGTCACTGGAAGTTCTCATTTTCTCCTGGAGCAATATCACTGATAAGGTTAAATGCTTCTAACAGTTTCCATAAAATGTTATCAGGCTGCTGAAATTTATTCCAGGTTCGATGGAATTACATATGTCCACTAGGGACTGCTGTTCTCACACAGGGGAACTTTCAACGTGGGTTTTGGGGCAAGCCCAGGGAAAATCAAGCACCACTCCCAATGGCAGTGCATTTGTAAGGAATATTTCTGTGAACTACTGTCTCCAATGTAAGATACAAGAAAACCATATTGTCTGTTAAATATTTGCTTCTATATATGTCATAACATATTTCATGCAGTATCCTCATATATAATATAGACATATACACAACTAAAATATTCATACATAGCATGTATTGATAACATAGAACATGTATTTATGTGTTTATAGAGAAGATATATCATACACAAGTGTAAACACAGATAAAATAAAAAAGTGAAACCAAGAGCATTGCTGAACATACCTCCTACAAAGATGACAAAAGATCAAATTCAAGAGAGATGTTAATGATATAATCTACATTGCAGCATGTCTCATAAGACTTAGAGAGGAATCCATGCGCAATGAATCCACATTCGTGGATTCTTCTAATGTTCCTTATCTTTGTAGCTGAGACACAGTGTAAGATGCCATAACTCTTTTTTCCTGGAGCTGGGGAAAAAAAAAATAGGATAAGGAAAAAAAAGGAATGCAAATAAAACTTATTTTTTGACCCAAATAAGTGATGGAATGGCTTATACAAAATTTATGCCCTAGTCTTTAAAATTGACAGAGAATTAGCTGCTTAACTCTTTTTAAGTTTTAATAGGGCTTAGGTGCGTAATTCCATTTAATCTCTGATAAACCTATATAAATCCATGATATAATACATTTTAAACAGTTACCACTTAGAAAGGTAAGCCAAAAAAGTGAGGCTATAACATTAAATAGCTTTAGCTCGCTGCTGAAGTTAACTTACATACTCCATGTGAGTCTACGCATAAACATGAAATTGAAGTTTGTGAATACTAATGTGCTTCTGAAGAACAGTGTTTATTTTTAAAGAGAGCCTATTCTTTCAAGCAGTATATTGTATTTAAGTGTTCAAGTCAGATCTAATCACACCACTACACAAGTCAAACATAAGCTTTGGTGTCAATGATTTCATGACAGTAAAATATCAATGTGAGATCAGAATCTGACCTGCTCATGAAAAAACAGGAGAGAGTATTGTTATCAATGGTCCACAACTACATCTTACATGCTATTTCATGGAAGAAATCCTATTTTATCAGCACAGGTAATAAGCATATGGAGGCTAAAACAACCTCAGTTGATATAATTTAAACGATAATTTAATTTAGAAGAATACCTAACACTGAAGGTTATTTTGAAGGTAAATTATAAAAATGAAGATTCTGAAGTACAAAACCTGACAATTTCCTACCTGATTCCAGTTTCTAATATTATGTATTAGGGTAGAGGAGACACATGAAATTATATTCATTAGAGAAAACAGAGAACAAATATTATGCAGATATTTTTGTTAACCCTACTGCTTCACAAAGTAATCATGCCATGATCCTAACACAGCATTATTAAGTTGTGAAAGTTAAATTCAGAAAATCAAGGCTAAACTAAAGTTTCTGGTACAGCTCTAATTCTGTCTGGTGCACCTGCATTATGAGGAAATTTTAATTACCTGATCACACTCATTTGTGCGTTGGATCTCTTTCACTGCTAGTGCATAACCTTCTTTAAAGAAGGAGAAATTAATTTCCATGTAGATTTTCCTGTGGTGGTCATGACAACAGTATGGAAAGGCTTGATATGAAAATTATTTGTTTTCTCAACATTGCTATTCTTTCTATCTTAACAATAGCAGTGTTTTGCACAGCCTTGTTCCTGCAAACAGCTGCATTGTTCTGAATGAAACTAGCTAGGTATACCCTGAGACGGACATGCAGCATGAAAAAATCCATACCTAACTTCAAAGTTTTGCAAAGTTATAAACCACTGAAAAGAGGATCTAATACGTGCATGTGTCAGGAAACCTCCATAGTAGATATCACGAGCAATTTCCCATAGTATACCCATATTCTTAACTGGCATCAATTCTCAGCTGGCATCAATTCCATGCAATGATTTCAGTATTACTCGTAAGACTTAAAATCTGTCTAAAAAGCATACATTTTAATAAAGTTGGAAAAAGGCAGAAGGTTAGGAGATTACTTTATGACTGAGATGAAACTAGAAAAGGATATTGATATGAAGACAGTGAAAGTCCAGGTTTAGAACTCAGAAAAAGGGAGATCTAAATTACCTAGATAAAAACTGACAACTAGCTTGCAGCAGAGAACTGCAAGTCAGGGGGAAAAAAAAAAAAAAAAAAAAAAAGATGAGAAAGAATAGAAAAATAACTGGGCTTGACTGGGAAATCATAATAAAAACAGACTGAATAATAACCTCGTTGGAGACAGTCAGGAATGGGAAAGTCAGATCAAGAGATAAGGAAAAGTGAAGCTCAAAAGGCAGGGGAAAGTCAGATAAGATGAAGCACATGGAAGAACAGGCACTAAACTGTCCTGATAGAGGGTACTGGGTCTGAAGCAAAAATACTAGAATCAGGGAAATTTCATAGTTTTCAGGAAATGCTGACACATGCTGTTCTCATCTCATGGATGTCTCAGATTTATTTGATTCTCTCTTTACCTCCACTTGGTTTGTGCATTAGACACAAGAGTGTCAATGGCAACATACATTCACAGTCTTTGTAATAAATAGAAATCCAAATGATTGCACGGCAACATTGATTCAGACATTTTTAATTTCAACATTCTTGAATTTAAAGTGGAAATGTTGTTCTCGTAACTTAGTTTTTCATTTATTATTTCTTTATTTCAGTTTTCTCTCAAACCTGGGCTGGATGTTTTCTAGCAACAAAGGCCATTGATACATATCTATAAAGATTTTCACATTTAAAAATTGCCCTTAAACTCTTTGGCTTACAGCTACTTCTCAGTTTAAGACAGTTTTTTAGGGTTTTTTATGCTTATGACTTTCTTATGTTTTCTGAAAACACTGCACTCATTCCTCATTTGCATTATTTATGCTTTTGCACATTGTTTTTACTTCTATTTGTACTTTATTTGTCCCATTTATACAAGTGCATTGGACTTGACTTTATCTTTCCAGGATTTAAAACATGTACATTTTTTGTTTACTGTAGTCATTTTTTACCCAGTCAACATTAATTAGTGCTAGGTATTAGAATGGAAAGAGAGTCTGGACAGGTGTCCAGATTTTTCCTCAAGGGAGCCTGCTATTTTCCCTTTGATAAACAAAATGCTTTTGTATACCCTAAGCAGCCCTGAAAGTTTTGGTTCTCCAATATATTTGCATATGTCTG
>JAWWES010000081.1:82292799-82337992 GCA_035583135.1 Lophotriccus pileatus | reverse complement strand
GGTACAAAACAATGGTACTTAACATTGAATTAAATTCCACAAATCCCCAGAAATAGCATGAAGCATTCCATGCCCACTCCTAACACCTGCGTCTTGTTAACATCTCCGTGCCCCTTCCTCTAGTGCCCGCAGCAGTCCCTCAGCACATTTCTTCATATTCGGTTTCGCCGAACTTTTCTTCTTTCTTCCTCCAGTAATTATATGCGGCAGCCGGTCCACCCCCGACAATAAGTCATAGTCATATGAATACAGTTAAACTAAAACCCTTCTATGTTTATAATTTGAACATAGACATTGGGTTTTGCCCACAGATATGTTCAAATATATATATTTTTTTTAATTTCTGCTTCTTTCTCTTTCTTTTTTCTTTATCCACTGAGGGAAAGAGGTAAAGCTGTTCTAAAGCTGTTAGGGATACCTTCTGAGTTGATTTCCTTCTTTTTTTCCTCTGGTTATTACAAATTTTTCAGGATAGCCTTATCTCTGAGTTTCTTAGGTCGAATGTTTGAAGTATAAGATAACATCCTTACAATGTTCTTTTTACCTTTCAGTTAGTGGCATGAGTTCACAGTTTCATTATTATTTCTAAATGCTTCAGCTGGGAATTCCTTCTATTATTAAAAATTGTACAAAATATCAAAACCAGAAAACAATAAGCAACCCAGATCATAACTCGAGATGAAGATTTATAAAGTCAACTGTTATTTCTCTCTTTATTTTAAATTTCAGAGACAGTTGACTAGACCAGTACAAAGAACTCAGCACAGTCAGCTATTAAGAGATCTTATCTCTTGCAGAAGTGTAGGGACAGATACGATCTTGGAAGAATTTTTAAACAAAACTCAGGGATTCAGTTTTTGCAAGGAAGGCTTTCTGCCTAAATGATAACCCTTTTTCAGAGGCAGTTTTAATGCTTTCTTCTTCCCTCACCCCCTTGCTGCCCACATAGCAAGAGAAGTTCTCTCCTCAGTGAGAGGAGAGACATAGCCCTAACAGACATACACAGAGGCCTTGGGAAGGCAAGGGGGAAACAGAGAGGATAAAAGGGGCCCTGAGAGGCAGGAACTCGCTTTTCCCTCCCTGAGGCCCAGTAGGCAAACCATACTGTTAGGTTTTGGTGTTCTGGCCTTCTAAATAAACTTTTTTTGAATTCTTTCCATTGTCTTGACATTTCTTGAACTACCTGTGCATCTTGCCATGAAAGAACTATCCAAGAACACATAGTGAAATGGAACCTCATGAGGGTAGGCATTGCTCAAAATTATAGCACTGGATTAAAACTGCTGTACTTAGGTGTGTAACTCTGGGTCTAACATTGTGAGCCACAGAATATGTGGCTTGAGCCGTGTAATGAACCTGTGGAAAGTCTCAGCAAGTCTCCACAGTCTCTTACCCATCAGTTCACTACAACTGAACATTTACTGTGTTATGTTGCTAATCATTTAAATGCACCTCATAAATGCCTTTGAAGTACCTTTGCACTACAATTTGTGCTTGTCTACTGCTCTATTTTCTTTACATAATTACTGGTTTGACAAGCTGTCCGCTCAGTTCAATGGATCACCTTGGGAGGAGAGACAAATTTAGGAACACAGAAAGTGTTTTAGAGAGTCTTTCAATATTAATTTCTTGTCTTTAAATATCTCTGGGCAAGTGGATTATTTCTAGTTTTCAGGTATACTGACTTTGAAATAGCCAAGGGATTGATTTGTTTCATTGTTAACTTGGGTTAAACCTGGGCTTAGATCCAGCAAATACAGTTAAATGAGTGTGATAACAGTAGACCCTGTTAAAGTGAGTTGTTGACTAATTTCTTCCTATGACTTACAATGGCTAAATAAAGTCACCGCTAATAATTTAAATTACTTTCAATTAAATACAAACACAAGGAAGTCATTAAGTTATTATTTTGATAGAAATAAAAGATTGGCACAGGTGCCACATTTCTTTAAAGGTGAGTATTATGGAGACACAAGATATTTCCCTGAAATCGTTCCTTAAAGTGAAAGGAGAGGGCAATTCCTAATTCTGAATTATTTTTTTTTAATTACATAAATGTCATAGCAAGTTAAATACTATATATTTTGAAAACATCTCTCATATTTACTATACCTCCTGGTATAAACTATATGAGGACTACTATGTTTCAGAAGATTATGGGCACGAGAAAGGTTTCTAGATTCAGAATCATTATTCAAAAAGTTTCAGAAGAGAAGAAGAAATTCATGTCTCCACCCATATTACCATTGCTATCTTTAATATTCATGAACAAAAACAAAAATAGAAACAACTTCAGAAATTTATGTGATCTTGAACTACAGAAAAGAAATAGCTGAAACTTACTGCAATTGATGGCTCTACTAACCAGTTTTATTGTCAAGATAGTGGCACGTGAGTAGAGCACTCCAAAGCACACAAGCTCTGTCAGAAGTTGTAAAGATTAATAGGTAGACTGACATGCTAGCTGGAATGTTTTGTTTTAATTTAAACATGTATTTATGTCGTTAACGCAAGCCTGTATTTTCAAGAACTCTCACTTTCATCCTTACATCTTGTTTGTCAACAACTTCAAACTAAAGTTATCTAATGCATATGAAGCATAACTCATACCTTTTCAGAGGACAAATATAACTAACTCATGATTTCTGTAGTTACAAGTAATAGGAATGCTTAAGGGCATCCTTAAGTTTCTTGTTTCCTAAATTCATTTGTAAATTCCATATGCAAAATAACTGCTGGGTGAGAGATATTTGAAACCCGGTTCCATGATATTAACTTACAGGCTGAGGTTTTGCACAGTCTCAGAATAAACTTTCCATTCTCTCTTATTTTGCAACTGAAATTCTGCCAAGTTCTCATTTAACTCGTAAATCTGACCTATTTTAAAGCAAAAAAACTCTGTTCAGGGTAGCCCAGGCATAGGGTGAGGAGAAAGCTGGAGGTGGAGACCAGTCGCAATGACCAAGGGACAGTAGAAAGGCAGAAAGGAGTGATCCCTAGGAAAGGGGCCCTCAACACTCTCTCCCCCAACCCTCCTCCTTCTTCCACAGTAGAGCATCTTTCAGGCCACCCCCACCCCCCAGCTCCCAAAACAGGCATATTTAGGCCAGATGCATCACCATTCAATCATTTATAAGATGTCCTGGCTAACTGTGTACATCCCAGTTGACTGGAAATTAGCAAGCATGACACTCATCTACAAGAAGGGCCAGAAGAAGGATTCAAGAACAACAGGCCTGTCAGCATGACCTCAGTGCCAGGGAAAGTCATGGAGCAGATCATCCTGAGTGCCATCCCATGGCACGTATAGGACAACCACGAGATCAGGCCCAGCCAGCATGACAAGGTGACCCACTTAGTGGATGAGGGAGAAGCCATGCATGTTGTTTACCTGGACTTTAGTAAAGCCTTTGACAATGTTTCCCACAGTATTCTCCTGACGAAACTGTCTGCCCATGGCTTGGATGGGTACACCATTTGGTGGATAAAAAACAGACTGAATGGCCAGGCCCAGAGAGTGAAGACCATCAAGTTCCCTGGGTTTCTTTAGTCCAAGGACAAGGTGATTTCCCAATGTGTGGCTGAAGATGCAGCCAGACACCCCACAGCAGTGCATGAAAAGCAGCAAGAGATGAAGCAAGAAAGTCACTGAGAGTTGTTTCTCTGGAGAAGCAGGAAACTACAGTTCTGCCAGGAAGAAGGGCTGGCCTTCAGCACCAGGGTCCCTCCTAGCTGCTTCATTAGCAATTCTTTCTGAGACTAGTAATAAACAATTTTAAACAGAATAAACAAGAAAGAACAACAACCAACCAAACAAACAAACAAAAACATTAAAAATTCTTTCCTCTTCTGTTATTTGGTATTTTGCCTGCTGAATCTTCACACCTCTGCCCTCTCCTGGTCTCCCCAGTCCAGAAAGGATACTGATAGGTGAGGTGTGTGCCCAGCCCAGGGTCTTTGGGATGGTGAGGAGCCAGGGCACATGACACATCAGTGTTGCCTCATCGTGAGTGGGGTGAGACTCTGGATCAGGTTGCACAGAGAAGTTGCAGACTCCCCATCCCTGGAAGTGTTCAAGGCCAGGCTGGATGGGGCTTTGAGAAACCTGGTCTAGTGAAGATATCCTTCCCTACCCATGGCAGGGGAATTGAAACTTGATGATCTTATTAAAGATTCCTTCCAACTTAAGCCATTCTATGTATTGTGATTTTTTGGTCATCATTAAGAAGAGAAGATTGGGGTGTACCTCATTGGTGACTCCAGCTGCCTACTGGGAGGGTGTAATGTAGATGGATCCTCTTCTCAGAGGTGCTCTGTGGTGGAAGGTCAAGTGCCACCAGGTCCACTTTGACAAATGGAGAAATCCCAGTTAGAAAAAAGGAAAAGATTGTCGCCATCAGAGTGCTCAGACATGGAAGAGGTGCCCAGGAACTCCTCAGAGTCTCTGTCCCAGAGGGTATTTAAATGTGATTGACCAAGGCCCTGAGCAATCTGGCCTGACTGGAGCTGCTCTGAGCAGAGCATAGACTGGAGATCTCCAAGGGTCTCTCCCAACTTTTGTGCTTCCGTGGTTCTGTGAATGTCAACCTTCCTATCTTACCCAAATTAAAGCCATCCAGAACTTGTGGAAGATGGTGTCTGTTCCACCACTGCCCAGACACTATAAACTTCTGCTCCAGACAGAACTAAAGTTGTCTGCACAAAATGTTCTTTGGGTGGCATTATGTACACAAATATTTCTTCCTTTGGACATTGCCAAACCACACTCAATTATGCATTCCATTGTAGGATCAGTGCCACCTTGCACAGTTGCTTATACTCAAAAAACAAACACACCTGTCATTCCACTAACGTCTCCAGGCAACATACAGCTCTAGTGGAAGACAATTTCTTTAAGAAAAAAAAAAAAATAAAGTTTTCCAAGTATAATGCTCCCTACATCTGAAGGTAATTCTTTTAGACTTCAACAATTAGATTGAATTTTATGAATATGGTGAAACTTTCTGATTCCAGAAACAAAAGCACTTCTTCTAAACAACATTTCCCAGTCTTGTACAGTTTTCATTTCAATAGAGTAAATGAACAGTTTAGTCCAATTCCAGATGAACAGGTGAACCAATTATGGTAGCACATTATGCACTGATAAGTTCCTATAATGACATTCCTAGCAGACAGAGAAAAAAGAGATGAAATCCAAATTAGTCAGAGCCTTAGGCTTTCCTTTCATGACAAATTGCTACTAATGGGGCAACCTAAAGAATATTACCTGCTTGACCTGTTTATTTGGTTTTGGTTTTGCTTGTTTTCTAATAGACTACCTATACTAAAAAAAAGAAAAGAAACACTAAAATGACTGAACTCCCCTGATAAGGAAACACAGAAAAACTTTGTAGTAGAGAGAAGGAATACAATAGTACTCTATTTTTGACATAAAAGGGAAGAAAATACATAGGGTTTTGATAGTCAAAAAGTGTCTGTAAATTATAGGCATGCAGTGTACTGATAAAATGGTTCAGATCTCCAACACTTAAGCCACCACCCCGTGATACATTTTTAAGTCCAAATACTAAGTTCTATATTAATGATAAAAAGGGTCCTATCATGTTGCATAGGAGTCTTCTAAACAGGTCTAAACAGTGATTCTAAACCATGATGTATAGCAGGCACTCTCTCAGAACCAAATCTCCTAAAATTATTCAGATAGCTCATTTTCACTGGAGTCAGTGAGGTCCCAGCAGTATGGCCCAGCAACATCAGTGCCGCTGTGAACTCCATATGTCTTATGACAGATCTTGCTTGGAAGCCTTGCAATAAGAGGAAGCAGAGGGTGAAACTGCTTCCTCACATTGGTGTTACCAAGACAGAAGCCAAGTATTTTCCCTCAGACTGTCTAGCAGATGCCAAGCTGAGGGAACCATCACTGCAGCATCCTGTGGGAAACAGCAAAGGTTATCTCTCTTCCACTGTCCTTTTGCTCGGCTACTTTGCTTTCCCATCCTGTCCAATCTCCCTGTCTGCATAACAAGACAATTACATTCCCTTTCTGCTCTCCAAAGTCCCCTTGGCCCTGAAAATCTCAGTTTCAGCTGGCACACTCACTGCTAGATTATAAGTCTGGCATCTGCCCTCACTTGCTGACATCATGTGTCCCCAGAAAACCTTCTTGCTTTGATTCTTCCATCCATAAAATGGGGATTAATATGGGATCCCACATATCCCATCCTTAGCAAAATGGCCTGGATGACAACTGCTGTTGAGATAGGAGGGTAAACATACACATGGTGCATAACTCAAAACTGTTTGTGAGGTAATCATCAGCAAACTGATCATATTTGAGAGGAAGAGGGCTGTCAGCTAAACTTCAGAGCAACCAGAGAATTACCCTTCGTGTGCTTCAGTCCTAATTTGAACTACGCAAATAAAACAGGGTTTGGGGTTTTTTTTCTACTTGCAATAGGGTTCATATCTATTTCTTTACCTTTCCCCTGCCTTGTCACTTGAGATTACAATTCTAAAAAGAGATAAACTGCAGCCTTAGCTCTTAGCTGTGCACTATCCACAGTACAAATTAAATTGAAGTAAAAAAAGCAGTTTGTACAATATGAGAGCTAATACAAAATAAATTGCTAAAAATTCTCAGGTTCATCAACTGCTGATAAAGTTTCAACAATTAAGATTTGCTCATTTGTCTTCTCCCGTTTCAGCTTTAGATTTGTTCCTGGATCAAACACTTCAGTTATATTTATCTTTTTTTTTTCCTATAAAATATCATAGAATTATAGAATCATAGAATCTTTTATGTTGGAAAATATCTGCAGTATCATCAAGTCCAACTGTTATGCTAACACTGCTAAGTCCACCACTACAGTGTCAGTGCCATATCTACATGTCTTTTAAATACCTTCAAGGATGCAGCCTAAACCATTTCCCTGGGCAGCTCGTTCTAGTGTTTGAAAATCCTCTCAGTGAAAAGATTTTTTCTAATATCCAATGTAAACCTCCCCTGGCACAACTTAAGACCATTTCCTATTGTCTTGTCACTTGTTACCTGGGAGGAGAGACTGACCTCCACCTCGCTACAGTCTCCTGTCAGGTAGTTATGAAAGCTAATAATGTCATCTGCAAAGATACTGAGGGTGCACTTGATCCCCTTGTCCAGATCACTAATGAAGATACTGAACAGAACAAGGTTTGTCAGGGCAAGACTTGATGTTAAAGTTGTGCCAATCTAAGGCTTACTGCCATTAAATTCCGGCTGTTGAACTTGATGTGAGTTTTGACATTTTTCAACAGATTTAATCAAAGTAATTATTTTTCAGATTTTACCAGTTAAACAGAAGTAATGAGACCAGTAAGAGGAAAAGTGAGGCTGCCCAGAGGCAGAAACAAGACATACTGTATGTTGGTTGCCTGTAAAGAGAAACCTTATTTTCTGTTTTCCATACTTGTAGAAACATCAATCAGGAGTAACAGAAGTATTTTAAATTAACACTTACTCAGTGCCACCATATGGTCGACAAGTTCAAGTTGTGTTAACTGTAGAGGTTTGGACAGATCACCTAGAGACCCATATGTACACACAGAGTACTCATTTCCAAGGACAAAGCCAAGGAAAGGAGTCAAGGCAGGGGTCAAGACATTTACCTCTAGAGACTTCAGGTACTCCTCCACTCCCTGTCAAAAGAAGCTGTAAAAGGAAACGGTCCAAGAATGGGATGCCCAACTTGTAATAGACAAATCCAAGGATTTTTTGGAAGTGTCAAGTTAGGAATGCAAATAAGGTTGGGGTTATTTTTGGAGTATTTTCTTGTTTGGTTTTTTGGTTTTTTGGGTTTGGGGGTTTTTTTTGTATGGTTTTTTGTTTGGGTTTCTTTTGTCAGGAGACACAGGTAAGGTCTTATGTTCTCCACTGGACTCTCTGAATGAGGAACTGAAGTCTGGGAGTCATAAGACAAGTCAGCTTTAGAAGACTGGAGGTGGTCAGAGGACTTTTAAGCACAACTTAAAGTCAATGAGTGCCTATCAATAAATATCTGGGCTTGAGGAACTTGAGAGAGAAAACAAGGGATCAGGGACCTTCATATCCAGCAGATCAAACTGCTAACTCATCAGCCACTGTGGCCCAGAATAAAAATTAAAAAGCCTGACCCCCACCCATCTCACCCCCCACAAAGTACAAAATATTATCAGTTTACTGATATCACTATTCAGCCCATTTTATATGTTTCCTTCAAATAAATATATGATGTGGTGACAGCTAACATACAAGAAACAAGACTGAAGTTTAATAACAACATGATGAAAGAACAAATAGCCTGTGGGCACAGCAATAAAAAATGATTTATATTTCAACAATGCATGGTGAAATAGGAAAGAACAATGCATTGGAAATCAGCATGTGACACAGTCTTGAAATGAAAAGAAACATGATAAAGTCAATTACGCTTGAATCTACCGACTAAGTCTCTCTGTGTCAGGTCATGCCACCTCATTATGAAACGGAGTACTTCAAAATTAGAGCATTAGAAATTTTGATTGACCCAAATATCCTACTAAGCTATTTGCCTCCCACAGTCTTTTCTCTCTGCTAAATTTCTGCTCATTTCACTTCATTGCTTCAGTCCCTCCACCTGTATAACCTATCACCTCATTGATACGTACTGCCTATACTCAGCCTTTGTGGCACCTGGCAGGGATTAGACTCCTCAAATTCATCTGAAAGGTCAGTGGCACAGCACCATTCCTCTGTATTCTGCTTCAATAGCTCATTTAGAAAAGATCATTACTTTTATGAAACAGATTCATACCATTTCAAACTTTTAAAACCATTAGAAGGAAAAAAGCAATACAGTTTGAAATTTTAAAAAACCCAACAAACATCAATGGAAGCTGCTTAAAATATTTTTAAAGCATTTAAGGGATGCAGAAAAGGGAAATCCCACCTTTATAGATAGGTGATGGATAGATAATATGACAGAAGATGGATGTAAATGGATTTTCTAGACGTAACAGGATCTATAATTCTGGTAATATTCAGAAATTAAAAAAATAAAAGACCTATGTAATTAATATGATGAATTTCTGAAGAGATTTTGCTAGCTTTTGCTATCAACAAAGCAAATTTCTGTAGGAAAGTTAGCAGTGGCAGATTTACTTCTGACACAGCAAGGTACTACATAACCTTGGAGAAAGCTATGTGGAAAACTGTAGTTAAGCAGAGCAGCTACAACAAAGTGGCAGTTGCGTATATATAGGTATCTCTGTGTTTACATTCTCTTCTCTGCTGCTCATGGGCTACCTTAAAGCTAGCTGGCTATACCAAGTAAAACTTATCTGACTAGTTGGATAAATATTCAGCTGGTTAAACAACACTGAGATCCATCCCAGTTTCATTGACATCAATAGCTAGTTCAGTCAATAGGAACAAATTAGAATTCAAGTTACAGTTGAAAGTGTACTTTTGGCATACAATGACTTCGATCTGGAAGAGTGACTTACTTATAACATAACTCAAAACAAACCACAATTTATAACAAGACTTAGATTTGTAACAACACTTAAAAATAATTCTCAGATAGTTGTTGTTTAAATTTACTTAGTTCTTAAGCAAGAAAGTTAAAGAAAACTTCCACTATGGTATTTTTGGGTTTTTTTTCAGAGAAAAAAAGAATCATTGTTTAACACTGCTTGTCTTTTTAAATCACTAAGGTTGAAGCTACACATCTCCAAACCCACACTAAACAGCCAGGTACCCTACCTGTATTCACTATATTTCTTATAAGAACAGCTTAACAGAATTTATCAGTCTATCTGTAAATGGCAAATGACTTACTGACAGTAAGATAGTCACTGTATAAAAACATAGCAGAACTCTGCATCTGAATGTGAATGATTTTCTACTTTACAGCTTTTACAACATTCTCGAGTTTTCCCAGAAGTGTGAAATTTCTGGTGGAATTGGGATGAACCTTTTTGTATGATGTAGTAGCTCATAAAGCTCTAGTAAGTACAGGTAGGCTACTTAGGTTACAAAAGAGAACTCTTCACACAGCTGTCATGCATCAGCATGCCGGCAGTAAAAGAAAGACTGACTATCAATAGAGAGTTGCAAGAAAACTAGCTGCACAAAAAAAAGAATAAAAGGTGGCACTAGTTGATTGCATAAGATAATGTAATTCTGCTTAGGATTAATACAGAACATTTATTTCTACTAAATCATATCTGTATTCTAATCCATAAATTAGATAAAAATCATTAAAAATAAATTAATCTTTTCAAATATAGTCTACAAATTGAATATCAATTTTAATCTAGAAATGCGTCATTTATAAAACATCTTCAAAAATTTAATATATCCAGCTTACCTTTGAAGATTTTGATGCATACAAAAGATGTATGTGATAATTAATTTTTAAATATAGTCTTTACAGTGATTCTTAATTTATAATGTATTTAGTGAAATTACTAGGAGTTGGAGTGCTGACAAAGAGGAAGAGAAGTTACATCTTTCATGCGCATGCAAACTCTGATCCCTATTGGGAGTACATTGCTAAAACCAGACTGATCAACCCCTGTATAAAATATTTTACTGAAGTTACTAAAACATCTCCTTGATCCTTAAGCTCTTCAAAAGACAGTAACATGCAGATCATTAAATCTAAAGAAAGAGGTGAAAAATCAGCTCCGATTTATACTGTGGTGGAAACAGTATAAATTGCTGTTGTAAATTGCTGCTTCTGTCCTACCTCTAATAAGCACTTGAATGTTCTTCACATAAGAGGAAGGCAACAGATTCGTTACTAGCCATTGTGCCTAAAAGTACAAAAATATAAAAAGAAACAAGTAACAGTAAAGCTTAAATTGCATTACTTGTGTATTCTTGCATGCATCTTTCAAATGCAAAGAGCTTTGGAGCAACGGTTGTTCTGTGTTTCCTCAAATTAAAGGGTTTTCTGTCTGCCTCTTATACCCTGACAAGGGATTCAACCCATCAAGTGATCTCAGGTATTATTACCACAGCACTGCTTGTCTTCATTGATAAACAACTTGAGGCACAACTGGTACATTCCTAAAACACAGTGTAGAGCCTCTATGTTATAAAATCAGGAACTGAAGAATAAAAAAGTCTTTGTTTCCTCAGAAGCAGAGGAAGCCATTTTAGTTCACAGCATCTTAGTTTCAGTGGACATCACATCTGTGGTTGAAGTGTTTCACTCACCAGAACACGAATTGCAGTATTTCATAAAGCACAAATGACTGGACATTTCAGAACACTATTCTGAGGTAGCTCAAAATTATTTTGGGTGCATGCAATAAATAATTTTACAATTCTGTGACAACAGGAAAGATTGATGGCTTAAAACCCATTTTGCACAACCTCCTGTTCCAACTCAGACAGAATACAGTATTAAACTGAAACTCCTTGTTTGGACTAAGAAATAAGTAGGCCATAATTTATCAATTTGTTAAGAGATTGGGATAAGACTTAAAGGTAGTGTATACTAGATAAAAAATTCAACTTGAAAAACTATATACAGAAGTAGTCATGTAATAATTTCTGACACACTGGAAACTGAATGTAATTTTTCAAAAATTTACTAAACATTGAAGAAAGATAGTAGTTTTGATATTATGCCTACCTGCTTTTACACTGGAGGGTTTTTCGTCTCAGGCACATGTGATATAAGTGTTACATTTATATTGTTATATCTTTCAAAATATTTTCTTTGCTAAATTTGAAAAAATACTTTTTTTCTGCTGTCTGTAGTGGAAAATTCACCCACAGCACTGGACGTTTTTCAAGTTCTGCTAAATTTGGATAAGTCTACCACTTAAATTTACCAAAATATCTTAATTTTAAATTAAGCTTCATGAATTCCTAAAATCCAATTTTGGCATAAATGCAAATCTCATCTGACCTCTAAGATGTACAAGTCTTTATATAGCTTTTAACTGTCTCGCATTTATAGTATTATTTAAAAAAAAGAGCGGTAAAAAAAGTGGTCTTTATTCCAGATTTTACCTATAGTTTATTAATGGTATCCTTATTCAGACATGGTAAATTATTAGTGTTTATTGAACTTATATCATTGTGCATTGTTCTTTTATTCCAGCTACCCAAGTTGGATTCTTTCACAAAATTTAATGGTTGTATTTTGGTACATATATGTAATTTCTCTGCAAATTACTATTATATACTAATGTTCATTTTTCCCTTAGAGCAAGGCTGTTTTATTGTGGTCCGGGTTAAGCAAATCTGCTATAATTACAACTCTGCTGTTGTAGTTAAATGGATGTGGAAAAGCTACAGGTCCTCCCAGTAATTTCATTGACAGCACAGTCCTTAGGTTTCTCACATGTATTGAGAGGATATCAAAACTGCTGGAGATGTTTTGATAGTGTTAGTTAATGGTGGAGTGCACATAAGATTCATTGTATTCATATGTGAACATATATGCTTGTGACACCTGACTGACAATATTTGCTCACTTTTTAAAAAAAAAAAAAATTTTAGTCCTACTCTAGTTTCTAACTTTTAACATCTTTTAATATTTTAGGAATTCTAATCCATGATTAATGTGTTATATAGAGTAATTAATCAATCTTGTCTAAGACTGCACTTCAGAGTATTGTTTCTTGGCCACAGGAAATGAAGCTATTCTTGTGTTACAAGTATACAAATTACACCAAATTCTTACAAGGTGTTAAATATTATTCATCACATTTCCAAAACATCTTTTCACTCTATTTAAAATTAGGATTTGCAGTGATATTTTACTTCTTTAAGTATTTCTTGGTTTTTGATCCAGTTTCTTGTAGGTATTTCAACATATTTTCTCTAGAATTTAAAAGATTTTTCTTCTACTGCAAGGAAAATGAAAAGGATTTTTAAGAGAAACAAAGGGACATTCAAAATTGTTAATATATTGAAGATCTATGAAGTATTATTGTGTACTGATTAATATATCACTACATAATTCACATACAGTAATTCTATAACTGCAGTGACAATTACTCTCAGTTTGTAGTAAAGTAGCAGACAATCAGAAGCTTTGAAGCAGAAATGAAAAGAATAAATAGGATAATTACAGAACTTAAATGAAACAGAAGAACAAAGAGACAGTAGGGTTTCATTAAATTTTCAGGAAGATGATTCTTTGTTGATGTTTGTAGTGGTATTTGTAGGGCGAAAGAGCCTCTGACATAGATCAGTTACATTAGACCAAGATATTCATGGTACTATAGACCTAAATTCATAGCAACAGAAATAAAACAAAAAGTCAAGAGCACAAACAAGATAAATTACTTGAAAACTTGAAGTTTATAATTTATTAAAAAAAAATAAAAGCTGTATTTGGACCAGTTTCTACACTTACATTTGCCTTTCCCATCAGATTTCATCTCCACCCCATCCCCAGCCCCCTGCCTTTGACATGACATTCTTTAAAAATATTTTCACCAGATCCTCTTCAAGTATTTCTAGTCTAGGAAAGAAAAAAAAGCTTTATTATCAAAATGGATAGAGGGTTTTGTATTTTCACCTTCCTTCTTCACCTTTTTTCTTCTCCTTTTCTGTGTTTCATCCAACTCCTAGGTCACTTTTCTTAGTGTTTATAAAATTTTACAGTGTTATTTTATATAAGATATACAGAGTGTATACACATTCTGGGAATATTTGACCATATATCAATTTCAAATTAACTCTTAATTTCAAATTAACTCTCCTTTAATCTACAAAATCAAGGCTTTGTGCTTTTCTTCAAAGTACTAAGAAACAAAGTTATCTGAGGGAATAAACTTTTTAATAGAATGTTATTGGATCTACATTAAACAAAATCTAGGAAACCAGAAAAATAATCTGGTTTTCTTCTTATAACATTTCACTTACTAATCTGTGTGGAATATATGTGCCTTCCATAAAGAACTGTTCAAATACACAGTTCTGGTTCTTATACTGTAATTTTCTTTTTTCAAACTTCTCCCCCAACCCTTTTTAGTGCATTTTATATTTCCTATAAGAGAATGACAGAAATTAAAAACCAAATGTTCAAGGAAGGAATTGTCTCTGTTGAATTATGACACTATTTTTCATTCTTGTTCACGTAATCCAGTATATCATTTAAAATTGACAGAATATGACTGTACTGTTGTCACTCACAAGATGAAGGTAATGCAAATATCCTCCAGTGTTGTAGTTAAGTTCTGTTATAATCCCTCTCTGAACGCTTCCAAACAATCAGCAAAAATTATTCAGTGCATCCTGTCTTATTCAACATGTTTAGATTAGATGTCATTCTATCCATTGTCTTTACTCTAAATTTTTCACCTAATAGCTCCCCCTATTTAATGATAAATTATGAACAACAATTTCTACTCATGGTAATTTTCTTTAAATTACTGATACTGTGAATTTTAACCAATATTTTAAGATCATTTAATAATTTCAATATTAGAAGAAACTTCTTTGCAGGAGATATCTGATGACTTCAGGGAGATTATTCAATTCCATACACATTTGATCTTACAAAACTTTCCATGTGAAAACCTGCTCTGGCTATTGGTGGCTGGTAGAGCTTACATCTTAGGTTATTCAGGTGACCTTAACTTCTTCATCTCCAAAATACATTCTTACTCTACATAAAAGTATCTTGTGAGAAGTGCTTCCCGTTACTACTGTAATAGAATTTGATCATCAGTGTAGCATGTTGTCACTCAAATAGGTTAGAAAGTTACAGAAATGTTATCTCAGATTCTAAGATCTAAGAAAAATTTACCAACCTTGATTTTTTTTGTCTTCGGGTTTTTTTTTGGTTGGTTGGTTGGTTGGTTGGTTTGGTTTGGTTTGGTTTTTGTTTGGGGGTTTTCTTGATTTTTTTTTTCCTCCCAGAATATCAGTATCACTTTCTTGGAAAGTGGTTTTGGTATGCTATTATTCACCATTTTAATGGATCTATTTGTTTGTTTGTGTAATTTAATACCTCCAAGATAATTTTTCTTTAAAATTAAGTTTTTCTTTTCATAGGTAGGGTTGAACAGATGCATCCTAAGACTTCACTGAAGTAATCTTCAGAGTACTGAATAAGTACACAGTACATTCTGGCATGCATATTCAAGCATAACAGTTTATAAGGCAGTTTCTATAAATGCATATATGGGTAATTTTAAAATCTACTTCCCAGACAGGAAAACAATCATTTAGGTTTGTAAAAAACGCAAATTCAGAAGAGGCACAAACATGGCTGCAATGAATTGGTTTCAGAACTGGTATGCATATTCATAAACATATTTTACAATATTCAAACATCCTATCATTAGGCTTTACACTGATGAGCTGTCAGTCCATCTAAGATCTGTAATCATAAAGCCACTTATTTGCTTAGATGGTATCTTAAGTAGTCTAGGTCTAAGACAGCTTCTGCATTTGCATATTTCCAACACTGAATTTGACAGTAATACATGGAAAAATATAGTACAATAAACACAGCTCCAGTTTTCTTTAAACCCATAAACATATTTGGAAAACATTTTTAAACCAGGATAGAGTTAAACCAGAGCTTAACTCTAACAATCCACATCTAAAAAATCCACAAATGTGCTGGGAGTCAACTGTCTTCTGTAGATCCTCACATCTCTAGTGGCTGTACTATCAGGTTTGAACATCTAGGAAAGAAACATCAAAAAAAAAGCCCCTCGCACAAAATGAAGGTTGGGACAGACACATGGGTTAAATGGGTGAGATAGGTAAATTTTATTAGAGTTCCTCCTCTAAGTAATAAATGGTCAAATTATTGTCAATGTCAAGACCAGCAGAACTATTCTGCATGAGTACTTCCAATGGTAGGGTGTTCAGATTCTCATTATTAACAATTACAATGGCCTACTTATGACATATCAAACTCAGCAAATGTCAAACAATACTGTCAAACAAACAAATAGCTTCAGTGCATTTAGCATCTCTAAACTTTCAAACTTTATATAATCAGTGAAAATTATACCAAGGAAAATCAAGAAAACAGCAATGCTCCAACCCAGCAGAAACAAGATTTAGTCTAGAATTTTTGGATGTTGTTCAAGAATGCATACTTCCCCATTTTCTAAGCTATGTTCCTTCTAAAGAACCAAGATGCCAATAAATGCAAATGTCTAACAGTTTCAATTACTTAGCAACTATTCATGTCTCTTGTCCCAATAATTATACAGCAAATATTCTTTCAATCTTATGAGAGGTTCTAGGCAAACCACTTCAAGAAGTACACTGTCTGAGCTTGAGAAGAAACCTGTGATCAGCTGTGCATTGAAGAAACTGTTCAAAAGGCTTCAGTAACTTGAACCCTGGTGCTTCTTTGGAGAGACCAATATAAATAAGCAGGAGCAATTTTTTCCTCAAGTCATCAGTCTTTTTGCTCAATGAAGACACTTCTGTTCTGGGTGGTTTGTTGAATTTGAAATTTGAAAGAATAAGCAATGCAAGTTCTGAATGACAATTTGGAAAATGAAGAAGGTGGAAATGTTCTAGACAGCTGGATGTGGAATCAATTACTGCTCTTCTTAGAGTACTCTAGCTCAGATTCAGAAGGAACATAGAAAACAAATTTTTACTGAATGATAGGATTCATCCGCCAATACAGAAAGCCCAGTAGCTAAAGTTTAATATTTGAAGAATCATAACTTTTAAAAACTAGTTGTTGGTTTTGGTTGTTTTCCAGGGTTGGCACTTCAGTGGTGGTATTCCAAGTAGTATCATCACCTTTCTTCTATTTATGAAATCCCAGCATGCCCTCGATCTTAATCTGATCTTGTGCCCATGAGTACCACAGATTAATTCATAACACTCCAGGAAAAACTCCAGTGCAGGAAACAGAGGTTATACCTTGAGAACCACCAAAAAAAGGTCTAGCTAGGACTAAACCTACATAAAATGGAAAGATTTCTTTACAAACTTGAGGCTTGAATTTCCTTGAATTTCAAAGACAGCCCAGACCAGGAGTAACAGTACTTTTTTCTACTGTCAAAATACACCAGAGAACACTTAAATAATAGTCTGGACTTCTAGTTATCAGGAAGGTCACAATTTGAGACACACTCTTATCCTCAAGGGCAGTATAAAATCCAAGTATATTAACAGAAAGTACATTTTCCCTCTCTTTCCAATGATAGAAATAACTATTGATAAAAATACTTTCAAATATGTTACCAATAGTTAACATTAGGTATGCTTATGTTAAAATATTATTGATTCAAAAGTATGTGCTTGCACTTATTAAGAGAAGTAACTCCAACCTTTTTATCTATAAAGATGATGATGAACATTTATACTGCAGCAGAGGAGAAAAGGTGATTACATTTTGAGAACTAATAATGTGTAGCTTAAAGCAACTAAAATAAAATCTATTGATATTTATATTTTTTCCAGAGTTCTATATGCTCTATAGCACTTTTTTAAAACTGCAGACTATTTACACCACCTTCTGAAAATATAAACGTAATTGGAAAGATAAAAGAAAATAATGATATTTTTCTTTTATGAAGAGTTTTCTCCTTTGTACTATTTTCTAATAGCTGATCTTAAGAAAAAAGAAATACATGCACAGAATCCCTACAAATATTTTTTAATTCATATATACACCTGTTTCTCCATTGCATATGTACAACTACTGCAGCTCTAAAAATAAGCCTAGACAGAACATTATTTTAAAGTTATCAAGTGAAAAGGTTATCAGCAAAACTATTTGTATCAGTAAATGCTGTTTCCTGAGAGTACTTTGCTATTCAACAAATCCATCCACAGCTCAAGTCAATGGAGGAATTATTTTTTACTTCAGAGGTTTAGGCTCTAGGAGAAATAGGCTTGGATTACTTTAAAGTGTAAGAGTGTTTATAGCCCTTTCATGTGACTACCCAGACAGGACAGGGTAAAAAAGAATACTCTTTTCACCTAACTAATTCTGTTATGGGCCATCTGTCAACTATCTTGATCTGAAAGTGTCAAGAAGTCAATATTTTAGTACTATGGGTCTGAACCACCAAATATATTATAGAAGATATTGTTGTGCAATTTAGTTTATTCATCTCCTGGTCCCAATACATAGAAATAATAATAGTGTCTCTATCACTTTAGGCACAAAGAACTCTGTTCTTAGATCCCAGTGACTCAAACTCATTGACATGTGTAATTTTTCATTTCTTTTAAACAGGTATGTATGTTTCAATTCACACCACTGTCCAGTTCTTGCAAAAATAACCCTCTAGCAGGGATTAAATAGGATCATTTTAGCTGGGGAGCTTTAGTATCATGGCTAAAATAACATAGTAAGGAAATAACCAATGCTCAATAGTCTCTCAGATTGGGTAAAATATATGTGCACTATTCATCATTAGAGAGTACAGATGTACATCCAGTTTTACCAATGTAAATAATATGTCCTGTAACTGAATATTGAATACGTAGTTAAGTATTTATTCAGATTATGAGATCTTTTCTCACATACCCTGCCAAGAAAAACAGATTTGAAGATTAGGACCAAACTTGACACATTAACAATATTGCATCTTGCCTTTTCCCAGCCAAATTCACAATTCTTAAGTTAAATTTTTTAAAGAACTATGTGGTGAATCCCTCTTTCTGTGCTCCTTCAAATGAATCCATACATTTTCCTGATTTTTTTCTTTTTCATTTTTTAAAATTTTGTTAATACATAACATATAAACTGAGCACCCCACTATGCAGAGAGATCAAACCTGATAGAAACCCCTACACAAATATCTGTACCCAGTGAGCACACATTAATGCCTACTTTTAGATTTAACATGCACATGAGGGTAGTAGCTAAACTGGATTAATTTTGTTAATGTAGAATATCACATATGCTGACCTAAGTGTAACTCGAGTGATACTGAAGGCTTAATCAGGAAAAATAAATAGGGATTAGGCTTTTTGTTTATGATTTCATAAATCAAGTGATTTTAACACTTCCTCATAAAGATTTAACAAGACTTTTCTGTACTCGTTTTGTAAGGAAGCATTACGAGAAATTATAGAACCTCCTGATGGAAGTAAAGGTCAAGACTCACTTCCATTCATCTTGAACATTGTGCCAAGTTCTCTCCATACCATAATTCATCAAATAATCTAATTAACTTGTTTAAAATTATAATTAAGTTAGGCATACTTAAGGTCATGCAATTACAGGTCTGTGAAGAGAGTTTTACACCAACAAAGCAGTTGCAATCCAAATGACAAATCACACATTCTCTAATAACTCTCCATTTCCAGGCAGCTATTAATAATGTTTTCTTATCACCAAGTTAAAAGGGTTTTTTTGTTGCTTTGCAAGTGCTGTCTGTTCAGAAGAATTAAAGATCACTACAATTATTAACTCAGGATGGGGCTTCTTGATTGGAATTTGGAATCACCATATCCCAAAAACATAAATGCTATCAGGAGATATTTGGTTTTTCATTTTCTGCTTCACTACTGAAATAACGGTGATTCTGTGGGGGGGTTTTTTTGTTTTTTTGTTTTTTTTTGTTGGGATTTTTTTGTTGCATTATTTTTCCTTCTGGTTCATCTTTTAAATTATCCATTTCCCATGACGTGAGAAGACATAAATTTATTAGACTATATGGTCTTAGAATGTGTCCTCAAAAGAAGTGGGAAAAAAAGTTCTCAACTAGTCTAACAAAGAAATATAAAAAAATATATTATTGAGCCATTGAGCTCAATAATTTCACCAGTATATGATCCTTTATCCATGGTGAAGATACAGTGCTGTTCCTAAAAGGGATGGAGATGAGTAGCATGAGACTGTTCTGCTTTACTATCTCTTTCGACAGGAAAATTTCACAGCAGGCGGAGTCAACTGAGCTGAAGCATGGCAAGTCCACAATAAGAAAATTGTCTGACAGCAAGAGCATCACTGTGTCAAGAAATCCATGTCCATACAGTCTGCCTCAGAAATTAATAGAACACAATGAAAGAGTAGATTGATTGCATTTTATCTAACACAATTTACTATGTGTTTGATATGGAACCTCTCAGTCCTTAAGCAAACAACATTATATAATGCTGAGAAGCTAGAACTTAGACACTGAGAAAAGCAGACCCTTCTGTCTATGAAGAGCACACTGCTGCTTTCTAGCACATTAGCAAAGCAGAAGAAAGATTTGTCTCTTTTTTTCCCCCCCTTGGGAAAACTATTTCAGTAACTTGTCAATCTTCTAGAGTTTGACCAAAGAGAAAAGGAAAGGTTGTTACTCACTCATGAAAACTAAGAGACTGTATACCACAGGTCTTGGCCAAAAAACAAAACCAAATGTGAACTACACCATCAAGAAGGTAAGCACATAAATTAAAACTTACCTTAGTGTGTTTCAAATACTTACACTGCTGGATTATTTATCCCAGTTCTTCTATGGAGTTATACTTATTTAAAATAATAAATAAAATAAAGGTTATGTTTGTTTCCTTTAAGTTCTCTGGTTGTAAGCTGCAATTCAGGAGCTATTTCATGAGTCTGTGGATACTTTTGACACACCAGTAAAAAATCTAACCCAGAAACTTCAAGTAATCCCCAGATCAATATGCCATTCAGGAAAAAAAAATCTGTGCTACTGATTTTCTTCCCCTTAACTACTGCTGATAAGCACAGAATGGTGAGCCTGAAGGGGAGCCAGGCAGGACCCTCACCCCAAATGCTTCATGGAGTCTGCTGGTGAGCTCAGTGCTGTGACACGTCTTGGTGAACCCAAGCTAACAGAAACCAAAGACACATGAAGAAAGACAGTGCCATGTCTGCCACCTCTCACAGATTTCTGTGCACTGTATTTTTTTCTTCAGTCTTCAAACCCCAGATGTAAGCTGAAGCTCATTCTGCAAGAGAGACAGGTGGCACAATGGAAAAAGAGACAGAGACAAAGGTGGAGACAAAAGGGAGGGGCCATCAAGATGAGAGGAAAATGTAAGTACTGTAGCAAAAGGTGTGATTTAAATAAAAATTATCATGAGAAACTGTTTCCCTGTAGGTTGAGAGATTTAAATTCACTGATGATTTTATTAATTGGCAGGTATAATATATGGTAGCAGCAAGAGTGTTGAACTGAATTTTGTATGCATATGATTTCCAAAAAAAATTGGATTTTACCTGCTTACTTCTCTTTGAGAACAGAAGATTATTTTTTTCTTTACTTAAGTGTATATAGCTACTTTATCTGTCCTGTGTTTTGCTACAATGATAGACAGAAACATAGAGACATAGTGTTCCTGGACGAAAGGGAAAGATTGTTCCATGTAGGAGGTTTCTGATGAAGGTGAGGATTATGGGAACTGTGGAGTTATCTTTGCCTGCATTTTTTAGAAGACTAATATTAAATTCACCATTAAATTATTTTCTGAAACACCCAGAGCAATCACCAACATCACTACATGTAATTTAAAATTGCCTTTTTTGTAGAATAAAATGATTTTTCATACTTGTGGGGTTTTTTCAAAGATAAGTTGGTCTTGCATTTTTGAAAATGAGAAATAACATTGCTTTGACTTATTTCTGTAATGACGCCATGGATGGTTAAGATGTTATTGAAATCAAACACTAATTCTAATGAGAAATAAACCTGAATACAACCTACCACTTAGCAAACACTACCTTTATCTTCCTTCTCTGCTTTCCACTAACACTGCAGTGATCCCACCTTTGAAAAGACCTTGCCATCAGGTGCTGTAAAAGGGCTCCAGAAGAGCAGAGAGAGAAATCCCAGAGGAGAGCTTGGAAACAGTAAGAGAAGTAAGCTTAGTAGTCATAGCCGAAAATGGAAACATAATGGTTCTGGTCTGCCCAGTAGGTCTTCTAAAGCCATAATCAACTTGGAAAAAATTTTTGCTTCTGAAAAATTCCAAGTTGCTGCTTTTTACAAGTTGCCTCTCATGTGTACTTGAGAAATAGAAATGAATATGAGGAAATTAAAATAATGAATGACATACTACTTTCTATCCCATCTGTCAGATTTAGCTTTTCTCTTCCTTTTTTTCTTTTTCAATTTCCCGTCCTTCATCTTTCTATTATTTCCTTTATTTTTTCCCCTTTACCTGCCATTTATCTTTTGTCATACTTGCATTCAATTTCTTCTTTTTCAGCTTTCTACAACAATATTACAATAGGTACTCATAGCAGAATCTCTCCAAATGCATCACACAGCTGAAATATAGCTTCAAATTGCTCCAGGATGCCAGAAAAACAGAATGCTCTGTCTCTTTTTTAGAAGTGAATGTCAGGAGCGTATAAGATATGCATCAGCCAAGGTCAGACAAGGACATCAGAGCCGCCTTGGGAATGGGACAGAGACCCTACCCATTATTTATCATTAGAAAGCTTTTCTCTGAACTAAAGAAAAAAAAAATTAAAAAGCTCCTTTTTAACTTCTGATCTCTGAGTCTCATTGATCTACAGGAAAAAATTCCAAGTCTACAATGAATCTTTTCATAATCACCTCATTGCATGTTTAATTAAAACTTCTCTTTTCACCTTCTTTTATTAAATACAAGTGTTCTGATGAGGAGTTTAGGATTTTATTTATAGATCAGGCATGAGGAAATTCAACGCACTTTACTCATTGTTAAGGAACCGCATTTATTCAGAAATATTTTTGATGTTATATTTTTACAAAATAGAATGTAATATAATATAGTAATGTATAATAATGTGTAATAATGTAATATAATGTAGTACAATTACATGGGGTTTTTAAATCCACATATATATACTTACGTAGAAGTAAGTTACTATGAATTTCCATAGTTTTATGATCTCTTCTTTATACATTTATTCAGCAATCATCAAAAAAATACAGGGAAACAAATGTAAAATCTTTGCTTGGTTAAAAGAAGACAGTTCTATTTTGTATGTAACTGTTCTTTGTTGTTAACACTGTATATTTTTCTCCAGGATTCCCAAAGTTAAAGCATGATATCATGCATGGTGCAGCTTACCCAGAAACCAGTCGTGGAAATCATTTCATAGCGTGGATATATATACATATGTGAACCCTTTGCATTCACACAGCAGAAAGCCTCAAAAAACCCCCAAACCAACCTAGCAAACTTCTTCCAAGGGAAGATTTATTAAGTATATTCACAGAATGTTAAGGGGCAAACAAGTTTTCATTTAAAAAAACAAACCACCTCCTATCTTTTCTTAGTTTGGATTTATGAGAGATGGTATAGAATTAAAAGCAAAAGATCAAATCTTATCATTAGAAAAAATGTCCAAGAGCCAGCATCACTGCAATACTTGAGTCAAAATATTTATTCTCACTAGCTTTTTTCATGAGTACTAATAATTTAGGTACTCAACAACCCCTAGGGATCATTTAACACCAATAAAAACACATGTTATCCAAACACAAGAGCTAAAAGACAGCCAATTACACTTAACAGCAAAACTGCAGACTAATATTCCTAAACAGATGATTAGTCAAAGAGCACTAGGTTATTCTGTGACATTTTGCAAAAAGAATGCAAAAAAAAAAATAAATGTTTTTTTCCTTTTTAGATCAATCATTCCCTCTAGTGGAATCAAAGTAATGCATAGTTTTAAATTTATAACTGTTTGGGTACAAAACCTCTAGATAACATAAGAGGAAAATTCCCTTATTTTCTTACTTATTTCATTAGTAATACTCTGACTTATTCAAATGAATTGACTATCCATTACATACAATGATTTCCTCTCCTTTCTCATCCCCTCCCCACAGTCCAATGGAGTCTCAACTATTAATCTAGTCATCTTTAGACACGTGAAAAAAGGATGCTACCAACATAATTTGTTGATGGGTTTTCTTTCTAGAAATCCAGAATTATAGAAAAAATTTTTACCACTAGTACAAATCTTCAAAAGACAAGGGAGAAACAAGACTGGCTCCAGGTTAAACTAGACCAGGAAAATCTTGGTTCACACTAGGACTGGAAATAAAAGAGTGGAAATGTCAGAGAAAAAAAAAAAAAAAAAACCACGATGGTATATGTTTAATTCTCTACTGACCAGCAAACAAGAATATTTTTTTATTTTATGGATTCAGGAAACAGGAACAAAACCAGCTGATCTACTGAGAAAGAATGCCACATTTGGAGGAAGAGAACTTCTTTCCTCTTTATTGTTTTGTTTCTTGAGGTTTTTTTGGGGGTTGTGCATGTTTTCTTTGGTTTGGTTGTTTATATTTCTGGTAGGTGGCAATGAGTCACTTGAAGCATTAGATTTCAATTTTCACTTTGATCTTTCATGGATATATTATATAAAATTAAATATCTACACTATAATTTTCTGAACATCTATTTTCATCTGGGTTCATTTGATCCAAAAGTCAATTCTAGTGACTTCTTGTAAACAGCATAAAGTACCAAAGAACCATCAACTTAAAGCCCTGATGATCTGAAAGACTAATTATTATCTGCATCTCCTAGTTCAGGTGACTCTTCTAATATCCCACGTTATTTACAGTAAAAAAGCAAAACATTTCACTGTCATTCAGGTCTGATCCATCCTTTATTGTCAACTCTGGAAATACCTCTGAGTCGGTCCGGTTTCTTACAAAATAATTAATATCAACCCATCATCCTTAATATTTCAATGTAAATTTTGAGGTCTGTTTAAAGCATCATTTCCTCTCTATGAAACAAAATCAAATTAGTCTTTATCAAGAAGCACTTGATTTCTCTCTATATATGTATATATCCCCTGTATTTGTTCAATTACTCTTTAGAAATAGCCAAGGACATGTAATTCATGCAGCCTATCACTAATGGAGACAAGATTGCCTAAGCTTTGATGGCTTATGAACAGGAAGAGCAGTAGTGATTGAATTCATACCGAGGAACTAGGAGGAAAGAGACCATGAAGAGGGAGAAAAAAATCACTATGGAAATACAGAATCATCAAAACATGCATCTACCTTGATCATGAAGTAGCTCATTTTACAGTCTAAATGTTTTTCTTTCTGGCCACAATCACAAAAAACTGACTTATAATTGACTGCAAATACTCATTGCCTGCAGCAATTTGAGGGAACATGACACCAACCTGATGGAAGCCAAAAATCCCTCAGTGGAATTTACTTAGACAAATAGAATGCTCTCAAGATTAAGTGCTGTGGGCTGCCACTACCCAGCTACGTATGACAAGAAACTTTCTGAAGAAAGTGTTTCACAGTCATAGCTCTGTCAAAACAACATCTGCTTCCAAATCAGATTACAGTCCCAGGAACAGATTATTGCATGTCAGATACTTAACTCTATTACATTTATCTGACAGCACACCCCAACACACACCCACAAACACGGGCCATATCACTAGACAGAAGAAATGTAGACTAACATCACAAACCAAAAGTCTGCGACAACCACACTGGTTACCAAACTGAGCTCAAGATGTAAATGCAGCTGGAAAAGCATTTCATTTTTGGGAACCTTTGACCCCAAGGGGGCACCAAGAGGTCCAAAGGAATGAGCAATTTTTAGAAAGATCTTTCTGGCAGATTATAGGTTTGACATTCTTGCGGGTCATAGAATCATGGAATGGTTTAGGGTTGGAAGGGACCTTAAAGATCATATAGTTCCAACCCCCCCTGCCATGAGCAGAAACACATTCCACTAGACCAGGTTACTCAGAACCCCATCCAGCCTGGCCTTGAACACCTTAGGGATGGCGTGTCTACAATTTCTCTGGGCAACCTCACACCCTCACCACCCTCACAGTAAATAATTTCTTCTTGATATCCAATCTAAACCTTCTGTCTTTCAGTTTAAAGCCCTGTCCTATCGTTATAGGTTCTTGTAAAACGTCCTCCTCCATCTTTCTTGTAGGCCCCCTTCAGGTACTGGAAGGCTGCTCTAAGGTCTCCCCAGTCACTTGAGTTCTAACTCTTAAATGTAGTCCTAACAATTACCTTTTATTTTGTTATAGTAACTTCTGAGAAGTACTCAAGGCACTTGAAACTATAGCAGTTATAAAATTGTTCCTTTCGTCATTATCTAAGCTAGTGGGAAAAGGCGTGGGAGGAAGCAGCACATCTGATTTATACACTGCGCTTTTTTGCTCCAGCAAAATATTTTGTGGAAGTTACAGCATAGAAACATGTGTCCCTTGAGCTTTTATACCTTCTGTACAAAAACAAATACACTTTCCACTGGATGTCCAGCACTCTTTAATCCAAAGATAAGGCCTCTGGGGGACCTTTAACAGAACAAGGAAGCAACTCTCAAAAATTAAGTGCTGGCAGTATACAGACCAGGATCCAGATGGTTTGATCTCACTCCTGGACATACTGCCACCTGCTAGCTACATTTCTCATCAGAGCATGTACATCGCATATTCACAAATACATGCTGACATATTTAAATGAGGCTGTTTTTCTGTCTAGATATTTGGCAAAGGGTCCTCCTGTTTCTGCTATCATATGTCAGATAAAGCCATTCTCTTGTCTGGGGATTCCTGAGGGTTTTTTTAATTTCTCACATTTACATGAGGGTTTTTTTAATTTCTCACATTTACATGTGCAATAAAAAAGTTTTCATATAATTTCTTATCTTTATTTGCTCTTTACCAGTTCAGAAAACAGACAGCCCTATTGAAACTGCACATCCATTTCTTCACCCAGGAAAGAGCTGCTCAGCCAAAAACCCTTACCCAACATGCAGGAATCCATCATGTAATTGCAACCACACCAATATCAAGATCATCCTGTGCACAGTTCACTGATCTACAAACAGATATCTAAAACTGAGGTAAGGCTGAATATGTGAAGTTACTCCTATGCTGGGTATACGGGGTCCAGCACCAGTGAGTTGCCTCAGCCTGGCACCCTCCTGCCCAAGGTAAAAGTGAGTCTTTGCCATGCAGTTGAAAACTCAGGCTCTTCCTCAATATCTGCATTTTCTCACACATTTCCAAGCCTTTATTGAGATTCTCAGCATGTTTAGTGAAACTAAAAATAACTTCTAGGGTAAAATATATAAGTATCTCAGCTGTATATCAAGCAGTATTTAGCTTAGTAGCTATAGAAATAAAATGAGAAACGTGAACTACAGTGCTCAAAAAACAGAAAAATGAACTTAACGTAACTTGAAAATTCATGTTGACTGAGTAAATCTCCTGATTAGGTGTATCATGGATTTTCTTTCCTTTCTGGGGTACTGGGACAGAGGGCTGGAGGACTGACTTTTCTCTGAATAATATGAATAACACATACAATCACATGAAAATAACAAATACAAATCTCCAACTTCACACATCTCTGAAAATGCCTCTTTTTTCTTTCTTTTTCCTTTGCTGCCCCGTTATGTAACATTAATTAAACAATGAGACTCTTCTGGCCACTCACTCCACTTTGCGCTTACAGTACCAATCAATAACTTTCTTACGTTTTAAACAACACAAACAAGGAGAATTTTACATTTCCTAACCATTGTGCCTCTTCTTTTAAAGTATGCTTTCATTATAGTCAAAGTATACTATCCTCATACCATCCTCTTCTGTTATCTCTATAACAGAAGTTTTCCACTCCATCATATTAAATAAAGTTTTTGGAAGAGGTTATATAAAAGATAATGCAGGTATCAAAATTATAGTTTATTTTTCTCAGTGTGAGTTTTAAAGCAATCAGTCTTGCAATAAACAAGAGACTCTCTTGATAAGAACTGTTAGTATTTGTCAAGCATATTTCCCTAAAAAGAATTGACTTGATATTAATAGCAATCTGTCGTTCTCCCTATCAATCAGGAATTGCAATCAGCCACAAACACACCCTCTAGTTCTCCTTCAGTCAGGGCAACAGTGTAGAAACTCTATTGCAAGTATTTAATAAATTCATAAAGGGAAAAACACATCAGAAACTGTTGGGACCACACAATGATATCTTTATTTAAAGTAGAATTTTTCTTTCTCTGTGAGCAGTTTTATCATTTTATCAGAGTTGTCAAGCACTGGAACAGGCTTCCCAGGGAAGCGGCTGAGGCACCATCCCTAGAGGTATTTCAAAAACGTGTAGATGTGGCACTGAGGGTCATGGTTTAGTGGTAGACTTGGCAACGCTGGGTTAATGGTTTCTCTCCACAACCTTAAAGGTTTCTTCCAATCAAAATGATTCTATCAGTTTCTCTGAGAGAGTACTAAGGGCCATTGAATCTAGGGTTGAGTATTTTGGGAAGTTTTAGGTTCACAGTTATTAAGAAAAAGAGAATCAGTGTTCAAACTGTTACCCCTTAGCACTAATGAAAATGTATGTCTCTTTTTTCCAAGTGCTTTCTGGGAATGGAAAAATAGGTTACCTGTCAGCTCTTCCCAAACAACTTCTGCAACAAAGTACCAGAGCAGACTCCCCATTTCCCAGTAGTGATGTATCATTAAAAAAACACCATGAATTTTAAACTAAGAATCTTGTGTTTTTTGAAGAGCTTAAGACATTAGCAAAACAGATTGTTTCTCCCAATGGTGTGTTTAAACAAGCAAGATACTTTCAAAGTGTTAATGTTCAGAACAGAATTTCACTTATGCATGCGTTTGTGATGCCAAAAACAAGCTTCTGAAACGCCTTGCAGATTATCTTTCATTATCAGGGAGAAACTTTGTTAGGTATTACTAAGACTCCAGTATTGGGACCATATGCTTTGAATCCCCTATGGGAAATGTCATAGAGGGACAGAAAAATCGCAACAGTTAGAAAATCATATGACCATTTTGCAGTTTTTTATAGAATCATAGAATTGTTTAGGTTGAAAAAGACCTTTAAGAGTCCAGCAGTTAATCAAGCAATGCCATGTTCATCCAGCACTAAACTATGTCCCCAAGTGCCTCATCCACATGTCTTTATAATACCACCAGGGATGGTGACTCAGCCACTTCCCTGGGCAGCCTGTTCCAATGATTTACAACCCTTTCAGGTTCTTAGAAACCAATTATTTGTTTTAGAAACAACATGAAATAGTTTGGAGGTTAGGAATTTTTTTTTATTTTTCCCCAGGAAGATTATCTTAAAGCACTGTAATAAACTCATACTTGATACGTCACATCCAAGAATCAGGATAAATACTTGTTTAATTTGGCTGAAATATAAGGTACAGTAACCATAACCCCAGAGACTCTTGGAAATCTTTCCATTGGGTCTAACTAGGTAAGTCCATATTAATACTAATTTCATGGCAAAATTCTTTTAACAATCAGGAATAAGTACATACTACACAAAAGAAATAAAAGAATTTTAAAGTCAGTGTAACAGAAAATGTTTAGATTGAAAACAGCAGGGTAGAAATCCTACTTTTAAAATATGGCTACTTGTAGCACATGGTTTTGTCCTCTAACGGTTGCCTAGTGGATCCACTTCCCTACAAAAAAGTCATCTAATAGCTGAGGTGTTACAACTATGGTACTATTGGAGGATGTTATTTCTGAGTAAATTCCTTTTATTACTGACCTCAGAACAGGAAGGCAGTTTACTATTCAGAGTAAAAAAATACGTCCTTTGGTGATCTTGGAAACAAGAGTAGAAAGAGTCTTAAACTCTGAAACTGTCAAAAGCTGAGTTTGTATAAACCATAGAAGACTAGATCTCAAGAATAAATGTGGAAGATGAGTTACAAATATGTATATATACATATATATATGTGTGTGTGTGTGTGCACCTAAATATAAAAAATTGAAGCCAAATATTTATACTACTATGAGTACTAAAATATAAACTTTCTCTGGTTTAATGTCAGAAAGTGTATATTAAGTGTCCATTACTCCTATACTTGATACTCCTTAAAAGCTACCAATGATCTTCCTATTTGTTACAATACTTATTTCAAGTACTAGTTAAATAAACCTTCTAGAAAATATGGGGGTTTAAGACTATTTCTGAGCGAAAAATACAAATTTGCCACAGAATTGCAGTTACAGAATTGAAATACACTTACAAGAGCAAGACCTAAAAGCCAGGAAAGGAATTTTCATTTGAACCATTAGACCCAAGTAGATTGCATTCACCTTTTACCATCAAATACCAAATCTTAAAAATATCAGAATAATACTGCTTTGGTACTGTTTTAACTAACTGATTTTCTAACTAATTGTTGCATTTTGCAAGAGTGTAAGTCTCACACTTCAGGTATCAATACAAAATTATTCCAGTCTATCTATTCGTCAGAACATATAACATGGCCTGTATTATATAGATTCTTCTGTGTTACATACTAATCATACTATCCTGTAAACTTAGTCATCAATGAAGCTGTTCTGATATGTGATGAGCACATTATTTTGAAAACACTATATAAAAGACAGTAATTTAAAAGATTATTTTACAGGAGTCATACAGAATGACTTGTTCTATGTAGCAGACCTACTGTTTTAGGAAGATATTAAGCTTTCACCTCAATTTGTCTTTTATGTGTACTTTTCATCTGCTAGGCAGCTAAGAAGAAACTGTGTGTGTCTCTCTCTGTCTTTGCTTTCCTTCACTCAGTGGGTTACAGAAATCATATATACTAACAATCACATGTATTTAAATATCCAACTTTTTTTTACTTTATTTTGAGACACAGCATCTCAAGTTCTGTGGTACTACTAGGAATGTGTCCTAGGCCTAAACTGGGAAAGTAACTAACCTCCGAAACTGACACTGAAATGCTCCATCTTGATGACAGAAAAAGCAAACAGTGTCACTTAACAAGCTTGTAATACTCCAATGCAAGAAAGTTTTATTCTTAGGTTGTTACTCTTTTGTTCTGAGGCAGCTAATGTCAGCTTGTGCAATCAAGTACTAGAGACAAGTCACAGACATATCAAGGTGATTGTACCATATTCAGCAATGCTTGAACCCAGAGGAATATTTTTTATTTCTTTTATCTATATGTTCCTGAGCCTCATTTTGAAAATTGTCATACTTCACTAGTTTAAAAATAGTCCATTTATTCAAAGGTTATCATTTTCTGTAAATGATTACCATAACAAATGTGGTACTCTTGAAGAACAGCATTATCAAAAGGCACAGGATGCAAAATAAAACATGGTGATTGAAGTAAGAATCAAAGCCAATGAAGTCCAGTAAAAAGAGAATCAACATTTAATTAAATTGTATTTTTCATTCTGGAACAGAATGATAAATAGCATTATTGTATTTTACAATGCTTTAAATCATGACCCATTCACAAATTTATGTTGTTAAAAAGCACATCTAGACATGGTTGCAATGAAGTTCTATCTATTACCCTTTTAATTAGGGTTTTCTACTCTGCTTTTTCCAACAACTCTGGCAAGACTAATTTGCTATAATGAAAATCAAACATATGCATAAAAAAATGCAAGAAGAAATTCACTGTCTTTGTGGGAATACAGTCTTCATATTTAATAATACTGGAACTAAATTTGGCTTATTGTTTGTAATTTCTGTTAAAGAGATCAAATAAGTAGTCTGCTGGAAAAATTACCAAACAGTTAATCCAGAAATTACTGACTATTTTTCCATGGAGTTAGTAAAGACTCAGAGAATCATGAAATATGCTGAGTTGGAAAGGACCCACTACGATCACTGAAGTCCAACTCCTGTCCCTGCACAGGACCATCTCCAAAAGTCACACCATGTGCCTGAAAGTATCATCCAAATGCTTCTTGAACTCTGTCAGGCTTGGTCCTGTGACCACTTAGTTGGGGAACCTGTTCCAGTGCCCAGTCACCCTCCGGGTGAAGACCATTTTTCTAATATCCAACCTAGTCCTCCTCTGCCACAACTTCAGGCCATTCCCTTGTGTCTAAGTTTTAAGGAGACACAAGTGTCTTGCTGGGAATAAATTATGAGGAAGACCCAAAACTCCACCCTATAAGCAATTATAAATCTGAAATTAATGGACTGCGGTTGAGGAACAGTGTGGGAAATGGAAAATAAAATTATAGCAGGGTAGGAATAAAAGCCCTTTATTAAAAGGTGCATATGTATTGGCAGAAACAACGAAAGAACACAAGTAAAACACCCAAACAATAATCCTACACCCAGAACAATCCCCTTCAAGACAAAAAACAAACAAACCCAACAGTGAAAACCCGTTCAATTTGTACCCTTTTGGGACAATTATAACCACAGTCAGCAGGAGGCCCTGTTGAACCACTGGAGATGTGGAGCCTGCAGTTGTTTGAGTCAGTCGGCAGGGGGCGCTGATGGATCACTGGTAGTTGCCATGTGAAGTCTCCTGAGCATGCTGGACAATGGATGTCCTCCTCCCTTCACCAAAGGGGGGGAGGAGGGGAAGGGAAAAACACAGCTCCCAATACTGGAGAAACTCACTCTTTCCTGCTGGCTGAGATGCACAACAGTGTGGCTCTGTCCCTCTCTGATGGAGATCCAAGCAAACAGCTCCAAACTGCAGCACGTCCACAGAAGCGGCAGCCCCGACAGCCCAGCAGCTCCGACCACTCCTACAGCTGCAGTCTCAGAGCCCGACAGCTCCAACAGCTTTGGCAGTTCCCGCAGCTCCGCAGCTCCCGCAGCAACAGCTGCACAAGAGTCGCAGTCCCAACAGCTCCCGCAGCTTCTGGCTTCCGCACCTCTTCCCCCTCCGACAGCTCAGGTTACCTCCAACCCCCCTCATGGTTTCCAATCCAGACCTCCCAGTCTCCTCTCCCATTTCCCTGGAGACAAGGTCAGGCAATTAACATGGGAATGCAGCCTAACTAGCTCTTTTCTTCTGTATCATCCTTGACCAATCCCCCTCCCCCAATACAGGGGGCAGGGGCAAGGGGAAATCCCAGCCTAGCTCAAAGAACACACAAAACCATGACACCTTGGATCCTAGAGGTAGTCTGAAACTACCTGTATTTTTGACATTGCATCAAAAGTAAAATAAAATTTAAAGCAATGCAAATTAAATATTGAGTTTCTATTAAAACCATATCTTTGATCACTTTACAAAAACATGTATTTTGTTCTATATGAAATGTTTTTATACAGGACATTTAAAATCCTGCTTTTTTTTTTTTTTTTTATCCCTGTGTGTGGATGGGTTTGAGTTTTTTTGGTTGATTGGGTTTTTTGGTTGGTTGGGTGTTTTTGACCTTCCAGAACCCCAGAAAAGTCTCAGAATGGCATAAACAAGTCTGCCTCATCCTCATGCTACCTTCTCATTCACTCAGACTAATGATCTCAAGCTGAACCTTTGGACACACAATATCCCCTTGCAGATGCAGACTGAGTCTCAAACTAAATCAAGCATCAAGCAACACTTTCCAGGCTGCAAACACCAGGAATAATTGAAGAAAAAGACTCCTGGAAAGGAAACAAACTTTGATTCCTCCTGGAAAGAAAGAAACTTTGATCCTTTGCCTTTGAAGCCTGAGGATTTTCAAATGAATTTTCGGAGGACCATTCTAAAATAAAGTGTGTTTTCTAAGAGAACTCAATGAAATAAAATCTCTAGGGTAAAAAGAAATCAGATCTTAAGACAAAAGACTGGGGGGGGGGAGGGGGGGAGGGGGTTCTGTGGTAAGAGGAAAAATTAGCTTGGGTTACCAAAACTGTCCAGAGTAGTTGTGTGTAGATTGTTGAGTTTTGCTGCATAGTGGATGTATACCCCTCTGTGTGTACTTACCATTGTGTTTACTTCAGTCAATGATAAGAAAAAGATCACTTCAGGCTTATTCTTGCAGTCTTTGTAGGACTACAACAGAAGGGCTCTATCATGCAATATTATTCTCCAAAGCTATCTCAGACAGCTTGCCAGAATTTCTCCTTTAAAAGAAGAAATTGCAAAAGCAAATATATCAGCCATTTTCTACCAAATATTTTAAGCCTCAAACAAACAAGACAAATACCCATACGGTGGCTAGTAATTTAAAAAGTGACTGACACTGCAGTGTCACTGGGTTATGACACTGGTCTAACACCAAGGAAGTGTGAACCTAGTTTAAGCATGTGAGAATAGTGTATGTATATTTACTCTGCACAGAAAGTGATGAGGACAAAAATGAGAAGGGTGTTGTTCCCTCTGAAACAGAGTAGCTGACTGTAATGAGGTTATTTGGAATGGAATTACATGGACTCCAGTGGAAGTTCAGATGTCTCCACCATACAAAAACCCCTGTATTTTTATGTCAACATCCTAGCACCTCATGCATACATCATCTCTTCCTCTGCCTATCCTCTATCATCGATAAAATATCAAATACACTTATAAGCATAAAAACTTGGAAAGTTTCTCCTTATTTTAACTTTTATGAATATATGTGTGTGTGTGTGCATGCATGAACACTGTGCAACCTTAATTCTTACTTCCTTGCCTTTTTCTTTATGCGAAATGTTGCACTTTCAATGATAACTGGAACATAAGAGTTTTATTGTATTTAAAAAGGCATATGTAGTCTTTAGCTGGGTTTCAAGCTAAAAAACCTTCATTTTTTTCACTCTGGGGCACCTGTCTATAAACACAGCAGTATGTTTCTGCCAAAAAACTCAGATTTCCCAGCCAAGTTTCTTGTGAAAGATAGGAGCAGCAATTCTGTTCTAGCAGCTCAAACCACACACCTTTTAATGAGCAGTGCTTGGTGCTGAAAACTCATAAGTCTCTACCAAATCATTAGGAACAGGTTGTCAGATGCAGAAAATTGTTCATTTTCCTAACAGACAGTCATGTTGTTGTTACATATGGTTTTACATAATCCAAATATTTAAGTTGCTGTATGACTGTTTAGACCATATACAGAATTTATCAAAAAATGAAAAAGGTCTATAGAAAATTTGAGAGTTTCTGAATCTTTCAGTTTGAAATTGGGAAGTTTTTCAGATAGTCAATGGAACAATGTTATGGTCTACCCAAAAGTAATGCTTGGATAAGTAACACCTTCTCTACTTCTGCCCAGGTGTGGTTTGATGGTTCTGGTATGTCCTGGACAAACAAGCAACATGCAGGTAATTATCACAGGGAAAGCTTTCTCAAAAGCCATGAACTGTGTCTGCCCTGTTTAATGGTTTGATTTACAGGGCAAAGAAATAAAGACATATAGACGAACAATTTATACAAGCTTATAGCATGTTTGATGATAGTAACATTACTTGGTTTTAGTTACAGCAAAACCCAAAAAATTTTGCTTGGGGTGACCAAAAGGCCATGGGTTGCTTATACCAGCCACTTAGATTGGAAAGCAATACATGGTGGAAACAACAGCCCCTGGGAAATGCAGATGACCAAGAGGAAGAAGAAAGCTGAGCCCAATCCACTGTGAATAAAAGGCTGGCCACTAGCCAGGAGTCAGACTTATCAACCAGCTGGAACAAGTGTCTGCTTTCCCCAAGTCCATGGTGCTGATTACTGCTACCACCATGCTGAAGTCATTTGATGGTGCATATTGTTTTTTGTGTCTGTGTGTGTAGAACAGAAACCATTATACCCATGGTAGAACCATCCCACTTTTTCTAAAGTGCTATATTTTAGGTTACTGGCTGGTGTAGTTCTGTTCTTTTGGCTATCTCAGGCCTAAATTTTCCCACAGCTGAATCAGTCCTTCAAGTCTCTGTCTCTCTCTCTTTATAGTATTGGACAATTTACATCTTGATTCAGCATAAATTATTAAAAATCATAATATTGACAATAATAAAACATTTCATGTCTATGCTCTATTAATATATTGCTCCAGAGCTCTATGTTCAAAACGCAAGATTCACCCTCATCCTCGGGCCAAATTATAAGATTTATAAAATGATATAACACTGTAGATTAATCAAATTTGCAAAGAGAGAATATGCATTGTATAATTATAAGGTGAAATGGATTTAAAGGTGCGTAAAACAGAGTGGGGAAAATCAATTTTAATAATACATATACTTTTCTTATTAGTTTATTTATAATTTATGAGGGCTAATTATTCTTCTGTTGCCTCCCATAAGGCTACATAAGACCCTGAAATGAAAAAGTGAAAGATGAAGACCAACTTCTCTATGAAACTATTTGATTTTTCCAAACTTTCCAGGTTGTATATATGCAGAATATTTGCATGGTAGCTTTATTTGCTCTTTTGTTTGGTTTTCTGTTTAACAAACAATACAAACAACCCCCTGCTCCTCAAAGCCCCCCAAACCAACCAACCAACCAACCAACAAGATGGTTATGCTATATTCAATATGACAAAACCCCTAAAGGACAAAGATTTTGTTCAACCCACAACATTCAAGACAGAAGAGTGAATTAAAAAACTACAAAGGAAGTTCTTCTTTTTAAATATGACTTTCTCTGGAGAAAAATTGAGGTACAATAAAACTAATTGAGAAGACCAGATAGCATAATGAAATTATTTCTTTCTGTTCTGCTCTAAAAGACTACACTAACTTTATTCATCTCTGGCTGGTCTGCAGTTAACAATCCTTTATGATCCATTTAAGCAATTTATGATGTACAAAGTTTTCAAGTTAAAATGTATCAATACCAATTAAAAGTTCAGAGCTGGTGAAGTCTAAATATTTCCAAATGTAACAAAATGCATATTTTGTTTGGTTTTCATGAACATGTGGGATTAGAAGCCCTACTATATCACAAACTTCTGAACAAATCATGTCATGGTTTTAGACAACTGTGCTTTTTAAATATGTCTCATCACACATGCTTTGGTTGAGTAATCTCAGCCTTTGTACTGCCCCCTTGAAATCTTATTTCAGAATGATTAAAATATATTTTTCAGGAACCGGAAAATTTCATACATAGCATTGTTGAAAGGCTCCTTCAAAGATTATGTAGTCCAATCCCCTGCCATGGCCAGAGACACCTTTCAGTAGACCAAGTTGCTCAAAGCCACACTCAGCCTGTTCTTGAGTACTTCCAGGGATGTGGCATTCACAGCTTCCTTGGGCAATCTCTTCCAGTGTCTCACCACCCTCATCACAAAGACCTTCCATTTGTTCAGTATAAATCTACTCTTTTAATTTAAAACCATTGCCCCTTGTTCTGTCACTACATGTCCTTGTAAAAAGTCTTTTTTCATCTTGCTTATAAGCCTCCTTTATATATTGGAAAGCCACAAAAAGGTCTCCCTGGAGCCTTTTTTTTCTCCATCTTTATGCAGTAACTTTTCAGAAGCAGACACAATAACCAGTCACACTTTGTTTAGCAATAGTAACATCAGCTCACACTGAAGCTCAGAGCTCCACTGTGTAAACATGTGGTAACAGGTAGTTGACCATGTAGAGAAAGGGTTGTCAAAGTAAACAGCAGCATGTGCACCTGTTTATGTTCAGGGTTACAATGCAAGTGAGCCAGGAATTTAATCAGTTCCCAAGCTTCCGACTCCCAAGCAAGCTTTTTAAATATTGCAAAACTAAACTTTCCTGTGTTTATGCAGACGTTTGAAAAATAGATTGAGAACAAAACAACTTCTGCTGATATTTTTAAAGTTCACCTTCTTTATCCTAGACAATTGAGAAAAGCAGTAACTCAATCCATTATAGGTATGTTGTGCTATTCATATCACATTTACACTATACTTTAAAGCAATCAGCGTTTTGTTGTTCTGTTATTCTAAAAAGAAAAAGAAAAAAATGAAATATCTTAAATATTTCTTCTGGTATATTCAACAAAGAGGTGCAGTTCCTACTGAAAATATGCACTCAGATTTGCATATAGATGTTTCAACTCACTTTCCTCCTGGCACCTCATGCTGTGCCTGCACAATATTGAACTTTAACAGTAATATGCCAAAGCATTTCATTCCCTAGTAATTCCCTTGCAATAGCAAGATTTGTCTACTTACTTCTTTGGCATAAATCTCTGGCATTAACATTTGTTACAACAAAAAAAGCAGCAAAAAAGGAGCCAGTTTGAGCCTCTAAACATCATACATTTGCAATACACAGTTTACTTATTTCTGACTCTTTAGAACTGACATGGTACATAGGACCTGAAGGACGTGTTTGAAAATGACATTCCCTGAAAGTTGAATTTGTAATCAAAGTTATTTATGAACTTGCTGCAGCACAACAGTTCTTGTAGTAGCATGAACTGTATTCTCAGTCAAAAAAATTCACTGATAGAGTTGTCCACAAGAAGCCTCACAAATATAAATGTATTTTTCAGGATGGGGGACAGGACAGAAGGAACATGACAAATGGGAATTTTCAGTTATCACGGCCCTCAAGAACATCATGGAAGGTAGAAGGGTTTTTACACACACAGTCAACTAGAAGAAACAAGACACAAGTATTCAAATTCCATCAAGATATTGCATGTCTAACTGCAATAGAGTAATTCTAAAATAAAAGATATATTGAAAACATAAATTTAGGATCAAAAGAAATAGATATAACTAACATCATGCATTAGTATTCATGCCAAAGCCTACAGAAACATTTAGGTAAGAATTCATTGGCAATTTAAATCAGATGTGACAAAGGTTATTGCATTAGACTGTCATCATCTCATAATCCATGGATTTGCTTTGAACTGTCATACAGTTTAGTTTAGTGGGGGCCCCATCCCACTTGTTCCTTTATAAAAATACTTTTGAAGTCATCACAATTATACACTGTAAATATTTTGTAATTTTGCTTACTTCAGGGAAAGAGAAAAAGAAAATATTCCAAAGTACATCCTAAATAACATTTATCTGCACTACATTCAGAAGCAACTTGCTTACTGATCTTCACTAGAAAAATTAGCATAAGCCCTGTGCTACATGTAATGACAATTTTGGCTTGTTACTGCTTGCTTTTGTTTGTGGGGTAACATCATAAAAACTGTCAGAAATCTAATTAATCACTGACATGAGATTAAACCTTGCCTCCTTCTAGCTTCCACTCTTGACTTTAATCTCTGCAAGCCAATCCAATTTTATTGTTATAATGACAGCTGATTGAGCAGCTCCAATAACTGTTCAGGGGAAAGAAATGATGGAGATCCTGTCTCCCAAATTTTGTTTTATTAACATGGTTTTATTTGCAAAGGCTTGTGGCTTTCTAGTTTTGACTCTCAGTTTACAAAGCCCAAAGATTAAACAAGAGTAGAGTAACTCAAGAAAGAGGTAAAGTTGATATATTTGCTATCACAGGGTCCCCTAGGAAGCTATTTACGTAGCTCCAGTAAAAGCAGGAAAGTACTGAGCTCCATTCTCTTAAAATATGTCAGAGATTATCCTAGCATTCAGCTAGAGTTGGAAGTACAGTACTGGTTAAAGTGTAACAAATAAGTTTTTGTGTTGTATTATGATAACTGGGAGTTAATTTCAAATTTTTTTCCAATTGTAACATACTGTTTATGTCTGAGATTGTCAGCTATAACAAACGGAAGTCTTTAAAAAGAGTAGATAAGGTGGGAAACAACTCTGTATCAGCATAGACAAGCAAGTGCAATCTAGTTGGCTCTTTTCTGTTTATGCCTTTGCAGGGACAACATACAGGCTTAGATAAAACCTTTTTTCCATTCTGTGCTCATGTGTAAAATTCAAATTGTGATTCCTAAAGTTTGTGTAACATCCTTGTGCACAGGGAAGGAAAACCAGTAAGCGGCAATTCTTGGGTTTATGCTTAGGTATTTCTTCAGATTAAACTGACCTTCTCACAATGTGAATGTCACAGCTACATTCCTTTTCTAATAATCTCTTGCCAGGAGGTATTCCTATCCACCCTTGCTTACATAAAAAAAAAAAAAACAAAACACTTCCAATTTTTTTCCTCACAGTGTTTCTTCCTTTTTCTCCTCCTCTCTTTGCTGTTATTGTATTGATTTACTGGGAACTTAATGGAATTTCTGTATCTATCTTCTCTTTACTTAACAAACTAATAGCTCCTTCATCAACTTTTTCATTTTCTGCTCAGGTAGTATATGTCTGGCAGCTCACATTTTTTCTTTCATTGAATACCTGCTTGAATGCAATCATAGCTTTTTACAACAAAGATTTCCCAGAATCTGTTTGGCCAGAAGCACTTTATTGAAGAAACAATATTTTCATCATGTTATTTTTATATTCTTTGCACAAATCTAACAGGATAACGAAAACAACTCACCTCCCCACACGAGTAGCACTTTCCTAAATGCCCATTGCTGAATGACAGTCTGCAGAACTACCCAGAGTGCGTTCCCTCACCTGCTAAAGAATACTCCTCCACTAACGACACCTGCAGGAATCCTGATGGGGATCCTAGTAGGGATCGGGCCTGTGGAAAAAGCAGGCTTTACCCTGCCCTCCAAGAGTTATGGATGGGAGACCATGCCTGCAGGACAGATGATAGCTCCTCTATCAACTTCATAGAAGTTGTCCTGGACAGTGTTCCTGTCAGACTGTATGACCCACTCAAAGGCTTCCAATCCCCTAGGCTCATTTAGAGACCAAAACTGTGCCTTTCTTGCTCTAAAAATATCTTCACATCAGATCTTTTATTCCCAGTATTACTCTATCTTGGCTTATGCTATTCATCAGGAATTAGCAATCTGTGATTCAAAAGGTCATAAGAAATCATTTTATTACACTCTACAGACTATTCCATCTAAAGTCAGTTCTGCATACATATTGCCTAATATTTTATATTGACCAAGGAGAAAGAGTGTAAAGATTTTGTGCCTTTTATGAGCTTTGATTCTTTTAAGATTTTAGTGTTGTCACATGATATGGGAAAAAAAATAAAAGGCAATTTTAAACATTATCTTCTGATAAAAACTCTGTAAAGTTCCTCTGAAAGGAAGATTTTTCAATGGCTTCTCCACAAGGTAAGATATATACATCTGAAAAGACATATGCATACAGTACATTCATTGCAAAATTCAAATTCAGAGATGTGATGCCCACCCTTAAGAAGAAAGGCATATTACTCCACAAATGCTCAGAATAATGTGAATTCCCATTGGACGTCAGGTCATTTGGCTGCATACTAGTACAAAAATTACAGCAAATCTCAGTAAATTCCACCTGCACAAAAAAAAGCTTTATTAGCTGATTCAAAATGCTGTGAAAATACATTAATATTCCTTTTAATATCATCATGAAATGAATGTCCATTGACATAAATGGACAAAATAATTTAACATAATAAGAAGTATTAAAACTTTTTATGCCTCATTATTTTTCCCCATCATTAAATATTTTCTAGTATTTATATTGCAGCACAGGTATGAAAAGTGTATTTTTCTAAAATGTTGAATTCAAATATACTGTTTCCAAGAGAGATCTGCTTTTAAAATTGCCTCAAATAAAATAATAATTGTTCTAAAACACAAATATATTGATTCAGCTCTTGTGCTGATGTGGACCACACAGAATACCACTTAATTTTATCCCATTCTCTTTCTTCTAGAAACTGGTGCATCCTTACCAAAATGCAGCATCCTGCAGTATCACAAGGAATGTGATGTGATCACAGAGAACTTTAACAGAAAGGCAGTATGAATCATAGATCCTGGGAAACATTATGACAGCTTTCAAAATGAGAGATGCATGTCTTTAGAGACAATGATTGAATTTTTCATGGAAAATTGTTTCCTCTTTAGTGCTTACTCTATGATTCACTATTTGCCATTTGCTCTTTGATCTACCCAGCACTATTTATGCTTTTTACCACTGTCCGAAAGTTACAGGCATAAGAATATGGGCTGCAATTTGCAAAATCACACACCCAATAATAGAGTCATCTTCACTTGTACAATCAGTGAAAGCGGGGTAGGATAATTCCTAATAATAAAATAGTTAGCATGATGTTGATTGGAGAACCATTTTTTTTCCACATCCTTTCCATTCCTGTTATTCTTGATCACTGGAGAGCATCCCCTCCCTCACAGCAAGCCACACCTTATGCAGCCTGTCCATGACCAACAAATGTTGATCTAAGCAGAGGCTCCTACTGATCTAAAGGGACCTGAGTAATATTAAACTACTTCTATCTAAGTAAGTATTATATAACACTGAACCTGATATTTTTCCAAGCTCCAGGAAGAAAGCCCTCACCAAGAGGTGCTCATCAACAGGAGACAGCCATTTACAGTCAGTAATTGGCATTAAGGGGTTGCATGACAGTTAAAACACATGGAGCCAGCAGGGCACAGCACTGCCCTGGCTAGGACCAGAGGCCTGGGTGTCAGCTGGGCAGCCGTCAGTCAGGTGGCTGGGACTGAAGTGCCCCCTGCCCACAGCACAATTCAGATTCCCCCTCTGCCATCCACACCTGCCCATATTCCAGTTTCTCCCTCTCAAGTTTCCAAGCGACTGCCAACATTCTCCTCAGCCATTCCCCTTTACCTGAGAGGCGGCTGTACTGTGGGCTCAGCTCAGCTCTTGCAGGACTGAGGTCTCCCAGCTCTGCCATGGTCCCTGCAAACTGCTAGCAACTGAGGGTACCCACAGGGTGACACAGCCAGGCCCTCACATGCCAAAAACCATAACACACCAAGCACGTGTCTTCCATCCCTAATTAGTTTGATCCTTAAGTGGTGACAGCAACGTATTCTCCCTTCCTCCCTGAACACATGCACTCTCCTATCATATGCAGAGGAAATTAGTTGAAGGACTTTTATTTTCCCTCCCCATTGACATAGACTTATCCAGTGAATTTCAGGCAATTAGGTTTTCAAGTATTACCATATTAAAGTATTAGACTTGTGTGGTGTCTGTAATAAGTTCCTTCCAGTTTTCTATTAAGTACCTTTAGGGAAAAAAATATTTTTATTACAGCCATATAGAATGTATACTAATTTTCATTTAAAAGCAAAACAGTTAAGGTCTATTTCAACTGATCTGAGGCAAATTCTGACTGGATATGTTTACATGCACAAATTTGAATAGTTAGCTTCAAAGCGATGCAATGAAAGATGTACATTCACAGTTGAGTTTCCATGATTATTCTAAGAGAGGCCCATTCTCCAGAAGAATTTCACTGAAGGTAATTGTCTTGACGCAGGCTTCACCTACAGTTATATCAATGAGCATATTTATTAAGATCATGGTATCTCATAAAGCAAGAGTTCTCAGCACCCTGAGACTGCAATAAAAACAATATATGAGAGTGCACACAAACAAACATCGTGCGTGTCTGATTGAGATGCTAGGGTGCTTTTACATTGCACATAAGCACAACCAGAAGGGGATTTTGTCATTTTTCATGATTTTGTTTGGCAGTTAGCTCTCTTTTAGTTCTGAGACACTGGTTTTAGCTTTACCAACATGACAGTATTTGAAGATGTCAGCAACATACAAACTAAATGTGTTGAAAAGTTCACCATGAATTCTTTTTCTCCTTGTCTTTTGACACAATGGTGAATTTGAGCAGATTGGTAGTATGCCCAGATCAGAGGAAGAGTCTGCGTGTTTTATGATACTTAATACTTTTTACTTTATTTGTGCTCAATAATGTTATGAAGTTGCTAGATATTGATCCCTGAAGACATTGTAGTGCTTTATTGATTAAAAAAAGTCTGAAGGGAATGTCAGTATTTACTACCAACAAGACCAGAATATAAATTAGTAACATTTTTATTTCTTATGTTTAATAAATTCTTATTTTATTGTCCTAAATTACATTAATTCAGTCCATTGCAAATATTCACTATGAAAAATACAGCATTTTCTTTTTTTAAACTGCAAGCTTAATGATCGTTTATTTAGGACTACACTGGTGCTAGTTCTTATTTTAAAGAACTTTAACTATAGTTAAAAAAATAAACTTTTGTCTTTCCCTCTTTCCCAGTCAGACTTGAGATATTTTTCCTGCATCTTGTCTGTAATCAGACAATGATGAACTATCATTTAAAAAAAAAACACGTTGAGAGACACACTCAGCATGGAAATTTTCAGTCTGAACACTTGAGGCTTGGCAGTGTCACAAGCACATTTGAAATCAGAGATAAAATTAACCATTTTTTTCATAGAGAGAAGTTACTTATTTTTTAAATAAGGAGATTCATATTTTAAACACTAGACTGTTAGCCCTGGTCTTTATTTCACTGTGATAGCCAAGAAAATAAAGCTTTCCTTTTGTGATATTTCAGAAAATAGAAGGAATTAGTTGCATTAAGATCAAGTCTAAAGAAATTTACTGCAAAAATATCTGGTAGTCCACATTAAAAATTCATAGTAGCCTCACCAGATGAAATTTTTCAGTCTTTGCATATAATGCCTCTTGTACACAGTTCAGTTGCTCACGTCAACTGAATACAAATGGAGGAGAAGTGATTCAAGGTCCATGTAGTCTGTTCCTACTTACCTCTTTCCAGTCACCTTTGAACTCACTCGATACTATCAAACACATTAAAAAGTATGGAAGAAAATTAAGAGGCTATTATTTTCCACGGAAATTTGCAGCTGAACAAAGGACACGCAGATTAGGAGAAATTCAGCCTTTATACAATCAATTTGAGAATTGGAAACCAATTAATTAGGAAGTATTCAGCACACCAGCCAACAAGTTTCCTTGTACAAAGGTATGTCAAAGCCTGTCTTCTTTCTTGAACGACAAAGGAGCAAGAGATTAGGTTATTATTTGGGAAGTTTTGAGCATGGGAGACAAGATGCCAAGATCCACTTGTTTTACTTCTCACAAAATAACCTAACTACACCAAGTCACACAGAAAGATGAACAGCACAGCAGCCACTTGCAGTAAAATTTTATCACTTTGTATTTATACCTCTATCTCATTCGCATCAACAACATATTGTATGACACAAAGACTCTGAGTCAGTCAGAATTACCTCCTCTTCCCTCCCTTACACATTTTATTAAAGGCAGTTCATCTGAATAAGAGTCCTAAAAATTCAATGACCATGCAACCTTGAGAGACAGCTTTCCAGAGATACCCTTTATTTATTTGAAATAAGAATGTTTGTATGGTAATTCAAGTCATGAGAAAATCATGAGAAAATCAGTTTTCTGTATACAAAAGTTGCCATAAATAATGTCGAATTCTCTTGCCATTCTATCTTGCAGAATATGGATTGGAAAGTACTTTTTAGAGGGGGACATTAGTGCAGGATTAGTAAATTTGCAGATGACACCAAGCTGGGGGGGGAGTCTTGATCAGCTGGAAGGCAGGAGGGCTCTGCAGAGGAACCGGGACAGACTGGAGAGTTGGGCTGATTGCAACGGGATGAGGTTCAACAAGGCCAAGTGCCGGGTCCTGCACTTTGGCCACAACAACCCCCGGCAGTGCTACAGGCTGGGCACAGAGTGGCTGGAGAGCAGCCAGGCAGAAAGGGACCTGGGAGTTTGGATCGACAGGAGGCTG
>JAWWES010000081.1:82273230-82292699 GCA_035583135.1 Lophotriccus pileatus | reverse complement strand
GCCCCTCAGTTCAGGAAGGATATTGAGGTGCTGGAGCAGGTCCAGAGAAAAGCAACCAGGCTGGTGAAGGGACTTGAGCACAAGTCCTGTGAGGAGAGACTGAGGGAGCTGAGGTTGTTTAGTTTGGAGAAGAGAAGGCTCAGGGGAAACCTCATCACTCTCTACAACTCCCTGAAAGGAGGTTGTAGCCAGGTGGAGGTTGGTCTCTTCTCCCAGGCAACTATCGGTAAGACAAGAGGGTATGATCTCAAGCTCTGTCAGGGGAGATTTAGGTTGGATATTAGGAAGAAATTCTTTACAGAGAGGGTAAGCAGGCATTGGAATGGGCTACCCAGGGAAGTGGTGGATTGTCTGTCCCTGGAGGTATTTGAGACTGGATGTGGCACTTAGTGCCATGGTCAGTAGTAGATGACAGTATTAGATCAGGGGTTGGACTTGATGATTTCAGAGGTCCTTTCCAACCTGGCTGATTCTATGATTCTATGATTTATGGGGAGAAGAATTGTGCAGGAAAAAAGCAACAGGATGGGAGATTCAAAATGCTTCTGTAAGCACAAAATCATTTAGTGTCACATTCTAAAGAGTCCACAGCAACTTCAGTGACTGAACAATTCAAATAGACAGAAAGGCCTCTAGACACCTGCCAAAAGTTCACACAACAATACAGGATCACAGCCTGTATGGCTTGTTAAGTCAGCACATGATCAATCTGTAATATATTCTTGTATGTCCCTGCAGCCCTTACTGTCCTGTGTTTACCAGGTGTGCTCATGAACTTCTTGGCTGAGATGTACATTTCATAGTCTTAGACAAAATCACTCTCTGATCTTAAGGTTGCTCCATTTCAAGTTAGTTCTTCATTTACTGTCTTAAAAACATTAGATTGTCATTCAGCTGTCAGGACTCTGGGGACATTTGCTGGGCTCAGCAAAGAAAAACCAACCAACATGTTTAGGCTACTGACATCCTTTTTCTTGTCTTCAGTACAAAACATACCTCTGGAGATTTACATATTGCAGTATATATATACCTGAAAAAATATATATATATATGTATATATATATGTGAAAAGATAATAAAGCAGCTTTTTTGTTTCCAAATCAAACCATCAATGTTCTTTTGAGAGAGATGTCAAAAATTCAGTGCACAATCAACAACATTAAGAATCTGGCAAAGAACATGTATCTGGATAATCTGCAAGAGCAATATAGTTGTAGCCTTTTCAGTTTGAGCCTATGACTTCCAGTTGCATGAGATTAAGGGCTACTTGCTATGGAAATGTAACTACAGATATTGACAGAGTTATGCAAGTCAAAAATTTTAAGTAGCTGGCAGCTTAGAAAGATGTATCTACTAAAAATAAATAGCAGCATCTCCTACAACTTCCCTTCAGAATATTGGCTCAAATATCACTCAAGATCTTGGATCATACAGAACACAACATACAGTTTTTTCATTAATCAGGATCTAATATTTAGCTGTTGCTGATATTGTATATCTACTGATAACACATCACTCACAGCCCCGTCTCACTTTAAAACTTTGATGCTAAAAATCAACCAACCAAAAAACAACCCACTACCCAGCCTCTACGTACCACAAAAGCACAGGTTTCAAGAACTGACTTCCCTTCCTTAAAGAGCTGGCAAAACACAGCTCAGACAACATGATCCTATCTGTGTGGTGTATTATCACCTTCAGCTTTTGCAAATCTGAGTGTGCCTGGGTGTATGATATGTCCCTTGCTGAGTGGGAGCCCTAGGGACTTTTCAATAACTTCACCTTATTTTTTTTCACAGTCTTTATCTAGAAGCAGTGTAAAAGTGCATCACATTTATGTCTGACAATTTAGTACAATACAACAGGACCTACATCTGTCAATTCCCCAACATATTAATATGAATCACCCCTATGTATGTGCAAATATTCTGTAATACTAAATTACTTACATAAAAAAAAGCCTTATCCTGTTATAAAGACTACTTAAAAACTGTCTTAGAACATAATTGTACTTTATCCTCTTTTTGCTTTAATGTTCACTTTACAGCTAGCATGGAAAAGGTACTTTTCTAGTATATTACAGTGGAAAAGAAGCTATTTAATAAATTGGCAAATGCCCCTTTTTTGAATGTGTATGTTCATTTCATTATACTTTGTCACATACTATAAAATAAATAAAATAAAATAATTAAATAAATAAATAAAACAGAAGTAACAAAGAGCAGTACAGATTTTATTGAAGAAGCAGCCTGTAGTGTGCTAGATTTATAGTTCTGATTGAAAACACCAGAACTTACACTTGACTAAAAAAAAAACCAAAACAACAAAAAAACACGTTTTTCTTTGAATTGGTGAAAGTAATCTAGTGCCTATCTCTTGCACAATTTTTGTGCGTGAGAAAAAAAAAAAGGTTGAAATAACTCTTGACCAAAAGAATTATAAAATCTCCTAAAATAAAAATCTTCTTGAAAGAAACAAGCAATCACAAAGAATTTTCAAAGACTTAGTACATAATATTGAGGAAAAGTTTTATTTCTATTCAGCTTAAAGACTTTTTTTTATTTATTTTGAACATCAGTTACATGCAGATGGTCTTAGAAATAAAAAAGCAAAATTAATTTTTTTTAATTTCTTTTAGAGTGAGACATATACATGTTCAAACAGGGATTTGAAACCAATATGCCATGAGCTGCCTTTGGACACATCTCTTTCAAATTGGAGATATATTGCCTCTTTCCACACTTGTAACCTCACCTGTCCCAGCTTGTACAGAAGAAATGCATTTCCTTAAGCTACTTAATTAAGATAAATATTTGAACAGTAGTGTTTTCAGAAAAGTGAAAGGATGTTATAGGAATGACTGTAGAGAATGATGAGAGCTGATAGGGCACGAGATAGAGCTGTGTGTAAAGCATGGTGAAAAGTAGTAATAGGGATAATAAGTTTTCCTAAACATCCAGATAATCTGGCAATATTGTTGCTTTTAAAAGAACTTTTTCTTGAAACAGTTAAAAGCTCTACAGTTCCAATAAGCCTTAGCACACTATCTGGCAACAGTGATATTTTAACATCTTCCTCACATATTTTTTACAACTGACAAAATAAGACTTTACAAATCAAAAGAGATCCAGAAAACACAATTTATGCCCCAATCATGGCTTTGCAGTCTTCTTGCGATCACTGTCCATGCGCTACATTTTTCTCCTCCCTTGCTGATGGTATATGCAGCCCTAATTTAAACCACAAGTACTTTTGAAGATCAAATTTCAGTACATTGCTAATTTCCTTACATAATCCCACATGGTGGGAAGCAAAGAGTTGCAAGGATTAGAAGTTGGAGAACCCCACATATAGGTACAAAATCGGACTTTGGAACAGTGTTCTCTTTTTTTCGTATTGCCACTTTGGAAATACTCTTTTTTAGTTTTTCATACAGATGGCAAAAGTTGAAGATAATATTCACAATAATATTCACGAGTAAGATCTAATACAACTGCACTTAATCACCTAATGCTTTTGTTCTGATCACATTTTTGTGTGCTGCTGATGACAATTGACAGGCACAAATATTCACCAGAAAAATGCTAACACACTTTAAGACTATACTATGCTAACAGGTTATAACTGTCAACTAAACCTTTCCAAATTATATTTCATAGTAACAGGGCAACCCAAGAATGTTCTACAGTGTTTATGGGTTATCTCTTGGAGTGTTTGTCTCTTCTCAGCCTGCTGAACATCTTTGTAGTCTGTTGGAACAATAAAAAAGAAAAAGATGGCGCCCTTCTGTACAATAACTTATTTGGAAACAAAATTTCACAATTTTTGTTCCTGATTAAAGCACAGACAAAACACAAGAATATTTGTCTCTGTTTAGTATAAATCCTTCTTAAAAACTTTGTTAAAACATACAACACACTACCTACACAATTACATCAATCAGGTTTCAAGCAGAACAGAATTTAAGGAAAAAAACGAGAACCACAACAAAATCAACAACATGCCAATAGAAAATTAAAATTTACAATTATGTTTGCAAGAACAATCAGGAAAGTACAGTTAGAAGTTATGAGCAACATACTTAGCGTAATATTACAAGTTGTGTGAAAAAAAAGCCAGAGAAACACCACCAGACGAGAGTCTTCCTCCCACATTTATAATAGCATGTTCAGTCAGTTTAAATTCACATATGTAGATGACTACGTACTATTTAAAAGAGTGAAGAAAAGGAAGAGCATATCACATACTCTTCCCCCGACAATGTCAGTCTGTTATCTATAGTGAATTCTTGAAGACTCATACCTCAATTTGCATTAAATACATCAAATGGAGAAGCTACTGACTCCCTCTTATGTCATTTATTCTCTCAAGATACAAGTGAGCTATGATATGTCCTTATACTTGTCTTTATCAATCCAAATTGAATGCTTTCTACATTGGATCACCAAGATTTTTTAAACAAAAATGCCATTCTTCTTGAAAGGAAAATGTTCATTAGTTTTAATCAACTCTGTTCAAAATAATCAAGAGCAAAATGTACCTCAGCTCTGAAAAATGCTGATGTTTTCCTGTAGGAATTTATTGATTTGCCATTTTGAAGTGACTTGCCAAACAAAGAACATTTATTTATTTGAGTATGATTGCTAAGGAAATTATGCCAGCGTGATTACACTAAAGCACTGCTGCCTCTCTGCATTCATGAAAATCCTTGAATAACTTTTGGGACAGTTGATGACTGCAAACAGGTTTGAAAAAGCAAGTATTAAAACCAGTTTTATATATATATATATATATATATACATATATATATACATATATATATATATATATATATATATATATCCCTGCATAAAGGTGACTTGCTATGGTGTTTTGTACACTTCCCGGCTATAAAAATCTTGCAATTTCACAGACACAAGCCACTGTTAAAGTGGGGGAACCCTATATAGTTCTTGAATGCAGAAAACCATTATTTGCACTACCATCTTCTTACACTGAAAAGTAAGGGACTCCTTATGCACCATTACCTCACTTATTTTTATGTCCCAGGGTCTGACCTACTTTCTAAGTTTTTAAACTGTGAAAAAAAGAGAGTGTATGCTATAAAAATTAATAACCTCTCTTATCAAGAACATTTAAAATTTCATTTTACTGTGAATTTCAGTGTTTGGCTCTGTTTAGAACGTAAGAAATATATGGAATATCATATCTTCCTTAAAATAAGTTGGGAGAAAATCCAGGCCATGTTCTGGTCTTAATTTTGAGTTGCAGAAAAGCTGAAAAGTGGAAACAATTTTAAAGCATCACTAAGCACTCACAGCTGGTGGGAACACCACTCTTGCATTCATACCAGCTCATTTAACTCAAGTCAGCTTAAAGAACTGAGAGGGTGCAGAGGTAACATAGAGGCAACTATAACTTGAGACCTCTTCTGCAAAGAGATTGTTGCAATAGGTTTGTGATGAATGAAACAACAGCATCTCTGTTTGAGACCTACTCTGACAGGTTCAGAAGTATTATTAGCATTAATAGTGAAGATTAGAAATATTCAAAATCATTAATGCCTGACTAGTTGAGTCCCTGAATCATCCTTGTGGCCCTGCACTGGAGTCGCTCCAGTCAGACCATACGGTTTAGCACTGAGGATGTGAGCACCAGACCCAGCCTGGTGATGCTCCATGTGTGGCCTCCCTCCTCAGGGCTGAGCAGAGACAAAGGTTCACTCCCTTAACTTGCTGGCAATACTCCTCCTCGTGCAGTCTACGATGCTGCAGTCATTCTTTGCAGTTCATTATAGTTCTGTTCTTTCCTGATGTCTGTTCAAGAATCTAGTGAAAAATAAAACTGTTCCTTCAATAAAAATAAAATCACATTATATATTCAGATAGGGTAGCCATCTATGCAATAGAATACATTTTGTTCATCACATCCTGAAGGTTAGCTGATAAATAACTCAGCATGGAGGTTCCATGTTCTACTTTGAAATGTAACAACTTCATTTTGTTCCAGCAGCGAACATGTCACATCCGTAGAGAAGCAACCATAGTACATCCAGACAGCTGCAGCCACCGTGGAGTTCCTTACAAAGCAAGAAAAACTAAAATTGCAGACTAATTAATACAGCTATATTATCTAATGACACTTGAGTGTTGGGGTTTCTTTTGGGGGTGCAATTAGTTCTATACTTCATAGCTTTTAATGGTTATAACCAATACAACTTCATAAATAGAATAAATAATTTTAGGCCAATTATTATGGAAATATTCCGTACCCAAAATGGTTGGAGATATATTTTTAGCACCAAGCTCTATGCCATTTCAATGCTAATAAGAGAAATTCTTCTTCCCGGATTTGCCACACAGTAAGCATATATATGTACATGTGAGGGATAAAGCTGAGTGAGGAACACGAAAAGCTGGATTGATTGGCCTGCTGGAAATTCTGCTATCATTTATAAGGCTTCTTACAAAGGTAAATTGTGAGTGATCCCATAATCCTGAGTTAAAGGGCTCAACACTGCTCACCCAAATGAAAATTAAAATCACTCTTTTTTTTTTTCTATATGCTAGATACCAATTATAAAGTATCTGCTTCAATGCCATTCTTCCTGTCATCAATGCAGCAGAGCATTGGAAGTGTAAGATTTTTATTACAGGAAGATTTTTTCACTCAGAGGTAAAATAAGAACAAAATAATTTCTGCAATCCCTTAAAATTATTTATGAAATGAGGATTTGACCTACATAAGGGAAGGCAGGCACCAATAAACTTTTTTATTTTTAATTAAGTCTAGTCTTACACATCATTATTTGGGGTAGCTTCATTGTTTTTTTTTTTAATTTGAGAGACACGATACTTCTAGAATAGTTCACACCATCATGACTGGAGAGAGATTTCAAGTGACAGATTACGAAAAAAATAAACAGTTGTAGAATTGCTAACTGTAAAGGAGATTTCTCAAGGGAGTTTTGAGTAATATAATGCCTGCATCAATATTCCATGTAAAAATCACCAGAATTACATTATTGATTTGACTATATTTATTGCTATTCTGATAATTCCAATCCATTGCCTTTGAAAACAATTTTAAATGAATACTAAAGATATATTCTAGGTAATACACTTCTGGGAGATTACTGTGCTTCTCAGCTGGTTAAATCCTCTCAGCCTTCGGTCTGGGGCTGCAAACACTTCTAAATTGTGTAGCAGTCCTCCACAGAAATCATCAAGAGTCATGTCTTAGTGCTTTCATAAAATGTGGTTTACACCTCTCTGAGTAATTGAATTTTGCTAGGGTTATGGGCAGGCTGCATATTTGTGTGCACCAAAATAATGTGCAGCCCTTAGGAAAAAGTTCTTTATATTGCACGAAGTCCAATCAGAGATTACTTTGTGAAATTTATGCTGGACATTTTTCACTCTAAAACGTTAATTAACAAGGAGATGAGCTTTTCTAGGAGAAAGAAAAGTCCCATAGAGTTATAGCTGCTCTTAGAAAAGTTTGGAATTGTTTCTTGCATATTATATAAATACTGAGTCTCTAATATATTCCATTACTGGAATGAATATAAAAAAACTCTCTCTCTCTCTCTCTCTCTATATATATATATAAAACCTCTCTCTATATATATAATATATATATATAATAATATACATAAAACAGATGATGATGATGATGATGATGATGATGATTATATAATTAAAAAATAGTTCCTGCAGTCAGGTCAAAATCTAACACCAGATAAAGATCACAAATGAAGGATGAATCATGCCATTAACAGGGCTTTCCCCTAATGTGAATGAATGATAAAAACTTTAAAACTCTCACATTATTCACAGCTATGCACAAACATATTTGGAAGCAATTCAGAGTAAGCGACAGATAGATTAGATAGATTAGATAGATAGATAGATAGATAGATAGATAGATAGATAGATAAATATCCACGGTTGCAAGTGTAAGAATGAATTAATGAGCAAACAAACAGGAAAGCTTCATCACACACAGTAAGGGGAACAGACAGAGGACTAAAATTACAGGCAACCTGTGATGCTCAGCAATCACTACCTATCAAATAACTTTTGCTCACTGATTGTAATGGGTTATGGTGAAAAACCTCAATTCACTAAATTTTTTCCCCAGACTGTAACACAAGTTTTGCTTGTTGCTTAACATTTTTGGCACAAGAAGGAAAAAATATTATTAAAAGAAAACTGAAACAGTATGAACAGTCAGTTGCATAAAACAAACCAGCACCATATCTCCCTGTATGATTACAGTGCATGTTTAAACTAACAAAGTCGTTAAGCTACTTAATTCTTTCCCTCATTTTCATTGTTTCTGTTTTGCTTCTGTAAGTGGCCTGGCAGGTTATTAAAGAAAGTATTATTCAGCAAATAAATAGTGTAAAAAAGCCACAGCATAATTTCTTAAGTCTTAAGTGCAATCAAATCTGTCATGTTTAAAGAGGTTTATATTGCTCCTTGTATTCCAGGAAAGTCTTTTAATTTCATATATCTTAACATCATTGATCTCAACATCATCTTGAACATTGCATTTCCTCAGTAAAGGCCAATGTTGCTTGTAAAGCTGAGGACTGCATAAGAAAGGTACTTTGTTAACTTCTTGAATAAAACCAGTTTGTATGTTATGGACATTTTTAAAAATTCCACTTTGTCCCAGTAAAGTGAAGATGTGACAAGAAAGTACTCTTCCAGTTTGTTGTCCAGTCAAGTTTTCTGAACAGAAAACACATTAACATCTATCAGAAAGTATAATAGTTTATATTTTATACTTCAATAGTAATTTATAATACTTTAATTCATCTGTCACCATTCTATCTTTCCTAAATAAGCAGATGAAACACCACTGGAGTGGGTTGAAAGCAGATCATGATTTTATAGTTTACAATTTCTCTGTATTCTTTAGGAAATCAAGATTAAGTGATTCACTGATGTTTAAATAAAAGCCAGCAGGAAGGTATGAAGATATGCACATTTTTTTGTATGAACTGTGGCTCTGTTTAAAGTCATCTGAGCTTGATTAAGAATGATGTAACAACTTGCAGATAACGAAGGGAAAAACCACTCTTTTGGTTTTTTTTGTTTGTTTTATTATGTCTTTTAAGGTTAGGTGGAGATGCTGCAAGAACAAGAAGCACAGAAATTATGTCCTGGGTACCCAAGTGAGACAAGGGTTCTTTCCTGCCTGGCAGAAAAGCTGAATGCTGGTCTTCAAAACAGCTATAGCCTAACCGGACCTGATGGGCAAAGGCCAAAGAAGAAATGGTGGCTAAGGGAAGGGAAAGGAGAAATTCAAATATCACAGCTCAGACTAATGACAAGAACCTGCCTCATCTCCCAAGATCATACCAGGTGCTCTTTTCCATGGTGCAAGAGTAACTACTCCTCTCTTCAAATGCTATGGACAACATCTTTTTAACTTCTGGGAAATTCTGTTTGGGCAGAATGAAAACAAGTTAGATTGGTGTGAGTTTCTCTGGGTTTTGGTTTTGTTTTTTTTTTGCAGGGAGTCGGTTTTCAGTTTTTGCCTGGGGTTTTCCAGTGCCCATCAGTTTGATGAGAAACAATGCATGAACAGCAAGCTTAGAATTTCAGGCAAATTTCCAGGTCACACATGCAAGGCTAGTGTTTCCAGGCAGCATCAGACAACGATTTTTTTAACCTATGTGAATCAACTCATATAACTTAAGAATATAAGACATTTAAGAATATTCATGCAAAATGCCATAAGGAAACAAAATATTCCATACGAATAAGTTTGTAGAAGCAGACTGCATAAAATACACACTGTCTTGATTCTAGGACAGTGGCAAGAAATTGCAGAGTACATTATGCCTGTGCAGGGCCCAGCTATGCATAACAAAGACAAATAAAAAGTCTACAAGCTCAGATAACCTCAATTTGAGTGTCCATTTGTAGAAGCACTTGAAGCTACCTATTTCTAAAACTGAATATATTGAGGCATTGGCTCTTAAATTCAGTTTTCCTCTAACAGTTGCATCTATCATGGTGCCCTAAGGAAACAGAAAACTCTCTTTTAGTTGCAGTGATCTCATGCAGAGAAATCCTGGAAAGTGGCCTCAGGCAGTGACAAAAAATTTATACTTCACAATTACCTGATCAGTAAGACATATCCAAGGAGAGAGAGCAAACTAATTCTTACAAATTCCCCTTTTTTACAGTCCTTGCATAATAGGACTAGTTTCAAAATATGTCAGTCACAGTAACAACTGTCCTTCCACAAGTTAGGAGAAAAATTTAGATGTGTCATAGAAAGGGAAAGTAAAGCAGTCAAAAATGTTATAAAACAGCCAAAAATCCAGAAGCTGCATGAAAAAATCAGTTTTAAAAATGTAGTGATAGCATTGCATATCTCTGTATATTTTCAAATAGAAGGCAATTCTAATTTGTAAAGTCAGATTCCCATTCTCTTTTTGAGACAAGTAACATTACAGATGGGAAAATTCAGTAGTCTTTGTTATTCATGAAGCTGGGATGTTTAGAAACTCAGCTTATTTAACCCCCTGCATAGTCTTCAATCCAGCCAAATATTTTCTTTATAAATTGTATTTCAAATTCTAAGGATAAAGACTGAGTTACTGGATCCCTGTTTTCTCCTCTGAAGCCTGAATTTGAAATTCAACCTTAAAAAATTCACACTCTCTGAAAGTGTGATCACATTTTATTGCTGAATCTTGCCATACTTTGGTGACATGGTTCATTACAATCTGAGGGTCATGTTCCACTCGTATTTGAACTTAAGCACATCTGGAACAACTTGGAACTACAGAATAAATATGATGTAGATAACAAAAGACATTTTCTATTACAATTACTTTTAGAATAAATATGTTGAGAGAATAAGGACTAAAGCATGACGCTGAATTGTAAATCAATTTCATTGCTTTGGGCTGAAACAAAAGAATGCTAAACAAATACATAGTGCACTCATGTGCTGAGCTGCATTTTGTCCTATTTGTTATTTGATTAGAACTCCAGAGGCAGATTATGATGTCTGCTCCTATCAGTGCCAATCAGCCTCTGAAGAGACAAGCACCTTCCCAGCATTTGGGCCAGGGAGAAAGAGACGAACTACCTCCTATCCTGCCCAAAGCCATGTAGGAGGGTTCTAGTTTGACATCACTTATTCTCACTAGACTTCTCCTTGCCGCCTTTGCCAGTTTACCCAAATTTTTTTGTATCCCTGCTTAATTTTTAAAATTGCCTCAGCATTGATTTTTTTCCCTCTGGCACTGCCAGTGCCTCGTTTTTTTCTGTTAAAACTGTGGTGCATGATTCTGCTTTGACAAAGCTCATCTGGAGATCATTTTAGACTTAGACTGAACAGAATAGGCTTACATAATTAAGTTACTCTCAGGCACGCAAGGATGCAGTCTCCTTTTAGAAGATAAGCACCCCGCCAGCAAAACCCATGTTTCCAGCAAGAGACTGTGTTATTACTACTGTTTCTTCTCCAGTGGGCTTGCCAGAGCCCTCTGTCACAATCCATATCTATGAGACTCCCCTCTAGATACATCTGGGACACTGCTGCCTCACCATGTTCACTATATACAAACACACTGCATAAATGCAGGCTGTAAGAGTGGAGAGGTGTAACAGGTTTGTAGACTGCCCTTTAAAGAGAGCAGAGGGGACAAGTGCGACCCTTGCAAGGAGTTTTCCTGCGTTGCTCATCTTTCTAGCGCAATCACACTTTCGGCTTTGTAAGGTGAACATCTCATACTCAGGATATATCACAGTTTCATGACCATCTAACAAGAGTGGTCTTCTGATCCAGAACTGCTGAACTTCAGGCAAAATAATTATTTCTGTGAAGAAGAAACTTCTCCTCAGTCACATCCAAGCAGTTCTTCAGTGGCAAGAAGCTAGGAGAGCAAGAGAAGCTCAGAAATGTGAGAAAATAAGAATATTTTGTGGGTCAGTTCTCAGATGGTTGTCTGCAGTTACAGCGATTTACATTTTGTCACTATGAGTTGCAAACATGATACAACTATGGAGCCACATATTCAGGCAGAGAGAACCTGATGTGTGAAAAAAATACAATTAAAAAAAGGTATATTTCCACAATTTATTTTTCAAAACACTTTCCTGAAAAGATGAGTGTTTCATTGCGGAAATATTATGTCACAACAGTTTCAAAAATTAAATTTACTATTCAAGAAAAACTAATCTTCCAATAACAAAGTTGACAAATCAAAGGTGTTTGTAAATATACATACATTAGACCTGCTTGTCAGTGATTAATTTCTTTTTAGGAGCCATAATTCTTTCCCAAATGAAATATTGCCTCTATTATAAAAAAGTGTATATAGGTCATGAAATTTCTGTAGTATTATAAATATTCATCAAAGTATACTTGCATATATGAACTTCAACTTCCTCTCCAAAGTAGTTCAACCAAATTCCATGCTGCCACTGAAAAACCCTGTAAGCTTTTATAATTCTATCTGCTATTTAAAGTGTTTGCTTTTTATCTTGTCTTCATGTCTCTTTTCTCCTGGTGACTTAAAGAGTCACATTGTCTCTCAATGCCACTTCTCTTTTCTGCAATGCTATTTGCAGTAGATAAAACACTGGCTAAGCATAAGAGAGTCCCTAGAAATTAGAAACAACGACACCTTTTCCAAAAACTCAACCTCACATCAGTGAATGCAATTTTGAGTACAAGTTTGTTGCTCCACATCAATCCCAAGAGCAGAATGGTAGCAATAGTAACAATAACATTATAATATACTGTGCAGTGGCTGTCCTAGTCTTTCTTAAAACGGCAAACAAACTACTGAGCTGTTTTGACTGATCTCTGGTATTGCCCCACTTCTCTCATTTCAGTTGTTTAAGTATCCAGAACAAACTGTATAAGAAAAGAAAAATGGAATGGATTGCTGATTTTGTTTTCTCTATGATCAAAATCTTAACCCTGAAGAAACTGCTTCTCTTTCCATCTTCTTCTTCCAGTCAGCTAACTCAGTGTCATGACCACTAGATTTTGGAAGGCCATCGCTTAACATCAAAAGTGATTTCACACCAAAAAAATGGGTATTCTTTTTGAATCATCACTTCTACTGAATCCTACATCTTTCTTCCACAGATATAGATACACATTAGAAATATTTCCTCTGTATGCTCTGTTGATTTGTTAATACTTAAATGGAATACAATGTAAAAAGAATTATGTAATGGAGGGGGTTTTTAAGTGATTAGTAAAAGAAATGCTAAGGGAGGCAATAGCAGAGTCTCCTTGTATATTTCTGCAGTACAATCAAGCTAATGGAAAAAGGTTTTTTTCATCCCTTTTTCCTTTTTTTTTTTTTTTTTTTACATGATAGGGAATTTTATGACTAAAGGGAAATAAAATCTTCTGAAGGATTATCAGGAACAAGTGCAACATGCTTAGTTAATACCATATTTCCATTCTTTTTAATGGAAATCTGTGTTGGTTTTGGATAAATACCCTATTCCTAGTGTAAAGAAGCACCCTGTGTAGAAAAATGGTGTCAGGAAAAAAGTAGATCATATAAATTAGCAAAAATAACTTACCGATCACATTTAAGTCAACATTAATACAAAATTTACATCCTTAAACACATCAATGAGCTTTAACTTCATAACCACATCATAAATCCAGATATCTGTAACCTACAGTGAGAGAGCATCCCTGTTTTGCAATCCAGTAACCTATATTTTTTCACCTTGCAAGAGTCACCTATACCTATCCCTACAGGGGATCCCTATCCCTCCTCACAGATGACTCAGTCAGAAATAATCTGGAAATTATTTTGGAGGAGGGAATGCAGCCTCACTGCCATGAGAACTAATAAATGGTCTTAGACATCAATTTTTAGTTACAATTCTGAAGTAAACATATTCCTGTATAAACTCTTGACCATCTTCTTGTGTCACAGTAAGCATGAACCCTAAAAAATTATAGTAATCCTGCCGCAGTAATTCCCAGAGGTTGAAATTGCCTGAACCCCATTCCAGAAGTTGCGTAGCCTCATAACTCCAGGATCAAGTCTGATCTTATGTCCCAAAATGGTAGAAAACAATAGACCAGTTTTTATGAAATTTTAAGTAGACTGGGGAGATTGATTCTGAAAAATGAAGATATATATAATAGTTCTGCTTACCTATTCTGAACAATTTACTGTTTCATTTTGTTGGGTTTACTGTTGGGTTTTTTTCTCAGTTGGAGATTTAAGACTGAGAATCTTTTCATTCTTAATGTCTTCAGAGAAACTAGGTCCCCTATTTTTAGAGAGTATCACAATATTATGTAATTAGATTTAGATGTGAGGGTGTATATGTGCATTTGACTGTCCATATTGACATTTAACTGTTCACACTGATGTTTTTCTTGCAAGGAAAAAGGTAGTTTTTTCACTGTTTCACTTTCTTGGCAGCTTCTGCAATGTGCTCTTTTTCTCACTAGGCTCAAGCGAAAACAGGTTCTGCAAACTCATTCTCACAAAATACTTGTGTTGATATCATAAATATCAGGTTACATCCACTACACACCATATGAAACACAGTAACCTCAGAAAACTCTAAAAAAGTACATGTCTACTAAGGAACTAATTCTACTTCTTGTCCTTCCTATCTACTTAAAGCAAGAACTCATTTAATGGTTTAAAAAGAAAAACAAAAGATACTGATGGGACTTTTTAGATAACTTTTGAAGAGAGCTTAGAACAAGAAAAAAAATGCATCACTTCATATTTTGAAAGTTTTGTCAACAGTAACTCACTGTGTCTGTTATTTTGTCTCTGACAGAAGGTGATATTCAAGGAAAACAAGTGAATCTTGTCAATTTCTGTCTATTTTCTGTACTATTCCACCATCCTTAGCAATTGTTGTAATAGATATGGACTAGATGTTAAAGATTTTTTCTGGTTCTTTGACCTATATTCCTATTAATTAAGAATCTAGGTATTCTTTTCTTTTATTTTATGTATGTATATTTAAATCCAGAATTCAAAACTAGTTTAACACTTAAAGAGTTTCTTTAAATAATCCGAATGTCTGTCTTATAAACTGAACGTGTTTTAAATACTCTGAAATTCACGTATCAAGACATCTCTCTTCTTTCTTGGCCCAAAGCCTTCCATGCTCATTAGTGCTGGAGATACTCAAGTGGTAGATATGTAAAGTTTTAGATCTGTTAGGTGTGCATAGCTGTGCTTCTGTGTTTTCCCAGAAACACACTGAACAAAAAAGATATGAACAGTATAGCTCATAATCCTCACAAGGTTAGTTCAAGGTCTGAAACAATGAGAGCCCTTTTTCAGCGAGACAACACAGACATTCTTCAGGCACTTCATGTGCAATTAGGAATAGGCTACTCAAAACATGAACCTGATGGTTTCCAGTACACTGAATGATCACTGAGTGATCTGGGCCTTAGGTCAATTTGTCTCTTCTTCAATGTTCTTTTGCTAAAGTTCTCAGTCTGGCATTTGGAGACATATTATATGCTGTCCTCTGGCTCCAAAGGACAAAATGGGAGGAAGCTTCAGTTTTCTGCTGCAGTACAGAAAAAGGGCCAGACCCAGGATCAATCAGAAGATATACCTCTCTGGTCTGGAGTGATGTTCTGCTTGCAGTTGATGTGATGACCTCATATCTTGTAGTGATAGCTACAATTTTAAAAGGTAACCGAATGCTATTTATTTCCTTTGAGTGACAGTCAAAGTGGCAGGTGTGTATGTGAATGTTCCCAAGGGGAGTACGAGATGTAAGTGCTGCTGTTGTCAACACAGGGACTTACCTGCCTGTGCTTTGAAATGGTGTCTTTGTCCAGTCTTAGGGAAATATCCACTTTCAGATGCCTGTCTTCTGAAGACACATTTAAAAAATGATTTTAAGTTGTTAGTTTACGTAAAATTTCAAAGGGAATTGTGAAATTTCAGACTTTGCAGTAAGATTGTTACATATCTTTTATTTTTCTCCAAAAGACAGTAACTGATTAGTTCTTTCTTCAAGCTGGTCACTGAAAATAAGAAGGCATGTTGTAAAAACCCTCCATCGTGTCCAGTAGAAAAGGAATTAAGAGAAACCAAAATAATAGATGTCAAAATTATCATAAATTCATTTAATGTGCTGAAATTAAAAATTATTTTTGGCAGTTGTGTATTTGTCATCTTCAAAAACATTTTTTTACCTCTACACAGAGCATGGGGCTAGTATTGATTTATACAGTAATTCTCCAGATCATGACCCAATACCTTGTACCTTCATAGCTCCATTTAGTGAGCACACACTTTCATGTTTTGTATGGCTTTAGCCCCAAGTCATGTGCAATCATCATGCACACAAAGGAGAGAAGTGGGACAATGTGGGAGCAGAGGTGGGATGAGACGGCTGGTTAACAAACCCCAACTGTGCATCTGTGACTCAGCCATAAGACAGGAGAGTGTCCTTGGAGACCTTGGGTTCCCCAAGCCCACTGGCTGGTCAAAAGAAGCAGCTCTGCCCTACTTCCTGCACTCCTGCCAGATAACAATGGCTACCTAAGTCTTTCTGTACCCCAATATCAATTTCAGACAGATAATTACTGAATTTACTGGACTTACCTTTGTCTTGACCCAGATGATTATACTGCTGCTTTGTATTTGATAGTCTGTTGTCATTCTGTACATCCGAACCTAGAGCTTATCAGGGCTTCCTTAATCCTCTTACAGGGAGAAACTCAGAACAGTTTGTACATCTGGAAAAGACAGTAGCATGCTCTACAACACTGAATTACTGTATTTTTTCCCCTAAAGGAAATATATAATGACCTATAAAACTTCTTCTTTACTTTGTCAAAATATCATTCTGGTTTTTTTTGTTACCCATAAACTATTTTAAAATATGATAACCAAATAATATTTGTTTCACTAAAATATTTGAGCAGCAACTTCAATGCAAAAAATGTGTGTTTTTTGTTAAGTTCATTTATAGTTTCTGTTTAAGCAGTACCTGAGCTTCAGTTCAGACTGGAATATCTATAAATAGATAATGTATTTTTCAATTTGTTGTGCTAGTTTAATTTCTAGAAAAAAAATGCTGTATTCATTAGGAACTAAAGCATAAGTAACAGGGCTATGATGGAAGCATCCTGCAAAAGGCCACAAATCTATTCTGTGGTATGAAATGAACTGGTTGCTTGGCTACCAAATTCTTTCCTGGCTTTGCAAAGTGGTCTTCTGATTCACATTAGATCTGTCTTGGGGTTAAGTTTTCAGTCAATATAAATGTCATAGCTCTATTACAGCCTCAGATAATATTAGAACTAAAACTGAAACTAGAAATCCACTAACTGAAGAATTTCTCTTCTTCCCTTGGCAAATCATTTATCATGCAAAGCTCCTTGTTATTTACAAAGGTAGAGTTCTTTGTAATTTACTGTTGAAATACTCCTGTGGTAAACTTAATAAACCATTTGGTGCAAGAAGCTCTTTTATTTGTAATGAAAGTAATGAATAAAGAAAGAAATGCAAGGAAATCACTGACATTCTGGAGCAAACCTGCAGAAGGCCCACCGTATGATCAGGGGCTTTAGCTCAGGACATGAGGAAAAAAAGCGTAGAGAAGATGGAGCCAGACATTTCTGAGGTGCATTGTGATAAGACAGGAGGTAAGAGACACAAGTTGGAATTTGACAAACTTCAGTTAAGCAGTAGGAATTTTTTTTTCCTTTTTTTAAAGTAGTTCGTTACCCTAGATACTGTTGACTTTTCATTATTTGAAAACCACATTTTGGTACCTACTTTTTAGCAACGTAAAGCCAATGTTTCATAACAGAGGCTCTCTAATTCTCAGATCATTGCAAAAGCCCTTTCCAGCTCTAATTGAACAATGTGTGACAGAAACACACCCAAAAGTCTTGATGAAGTCTCACTAGCTTCTGAACTCCAGTCTACTAAACTAGAATCTCCTCTTCGGATACATACTAAAACTACACATATTTTTCTTTACCTTATCATTTTGGTTTCTCTCATTGCCTTATACTTCTCCTGCAGTTATTTCTGTCCTTAAAGAATGGTAACAGGAACAACACAACCTTGGGCCTTTGCCCTAGTGAATATAATTATATTTCTATTACTGTCTCCTCCAGGTGACCCTATTCTGCTATATGATATTCTGATCCTCCGCTCTACTAAGGAGCACTCAGAGCTTTGTGTTATAAATAATGCTCTCTTGCTTTGTGCTCCAAGGTCCTTAATGAAATTAAATATTAAATTAAAACTCTCTTCAGATTCATCTCTTCCTTTTCAAATAATTGCCAAGTTGCTTTTGAAGATTTCATCCAAAGATGTAAACAAGTATTGCTTTGGCACACATTCATTTTAAGAAGAAGTACGAAAGATTGTAGAGTAGCACCATAAATCCTGTAAAAAAAAAAAAATTACCGGAAAGGCACTTTTAAAAGACATAATTAAACCCTTATCCAGTCAGACACTATCACAGTTACTTTTAAATACATAAATTAAGGGTATAGGGATATGTGTGAGACAAAACACCTTGGAATTTCATGGCCAGACCTTCACACATACAAAAGGACAGGACAATGCTGAGGTGTCATCTGTGTATTTCCATGAGGCAAGAAAAACAATTTTTTTTTCTTTTTTTGGTAGTTGGAACTACTAGGCTTTTTTTCCTGGCATAGCTCTCATATTAGGGGACATAGAAACTTATTCAGGCCCTCTTCATGACCACTAACTTGAAGGGAGTTTGTCTATGACACCAAATTCCCCTCTAACGTCAATCTTAGAGATGCTGAAATATGAGAGCAATCACTCTCCAGTCACTTCAGTCTACCACAAGATACTGACCCAAGTAATAGAGCGCAAGGGATTTCCAGCTTCCCTGATTAGCACACACAGAGCATTGCTCCCTTTACACTCAGACAGCACTGTGTCCTCCCACGTCCTTGTGCAACTCACAACCACATAAATACTGTACTAACAAGCAATAGAATCACTTGCATGTCCCTGGGATGTAGGGACTGCTTGAGTGTTCTCAGTAAATCTGTTCCCATGCCTCAGTTGGAAGTTTTGTCAACTGAAATCAGGAGCAAGCAAAGAAATATGAAAGAACCCTGCAACAAGTTTAGAAAAAAAATAAAAAAAAAAAAAAAAAAGAAGAAAATATTCTCTCTTCTATTAATACTAACAAGAGAGCTGTTTGCCCACTTCCACACAATCTCTGGGGTGGTGTGAGATCCCTCTCCCAAGGCTAGCCATGGACAGACAGAGGCAGTCAGGCAGACAGCACCAGGGTGAAATGAAGGATTCTGCCAGCCTCACCTTTGATGTTGACACAGTTTAGACATTATCTTTAATGTAAAAAAAAAACCCAAAAAAACCCTTATTCACTTCCTGTGACTTATCCCCAGTTACCAATGAAAGAACAAAACAAACTACTCCACCACTATTGTCCACACCC
>JAWWES010000081.1:82228039-82273130 GCA_035583135.1 Lophotriccus pileatus | reverse complement strand
CCCCATTTAACAATTAAACAACAAAACAAACTACGCCACCACTATGGGCCACACCCCCCCTCCCTCCCCCCCCCCAAAAAAAAAAAGGTACAGGCCAATTAGATGGCTGCTTGGGCACACCAATTAAGGGATGAAATATTCAAGACATTCAAGAACCATCTGGACACAATCCTTTGCACTGTGCTTTAGGATGACCTGCTTGAGCAGGAAGGTTGGACCAAATGACCCCACTGGTGGTCCCTTCTAACCTTACCATTCTGTGATTTTGTGAAATCCAAATTTTTCTCTCAAGACCACCGATATGGGTCTTTCTTTACAGAGAAATCACAGTTTTTCTGGCCACCCTTAATCTTTAGTTATGATTTCATTCCACGAGCTCTGCAGAGAAGCTTGTTAAAAGAAAAGTTAAAAATAACTGAACTCTGCATTATGTCCTTATCATCTATTAATACCAGCTCTCTCATGAAAACGTTTTTTCCCATTGCAATCAGACTAAAAGAGAGATTGACGTGTCTTGCATTCCATTTAGTGTGTATAATCAGTATCATATTAAACTGATAATTCATTCTATTAGGCACAGGAAAACTCTAGTGTAGATTTTTGAAATATAAATAGGTAGCATTAGGAAGAACAATTTTCAAGGGTTTTCAAACCATACAATTAGCATTTACATGCCTGAAGAAATTAATAAATAATTTGTTTGCAAGTCAAAAGTGCTGGATCATCCATTGTCTACTGTATCACAGCAGAGAGAGAAATGGGCATTTGATTCAGGAACAGTGTTTTTCAACTTTCCCTCTTTTTTTTCCTGGTCTTGAATAAACCATATGAAAAGATTATAACACTGATGACCACAGAAATCCACAGTTATAATTATGCAAGGACCAGATACCAAGTAAATAACCAGTTGTTTAAACAGAAATAAAAGTGAGTATAAGAGTCATAGGAGAACAAAAATGGAGGCAGAGGATCCGGTAACTGGATGGCAACACTGAAGACAAGTAAGCCTTAGACTCAGGAGCAGCCTACCACCAAAAAAAGCCTCAAGAGGTGAAACACTGATGAAGTAAGCAGGAGGTGGGGAAACGCATAGCTAGCTATAAGAATTTAATCACAAATGGGGAGCTTAAGAAGTAAAGAAACAAACAATGAATTAATTCAATATGTTATTTTAAATGCAGAGTAATAGAAAGACTGTTAGGAAAACGAAGAATCTGGATATAGATACTGTGCAAACAGCAACTATTAAAGTACTGAAAACATTCTTGTTCTACTATCATCTCAGAAGCGTCCATTAACTTTATATTTAGGCCACTAGATAAGACTAAAATTGTGGAGCAAAATAGGACGTAGGAAGGAGAGTGAAGAATATTGTCCTGCCCTAAAAGATTAAAATAGTTCTGAGAGAAATCATCATTTCAATATATTATCTCTCACAGTGCAAGACTTAGAAAACTTCCAGGAAAACATTCTCCAGCTGTCATCACTGGCAAGCCAAAGAGAAATAAACCAGAAAAAATACCAGTCACTTTCACACAAACACATTTCAACTGAGTAAATTAAACTGCATTACACATGATGTGAGTGTGTCTCCCACTCTCCATTCTATGTATGCATTTCAAGACAAAAATAAGAGATTTGCAATATTATTAATCTGAAAAGAAATCAGGTGTAGCAACAGATTAGACAGCTAAATTATATTGAAACATATAATAGATATTTGGTGGTGTAAGTCTGTAATACTAAGAAAGAAGAAAAGATCTATTCATCTCTAAAGAAATCACAAGACAAATTTTTAAGTACACTTTCTTTTCTCTCTCTGGTCCTTTTTTTTTTTTCTTTTAAGAAAAGTTCAATTTTAATTTTCTTCTCCAAATTCCTATGCCAAAAGAAGAGAAGAGAACATGACAGTAAAGACTGAAATGAGAGTGCACTCTATTTCCAGGGCATCTAATGCACAAGAGAGACAAGGGTCTGAGTCTTGTCTGTACCTTTCTCTCATTTCTCTCATTTCTCATGCCCTGCTGTAAAGTGCTAATGTCAAATGAATCAAGAAAAGCTTTTGGATGCCTAAACAAAGATAGGGCAAACAAAGACAGGTCAAAGCGCCACGTGTCAGTCTGAAGTTAAATCTTCCTGCGTTCCCCATTTATGTTTTGAGTGCATGCTTCCTTTACTTTCACATAACATGCAAATGTTGAGATCCATTGTTGGCTTCTGATTGCTAGATGCAATCCTTGAAGCATACTGATACTGCTGCTGGTGGCATTTCTTTTGTTTAAAAAGTTTGGGGTGAAACAGTATAAAGCTGCTGAATCATTTGGACTTCATCAGTGAGTCAGTACAAATTCTCTTGTGATTCCAAGTGGTCATTAAATAAAGGATCAATCAAAGAAACATCTACAAAAATTTACTGGCATCAGAAGGAGTTGCAGCAACTTCACCTCTTAGGCATTTTTCCAGAGAAGATAACTTAGCTAGATTGTGAAACCAGGCATCTAGAAACATATAACTGCTATTTCTGTCCTGCACTGACTCACAGCCTTACAGCAGTAGGGTTACAATCACCTCACTGTGTCCTGAGAACAGAGAAAACTTATTCCCCAGTCCCCCAGAATTCTCTGAAAATGAATGGGCACCACAAATTAAATTTTTGAAGTACAAGAGTCTAGATATTTCTGACTGAGTCAATTAATTAAAAAGAACAATCCTAGAGTAAGTGTTTTTCTTACAATAAAACAATTAGAAACATAATTGGAAAGAGAGACTGAAGATGAAACTAAAGAGTATTTCTATATCAAAATAAATATTTAAAACTGCCTAAATGGAGTTTTCATATCAAGTATATAAAACATTCAATTTTTTTCTTTCCAAATTACGCTCTCCCATTTTTGCATTCTTTCTGTTACAAAACAGAAAGATTTAGATTTTAGAGGTAAGGTCATTGTTTCACTGCAGTTACTTAAAAGGAGCTTCTGACCAGACCAACCTGAGTGGCTTCTCTAAAACATAAATTAACATATGAGCTGTTTATCTGTTGCTCACAAGCTTTTGTTCATGTACTCAAATCTCAGCTCTTCTGGGGAAAAAATTGTCACTATAAGCAGTTCAAATCTGCAGATAGTGATAAACAGAGGAAAACAATTAAGGAGAGCAGACATTATTCCCTCATAAAGCACTGATAGGCCAAACAGATGAGAGGAATCACTGGATCATCTTAACCAATTTTTTTGGTGATTGTTTTGGGGTTTTGTTTGTTTGTTTGTTTCTGAAGAAAAGATTTCTTACATTTCACTTTATATTAAAAATAAAACCATTAAGCAAAAAAAAAAAATACTGCAGGGAACTTAAAAAAAAAAAAAGAAAAAAAGTCAGAAAAAAACACTGCCACCTGTAAAATCACTGGTTTCTTTACAGGAATTGATTTTATTTTGGTTTTGATTTTGTTCGTGTCTGATATAATTTTTCATGGTATTCAAGTTATACAATTTGTAGAGAAAAGGCTTTCTGAGTGATATGTTTGGAAATTATTACTTATACTGATGTCAGTCAAATATCTGATCTCCAAATATACTCAGATTTTGAAATTCTAAGATCAGATTCAACTTCTGCAAGGTCTGAATTGATGGGTCTCTTTGGCAGCACCTCCAATTCTGTTTCATGAGCCAATAAAAGAAATAACGGATTACATGCAAGCAGAAAGGAGTTGACAAAGACACAATGGAACTAGCAAGATAGAAATCGTTTGGCATAATCTGCTAAAAATAAACCTAGCATTAATAACATTGAAAATAATCAGAAGATCCACACACATAATTTTAATATTTATTAAAATCCTCTGGCAATACATTAACACTCTTTTTTAATTTTAGTAATAGCTTGTCTTGACTGAAAGATGAAAGCACTTTTCTAGTAGACTGAAAGGTTTCCCAGTTCTGTCATAATTCAGAGAACATCTATCTAACCCCTAGTGAACTCCCATCTCTGCCTCACTGACTGGAGATCAAGATAGAAGCCCTGGTGCTCTGCTAAACCTTAAAGTTCAAAGATCTTCTGTGCTTTGCTGCTGTTTCCATAAAAAGAAGAGAGGTTGATGTTTTCCCTCTTGATGTCTACTCTGATGGATGTGATGTCACCACTCATTCAACAAGAGCAGAAAGGTAATGAAGACAAGAAAGCATGCCTGGGGCTCAGTTTGCATCTTTAATTTTTGCTCTCAAAGATCCAAATTTGCCTTTTTCCCTGAAGTGACAAAGACTGAAATACCCTCTGTGGGCTGGGATGTAAGGTTCTCTCCAAAAATAGACATTAGCCTAGTAAAAACACATTCACTGCCTTTGACAAGGTCTCCCATGAAGAACCTGTTCATGTATTCTTTGGATCTAGTGGCACAGGATCTTTTTCAACACTAAGGGAATAGCAATGAACTTTTTTTCAGGTAAATCTGAACTAACCTGCCTAAAAGATGGCAGATGGAGAGCGATATAACTCATTTGTAGTGAGTGCAGCCCTGTACTGTTTGCCCTTCTAGTAAGTCAGTCTCCAAAATCTCTCTGTTCCAGAGAAATCACCTGCACAATAGTCAACTTCAAAATATTTTTGTGAAGAGAAGGAACAGGGATGCATGACTGAGGGTCACAGAAAGAAGTCTTTGAGTCTTGTAGTTTTATCATCATTTGCACACCGGAAAATTGAGCTTTAAACCTACTTCTGATGCTTCAGAATCACCACCTACATCTGCAGGCAGCTACACAGCCTCTTTTCATACCTTGTCTTTTACATTCCTCATGTGTTGTTTGTGTGTGGGTTTTTTTGTTTGTTTGTTTTAAATATTCCTCCCTAAATGGGAACATTTTTGATGCCAGACTGTTCAGCCTATCAAGTCTTTACATCTTAAAAGTCAATAGTACTTTGTTAAGTGTTACTTAATGGCATCTTCGGACAGACACCCCAGTTCTCTATAACAAAGTTTCATTACATATTGCTGGGGAGCATTTCCAGTCCACTGTAGGTAAGATGTCATCACAGTTAATCATGTTAGACCAAGTTGTGTTGGCTATTGTGAAGTTAACTCCTGCTACAAAGCAGAAGCAAAGGGGATAAAAGGATCATCAGTGATTTTAGTCATGCAACACTGCAACTGATAAGTAAAAGGTCTGCTTAAACTTATTACTTTCTCCTTCTGCCTTTCATTTTTTGCCAACCTACACCCTCTCTTATGATCTCACTGAAGTTGTGTTTTAAACCTGATGTTAAAAGGACCCACAGGAAAGTTCTGCAAAAGTGATATTTTGTTAAAAGGCTGGAGATATCTGTCATTAGGAGCAATGTTTTCAAGGAGGTCAAGTTGCCTGGGCTGGATGAGCACATCTTCACCTCTGTGTCAGTCCCAACAGAAAAGCCCCATGGGAGCTGAGAACTTCTGCACTCCAGGAAATTATCATCTACTGCACCATGATAATCAGTCCCTTCGGTAGAGCCTAAAACAGAAAGACAAAATTGAGAAAAAAGCAAAAGCCCATATAACAGTAATCCTTTGGACGGGTGAAGTATTTCCCCAGCAGCCTGATGGCAGGGGCCCACTCTGTCAGGCTGTCAGACAGTCCAGAGATGTGAGAGCAAGGTCTTCTCCAGGGGTAAAGGCTATCAAGAGGCAGTAGTCAGAGGTGGCACCAAGACTTCATGCTGATATAGGACAAAGCAAGCTGAAGAGTCCAGGTTAGACACATCCAACACATTATCAAGCCCAAGACCTTTCCTTGAAATGTCAGAGTTTTAAAGGTATCCACTCTGTAATGTTATGGCATTGCACAGACTGTCTCGCAGTGCTGATTAATGTTCTGTTCAGATAAGCTGGAAGGCTTCAGTTTCGTACCATGTTTCACCAGGCACCTGAGAGGTGATTGAGCAGCACTGACACACAGCCTGTTTTGTCTTACTGATTAATTACAATGGCACACCTAGAATTTGATAGTTCTCTTCGATTGCTGTTTCTTTCAATACCTTGCAACTTCTGAGTCTGTGATATACAACACCTTAACTTCATAAAAGGGGTGCACTGTTTATCATGTGAACACCATAAGAACAGCACTACTCATAAGAGAAAACACAAAAGTGAAGTGCTTTTTTTAAACTTCATCATTTCCTGCAGCTTCCTTACCTGACAGCTACTATTATTTTATAAGAGAAGCAGACAGCAGAGAGAAACTTACATTTATATTATTTGTGATGGCAATAAGCTTCAGTTCTTTTCACATTACTTTGTCATTCTCAATTCACCTTGCCATTTCTCAAAAAGCAGATTTTTCATCCCATGACAAATTCATCCAACGACACATAACTAGAGCACCCGGCCAAATCATTGCTCTGCCTGTTCAGTTTCTCAGACAAAAATTGTGGGTGAAGTCTTGAAAAGCATGTCATGATGACAATGCCCCAACTGGTTACTTTAAGAGTTAGAATAGAAGACAACACTAAGCAATCACCCTTTGAAAATCTTATGCTGTTTAGGAGTCTACAAGGCCAGACTCCCTCAGCACAAGTATGCCTAGCCTCGTTTTATAACATCAAGAGATTTTTTTTGCCATCATGTTGACAAAGGGGAAAAAAAAAAAAAAAAAAAAAAAGTATCCAGGGCACTTGTACATTATAAGACAACTTTGGTTTGCTTTGCAAAATTTCTGACCTTTTGGCTTTATGACCAAGAATCTCTTTCTGTAAGTTTAAGGAAGATGCCTGTACATGTGGCACTAGGTCTTGGACCTTATCAGGCATTTTGTAAATGTAATTTGAAAATCAATATTGGCTGTGGAATGATAACACAATTAACATTGAATTGCTGAGTTTTCCCTGTACATTTTATACAAGATCAATCATTATAATTTTTTATGCTTAAATTAGTCAATAGAGCACATTACTTTTATTGTAATGGGCAACCCCAATGCTTCATTCAACTTGCATCTCTAATAGCTGAATAACGCACCTGCTGTTTAGCTAAACCTAAAAACTTTGCAATCCTTTCAAGTGTGCGTCAGAAGAAAATGTATTATTTCTCAAATACTTCGAGATGGAGATGGAATCCATTCAGCCTTTCTGCTCCTAAAGCAGTCAGCATTGACTGCACATTGAGAGTCTGGGATGCATATACAAGAATTTCTACCTTCGACACCATCTCTGTGTTTAGTTTACTGATGTGAGAGTGTCAGCTACAGCACACAAATTCCTGGTCACCAGGTTGGAAGGCTAGCTGGATGGGGAAGGAGAAGCAGGTAGAGTGAATAATCACCCATAGCTGCTGCTCAGAACTTCTTGTGAGGGAGAAGTCCTCAAAGATCCTTGCAGGATCTGGGGATCCTCACTGCAAATGAGCACTGCTATGGAGGTCCCAGGGTAATTCTAAGGATCAGGAAGCAAGTAAGAGACCTACAACTAAGAAAAATGGAGCATATATTCTAACATTTATGAATTATTAGATAAGTAATACAACACCACAAAGAACATAATACTGTACAGTTCTGAAATTATCTTTATTGTAGCTGCGTTGACAATACTCTAGGAATCCATATGATTTTCTTTAGTAAAATAGATCCAAGGGCAATTCAAAGAACTTCTTTTTTGAATGGCAAGGCCAAATTTTAGTAAGATTAAAATACAAACCTCAAAATGCTGCATCCTTGTTTTCAGGGATGGGCAGCTGAAGTATCTTCCAGTTGCATCTGTTACTAGTGACACATGAAATAGCTTTTGACTTAAATTCATTCCACTTCCTTTCAACACATTCATTTCTTTAAGGTCTCCAAACATCAGAATTTCCACAATTACACTTTCCACATGGAAATCTTATTTTTGATGAATTTAAGAGTTCTGACAAGTACATCAGATGTGGCTGAGCTGTTGCTGCCAGACAATAGTCTTTGTCCAAACAGGCTGCCAGATACCCAGAAGTCCCAAGAAAATGTCCACTATAAATGTTTCAGTAAATTGTACATAATACACAAAGCACTTCTAGTCTAATTTGGTCTATGTACAGCTGGCCCACGGATATTCTAGCTGAATCAATCATTTTTAATGCACCTGCACTGCAGGTAATCTCAGTATATTCACATAACACAGATACATCTGTTTATATCTGCAAAATATTTCCCACTGCTCCACACAGTCTAACCCTGTTTTTACCCTGACTGGAAAAAAAAGTCTGTAAAAGAAATTGAGGAAAAAAACAAAAACAAAAGAAACAATTAAAACTCCAAACATGAAAACACTTGCTTCCTGATGTACACCTCAATCACTTTACATTTTAGTGTTTTAATGTTTTAAATACATACATATTCTGGGTTGCAGCTAATATCAGCAACAAACCTGATTCATATCCAGTATCTATTGATAGTTTCAAATATACTCTGCTTTTACTCCATCTCACTTCATGCTCTTTCGAAGATTGAAGGTAAATAAAACTGAATACATAGGTGCTGAACTTTTATTTCAGATTTCAGATAGATTCTCCTTCCTGGGGGCAGGGGGGACAAACTTAGAAAGAACTAGAGTTTTCACCTCTCAGAAACACCCATTTCTAATAATAACACTTTTTAAGAAGTTCAGCAATGGAACAGTGTATATGCCTCATGAAGCATGTATTCACAGTCTCGTACCAGCTTCAGAAAAAATACAACTACGTGATATTAACTGAAAGAGAAATAGGATGGAGTTTTCTCTTAGGACTAAGGAGAGTTGCCTAATATTTGTACAAAACAACCCTTTTTCAAGCAAGTACAGTATGAACAATCTTACAGTAAGTTTTTTGTCAGTATTTAAAGTGTTCCATTACTATAAGGAAAGAGAAGCAATTTTGATAACTAATTCCCCTTCTAATTTTTTTAATAAAACTGTATAGCTGCCATCAAAGTAACCACCCAAACTGCATTAAAAAGATTTCATGTGCAATCAGGTTTTGAATGGTAAACATCACCAAAAATTCCAGCAGTGGCAGTACTATGTAAAAAGTACAGAAAACATTAAGAGCATCTAGAAGGGTAAGCAAGATTGTAGGAATAGACTATCAATATTGGAGAAGGACCTCAATCCAGTGTTTGATAAGATAACATCTTAAATTAATGTTAAATTCAAGGAATAGATTATTTGAAAATTTTCCTTTTTGTATTTACACATTTTTAAAAAGTGTGGACGAAGTTTACAGGCATGCAAAATGTTTAAAAATATTAAATTAAAAATTAATTATTACCTTTATCTGACATTTAATTTCTTTTCTCCCTTAACATTTCAAGAGACAATGAGATTCAGTTCTAATTTCTATATCAAACAAACCATTATTCATTTTAGCACAGTTGCCTACTAGAGGTCAGAGTGAAAGCTTTCATTTGGGCTAATATAATTACATTGGGCTGCTTACTTATCGTAGTGCTTATGGGATTCAAAGTTTACCACCAGACCCAAGTTACAAGAAAACAGATATTAATTTAAAAGACAACCAATAGACAACCAGTCCTGTTAGTGTCTCTCAATAATCAATTTCGATTTTAATCAGATTGGGAAGATTAACACATTAATTGCTAAGTCGTCAAAAAACTTATGTCATCCCTTCCCACAGAGCTTTCATGAAGTCTTGTCAGCACTGGAAATTGATCTGTAACTACCTGTGTCACCTCCTAACTACACGTTTTGATGTTTTCACAACTCATTCATGATGAAAAAAATTCTGGTCCCTGTAAGACTAGCAAGCAAACAAACTCATAAGCAAACAAAACAAAGAGCTAGTAGACAGCTCTTTGTCAGCAGTAGACATGGACCTCAAACAGGGACACATGTTGGGAAGCTCTAGTTCCTCCAGAGCTTCTTTTTCTGACTTGCCAGTAGAACAGCTCCTTTTGTCATTCGCATCCAGCTTGTACCCCATGCATGAGTTATTCAAGTTCAAAATACTTCACGAATTTTGAGTGCTTACGATGGAGACATTAGAGTTAGGATCCTATAGCACTGAAAAAGAGTGTGAAGTTGGAAATATTGTCAAACGTCTTGGATTTTCTTCTTTGACCTACCAACCAAAAGACTACTCTTGTGCATCAGAGATCGTATTTTCTCTTAGTAAGAATTTTCAATAAAGACTTAAAAATCATTCCTGAATTGTGAAAGAATCTCCTATCACAACTTCTGCTGGAGGCTCAAAACAGATTGTTTCTTTGTTCAAATCCAAACAATCCTGAAGAACAGACTTACCATTTTAAAAAGAGGTCTAACACCTGATCAAGCTCAGAAAAAGGCTATGTAATTTCACCTTAATGGAATGTAGTGTACAGGCCTTGAAATATAGGCAGCCTGGATTCAGGCTTCAGAACTCCTCCAGTGACCAAAAGAAAACCCATGTGCATTTTCTGGGCCCCAGGGCAGCATCTGTAGCACCAAATAATGCACTGCTGTCCCATTTGAGAGGGTTTCTCACTCAGAAGGAGAGCACGTGGCAGGTGAAAGAAGAGAGAAATAACTGGTGCATATAATGATCTTACTGAGTCCCTAAAGCTACATTTTCTCTCAATTTACACAGCTATTTCCTGAATTACTCAAATAAGTACTAAGCAACGGTAGCATGCCGATAATCAATGTGGGTTTCATATATAAAATTTTGCAGCTTTCATGCTGAATTGCTCAGAACTTTGGCAAAATATGGTGTTATGATGTGAGATGCTTGAGACTAAATCAAACAAAACTCAAATGAAACTAGTAGGAGGTGGAAAGTTCAAAGTGCATGTTAGAAAATTGTGATGCAGATTCCTTCACCTGCAAATAACACAATTAGTAAGCACAGGTCAGTCTTGATTTTAATGATGTGAAGGTCAGATACAGAGACAACTTTTAGCACACCATATTCACTTCCTTTTACTATGAGAACTCTTCCTATTTGTAAATAATTGCTCAAATATCTACAGTTAAGCCAAACCTCGAATCAGGTTGTTGAACAATAGGTGCAATTAAAAAAACTCTATAAAAAGGTTTTTTTAAAAATTAAAGAAAAGAAACCAAGTTGTCCATGGCATTCATTCCATTTTTCAATCATTAATCTTCAGCCATTACAGAGTGAGGTGTTTTCCTGAAGTACTAAGGCCAAAACAACCCAGTCCCAAACATGACCTGTACCAACAAGCAGACCCTTAGACACTGAGTCGCATCCTGCACATAGCAGAGATTCCTTGTTTTTAAATACATACAGAATGCCTAAGTACAAGCTGTAGTTATTTGGTCAACTCTGCCTAGAATTTCTAATAAATATAAAAGAAGTTTCTCAAATTACTAGAGACATGGAATCGCCCTCTTAATTACAGCTACATTTGCTGACGAACTTGCACCCTGAGGAAGGTACAGAGGTCTTTCTGAATCCAGGTTTTGCTCCATTTTTTTTCATAAACATTCACATCATGACTTCCGTATAATCGAGTTTAGATGAATATGATTATGATATTAATTATGAAAGGTAAGATAATAGGTTAGGAAGCCTAATTAATTCATTAGACTTCAGGTCTAGTCTGCAGCAAATTGACTGCATTGCTAAACATTAAAAACTACTGTGAATTGATGTAATAATTATAAGACTTTATTTATGTAAGACCTGAAATTCATTGTGCTAAAACTTATTGATCTCTACAAACAGTAGATTTCCAACACCTCAAAACTACTGTTACAGTTGGTCTTCCAACAAGTCATAGACATAAGACCTATAAAAAGAAATCAGATGCAAGAAAACTAACACTAAATATAATATAACAAATCAATTCTGAGGTCATCATGGCAACTTCCATAACTTTAAGCAGGAATTATGTGACAAAATAATTAAATATTACTTTCATTGTAGTAATTCCATATACTTAGAACTTACCATATTCCTTCCCCAAAATGTTTCACTGAAAATTACTTCTAGAAGATAATTTTACAATCTCTAATTTCTGAAAGTCAAGTAGAATTAGTAGTGCAAAAATAAAAAAAAAAAACAAAAAAACAAAACAAAAAAAAAAACCAAAAAACAAACAACCAACTGGATCAATATAAAATGATCTTAGGTTCCATAATAGCAAATAAGTAATATTTAACTCTAGGGAAAAAAAAGGAACACATTTTTCTCCTTATCCTCTCTCAGGACTGAGGGACATTATTCCCCTTGAAGTTCTGCCTGGAGTGGCTGGTAGTGATGGATGCACAGTTGACTGACTTTTCTACATGCCTTTCCAAATATATCAAAAATTCTTCACTTATTGCTCACACAACAGGTGGACAGAGTATTTTTAGAGATTAAAACAATAGCAGATATAATCCTACTACTCTGCCTGAAGTTCTCTATTGAACATGCTTAGTCCCTTTGATTCCTGTGTCATACTGAGAACTATGGAAAATTAAGTCTCTTCTAGCATAAACCTTCTTCTGACTACAGGGTTGGAGCTTCTACCCATGGACTAATGTTTAATACTGTACATCCAACCTCATATTCAGCTGCACTAGGACATCTTCTGTTTTCCCAAATCCCTATGTTATCTAGTTGATATTTCCTTTTCACTATTTCCATTCTCTCAATGCCAAAATTTCTCTACCTTTGTCTTCTCTTTCAGTAAGAGGTAAAAATCTCAGCTTGTTCTTTATCCATTCAGTGCTCAAGTATTTTACTGTTCTATGCTTCAGATGGAGCATACTTATTTTTCCTATTCCTCTTCTATGATGAGCACAACTGGCAGACCATTAGAAAACTAACTTCCTAAAAGCAAAGCATACAAATTTTTCATTCCCTTTCTTTGTTCTTATAACCTCATAAGCAGCTACAGACTTCCTTTTGGAGAAAGCAGCAATGCAATGCAGCTACAGTGAAGGAATAAAATTTTCATCCAAAGTACAGTTGATAGCATGAGAAGAAAAGCTGACAGCTTTAAGAGAGCTTTAGAGAAATGATTTATGCATTTAAATTTACAATTTCTGCAGAAATTCCCTAGCTCTTCCCATCACACGGTTTGTGACCAGCATTTCCTTCATTACAGAATCACAGAATATTGAGTTGGAAGGGACCTCATATAATTACATAAAACAGTCCAACTGTTCAATTGTTTTTCCAAAATCTACTTTAGACTAACAGTCTCATCATCTTGTTTTTAACTATTTAAATTCAAGACTAATATTTGCTTAGATTAAAACAATCCCTCAGCCATATTGATCATCACCATTGGTCCACTCCGGCCTCCAATCCGGAGGCCTGGAGACACACAATCTGTAACGCTGCTGCCTCTTTTGAGAACATGTGCAGGATCACTCTCGAGGAGAAAAGACAGCGCAGAAAGAGTTGTGTCTTGTTGACATCACCAGGAGAGTCTTTCTGCTGTGCCTTTTGCAACCGGACTTGTCTGTCTCGAATTGGCCTGTTTAGCCATCAGCGCGCTTGTAGCAAGCGTGGGTAGAGCCCTTCCCAAATCTTCATTCGCGAAGCCTAGCCATGATGATGATGATTTCACACACTCTTGAAAATCAATATTAATGATCTAGAACTTTTCTTTTTTTTTCATTCTTCTGGAATGAAATCAAGAAGGGGATTGATGATTAAGGTGAGTGCAACTTACTTGAATTTCCTTCAACTTTTTTTCTGCAGTTCTTAAATCTGAGATTTATGGCACTTGTGTGAGCACCAACTTGATTTCACTTAATATACAGTTCCCCTACACATCTGGCCTCACTTGTCTTCTAAACATTTTGTGATCTAGCAAGGCTACTAACAGTTTACAATTAAAAATATAATTACAACTAATTTGCCCTCTTTGGCAGTTACAAGATGGAGACTTTTTTGATATCTAAAAAGCAGTATTAAATATTTTTTAAGCATTGCTCATACTTTTTTTTGTCATTAAATATTCTGTCCAAAATTTCTGGCCTTTATTGTTTTCAGCTTTAGATAAGCCTCCTTTCAAATTCCAAATATATGTACTGTTGGTTTGCATTCCATTCTGTTTACTAAAAAGCCATCTGAGGTCATGTCTTGATGTTTTCCACTTACTTTTCTGTGACACTCTGTTCTGAAAATCAGTTTCTCCATATCTGCTAAAATCAGGTCTCTGTAACTTTATGACATACATGTCTGATGCAAAATGGAAATAGAAAATGTGCTTTAGAGCACTTAAAAATGTCAAGCACATTTTGGTATTAGCTGTATGAAATTTCTAACATTATCACCTGAAGAGAAGCCCTGTAGTTACACAGCTTTTTTTGCTCTCACTCCATTTTAATCTGTGGTTATAAGGCAGACTGGAGGCCTAAAACAGTCCCTAAATTATAATCCATCATGCATATTATCTGTTATGACATTTTACCATAAGCAATTAAAGATTGTTTATGCTTCTGACTTGTCAGTTCCTTGAATGTGGTAATGTCTTTTTTGGGTTTGGAAGAAAATATGTCCTTCTTAAAAAACACTGCAATGATAACCCATCTGTGTTTTTTTGAGCATTTCAGTCCTGCCAGCTACCCTACTAGAGTGTCAAATTTTTTATTACAAACAGAAAATTACTATTTCTCTCATTTATAACACAGACTCCTAGTATTGTTGTACATGCTATTAAAAATAAAAAAATCTGTTTTTTTAAATCACATAGCCATTTTTATTGTATACCTCATGATTTCATTTAGTTTCCCTTACATTCCTCCTGTTGTCATAGACAATTTTTGTAGAAAATTATATGTTCCGTACTTAATTGCCTCTGAAGAGCATACAGCACCATGTCTCAGGGCCACACTCTCTTGTACTGCACTAGTTACCCATAACTTGCTTCTGAGATAGCCTGCCCTCTGCTTTTCTTTAAACTAACCTTTCAAAACCTTCCAGAAGCAGTACCAGGCTGACCTGAGGTAACCGACCAGTTAAGGCCACATGGCATGAACACTGCAGCGTCAATAAGACTTGCATAGCATCCATTGCCTAGACTTCCCAAGGATTTTAGGAAGTTCTCTGGCTTACGCTATCTAGACCTACTCTGAAATTCTCTCTGTAGCAGCAGTGCACACCTGGAATTCCTATAGGAGTTCTTGTTATGGCAACGTGCCTCTGCACTGTGGTACAGGCACGCTTCAGCCCAGCACATCTTACAAGATGTGTTACAGACATTGCTAGATATCGTGCAGATATGGTATAATGATAACACATGCTGAAAGATAATGCCACAGAAAATATATTTTTAATTTATAAATTGATCTTCATTGACCAGATAATTATCTCTCAATTCTACAAATAGTACATGTGAGGTATGATCAGTTAGTTAAAAATGTTTTAAATATCTATCTGCAGAACTCCAACCACCTTTGATCTCTGCCAACAAGAGACTAGAAAAAATTATTTCTAAATATCCTAAACTGAGATTTTTTTTTTCCACTGTAAAAACAAACTGGGCAATACCAGGTTTGTTCAGAGCTTGAATATACAGAGAATCATGAGAATTCTCTTTTATATCTCATTTTTCCATTCTGCAGGAACTGAATAGCTTTTCATTTCTTTGGGAATGCTCCTTTGATATTAAAAGCTAACTTAATGGTACTAACATGAGAAAGTGGTGGTTAGCCTTTTTTGTAATTTACCTTGAAAATTAATCTACCATGGAACAATCACCACACCTTTTTAAAACCAAGAAATTATTAAAGCTCTAAAAATGTATTCAGGTCTCAACATACACTGATAAAATTTCACTTATAGGCTTACACATGACAGTGTTTCTCACACACCATTCACTCAACACTGTGTAGGCACTCTTGTAATACCTACAGAGGAGAATCCACAGTTACATAAAAAAGGCACAAACCCTCAGTTTTACTGGGGTTTGGCCCTGTCCTCTGAGTCCACAGAGGCAAAAACATTCCCTTTTTTCTTTCCCTGACTAATAATTCTCTTTCAAAGTCTCAAAGCTAATTCTTTATGGTGTGTTTTTTTGTATTTCCTTCAGACACCTTCTCTCCTTTTTTACTTATCTTAATTTTGGCATATAGGCAATGGACCCAATATTCAATTCAGCCACATTTTTCAATGTGGTCTCCCCCTTTTCACAGAGACCATATTTCTACCTTCCAGCTGATTTATGCTTCCACTATTTCTGCTTAATGAGTCAGAAAATATCCCCTCATTGAAAGAAAAAATTCTGCACAGTGTTCAGCTACTCTTGAAAGTCTTGCACCCTTTCAAATGGATCTCTGAACAGTGTCCAGTATGCTTTATAAATGCAGTATTCACAACTTATACAGTTACTGTGCAAGTAAGAAAAATGAGCACTGGAACTTCATAAAAGAATTGTAGATGCATGAAGTCAGCAGAGAGACACATTTGACCCAGCCCTCCTGTACTGGATGGCACTGCCACCTGCCTTCCTGCCTGCGGGAAGTTCTGTTCAGTTGGTATTGATGAATTTTAATAGTTGGGTTTAAATCCTTTTAAAACTGATTGTTGCACTGTGTAGATATTTCAGGCACACTGGACAGCTGTATTAAATGTTTTTCTTTGGGATTTGATTACTTACAGTACATTGAGTTTTAATGCATTATCCACTGTTAAGGCTGGATTGATAGTATCTTGGCTGGTTACAATCCAGAGTTATTACAACATGATTTGCAGGCTGCTGAGAGTAAGCTCTGGATTCTGCCATGTAAGTTATCAGAAATTCAATGTTCTTACATATCACAGAAGATCAGAAAAATTACATATAAAATACAGCTTTATTGTACAGCTCAATTGTTAATAGGAAATATTATCTGAAAATAACGAATAAATACATCCATACATGCTAAAGCATGGATGCATGAAATAAAAAAATCATTCCAACTCCTAAAAAATCTTTATCTGTATACAGACCTTTCCAGTGCAGATAACCCTAATGAATTTTAATGGATTATTCAGTGTAGTGAATAATCCATTTGGACTTCTTGTTAGGACTTCATTGATGCCTACCTGGAAAATCAATGATCCTCATCTGAGGACCGTACCAGCATGAGAAGGTTTCTCTTCATGCCTTTAACCTGGGCCCCAGATAGGCAGCAGACTTCCCAAAGAAATGGATCTGGTCTGTATATTGGGCCTTCTATTCCCTTCAGAAGGGAGTCTGCGAGTCTGCTATGACAATGACCCATCTTTTTTTTACTTTATGGAAGCAGTTATGGTCCATGCTAGATGAACCATCATCCTCAACACTGTTTGATTCCACTTGCAGAGCCAACAGCTTGTATATGAGGGCACCTTGGAAAATGGGGCAGTCACAGAGGACATTTGTCTCCTCTAGGAGATGTATATTGGGCTCCTGCTAACATCTGAAATCAAGATAGACGTAATTTTCAAGTATTGTTCTAAAGATAGTTTAGTCTTGGGAAATAAACAGGGAAACACCTTTTTCAACGATAAACTGTCATAAAAGTTAACCAACTATGTTCTGTGGGATTTTACTTTAAATAAAATAATGCTTTTCCTCCTAATTTCCAAGATTACATTCTCTCCTATGGGACAGAAAGAGTGAGATGTCAACGTTTGGGCATTTCAATTGCAACACTGCGCAAATACAGCCCAGCTTTCACCATTCTCTCTAAGAACAAGACTTCTCATTATTTATATTATTTTAAATCAGCACTGATTAAAAATACTTTGTTGACTTACTATGATGAGAAAAGATGTAATAAAAAAATATTTCAGGCAAAAATCAATAGAATGTACAGTCTGCAGAACAGAAAACAGACATTTAAGTCCATTTACATGAGAAGTTTTTTCCCTCCCATATGATAAAAAAAATTGTATTATCCAGTAGCCTTTTATTCGCTTTCATTTTCAAATGTATTTTACATCTTCAAATTTAAGGACATGGATATCTTCTGTTTCATAGCTTGGAAAACTTGAGTTGCAAAGATACAAAATGGCATTTACCTGAAGTAATAGTCCTTGACTCATATCCTGAGCCATTAGGCCATTGCACAGAAAAAGGGATATAATTGATTTATTCCAGTTTCATTTTTAAAGAGCTGAATGAACGCTAATTATTTCTCTCAAATAAAAAGCCCAGGCCATTAACAAGCTTGAGGTGAAGCTTTTGAGGTGGCAGAAAAGAATCTCAGAATTCCAGGCTGAGAGAGACTCTTTCATGGGATTACAAGGCTCTTCTATCTCATTATTTTCCATTTTGACTAGTTCTGTACAGTTACATGTTGAAGCACAGCAGTGTAATACATCTCAGTATACAGCAATCTGATGCTTTAAATACTACTCTGCAGTGCCAGTACCCTCCAGGGGCCACATAAAGAGTATAGGAGCTTTAAATAAATATTCTGCCCATCTATACTGTCTAGATCCTTGAAATTCAGTTTTCCACCCCACTGCATAAAATATATGGAATTGCTGCCTACCTGTGTTGGCTTTGCAGTTCTGTAGCTGCATCACTCATCAGCCATGCACCACTTACAAAATAGAATGCTGTGCTCAGTGACTCCCAAGAGAATGCAAAAACTTTCTGGGAAGCAAACCAAAACAGCTTCCATTACTAAAATTATTACACTTCACTCAGAAATATAATGTAAGAGGGAACTGTAGAAGATTTTACACATTCTTTGTCTTACTTCATCACTCATGCCTGGCCTGAATAAATAAACTATAAATGACTGTCCCTGGTGTCAAAAAAAAAACAGCAAGGAGCTAAAAATTACCCCAGTAGGAATCAGTGACATTGTAAGGTCTAGAGGTGCTTAAAAGTCACAGCCAAGCGACAAAGCGAATGTTTCTAAAGAGTTCTTATGTGTCTTAGTTAAGATACATTTTAAGTAGGACCTAATGTCAACTTTGAAAATCACATTTTTCCAATAAAAACACTACACAAAGAAGATTTTCATTCTTCATACTTTTGAGTTTTACCACCTTTGCAGATTTAGCAAATGCTACTCACACTGAATAAATGGAATATTTATAGAAAACAAGGGTTCTAGTTGTGAAGAAAAAACATTACAATACTCATTAGTTTAGGCTCTTCTTTTTATGCAAAATTACTTTGTAGTGCTAAAGGCTGTCTAGAAGTAATAGCACAAAATGACCAACCATCCCAGTCTCAATGTCAATTTTACAGGGAAGTGCACCAAAGAAATCAGTATGCTTCAAAAAGCCAGTGAAAACTTGGTACTGGCAAAAAACTTCCTCTATGCAAACATGAAATTTTTCAGAAAAACTCACTGAAGAAATACTTCACCAGTAAATACCTCCAAATTAGTACTTCTACAATATATATTAATTGCATGTCATCTTTTGATTTCTTTTTCCTGAAGCAAAATTGACACTTAAAAAAATAAGAATTTTGTTTAAACAATATGGTTTTTCAGAGCAAAGTAATTTCTATGTAGTCACTGCATCTAAGCCTTAGGGATTGTCAAAATTAAGCTGCCTCCTCCCTTGTGAACCCTGTATTGGTAACAGTGAGATGCAGAGGAAGTTATATTAAGATTTCTTCCATCCAAAATGGCACATCAAGCTGCTTTATTATTCTTGAAGGAGGAATAAGACATATTTCATCCATTCTGAATATACACAGGTTTCCTATGTATTGGAAGTACTGGCTATATTTTATGACAGGAGTAGTATATATTAACACCTTGAAGCACTAAAGAATGACTGCAAGAGAAAGATACCTTAGAACAAATAATCTACTTATATATTTGCCATCGAAAGATCTTTTCCTCTTTTAGAGACCCTTCTCTTGACCTTTTCTTAACTCATATTGAGACTAATATGCTCAAATCAGTAAGATCCATCCTGCACAAAAATGAAACTTTTCGATTTTGAGACAATTGGCCTGGATTTACAGCAAACAGTCCTGAATGCCTCCAAAACCTGGAGGCCAAAACAAATAATAAAGACTTACCATTGAACAGTTCTGCTGAAATTATTAAGCAAGTAGTTGCCTATTCAACTGAAAATAGGTTCTTTCTCAGTTAGTTAATTTTCTTCAAAAGGAGCAAGACAAGGAAACTTCCATTTCACCTTCAGCTTTCCCCCAGTGGGTTTCCTAGTAAAGGAGGACAGTTGCCTTTTCCTCACACTTACTGTCATGGAAGTACTTTTAAATGGAATTTAACTCTGGAGCTAGCACTCCATTGAACAACTAATTTGTATTTAATTCCTTCCTGAATTGCCTTCCAGCCTATATTGTTCTACGCTTCTCTTAGTTTTACAGGTAGCAGCCGTATAAAATATCATATAAATCTTTCACTTTGAATCTTTCTAGAGTCTGCTATCACCTATATAACCTTATAGATACATATCTTCTCCTGCCTATGGCATTGTTATAGTGTATATACTAATTCACCTCATCTCCTAGAACAGATTTCAAATATTTTGAATATAATTTTCCACTATAAAATGGATTTGATCATTCGTGGGACTTTTCTTGTCTTCAAGTGGCAGTAAAATTAGCAGATTTTTCAGGAAAACAGTGTTCAATGTCCAAGAAAGCACAATTCCTATGAGACGTGAGAATCCAGGTATACTTGATCCATTTGTTTACTACCAGTTTACATTTCCTTCCCATATTTCATCCAGTATGTTATTAGCTGGCTACCAAAAAAAAAAAAAAAAACCACAAAACCCCAAACAAACTACAAAACTCAAAAAACCCCCACCCATTTTATTAGCATTCTAATAATTCTCCTTTCATAATCTATAACTTACACAAAAATTTACTGGTAAATCGTAGTCTCCTAAACATATCAGTTTGGACAGTAAAGACTTCAGATATTGTTACCTTGACTCTGAAAGTGAGACTTACATGACCAGAGATGTCAGTCCCTTTACTAAAACTTGGCAATTTCCACCAAATTTAAGAGAGGGAATCAGATGGTATAAAGGAAGACTACAGAGATTAATTGAGCAGATGAACACAGGGTGGTGCAAGTGAAGAGAAAGAAATTTTAAATGAGATTTGATTACTGCAGCTAGAGTGTGTAAGATAAACTGTGAAAGAAAACTTTTGGTTTACTATGCAAAGATTTCTTCATCTAATGTTTGTCTTATTAGATACATCTAATATGCAGGTTTTACATCAAAAACGTGTAAAAATATGTTTATGTACACGTGTGTTTCTCTGTAAATGTGGTAATTTCCTCCCACTGTTGTCAACATGGAAGTGAGAAGACACTTGCTGAGCTTCTGAGATGCATGCCTGTATAAGATTTTCCCTAAAAAAAAAGAAAAAAAAAGGCAGCTATATGAACAGTGTATAGTGTTTACAAACAGTGCAAAGCAGGGCTGAGCAGAGATTTCAGAGTCTATATAGCAATGCTGGAGATTTAAAGTCACAGCAGTTTGTTCTCATTGCTACTGCTCAGAGCCAAAAAAAAAGATTTAGAAGCACAGTAACATTGTAGGATGTTAGGTAAAGAACTATAAAGTGGAGTGCTAAACAGGTAGGTAAACACGAAGGAAGAACAGCTATAGCCATTCCATAGCATGTCTACGTATCGCTGTGAAATAAAAAAGTAGCATATCATCAAGACGTTCTCTTCACAGGGCTGAGGAGACTGCAGGTGCACTGGTCTTCCGTATGAGCACACTGCGTTTCCTTCAGTTGTTGGTTTCTGAAGTCATACTCCAGATAATAGAAGCACAGTTTATCAGGTGTGTTAGATAACTTTCATCAAAAACCTTCCAAGTAAGTTAACGTGACCTTTGACATGTCATTTGAAAGTCTTAAAAAATCTTTAAAATGAAGTATTTTCTGAACAGCAGAAACGCCGAGATAATGCTGTATGAGAAGGATCACTTTAAACTAACGATCTCTCAACACTCTTGCAATTACACCAAGGAAGGAAGGAAAGGCAGTTCTACAAATAAACTAGCACCTTCAAATAATATTAAGCAATTAAAGAAGTAACAACATACTTGACTTCACAGAAACAAGTATTATAAACAAAGTTAACTTGACAAATTTGAAGCTCAAATCACAATTCTTAGCTGAGATGTAAGTGCAGACACATTACTGCAGTTAGAATGGTTTAATTTCTCCCCCTTTCTGAACACATAGGAGGATTAGTTATTCTTACACTGAGTTTCTTGTTATCATTATGGTAGATTCAAAACCCAGAAATTTAGCTTTGTATGAATCCCATAAAGAAACTATTACTGCTCTCACTTCACTCCAGGAAACACGGCACAGCCGGTGAACAAGCACTTTCCAGTCACACTGGAGTTAGTTATTTCACAGACAAGAAATAAACACAGAACTTCCAGCTCCAGATCCTGTCCTTCAGTTTTAACTTCTCCGCCTCCTTGTCCTGTGAAAGTTTGAATATTGCTGCTATTCATCAGGATAACAGCCCAGAGAGGCGATCAATCCTAATGATATTGGGTTTTACAAACCCTCTCCTTTGGTCAAACACTTATGACATACAAGTATCTTCTTTTCCTCTACAACAGCAGGATACCCGAATGTAATTCTCCACTTAGTCAAAAAGTGCTGTTCCAACAAGATAAATCACAATAAAAAGACACTTGACTATTTAAAAGCATCAGATCTGTTTGTTCCTGAGGTGCAAGGTCTTCTGCAATGCCACCCACAATCCGTAAGGCTGGGTATACACTACTCTACAACATCAGCAGATGTTTTTTTTGCAGGCTCTCCCTTTGAGTCACCCTGACTTTGATTTAAACACATTGTTTTACTTTTTGCTTCCCTATCACTAGTATAAACAGTATGTAGGAAAAAAAAAAAAGAGCTAATATAATTGACTAGAATAAATAATAACATTGAACATTTTTATTTTATAAAGAGATTTCAACCACATAATCCAAATATTTACAAGTTAGGATGACTCAAAGTTCATTTTTCGCAGATACCTCTGGAAAAGGAAAGTTTACAGGAAATATTTGAATAGTTAAAAATTTCTTGGCTTGCCAATTGTATTTGGAACAGATTGTGGATGGAGAGAGTAAAACTCTTGGAAAAAAACAGAAAGACACTCACAACATACAGCTGAATTGACAAAGCTTTACAGCAATTAAAAGTCACATTGGTATTTGAGAGGGCAAAAGAGATTAGACACCTGGGAATATACTTAACACACTGAAATTCCAGGGAACAGCCTTTGACCCATTTTCTGACTAATAAAGCTAGCCACATTCCCTCTACCCATGTGATTCATCAAAACTGGAACCATTTTCAACTCAGTTTCATGTAATTATTTTTAGAATAACTTTGAATTTCTACAATGAATGCTCTAACACATACATTTAGCAATTGACTTAACATCCTCCTTGCTTCCTCTGAATACTATAATTAGCACCATAGCATCCAGGGTTGCTTGGGGTAAAATTTACCAGCAGTAGGTTTTCATCTTTGTTGGCATTCGGAAAGGTGTCCTTCCGCTCACTGGTGAAGGACAAAGCCATAACAGTTGCCCCACTGAGAAAGGAAAACAAGCAAGAGGTAAGAAAAAGAACTGAAAAAAGGCTGGAAAATTAAAATAAATAAATAAATAAATAAATAAATAAATAAATAAATAAATAAATATTTTGAAAAAAAGCGCAATGCAAGGGACTTCAGACTTAGGGTTTTCCTAGGACCTGCTACTTGCTTTAAAAATGCAATTGAAAGGCAATTTTAAAACATAGCTTATTGCTAGAACTTAGAAAAAAATACCACTGATAGAAGTTTAGAAGACTAAATTTACAAATTTATCATGAAAGCAAAACTGGAAGTCACAGGTTTGAGTTTTCAGTGAAGGGTACAGAGGACCCTTTCACTTTACTTGGCAAGTAAGCCACACTAAAAAAATATATCTTACCTTGTCACACATGGCACATTTAAACATGTGCTCAATTTAGGGCTTCAGTGATGAAGGAAATGCATAGGTAAGTAGAGATATGGCACAAGAGTTCATAAAAATAGCCATGCATTCAAGGTTAAGTTCATGAGTTTTTTCCACTTCTGAACACTTCTGATGTCAGTGTTTCCAATATGTAATTCAAAAAAGCATACATTTTTGTTGTCCATGCAAGCATTAAACTGTTGCTGAATTACCTTCAGGCACCAGATATTTTATCAAAAATTTATTTCTTTTTTAATAACCTGCAATAATGTAGTTTTCTATCAGTATCTTCTTGTACAGTCTGTTTTGGTAACTCCATGCTGTTTGTTGAGATGTTGCATGTTGTTGCATTATTTTTGGTATATAACTATATACCATTACTCTGTATCACAAATTAAGCAAAGTAGTAATTTTTAAACAGAGTATATAAAATGAAAGCCATAAAATCTGTTCATTCATGTCTCTATAACATGAAAATAGAAGTCAACTAGAGAAATACACTGTCAATTTTCATGTTCAGTACAAAGCAGTATCTCTACATTTAAAATACTACTTTTAATTATTTATAAAGATAAAATTTAGTCATCCACTTTGTACTTAGTACAGAACAAACAAATGGTTAAAATGAGTGCTATGAAATTAATCTATCTTTAATTAATTATTTCACTCCTATCAGTGAAAATCACTGAAAGATCACTGGAGAAATTAAGTATGGCAGTAGATAATGGAAGACCCAACAGTCTTCAGAGGCAGTGGCTTCCTCAGATTTTAGCATAGCACTTCAAATATCCACTCTCCTAAGAAAAAGAGGCATCAGTGGTACTCAAGTTGTCAGCTAGATATTTTAAATAGAAGTCCCAGAAGATTTGTATTGACTGTAAAACATTACTAACTAAATGCTTTCTTGATTAATGACACAAGACATCACTTTTAAAACACCACCACACCAGCCACACAAAACATCTGTGCCCATAGCTAACACCAACTTGTACTGACTCTGCCTATTGTTCCTCCCACAATTTTTCCCAGCAGAAAAAACTTCATTAAAAACAGAAAAAAAAGTCTTGATAACTGGTAGCATGTGTCTGTGCAAACTAAATGGCCTTGCATTTTTTTATATGTCATTTAATCTGTAAAATATTTAGTAAGTGCATCCCTAGAAATCTCCTTTCCTTTTCAACTGTTCAATCCTTACTTTACACATCATAGCTGGGAGATATTTTTACCTCTGCTTTCCTTCACTAAACTTGTAGAGCACATGCACACTCAGCATTTCACTTTTATTTGGGGGATTATTTTTTTCAACTTCAGTTTTAAATTCATAAAGCCACAGATAAGACAGCTTGAGTAGAAATTTCCATAAATCTTTCAAAGATTTCCCTAGGTTCTCTCATAATAAATTAGCTTTCTTCTCTAGAACAATTTAAGCTGTCAATTCAGTATCCTTTCAAGCAACTAGGTCAGGGATACCTGAAGTCAGAACTGCAAAGAGCAGATACTAATGAAAAAAATTTGCTGAAGAATAAAATTAATAGGCAGAGCGCTTCTGTCATATTTTAAATTTCAATTTTGGTTTGTTTTTTTCTAAAGATCCAATTTGAATCCTGTTCTGATTAGTAGTGCATGACAATCACTTAGACATTCTGTATATGTATCATGAGGGCGAACTTTAGGGATGGAGAACTTTTGAGTAGACAAGCCTATTCCTAAAAGCCAGCAAAAAGCAAACAAACTCAATCATAGTTTCAAACTACAGTGAGAAACAAGCAATGCAATTGTTCACAAAGAATTTCTCTCTTTTCTAAATTATTTTCTATAAGCAGGTTTATTAAAATGATGGTCCCAGAGGAAGAAAACTGTTCAACAGTCTACAATAGAACTTACTATCCAATGTTTTTAAAAAGGGAAAAAATCAGTTTATCTGAAATTCAGTTATATAAAAGTTATTAACATTTAAAAAGCAAGAGGTTATTTAAGAAGTTGTATGTCAGAGGAACTTGGAAAACCTAACTTTCCAAATGAATTTACCAGATCAGCTGTTTCAATATACTATTATTTATACTGAGAAATTTGGTTTTAATCTGTTGCTTCTATTGGCTATGTCTCTAAAGAACAGTAATAACAAAATCAGCCTCTACAAAATTAGTGAGAATGCTCTATTCAATTAGCTTCAGACTAAGAATCGTATTCAAACCCACATCATTTTACTCTGACTTTATCCAGCTTGGAAAGAACCATTCCTGCATAGAAAATATAGTGGAGGACACATGCAAGCAATATTGTCAATTTTAAGCTATTTAAATTTCATCATCTTCTCTCTACTGTGCTGACAGATGACAGTGGACTTGCTACCTAGGAAAAGCTGAAAGGGAGAAAATTACTCTCTGTGGCACTTCATGAGATACATTGTAAGGTTGAAGCATGGAAGAGAAGAAAATAGCAGAGGGTCAATACCACCAGGAAAGTAGTATCAGCCCTACAAATTGAAATCAGTATCATTATTTCACTTGGACTCTGCTATGGAAAATATTATGCACTCCATATCAGAGCCCCCAGTGAGTTTTATAACACCAGAACAGATTGTAAATATTAAATTATTACTTGTTGCACCAACTGGCATTATATTTGATTAGTTCCAGTTTTAATTGCTTTTTCTCACACAGTTTCTCTATTGGGGCACATCCCAGTTGCTATAGGATTATTCTGAAAGTAGCCGCTGATATCAAGGCTTTCCCCAGGAGTTTTCTTTCATTAGCAAGCTTTGTCTGAATACTTGGTTACCAGAGTTTTCAGGAACAGCAGCTTCTTTTCATCAGTCTCATATCTCACTAATAAGCATGACACGTGCCAGGATGAGTCTATAGCAGATCTGCTGTGTCCCAAGTGCACTACACAGACCACACGGGTACAGGCAAGCCCAAGCCCACCGCTTTCAGGACATGCTGCACATCCACGCTGCACACCAGCCACCTCGGCCTTGCATAAGCAGTGTCCACACGTGAACATATTTCATAGTTCCTGCGCAGAAGGAACAAACTACTTCTATCTTGGCTAAATGTTGCTCACTTAGTGCACGTAGGTATAAAATGTGCAAACTGAAAAAAAACTACTGTTATACCCTCCCACACAATATGTGATAGTGATGAAAGGAGCCTTTCAAATTGCCCATTACTTTAGGAGAGGGAAAGAAAGAAAAAAAAAAAAGAAAAAAGAAAAGGTAAAATTCAAAAATGCACATAATAGATTAAGAAGTGCATCAAAAGATGCAAAACAATGTTCCCAGACTAACTTAAGATCTGCAATATTTAGCCAAAAAGCCATATTTCATCTTCCAGCACAAGGTAATGATATACTTGTGATAATTATGCTTGAGGATTAAATATTTTCTCCTTTACACTTTCACTGACTGAAACATTTTTCTGCAACTTCACAACCTTTACAATGCTTATTAGGTGAAAGAAGTGATACTTAGCTTGCTCTTTGAGGAAAGCAATGATAATTCCCATTTAAGATTAGTCAGTCTCAAGGCTGCATAAATGATTTAGTCTCTTAAAACAGTCATGGGGCAGGACCCAAGGTTCAAGACTCATTCTTTGTAATAATTTATAATTTCTAAGCGGCAACCCTTGCAGGATTAACAGCTAAATAATCCTCCACTTCTCACTGCATTTCGTAACTGTTAGACAAAGCTGTTGTACTCATTCTCTGCTGCAGACTGTTCACATCAGGAGACAGCAACAAATTTCTCTTCAGTCAAATATTCTAACTCCAGACAGAAAGCATTATAAGAATAATATTGCTTGGAATGAGAATAGCTATTGCAATGCACCTTTTCTATGTGTGAAGGAAGCAACTCAACAAAGCCAACAGTAATTCCTAACATTTGAAAGCTCATTTCTCCTATCTTGAATTCCTTTAACACAGCCTTTCCTACATATTCAGATGTCTTCTACATACTTCAGAAAATTGCTATTATTTCAAACAGGAAAGTTGGTCATTTTGAATGCTATCCAATCCAAACCAATTTGTTGGGAACAAAATTAGGTTTCCTTTCAGCTGAAGGAAATGTGCCTGTCCATATACAAACCGCATGCAGGCTGGATGATTTCTGTCACCCACAACACGCACCCTGGCATGCCCTGTGAAACTCAGCCTCGAGTACCCTATTGCTGTATACCCCTAAATCTGGCTAAAAGAAATAACCATAATCACCCTCCTTAGGATTGCTGGGCTTTGTCTTGGACAATAACCGGCTTCTGATGCACAGCGAGCTGTCATGACAGGAGATGTACAGAACTGGTGAGATTTTGCTGAGACAGAGAGAGAACCTTTAGCATCCACTAGGTCCCCTGCATGGCTCAAGGTATTCGCTTGACCTCTGGTCTTCAAAGTCGGTGTAAGTCAGTTCAGAGCACCTTCATTCATAAACTATGATCCCATTAAATATAGAAATAGGGAATCCCTTTCCGGCAAGATTCTACAGAGGATTTAAAATCCTTTAGGCATTCGCTCTTCCCCAGTAATACAGTTTTAGTAATGTTTGTTTTAATGAGTTTTTAGTCTTAAACACAGAGAATATTAAAATGAAAACAGTGCTCATGTCAGAAGGAAAGCAAATTTTAACTTTGATAATGGTTGAATAAAAAAGTTAAATCCATTTGTAATACTAATACCTTTAAAAGAATATTTTAGGGAGGCTGAGTCATCTTGACTAGCATGCTTGAGTTTTTTGAGGGGTTTCTAATTGGGTTTTATTATTTGGGGAGGTGGGGTTTTGTGGGTTTTTTTTGAGAGGGTGAAGTTTTTTGTTTTATTTGTATCTTACTGGTTTAGTATTTGGGGATTTTTGGGGAGAAACTGCAATAAAATTGGTGCTTGGGCAGGTTTCTGAAAGAAATACACTCACTGTCTTGTTTCAGTTCAAAGCAGAGTAATTGAACAATCATGAATATGCATTCACAATTCTGACGTAAGTAAGATATGAAGTTTCCAGGAGAGACTTCCTGCAAATACTGATTGTGCAGAAAAAAATTTTAGATTAACATAATTTAGAAACAGTAAAAAGCCCCTAAGAAAATGTCTGCACTTTATTCCTGAGGACAATATACTATACTCTGTCTGCTTCAGCTTTGTCTTGCTGTTTAACCAAGGCCAAAAGTAGGCAATAAAGCAATTGTTAAAGGACTGAGCTGTAGAAATCTCAGCTACAGAACTTTGAGAATATAATGACTCTTAAAACTGACTGCTAATTTGCAACCAAGGAGGGTCTTTTATGTCCCAGAGAGAGCAGCCAAAGTGTACATTGCTCATACATGCAGGCAAGTTATATCCATGTCTGATATGTTTGTTGGAGGTGCAACTACATTCTTCAAAGGGCCAGTTAGCTAGCCTGGACCTACACTAGAAGCAAGACATTATTATGAGTCCCAGTTGCTTGTAGGAACTTCTCAAAAAGCCATACTCTACACTGAGCACTGTGACTAAATATATTTGCATTCAGTCTTTCAGTTTACATAATTTACCTGTCAATCATTTTCTAATATGCATGGAAGGCCATAAGGCTTTTACGATGCACATTTAAAATAAAAAAGAATCATGAAGACTGCTTCTCCAATCTAACTTAAATTCCATAACCATGGAATGTACAGTCAACCCAATTAAATCCCATAGAAATAATGAGTTTGTTAAATAGAATCCTATGTTGAATGGGAGCAAATTGTACAGAAATGGGTCAACCACCAAGGCAAACTGACTGAAACATGTCACACCAGGCTAGTTCTTCAAACTGTTATTAGAGGAAATGACATCTCGGTTTGTTTTTATGTTAAAGGACAAGCAACTTAAGAACATATGCAATGGATCTAAACAACTTTTAAGCAATACAGATTACTGAATCCTGCTAACAATCGGAAGTTTTTCAAAAGCTCCAAACGAGAAGAGTGCAAAACAATTCAAATTTGCATTTTGAGCATCAGTTGAATTAATTCCATTTTGTATTTGGTATCACTGGTGTAACTCTGATTAGTTAAATTGCATTGGTGGGATAGGAAACACTGTCCATTAACAGAGAACTTTGTTCTTCTCCACCTGTGACCCAACAAACGTCCAGATGATGGGCATGTAAGATTCTCTCCCAACACAGTGCAGTACAGGGCAGAACAGTCCTACTGTAACTCAGGCTCCATGAAACTATCTGGAATTAATGCCTATTGGGGAACAATACATAAATAAATATAACATACGACTTCATCTTTCAAGTGACTGTTTCTTTTTTACAGGTCAAATTCAGAAGAAGAAACTTTAATTTAAACACAGTTACAGAACAATACATTCTACATGCATACTACTTCTATAGTTTGATCTATCTGGTCTACACAGGATTCTGTCCTTCAAATCTAATGCTAATTAAATTAAACATTTACTTCTAAACACATCAGAATCCACTTGTCCATTCTGTTTCCCAAGGGAAAGGGACATAGTATCACAAGAATTAACTTCCAGTTTTTACAGTGAAATCTCTGAGACATGCTGGTTGTCACTGTTATCATCAGTGAGAAACTTTTCAAACCTGAAAACTTTTCATTTTTGCTAGTCTTCCCTGAAATTCTTTCCTTCAGCAGACACATTCAGATCATTCACAGATGCATTTATCACACCTAATGATCTTCTCCCTGGCATCCAAACTTTCTTTCAACATGAATTGGTTTTCTTTGAGGAATACAGATGTGTCTAAAAAACAATATATCTGTTCTCCACAAGAGATAAATTAATGTGAAATCAAACATTGCTGTTGTTAAGTTGTCACATTTACTAGCATCCTCATTAAATATTTTCAGGATCTGACTTGTATGATAATCCAAATATAATGTAGTATCTCACATCCTGTTCTTGCAGAATAATAACATACTCCATTCACATATGTAGGTGCTTGTTTTGTGGTTCATGCTATTTCCAAAGTTTGCCAGTGAAAAGAGACATTCCACTGGGAAATGTCTTGTGTGAACAATATCCTGTAAATTTCTGTAGAAGTCAGGGAGTAAACCTTTTTTATTGCTTTTAAAGGGCTTTGTTCACTGCAGTCAGAAGTCTCCAGGTGAAGAGATGGAAACAGAGATTAATTGCCTCATCCACTCGGGTGTAATTCCCTTTTGGGGAGTACCATAAAGCTTAGAAACCGTATTGATGGAGTTGTGTTTTTCCATGGAAACATTGCTAGTTTCTTCGCAATAGATTTCAGCCGTGTCATTTCAGACTGGCATTTTGTTAGTTGGAGGACTTACAAGTTGAAACAATCCTTCTACATCAGGAATGACGTTTCCTTATTAATCTGCATATGACTGCTTAGTCAAAGTCTTTTATCAGTGAGTTACATGAACTTAGAAGTTTCAGGGCTTTAATGAAAGGTTGGTTTTCCTTTCACTCCAGAGAGGATTTGGGAGTTTGGCTTTGTTATTGTTGTTGTTTGGTTGGGTGTTGGATTTCATTTTATTTTTCTTTATTTTGAGGGGGATGCATCTAGGAAGTTACCTTGGCTTTATGCAGGTCCATAGCTACAATTATGTTAACTTTGAAAAAGGGTACTGCATCCAGCTCTGGGGTCCCCAACACAGAAAGGACATTGGCCTGTTGGAGTGAGTCCAGAGGAGGGCCACCCAGATGATTAGAGGGATGGAGCACCTGTACTATGAGGAAAGGCTGAGAGATTTGGGATTGTTCAGTCTAGAAAAGAGAAAGCTTCTGGATAACCTAATTGCAGTCTTCCAGTGCCTGAAGGGGCCTACAAAAAAGGTGGAGAGAGGCGATTTACAAGAGCATGTAGTGACAGGACAAGGGGGAATGGCTTCAAACTGAAACCAAGTTTAAATTAGATATTAGAGATAAAATCTTTACTGTGTGGGTGGTGAATCACTGGAACAGGTTGTTCAGAGAACTTGTGGATGCCCCATCCCTGCAAGTGTTCAAGGCCAAATTGGATGGAGCTCTGAAAAACCTGGTCTAGTGAAAGGTATCCCTGCTTGCAGCAGGGGGTTGAAACTAGATGATTTATAAGGTCCCTTCCGACCCAAGCCATTCTATGATTCTATACAGTATCTGTAGCACAATCAAACCAAATTATAAAAACTTTTTTTTTTGAGCAGAATGTTGAAAGATCTCAGAATAGTTGCAAACCTCGCGAGTCTCCAAACCAAAACACCTCATCCTTCTGATTCCATGGTTGCAATCAGCTAGAAGAGCTCAGCGCATCATCACAATTATATCAGGAACCAGAGGACATTGCACCATCTCAGAGCTAAATAAAAAAAAAAAAGAAAACCAAGAAACCTTAATATTTCTCTGTAACTTTTTGCTCTTCAGTAAATATGTTGTCATTATGTTAACTGATTTGATTGTGCAATATAAAATAATTACTGCAATATCATATTTTAAAAACAAGAGTTAAACACTATTTGTGATAACTAGAAGGCAGTTGATCAGTTCAAGAGAGGATATACAATTTACACGACATGTTATATCAAAAAGTCATCTTCATTTATGCATTATCAAACTACTGATCAGTGAACCCTGGGCAGGTTTTTCTGTATTGAAAAATATGATTTCTGAAGAGATCATTACCTGCAGGTTGTTAAGTTAAATATAGCCACAGATCAGGCTACTTCTTTAGCCTAAGAGTAGTGTCACGGTCTAATAACGTCCACTTATATTGCTTCAGTAGGGCCCAGTTGGGTTAGACCAGCTTCACAGCAAATATTCTGACTGCTAGGTAAAAGAAAAACTTGGCAATATTAGCATTTTGCAGAAATCAAGCAAGGCATGTTCCTCCTTAAGCACCAGGAAACACCTTAAGAGCCAAAATACAGGTCTCTTATGCAAGATTATTTTTGAAACTGTATGAAGCACAATCTTTTGCAACCTGATTCTGAAGATCAGCATTTACTTTTGTAATGGGCTGTAAGTATTAAGACTTCATTATCAGGGTAAGATTGACTTCTGCTTTCTAAGCTGTTACTGTTCAACTGATGAAACATATCAACAAAATCAGCATACATCAGGAGGTCTTTAAGTTCCCCTTGACAGATTCTCCTTCATTCACCATTGAACATGTTATAATGCTAGACTAGTGAATAGTTAATAAAGTTATATAAAGGACAATGGCAAGGGAAAGCCTTGGACTTTCACCCTTTACTAAACTCATTACAATGCTCTGAAGAGGATTAAAATAGCACAGATAGCACCTTTGATCCTCTTTCAGTCACAGAAATGACCTTTGAATTTTATTGTGTTTACAATAATCTTCTATGCAGATAGGTGTGAACTTCAGCTAAATTAGTTTGACCTCCTGCAAATAAAGAAAAACGATTTGCATTTAATGTTTCTTCCTGGAAACTAAGAGCAAAATGAAACCATGGAGTAGCATTTCTAGAAAACGCTTAAACACAGTCTTTTATTCTACATCAGGAATATATAAAATTCACCAGAGGAGAATCATAAAATCTTAGAATGGTTTGGGTTGCAAGGAACCGTAAAGATCTTCTAGTTCTAACTCTCTGGCCAAGGGCCAGGATGTCACTCACTAAATCATATTGCTCAAAAACTCATCCAACCTGGCCTTGAATGCTTCTAGGAACAGTGCATCCTCAACTTCTCTGGGCAACCTGTTCCAGTGCTTCACCATCTTCTGAGTGGAAAAATTAAATTCTAACATCTAATCTAGACCTACCTTCTTTCAATTTAAAACCACTGCCTCTTTTCCTGTCACTATCTGCCCATGTAAAAAGTTTCTCTCCCTCTTTTTTATAAGTACTCTTTAAAGTACTGCAAGGTCACAGTGAGGTTTCTCTGAAGCCTTCTTTTCTCTAGACTGAACACCACCAATTCTCAACCTGTCTTCCAAGGAGAGGTGTTCCAGATCTCTGACCACCTTTGTGACCCTGCTCTGGAGCCATTCCAATGGGTCCACATCTTTCTTATGCTGAGGGCCCTGATTTAGAAGCAGCACTCCAGATGGGGTGCCACAAGAGCAGAGTAGAGGGGCAGAAACACCTCTCTTGACCTGTTGGCCACGTTGCTTTTGATGCAGTCCATGATGCAGTTGTCTTTCTGGACTGTGAGCACACACTGTTGACTCATGTATAGCTTTTCTGCCATGAGAACCCCCAAGTCCTTTATCCACAGGACTGATCTCAATGAATCCATCTCCCAGTCTGTACTCATGTCTAGAATTGCCCTGATCCCAGTGCCAATACCTGTTGAACTTCATGAAGTTTTTGTGGGCCCACTTCTCAAGTTTTTCCAGGTGCCACAGGATGGCATCCTCTCCTTCTGTTGTGTCAACTGCGCCATACAGCCTCATATCATCTACAAACTTGCTGAGAAGAAAGTAGGAATTTATCTCTTTTACGTATAACAGTAAACTGTGTGCCAACTGGCAACTTTAGAGACAGAGCTTTTCACTCTCAGAAAGAAATTAAACACTTTCTTTCATTAACTTTGCTGTGTAGGTATCCAAGGTAAGGGGAACAAGAACTGGGCTATTGAAAACAGCACTGCAGTTTCCTTGCAGATAGCATCAGCCAATAGTAACTTCAGTTGCAAGGAAAGATAGAAGTCATTTACTTCTGCAGATTTTTTCTTATGCAAAATTCCAAATTAAAGACCCATCTTATCTGCATTTTAAATTAATATATTCAAGACGTACGGAATAGCCTTTTCTCAGGCAATATGACAGGGATGGTGCACAGCTGCAACCCTACAGAGAAAATTTCATCTGAAGTACACTCAGAATCTCTAGAACCGCAATTTTGGAAGTGGGATGGGCTGCACCCCAAGCACTTTATTTATTATGTTTTTAGTCCCCTGAAACAGTTCCGCTATCTCAGTGCAACTTGCTATTTCACTACAACATGAAAATGATTTTTGCTTATTTCTCTAAAATACCATTCACTGCACCCATATGCTCATATACAGACTACCATCCAAAGACACAGGTTGGCAGAAGACAGATGTATTTCTCAGAAGAAGGATTTATTTCTACCTGTCCTGCTCTCGCATCCTTCCCTAAAGGATATTCTCATGTCAGAGATCTGCTATTCGGTCTAAGACAGAGCTTTGGTCCAGACCCTGTCACATCCCTCACATCTCTTTTCCTGTCATCCCATACCCCTCAGGGGGGAAGCCCTGTCTTGATGCAGACAATATGTCCTCCTCCTGCTGCAAAGCTGTCACCATCATCACAATGTACCATCTTAATGAGGCCAAAGGCTTCTCTAAGTCTTTGCAAGCTCTATAAAAAAAAAATAATTATGCAGTCTAATCTAATGCTTATAGATGCAAATGAATACAAACTTTATTGACACTCAAACTGTCCTCTATAAACTATCCAGAAGTCTTTATCACTGAATGCTTCTGGGACATCTATGCAGGAGCTGAGCTTTTTACAGTCGTTATTTCAAACTCTGCATTAACAGACCCGGGAGTTCATAAATATTTGGATGAGAATTTAGGTCTCCATAAACAGGCCTACAAATTTCTATCCCAGTCGTATAGTTACACATAACTAAGGTTCTAGGCAGCTAGCTGTGACCACATATTACCACCTTTTGCTTACTATTAAAAAAGAATAACAACCTGTAAACTTCATCACATTCTGTACAAGACTACAAAACTTACAGATGTGCACTAGGCGATCACAAATGTATCTCCTGAAATTTAAAAAAAAGCAAGAAAAGCCCAAGACAAACCAGTGTACTATTATCATCAAAATATGCAGCTCAATTGCTAAAAATGTGCCTGCCTTTACATTGTCAAATCAACCACTAAACCATATTCTAAGTGCCACATCCATAGTGACTCTAGCACTACCCTGGGCAGCCTGTTCAAATGCTTGACTTGTGACCTAATCTCACAGATGCTCTCGCTGCTGCTGGGCAGTACTGGCATAAGGGCAGGGCACACCCTGCAGCCGGACACATGGGGCAATATATTCCCATGGGAACTTTGTCTTGGTGGTAAAAACACAACCGTCTAATCAAATCCCTTAAATACATACAAAGTAAAAATAGCAGTTTGATAATTTTTTCCCACATTTCAAAGTATTCTGAAAGTTGAAGGGGAAGAAAGAACATATTATTGGTACTATATTGCTACTATAACTTAAGCAATTGGTAGAAGCTCCATCCTGTCTTACAATGTACTTATACTTTTCTCAGCACCAGGTGCTTTAACTCCATTCTGAAAAACCTGAACTATTGTTTGACCCGTAGGTTATTCATCCCTGCTCTTCACAGTGTTCACAAACATTTTCAAAGGGAGAAGAGAGAAACTGAACATACAGGTCCTTGCATGTCCAGCAATAACAAGAGATAAGAGGCTTATCTCTTACAACTTTCATAACTTGTATATCTCCTTTAACTTTTGCAAGGCTGGATGTTTTGTTCTCTGCACAGTAAAGTATTGTGCTTTTACATGTACACTGAAGGTTTTATTAGGTCAGGTGAAGTTTAATTAACAGGTATTAGTTAAGCCTACAGCTGTAAAAGACTACCTTTTCTAATGCAACTTTAAAAATTAAATAAAAAAACAAACAAACAAACACAGAGGGTGGTAAAAGAGGGCCAGGTAAAATTACACCCATTGCATAGGATTAATATGAAATTTTCCTATATTTCCCTCTTATCAAGTGCTGTACATTGACAGAACAGTTTTCTAGCTTTAGGATTGCTTCTCTTTAAACTGGAGGGTTGTCTTAGCACTGATGGATGCCCAATGAGAAAATTAGTTTGTTACCATGAACTTCTTGATTCTGTCAAAAAAACATGAGAAGCTGTCGAATTACACAGCATTTGGATGGGGACCAAAAGATGACCATGTACCTACAAGAAAAATAATAACATGTGACCCAATCTATCCACTCCTGTGGAAAAGGAGCTTGTACTGTGATTCTTCTCCCCTCACTGGAACAGTAGGGATGGTGGAAACCTTAACAAAAACAAGGTGTTCCAAGTAGCTAATCAAAGCAGAAAATAACTAACATTTTTATTGAAGAGGAAAGGAAAAAGATGAACAAAGATGCACTTAAATTTAAAAATAATCAGTTCTTTAATCACATTTTTACACTGGACCTGGCTGGGGTGGAACTAACCTTCTTCATAGCTGCCCACAGAATGTCGTGTTTCAGATTTATGACTAACGTGGTGGTAATGACACACTGATGTTTTGTCTAGTGCTGAGCAATATTTCTACAGCGTCAGAGTTCGGTTTTTTTCTCACCCTGCCGGATTTTCCATGCCCCAGCCAGTAGATAGCTGGATTGAAATGACCAAAGGAATATTCCATACAATGTAACATCAAGTACAAATAGAAAAAACTTTTCCAGAGTAGCCATTACTCTTAGACTGGCTGAGCATCAGTCTGCTTATGGGAAGTGATGAATGATTGCCTTTGCATCACTTCTTTTTTCTCTCTCCACTTTCCTTCACTTATTAAACTGATCATAACCAACTATCAAACATGTAAACATGTGTCAAGCACATGTAGCACTCATGAGGCCCATAAATTTTATTAGTCTTTACTGACCACAATATATCATATGAAGATAGCACAAAGAATAGCATGCTCCAAGTTTAAAGCAAGACTGAGGAGGCTAATAAATTCCCTCAGTAAGTGGACAAATGAAGCCCCTATTGCTTTAGAAAATGGATGTGAGAAAACTAATTTTTTCTGTATAATGGCTTCCTTTTATTCTGAATAAATTAATAAATAAGGAGGAAGGGGATTTCTTTTTTAGTACATCAAAACTGTGCTGACTGAATAAGCAGCAAAAAAAAAAGTTATGTTTACAGAAAAAGTAACTGACCTTTTATGTCTGATTAAATTTAAAAATTAGCTAGATTTGCTGAAGATATATGGACAGCTGCAGCATTTTTGCATTTCATAATGATAATTAATTAATATGACAGATAAAGTCATATTTATACTATTATTTGTAAAATAAAGTGACATTTTACAACTTCTTCCAATGCATGACACTTACAACAAAAAATGCCTAAGTATAACAGTTTTAATATATAGTAAAAAAATAAAAATCCTTATTATTTTATTCTGAATAAAGATGTCTATAAATACATCCTGATTATTAGTCATAAAAATAAAACTTTATTTTTGTTAAAGCTTACAGGAGGTTATATGAACTAGATACAGTTGAATTCTGTTTCAAAGCACATAACTATCTATTCTTTGATTGAGAATTCTGGACAGCATATAAGACTTGCAGAAAGCATAGTCAGTAATGTGTTGCTACCCAAGTCAGGAATACTCTCCTGTTCAAGGCCTCATTTTAAGTCACGTATTGCTTAGCCAAATTTAGTCATTTGGACATTTCAGTTAAACTTCCAAATATGATATTTTTAAGCTGAATTGCAAAGCATAAATGATCCAAGTACTGACAACAGGGATTTAACATAACACTCCATGGTAGAAAACTCCATGTTTCCTCATCTTGTGGAAGACATTTCCTCAGATTGGGAAAGTTATATATCTCAGACTTCAATCTTCAAATGTGTTAGCAGATATTTGCAGTTGTACCGTTCAAAAAATTCTCTGTGTTATACCAGATATCATTGAGAGCTGCAGCATGCCATTAACTTCTGTATTCAAACCATGTCTGCAACAACATTGAGCACAGAGCTTTAGGATCACAGAATCATAAAGTCATTTGGGTTTAAAAAGACCCTTAAGACCATTAAGTGTAACCTTTAACCCACCACTAAACCATGTCCTTAATCACCATGTCTACATGTCTTTTAAATACCTTTAGGGATGTTGACACAACCACTTCCTCTGTAGCCTGTTCCAATACTTGACAACCCTTCAGACAAAGAAATTTTTTCTAATATCCCATCTAAACCTTCCCTGGCACAACTTGAGTCTGTTTCCTCTTGTCCTATTACTTATTACTTGAGAGAAGAGACCAAAACCTTTCCTCCCACCTTGCAACACTGGAAAGGATTGATCTCGCTACTGTCCAAGTGCACGTTGTTCCTGACATCTTCTCTCTTTCCTATAACCCAGGTACACAAGAGGCAAGTAAAGAGATAGTCTGCTCTAAGAAATCAATGCTCTTTCCTGCAGGAGCTTAGGGAGTGTGGAAGCAGCAGCTTGGTGGCATAGTTCATAGGCAGAGGAAGAACAGGAATTCAGGCACGTAGGGATCCATATTAAAACAGGGTTCAGGGGAAGGCAGGACAAATGAAAGGAGGAAAGAGCAGAAAAAAAAATGAAATCAAGTAATGCTTTCTTCACAGCTGACTGGATCATACAGTTTATGGGTAATTCTGTCTCCATCTGCTTAAAATCTCTAGAAATAAACTGCTTCCAAACCTCTCACTGCACAGATCTGTGCACATGCCCTCTCTGCAGGAGCTAGCACAGCTCTGATCAGCCCCAGTGCAGGAAGAACCATCACTGCTGCTCTGTTACCACTTGTCATCCTGTCACGTACCTGGGTGCTCAGCTGCATCAGTCACACATCTTTACTGCAGATAAGGCTGACAGAAGTGTAGTAAGCCATACTGATAATTTTAGGTAAACCTGAAGCTAAGCCTCAGAAACCTTCCAAAAGGTTACAACTACTTTATAGTCACAGCTGCATGATATATATAAAAAAAGAGATGAAAGATAATAGATAAAGGATTACTTAATTGGAAGGTTGGTGCCACTGATATAAAAGGCTCTAATTTTTCCTTCCTTTAAAAGCATGATTGCCTTTTTAGGTGTATTGTTTTCTCTCCCATTTCACTGCTAACCCAGTCAGGTGTATAAGGACAGAATTGCTCATATGGTTGTTTATATTTGCAAAGAGATTAAAAAAAACCAACCAAACAAAAAAAACTCCACACCTTTTGCAAATTGATTTGAAGCATTGAGTTAGATCATCCTAGCATCCTCACATTTTTTCTGCAGAAGAAAGGTCATGATAAAAAAGGATGGATTCTGTAGAATATATAGAACATATTAGTCTATGGCAGACTCAAATTTCCAGAGATTTATGCAGAATGATGGCTCTTTAATAAGATTCTATATTTTTAGAAAGTATTAGTGACATGTTTTGATCAGTTTAACACTCTTTCCTCTGCCAGAAAATATGTCAGTTCATCATAAAACTAGCTGCCAAAACACGTCTTTATGGAAAAATATTTTCCAACACCTCTCTACAGTGTATGTAACCTTCCTCCCTCTGTACATTTATATCCATATTGGTTTAAAAAGAAAAGACAATTTGGATAATGAAGACATGTAAGAAGTAGCTGTCTAAATTTTAGCAGATACATCAGGCGTCTAAATGTGGTATTAACACTTGTATTATTCTATGAGTGAAACAGTTATTTTGAGGGACCTTTTCTTCTTTCCTTCTTTTCCAAAATTCACTGAAATATAACAAAATCCTCTCCCCCAAATTTTATCTATCTGCAGTAAGAAAAACGTCTGTTGACACTGTGGGCAAAGATAAAATTTAAGATAATAAGTTACACTGGTCAATAACGAAACCCTGAAAAATCAGCATGGTAAAAAAAACACTAAAACTATCTATCAGCCCTTTTTTTGAACAGATTTCTGTGGTCTTTGCAACTTGTGTTGTTAAACTGGAGAACTGCGATAGTCTGTCTGGATGATGATCTTAGAGAACTTGTTGCATAGTTTTCCACTGTTGAAGTAATCATCACTTTCTGCTGTGGAAAAGGTAACTCCTATGATGCTGGGAATCCTTTTCTAATTTACACACATATATGTACACACAGTTCTTATCCTAGAATCAGCTCAGTATCAGAACTCAGGGACCAAAAATGAAAAACTGAAACTCTGTGGTTTCACCTGCTAATGTCTTTCTGGATCAATTTGGGATTAATACACCCAAAATCTGCTTTAAAGTAATTTAAAGTTTTCCACTTTATCATTTTCAGACCAACTGAGTACAGTTTAGATTGTTCCTCACTGCCTCTTTATCAAAGCTTAAAAAACAAACAAAAATACAATGACAACAAAATCAACAACAACACACAACCTCCCCAAAACCCAGCAAAATGCAGACAAAAAACAAATCCAGCTGCACAAAAAACATCCAACCAACTCTTGCTCCCTCCAACCTAATCCTGATACAACTGCAAAACTGCGTCTTGCTAATACACAGGCACACCAGTGACTAAGAAAGAAGATGGGCTGACGTTCACACTCCTTCCTTTTAGAAATAAAAACTTTTCTGCAGCCCCTATAAAGGTATAATTTCACAACAATATTCACATTCCTTCTGGGCATTTGGTGGATTGAAACTTGGTTTCAGTCATTGCTTACTATTTGCTCCAATAGGTTTTTGAGTGCTTTACCACACAGTTATCAAAAGATACCATAGAGGAAAGGCACTCTTCTGTAAGACCCTGTAGTCTAATGCCACATCAGCCAGAATCAGGAACACAAGGAAGGGGCATGACTGCCAAAACAGTTCAGACATTTTAAACATATATGAGTCAGTTAGTAATTTTTTTTCCCAGCCACGGAGTCAGAAGTAGCGATCTATGTACAGATGATGGCTGTCCCTCATCTCACTGCTCTTCTCCATCCTTTATCCACATAACAGTGCTGACACCTGACAGCCCCTGTGCTACCCCAAGGAATCATTTTAGGTTAATGAGATCCAGACTGAACACTCGATATAATTTGCAAATAAATACAGTGGTCCAGTCATCACTTTCCCCTGATCCTTCTTGGACTTTAAATTGTAGATGTCTGCAGACCAGCTGGGAGCGTCAAGCTTGCAAACAGAGCTTATGAAGGTGTAAGAGGAAAACGAAGGTCTGAGCAATACTGCATTCATCAAAATAACAGTTCTAGGAAAACATGAGAGGGAAAAATAAATCTCAGAAATAATGTTTCATTTTGACATTTTATTTCAAAACTGGCCTCATTAGTTTTCAGTAGCTCTCAAACATTTCCCATTTCAGACAGATAAAAAAATTTTTAGTCCTTTAAAAATTTTTTCCTTATTTATGAAAGCTGAGGTGGCATATTCAGATAACTAGCTCCTCCACCCATTTTTTAAATTATTATTATTTTTTCTGTTATCAGTACTTGCTAGCTCTGCCTTTCCTTGTCCTTTCCAGATAGCCTTTCCAGTACAAGATGCTCTAACTCCACAGTGATGTCCAGTACTTGAGGTTGTTTGAGATACTTGCATGATTTCCACACATAGCCCTCCCAATAAAAGAGCTTATGCCAATTATTTAGTTCTAATATATTATTTTCTCATTTCTTATAACTTTAGTTGTACAGTAAGGTAAGAGTTCACCAGAATTATAACATAAAGTACAGCTCCAAAACAACATTCTTTTGGCTTGTCCTCTTCCATGTCATGTCATTAGCTGCACACTCAAAATGAGAACAACTGCCGCATTACTTCTTGGATTCCCTCTGTTCCATCAGGGGTACCTCAGGTGTCATCCACCAAGATGCAATTCAGTGTAGAGAAGTAATGTTCTCCTTATTTTTAGGTGGAAAAGGGTGACAAACATTCAATATTCCATTTTAATTGGGAACACTGAATGTTATTTGGAAGTTTCAAAACACTACCAAAGACTGGAAACCTAAATCCCATGAGAGGAGTTGAAAGAATAGTCTTCACAACACTCTCATTCCTGATAGTGCAGTACCTGTATGCACCACACACTTTCATACTTTTGGACTTTCAGGGCCAATTTCTAACAATTTCAATTAGTAGTAGGCTTATGAAAAAAATTTTTACAGAAAGATCAGGCAGGCTAAGTGTAATATCATTGTAATAAGTTAAAAAAAAAAAAAAAAGACTAACCTTTCCAAGATACGTTACAATCAATACACAGAAGTATTCTTTCCTGAGTAAACGGAAATACACCATACAAATATTATATGTTTACAGAAGATAAAACAAATCCAAAGTGTAGAAATACCTTGCTCCTGAAGTTGCCACTAAGTTTTTACTTATATTCACATATACATAAAACTATAAAATTAAGATACAGACTTTATAGCTTCTCTGACTTCAAATAAAACCTACAAGACCAACAGACTCACATATACAACCTCCATCAAATACATTTGCACATAGACTATTTCAGAAAGAGAAGCCCTAAAATGACTTCATGTTTATTGATACCATAAAATCATCACGGTTCTTGTGTAGGAACCTCTCTTTAGATACACAGGACAGTTGTGGATGACCTGATCATTTCTCTGGAGCTTCCATTTCACCATCTCTTTGTTGCTGATTTTTGCTGCCTGCAAAGACGAGAAGGATAAACTATAATGAAAACAATAAAAGCAAAATAGTGCAAAAAAGGGGACAGAACAAGAAACACATAGGAGTAAGAGAAGGAAATAAACAGGAGTGATATGCTCCAAAGGCAATCTTAACACTCTATATTCTACTTTTCCAAGGGACAACAGGCCCCACAAGCATTTAGGTGCCAATAACTCAGTCCAACCTTTGGATTTATTTAGTTCAGTACTTCTTGCAACAAAAAAGTGTCCCCAGTGCATGGCCAGCCACTGATACACTCACAACAGGGTTGTAACATGCTAGCTTTATGGGCAGCATTTTAATCTTTTTCCTTCAATACTGTTATTCAACCAGATTTTAATAGTTGAAAGTCTGAATCAAATGAGCCCCGACCTTCCTTTTTTTAGCAAATGTAGTCTTCTGATTCTTTAAATAGGCTCTTAAAAATTATTTGATTCTCATTAAGTATTCAAACGTACAATGTTCATCAAGAAAGCATTATTTTTCTTTATCTTTGAAGAGATAATTCTTATCCTCCTGACACTGGTGAATAGTTGCTTAATTATTGTAAAGCAATTAATACCCCAGGTACTTTCAGTATTTAATTTCAAACTTCTTTGTTCTTAATGCAGAAAGGCAACTCATGAAAATGACATCAAGCAGTCAGTCTATGCTCTACAGCATATTTATGTACATAATGCCTCTGTCATTTGAAATGTGAATAAAATCTTACCCTCTGCACTTTAATCAGAAAATGTCTTCCTTCAAAAGGACTCTACTCACAGTTAAAACCAAACAAAAAAATGATCCTCACCTTTCCCAGAAGAAAACCTAACAAAAATCAAAAAGCCCGACCCTGAAACACAGAGGGACAAAGGTTCATATTTTCCTAATGCAATAGAAAATGTGATAAAGCAGATCCTTATTATCAGGTGCGTTTTGGACAATGATCACAGCCCATCAGATAGCCTTTTCTAACAAACTGCCTTCCAATCATTTAATTTACAATTTAAAGACAAAATTCACATAAATAATTTAGTTGCCAGAAAGACACAGCATCTGATGTTCGTTCGTATCTCAAAAAATATTACAAGATAACAGGAATTAAATTTGGGGTTACCTGCAGGTAGAGACAGTCGCTGTCTCAAAAGGAACTTGAATCACAGTATACTGATAAATACTGAAATGCAACAATGGGAGAATTTTTTTCCTCTCTTAGCTATCTAGTGGACCTTTCATTTTGATCCAAATAAATTTAATGTTATGATACTTCTGAACATTTATAGATACAGATTGGAATCATAACGTAAGACCCAAAATAACCAAGGTACATGACTACCAAGTAAAATACTCTGTAATAAAAGAACTTACAACCCTTATTGTAGGCTAAACCAGTATTGGCGTAGACCTGAGCAGGACAGTTTGAAAAAAGCAAAAATCACAAACTCCTTTGCACTGCTATACCAGTCAAAATGCAAAAAAAAAAATAAAAAATATAGAAATGGACTGGCAGCATGCAAGACTTGTCAAAGTGTCTGACAAGGCAAAAAGCTGATTGCACACAACTGGAAACCTACAAAAAGCAAGTAATGAGGACAGGAGAAGAAAAATCCAGAACAAAGATGGTCCTAACGGCATCAAGAAATACTGCAAGGACCTGGAGAGCCACCAAAGAATCAGCCTCTCCAGGTTACCAGCCACTTACTTTCATCAGATTTTGCTTTTTTTTAGTAAATGTTAAGACCATGCAGTGTATCCTGTTGGCTTTGTGTCATGGTTTTTCTTTGTGCTGTTAGAATGTTAAATTTGTTCCTTTTTCCCTGCCTGGGTTTGGGGGAGGACAAACTGGTTGGACCGGTTTGTTCCCAAGCAACTAATGGCTCTCCTAACGACCCCAGCTACTTCAATTAATATGCTAATCACCTGGTTTTGTCTCTTAAGATAACAGGGAAGAGCTGG
>JAWWES010000081.1:82158628-82195979 GCA_035583135.1 Lophotriccus pileatus | reverse complement strand
TGTCTGTATAATCATACTTATTGTATTATTTTAATAAATTGTTATTCTGACTTATAATCTCTCTTTTGAGTTGAGTTAATTTCCCCTGTGGGGTAACTTTTAAACCAGCACATTGTTCCTGGCCACTTAAATTTTCTCTTCTTTACTTGCAGCTATGTATGTTGGGGTTGAATAGCCCATGGTATCTTCTTACATCAAAGCTTTATTGAGATCTAAAATAAAACAGTGAGTGTTTTGGTTTTGCTGTTAACAAAATTGTTCATGTGCAGAGAAGCCCTTGCAAGCATTTTTAGACTAAGACTAAAATACCAGTTCAATATTAAACACAACACAATAAAATAAAACCTGATGCTGTTTTTCGAAACCCAACATGTCCTCCTTTTAACACCTACCCTGAAGTGAGGGGAAAAAAGGTTCTCTCTTCAACTCATGCGAATTAAATACCTTGTAGTTCCTTGGAGTTCACTGAGCACCCTCTCCTGACAAAGGCAGACACTTTCTACTATTCTTTTTTAGTATTTCCCAGTGCAGATGTGAAGTTAGTGCCCCATTGGGTGCTGGTCCAATTCTCTAGCCCTTATGATCAAGAAAGAATTTTTAGTTCCAGACCCCTGCATTAAATTATATTAGTAAATAAAACTAAAGCAAATCATAGTATCATCAACAGGTGAAATGGAAAATGCCTCCAAAATATTTTATATTCCTGTACAAACAAGGAGTGTAATGGACTGATTAAAAAAAGGAGTCTGCTTCTCCATGGCCTCGAGCATGTAGCTAAGAAGTCTTGATGCAACAGCTGGGTTGCTGCAGAGCTGAGCTGCTTGCAAAAGCTCCAGGAAGAACCCAGCAAAGCCATCAGAGGCGGAGAGATCAGCAAAAAAGACAAAAGTTGTTACATTCAAGAACACAGCAAGGACTTAATCTCACAAATAAAATATGCTGAGCAGATCTTGCTTGGATACTGAGGAATCAGACAACGGACAGTCAGGGCCCATCTTGGTGCCAAGTGAACTTTGCTTGGGTGCTGGTGAACTGGCCAGGGGGCCTTCAGGGTCTACCACAGCAGGCGTATCCAAGGCCGTGTCCGGGGGACTGCTGTGGAGACTGCAGGGGGAGGATGCTGCAGGAGGACTGCTGCAGGAGCATTCACCACTCTGTTACTCTGCCTGGTGGTTGGCTCCTCGGAGGCTACAAGGCAACCAGGGAAGAAGCCTGAGGGAGATCTATCAGCTTGCAAGCCAGTGGCACATCATGGTGGTGGTAACTCCTGTCCTGTGCTTTTAACAGGTACCCTTAGCTTTTCCCTACTTTTCTGTCTTCTTTCTCTCTGCTCTTTTTTGTTATGAAATAACAAAATTGGGATCCAGCATCTGCCCTTGTTTGTGCCTTAATCTCACTTAGGGGAATGTTTTAGAACGTGGTTTCCCTCTGCATCTAAGCATATTGGAATAGAGGGGGGAGATTCTTCAGCTAAAGAAATCATTTTGGAATCTTTTTCTCTTGCTTGAAAAGCTTTTTAATCCAGAAGACAGGGAAAAGAGAGGTAGTCTGACATTTCCTCCTCTAGACGTATTTTAGAAAATGATACATTCTTTTGTTTAGATAACGGGTTCAGTAGCTGAATTTATGGAGATATTCACAGGCTGTGAGTTCTAAATATTGTGAAAGTACACCTCATTGAAGTATAAGTGTGGTTTCAAAGCCAAAAGGAGTGACCTTTGAAACTAATCCAAGGAAAAGCACATGCATTGTCCTGTAGACCTTGGGCATCTCATGGCACTGGAAAATGTGGGTTTCATTTCTGCCTCAGAAACCCAGCAACTAAAGGCTGCAGTTTTTGTCTTTCATGGTGCTAAACAGTTGTTTGTTTTAGTTTTTGCTTAAGTATGCCAGGAATTAAGGTGAGCAGGCTACTTTGCAGTGAAGGCTAAGCTGGGGGCTGACAGTGACTCAAGAGCAGGCCTTGCACACTCTGATGGGGCAACATCTGGGCCAGCAATGGTGTCAGTCTGCCAACAGCTCAAGGATGATCACATCCCTTATTGCCATCATTTGGGAAACAGAGAGAGAAGAATATAGGATAAAACCCTGTTCCCCAACCCAGCTCTGCTGAAGTAGCACCTGGGTGATACACATGTATGTGTACAAAATCTATACAAAACATTTGTACTGATTGGATCTGTACTGCTGAGCAGAAGTGGAGGTGGTGTTATCTGTTCTGGGTGGATATAAGGAACTTCCAACAATTTGTCCAACAGACAAAGGCTTGAGTAGAAAATTAAGGCAGAATAGGTAATAACAATAGAAAATGGGGTTTTAAATAGTCATTAGTAAGTGACTTGCTCACCTGACCACCAAAACAATCTTTTTTTCACAGTAGTTATTTATATTCCCCTGTGAGTAATTTCAACATCTTCCATTACTTACACATTTTTTTCTCATTAAAATCTGGTATAGGAATAAATTCTGGATAAAATTTAAGCCTTTGGAACATTTTTCAAGCTCAGGTTTCTTCTACAGAGTCCATAGAGCACTGATAAGCTGTGATAATGAGGAAAGCAGGTCCTTTCCAGTTATTTACAACTGCCCTTATTCTAAATAACAATATTGTTTCTAAAAAAATGGGAGGCAAAGTAAGAAAATATAAAATAGATACAAAACATGAAATGTAGAGAAAACACAGACAAAAAAGAGAGGCATGTGAGGAAATAACAAATGTTCTTGTAATTGTATTCATTTGTAATCATGAGATGTAGGAATGCTAACTACTGAAAAAAAAAAGAGCCAGTGAAAGTCATAATTTTAGCAGTTCTCTTGCGGAGGTTGGGGAGAAAAAAACTTTCAACAAAACAGAGTCAAGCCTTGAGAAATTACATAGTTCAAATGACAATCTGGAGACAATAACTCCAGAAGAAATCATCCTGGGCAGGACGTACAATCTGTAAACAGACTGCAGTACAGCAGTCTGTTTAATATATATTAGATAAACAGATACAATCACTAAAATAAAAGACTACTTTGCCACTTTCAGAGACCCTTTGCAGATATCTACATTAAAGAACTGTGAAAATGTCTTCAAATTTTTTTAGTACAAATCACACAGTAAAGAACACACATACAAAAGGGATTTTAAAATATTTGGAGAGTCATAAAAAACAAACACTGAAAAAATAAGGGGGTTTTATATGAAAAGATGGTGACTTGAAAACAGAGGTAAAGGAATGCAAAACTGGTGTATTTCTTAATTGAAATCACAAATAGTTAATATTATTTCAGCTCTCTCAGTTAAAATTTTAAAAACTGTATGCTTTAGCTATAATAAAAACACTTCCTATATTTTTTGTTGTGATCACAGCTGTCTGAGTAAAATTTGCTTGTAATCTGTTACTGGTGTTTGAGAAGATGGCCATGCTTAAGGGTATTTTCTAAACCATATGCTGGCTAAAGCGTGTCAAAGTTCATCAGCTACAAACCCCATAAATACCTCAAGAAGTTCTTCTATTTTAGCATAGAGTCACTGGTAAAGAGATTTACAGGTTAAAATACCTCCTTACTCCAAAGTAGAGGATTGAGTTTTTTATAAGTGTTAACAACAATCAGGCTTGGCATAACTGACTGTACTTCGAAGGTTATCTATATGCAAACAGCATCAGTAATATTTCATGTCTTCCTGTATAGCCTGTGAGAGAAAGTTTGCTAGCTAACATGTCTTTCTTTAGAACAGCAACATGCTATAGCACGTAAAGTGGTGGTTGCAACACTGTTAGTCATTTTTACAACACAACAGTTTGGATTTAAAATCATTTCTATAACAGTAATAGATAATACACATGGAAAGCAACAATAGTAAAATGAAGATGTAGTCCAGACATCTGATCTTTACTAAATCCCCCTCTCTACCCCCAAAAAACCTAAATGCCTAGTATTTTAAATTACATTTTTTTCTCTTTTTTTTTTGTATTGTTTTATTATAATTGTTCCTACTATGATTATATTATTAGTTGACATCATAATAATTTATCTCAAGTCTCATATCGGTATAAGCTACAAAGCTAACTTACAGTGACATTTAAGCCTATACTGCCTATATTTTAATGAAAGATTAGTAAAATTAGGATAGTTTTTACAAAATACCAGAATTTATTGAAAGGGACTTATAGCCACTTTTGAAGATTCAGAATGATTTTTTTCCTAGGTTAGGTAGTTTATTCCAAATCAATACATAAAACCAATTGGAAAGTAAAAAACTGAGAGTAGGGTCTTTTCACTAAAAATGAGGCAGATATGACAAGTTGAATTCTTCTAGATTTAAAATCTTGGATTACACAGAATAGGCACAGCTTTTTGTTTTAATAAAGCACTTTCCTTTCAGTGATAAACACTTTCTAATAACTTTTTTTTGCACATTTATATTTAATTAATTTTTATTAAAATAGTAGTTTAATGATTTTTTAAATTTTTTTCCATTTTCATCTTAATGCAATTCAACACAGAGTAAGAACTAAATACAACTTCTGAAAATTAGAAGCATTAGAACTCACTGATAATATAAAATACAGAAATATTTTTTAAAAATTGTTAGGTTGTTTTTAGTATGTCTGTACCTTGACGTCCAAATGTACCAGAATTTATTAAAGTTTATATGTGGCTGTTCATCAGTTTAGCAATAAACCCTAGTGTTTCCTTGGTGGAGGAAAGGGGAGCAAAAACTAAAACCAAAGAAGGTGATGTGTGAATCAAAATTTGTGCCTGTACACTAATCTGTGGGTAAGCTGCTTAGATTAAGTCAGTCCCTGCTAGGTTCTATCTATTGTTGTTGTTTGACTATGATAGTGACACATATTTCAGCCTCTGTGAGGTAAATCCCAGGTACCCCTCTTGGCATATATAAAATAGTGTGCTATATTGCTCATTTTTCACTACTTTATTTCATATGGTAGATTTTATATATATATATATATATATATATATATATATATATACACCAAAAAAATCTGTTTAGTCTTAGTTTTTCAACAAATACAATTTGAATTCCATAAAGTGGCAGCACATGCTGCTACATATCACATTCAAATAATTCAAATTTTAGCAATCAGTCAAATATTCGTTTGACATACAGGCCTTTTTATGCTTGGTTGCAAGGCTCTATATAGAGACAACATTGCTTAGAGAAGGATATATGTGAGCAACAGGATAGTTGTCCTCAACTGTGACTAAAATCAGTTCCTGAGAATGAATTACTCCTTGGGCTTAAGACATCTGAAATGAAAGCTACTGTGTACACTGCCTGTTTTCCTGCATGGAATAGCCCAGATCTCTCTGAAAAGCTATGTTTGGATTATACTTTTTGCAAACCTTGGATTATACTCTTTTTGTTTCAAATGAGCCACACCCAGTTCTGAAGGCACAAAAGCTCTTTTTACTTTCACCCGAGGTAAAGCACTTTATGGAGCACTGTTTTTTCTTATTGCCATATGGGAAAATGCAGATGTATAGCACTATCTGTTAGTAATTTTTACAAAAGAGAAAACAGAGATTTTCCAGATGATGACTCAGCAAAGATCTAACAACACCTTAATTTTGAAAGATTTAATATACTTTCAGACTGGAGCATGGAAGAATTGGAGTTCAAATGAAATTTTATTAATACAAAAATAAATCTCTTTGACAGACCCACCCAACTTTATACTGCCTATCTGTATTCTGTGAAACTAGGACATGTAAGTAAAGTGGAATAGAATGGACTTGGTTTTATTCAGTGTGTTTCATATGTGAGTCTTTAGCTAATGGCATCTAAATGTGCATGTGAGAGCATCATCTGCCATCTTTTTCCAGTCTTCTAAAGGACTTGCCCGCACACATTTCTCATTGTGTCATTTAAATGCAGTTTTATTAAATAAAGGCAATGTAATGGTCTACTGACCATTTTACTTCTGTACATGTCAAAAAAAGATGTATTATAGTAATTAAATTGTACTTGTTGGGCTCAGTTAGTACCTATTTTTTTGAGCTGATGTAAAGGTATGTGAACAACACAGAAAAAACAAATGATAAAAAATGAGATAATTGGTTTATTCTAATTAATATAATTAGAGGATTTACCTCAACTGTGTCTCTGTTTTTTAAATGAATCTCTGTTACAAAGGAAATCAGCTCCAATCCCTCCATCAATTTCAAGACAACTGCCTTCTCCCTAGCCTGCCCATTTCCAGATTTTGTTCCCCTGGAACACACCAAGATGTGACACCTAAATCCTAGTCCTCACAACATATTTGTGATATCCAATTTATCCATTTGAGTGCTCAGGTCCATGTCTGGATGACTTTTTAACTTCTCCAGGAATGGAGACCCCACAGGTTCCTTGAACAACCTATCAATGCCTCAGCCACCTTCACAATGAAAACATGTTCTGAGAACCTCCCATATTTGTTTGCAACTGTTTCCTCGTGAATTCATGTAACTGATAAAGTAGAAGGCATAAACTTATGCTTCTCTAATGGGACTACATTTCTTAATTTAAATTATACTCTGATGTTGCTGTTGCAACTGCAAAGACAATGAATCCAAAACACATGATGCTTGATTTGGTGCAGAGATCTGAAAGCTTAATGGAGAAACTTGCAGTGAGAGATTTTTGGAAAACAAGGTAACTAAACATTTTAAGTTCTTAACAGTAAATTTAAAATATTTTGAACGTTTCTTTTCAAATTTGCTTTTCAACAGATGGCAGATCACAAGGAAGGCACTACCTTTTTGGCCAGCTTTTCAAACTCTTACCTTTATCAAATGCAAACTGGGCAATCTAATCAAGACCCCTGACTACCAGGGGAGAGCATTCAGCTAACTGCATCTGAAGTCATCAAAAAAATATTTGGTTAGAAAACATCAGGAAGCAGAGAACTGAGGTTGGCCCTCAGGCAGGGGAACAAGGGCACAGGGCCAATGGGCAGGCACTGACAAGAGAGGCAAGGGACATGGGCTGGGGTGGAGCGTTGAACTTGCAGCAGCCACTAAACAAGGGAGGAGTCCCCCTTGCAGCCCGCTCCCACTCAAATCTCTCCTGTTCTGGGGACACAAGACCTATAGCTGACCAGCTAGTCAGGGATCAGGGTCCGGTAGAAAACTTAAAGATTAATTTTACCTATAGTGAGAATAGAGAAATTAGTGACTAACAGAAATGTCTCATGATGTCACTCACAATTTTTTCTCCTCCTGGCAGAATTATATTTAAATTCACAAAGGTTTGCTATAAGTTTTGTTTACAAAATCTGGAATTGGAAATCTTTGCATAAGTGATACAACAAGAACAATTAGCAAGAAGGTGATAAAGTAGGCTGCTGACTGAGAGTAATATATAGGGGTCCTTATATCTATTTGTCTTTGTATTTTATTCCTGTTGACCACATTCAAAGGTATGTTGCCTCTCTGGTGTGGTATTTAGACTAGAAATACGACTTCTGCTTTCAGATGGTGCCTGCGTTTCCTTCCTATGTGCGGAAAATACTCCATATGAATTATATATATAAAAACATACATATATAACATATTTTTAATAACCACATATCCTCATTGATATAGAGAGTTTTCTAAAGAATAGTACTATAAAACTCCATAAACAGTATCACCCTTTGTTTAGAGACACATGAGGACCATCACTGGCAAAGTATGCATTTTGCCTTACATTAAAACAGTTGTGAGAGAGAAAAGGTAAATTTGGAGCTGTGTTTATATTCTCTCCCTTCAAAAATAATGAGTAAGTGATCAATAACTCAAAGACATACACAGAGGAAATATTTGTTATACTTTGCTTATGAACTTTTGAAACTACCACAACATATGAATTGATTCCAAGACCCTAAGAGGATTCTACGAGTGTTAGCCATGTATATCAATAACGAATATATCCAGAAGTGTAATAAACCAAATACGAAGGCAGCAATAAATAGCAATCATAAACCCCAGCTGTTTTCACCCAGGTCACCTGACTTTTCAAACATCAACTTTCTGGAAAACAGGTTTCAGAATTATTTTAAAAGCAAAGATAAGAATGCCTTTATATATACTAATACGCTTTGAACAATTGTTTGCAGACTAGAGTACTATAGTAATAAACTAGTTTATTAAGTAAGTAAGTATGCTCTCTTCAGGCAGTTCATCTCATCTGCATTTTAATTTTCCATTTGATTGTTCTATTAATACAGTAAATGTATTAGCCAGAATTCTACACTAGAAGGTAATTTCAGAATACTTAATTCACTAAATAAAGGCAATAGAATATAAAGAGTAGAATAGTAAAACTAGATGTTACCAAAACTGCTCTGGTTAAACTAAGAAAATATAGACCTTGAAGAACAGTGGTAATTACTATACCTGGCTCTGGCATGGTCTTTTCAATAAGCAGGCCACAAAGCACTATGCAAAGGAAGTCAGCATCATTACCTTTGCTTTTCAGATAAACAAAGTGGCTCAGAAAAAAAACATGACTAAGCACTTTAGACAAGGGAAATATTCTCTGGGATCAGAGGGACAATTATGCTGGCATCCTTATGACATATGCATTAAATCACACTGCTCATGGAGAACAGCAATGGAAATCTGACAAACAAGCCATGGCTTGCCTCACACATTTTTTAGTACTGAGTGTTCCTACCTGGTTCCCATAGTCTTTCTGCACCATAATCATAAGGTAAAGGCTCCTTGAGGGACATCAGTAAGGCACTTCCTAAGAACAGCTCTTCCCCAGGTTTTGGGGAAGGGTTATAAATTACTAAGCCAAACATAAAAGTTGTCTGCTTGCCCAGGATGCAACTCTCTCCTCTTGGCAAGCCCTGCACTTCTCCCTCGTTAACCACAAACTGCATGTTTCTTCCAGAAAACTGTATTACAGTAACACTAGCTGACCACTCACAGGGAAAATGATTTTCATGTGTCCACTCTAATCACAGTTGAATAACAATACTCTGTTTTTCTGTCATCCAATCAACTTTTACCTTATAGGAGATCAAAAGGGCCCTTCTCAGTCATCACAGCAACAAACACCAACTTGTTAGAAAAGCAGCGGTCCAGAGTGATATCCCTTGCTTATCTTAGCACACCTGAGACAACTGTAGCAGTTGTTGCTTTCTTGACACTTACAGGGAAATGGTAAGATTTTAAGGAACATTCACTGAAGAAACTACCTTCTCCATTGACTTAAAAACTTAATCACGAAGTAACATATGAATAAGTTGCAGCAAATTCATGTACCTTAGCAGAGGTATATAATCCATTTCAATTATCTCTGCATGGATACAGAAGGCAAATAAAAACAAATGTAAAAGAGGAAGAGTAGATAGGTAAAATGAGAAATAATTATTATTTTGGGGGAATAATAACAGAGAAATTGTCTATAATGACAGAAATCTTACCCTGATGACTAGTTAATATTCTCTTATTCTATCACTGATACTTGCCATATACAGTTTTACATGTTATTTTATGATAAAGACCATAAAAATTAAACCAGCCAGTACTAAATTGCACATGGAACATATTCCACTTAGGAAAACTGTCTGGTGTATTAATTGCAATGTTATTTAATGCGAGGTGTATTTCTGTATTTATCGCTTTAAGAATGGGAAAGGAAAACCAGGCCCTCAGAAATACCCAGCTCGCTAAATCAAGGGGTCTCAGTGGAATTCAGGCCAGCTGTACACATCATCATGGCTCAGGCACAGTGTGTATCTTGGTCAGATTTAGTAATACTGCATGACAATTTTGCTGATAAGCACGTAGGCTAATAATGAATTTCTTACTATAAGGCCACTCTAATTAATAAGATAATAATGAGATAATATGTTGTCTGATTTGATTAATTGTTCTTGAAAAAAGTAATTTTCCCTCTTATTTTCAACCTCTCTACTTCATAAAGTAATTCTTCATATGCAAAGGGTTTCAGTAATATTAATATAATTTTTTCTGACTTGGACTTCAAAAAAATCTAAAGCTATTAGGTGCCCAGTGTACTTTAGCCAATTCTGAAGCACTCAGATTCAGTCTTTGACAAGTTAAACCCAGAATAGCATGTAAAATTAATTGAAATTCCCAGAAAAAGTATTTGAAGTCATCATCCACCAATTGCTAGAGCAGAGTATTTGTATATGATCATGTCATTATCTCTTTGTTTTGTGTGAAAAAGTATTTCATTTATGTGACTTTAACCTGTTACATTATGACAAATCTCTGGTTCTTTACAAAAAAGTCACTTCATGACAAAAAGATATCTTCAGTCACTGCTGACAAAACGGTGAGATTCCACTTGGAATTCCATTTTAAGCAGACATAGCAAACTAGAGAATTATTGCTCATTTTCATTCTTGACTTTCTTCGAGGCTTCAGGGAATACATTTAGTCATAGTCATCTGCTGTTAATAGGATATTAGTGCCTCATTTTTCTCAAACATGCATACTCTGTCTCTGCTCTCACAGTGTTTTCCTGCACAGTCCTATGCAGTTGCAACAACTCACTTCTCACCAGCTACCATACCACAGAAATAAATAATCTTCCTGTGCAGCAGTGCCATCAAAAGTCAAATTCAGCTAAGCCTTAGAGCAGCCTTCAAATTCCTGGAATGATTTTTCAAAGGCAAATTGTTGTGCCTGTCTTTTTGGCTCTCAGTAAGTCTGAAATTTCTTTTAAGCTATAAATTTATTGGTTTAGTTTAAATATATGCCACCTCCAAAATGGATGTAATCATGACCAGGGAAAAAAGTTGCATAAGGTATTCTTATTATTTGTGGTAGACAAAGAGCATGGGTTATATACTAATGAACAATAATTAACATGATTAGGTACAGGCTTGACAAGAAAACCAAGGCATCTCTGATGCTACTGTTGTGTAGATCACTGTGCTGACCTTTTTTCCTACAACCTTGACATTTTCTGTATACTAGCTGATTTCTCCTCCCTGATTCCTGCCTGGAAACTGAAGAGATCCTACTGCAATCAACTCAGTGCTCCTGCAGCAAGGAGTAGATTTTTGTACTCCTTTTTCCTGCACTTTTTCTTCCTTTGCCTGTAATGCTTCTCTTTTCCTGACAGGAACAAGTGTGAAGTGAGTGAAGGGGCCCTGTGAGAGAAAGAGCTGTGCTGAGATGTAGCCACAACTTGTATCTTTGATATTAGAAACTTTAACATTTAAGGACATCACCAGAACACAGTCTTCCCACCAACAAATACCAAGGTGTTAAAAAATAGGAATCCAGGGTGATGTTCCCAGACAAAGCCTTAATAATTAGTATTTACTGCTGAACCTCATGTGAACTGAAGTAAACTCACTAGTCAGACATTTTTTTTCCTCTTTAAATATATATAATTACATATATATAATAATTTCTTTACAAAAAGTGATTACCTTTTTAAAGATAAAAGGCAACTTGCATATTCCATATCCAGACTTAGCTATTCCTGAGTTTCAGTCTAATCTTAGACTTCATGTAATGCTGAAGAAACAAAAGTGATAACAAAATGTACTAAATAAATTAAATGATTGAAGGTGAGGAAAAATATAAGCTAACCGTGAAAGATACATAGTGCATATTTCTTAATTGGAAATATCTGGCAAAAAGCTCCACAATTCCTGTATCCAAGAACTTAGAAAACATGGATAAAATAGTTGTAATATCTGTAAATAGCTACATAATAAACTGAGGGCTGAGGTCACTTGGCTTGTTCAGCCTGGAGAAGAGGAGACTGAAGGGAGACATTGCAGACTACAAATTGCTCATGAGGGGAAGTGGAGGAGCAGGCTCTGATCTTTTCTCTCTCTTGATCAGTGATAAGACCCAAGAGAATGGCATGAAGCTGTATCAGGGGAAGGTTAGTTTGGATATTAGGAAAAGGTTCTTCACCTTTGGTTGTTGGGCACTGGAACAGGCTCCCCAAGGAAGTGGTTACAACACCAAACCTGACTGAGTTCAAGAAGCATTTGGCCAATGCTCTCAGGCATATGGTGTGATTCTTGGGGTTGTCCGGTGCAAGGCCAGGAGCTGGACTTTGGTGGATCCCTTCCAACTCAGGATATTCTGCGATTCTGTGATAAACAGTTGCAAGTATCCTCTTAAAGACTACAAGCGGTGCTTGGTCTCTCTCCAGATTAATCCGCAGTTTGAGTGCTAAACTCCATTAAGTCTTCCAGAATAATCTGTCTGGATGTCATACATAACAGCACATCCATACTTCATTCCCCATTCTTCCCTTCACATGACAGTGAAAAAAGATTTGTCAAGGGACTTGTTAAAGACATAAACGTATTTAAGCATTGTTTGAAAGACCATACATGAGTCCTAAACTTTATACAGGCTTCTTCTGCAAGGCACAGAAAACTTAGAGTTTAACAGTTCAAAACTCCTGTTGAGGATGAACAGCATGAAAAATTTCCATACAATCCTTGTTACTTTGTTGTGACACATCTGAATAAATCCAGTGGACTAGAAAAGCCACACAAAAATTCCCATAACAGGTATAATTCTAGCCTTGACTTTTTAAAAGACTTCAGTCATTCTTGGCTCTTCCAGAAAGTCCTTCAGAAGCACTAGGCACTAAAGACCCATAGAATGACATGTAAACCAAAGCTGTCTTTTCCTATTTGTCTTAGTAAAGCCATTTCAGAAAAAAAAAAAAAAGGGGTTTTTTGAAGGAGAGGTTGGAGCTGTCACTGATACACACAGTGGTATTTTCCCTTCAAGGCTGCTTTTGCTATTAATGTATCTAAAGTTATCTAGGTGATTATATAACCAAAAAGATTGTACCAAGGCTTTGGAGGTCTGCCACAAGGGAAAAAAGAAATGCATTTTCCAGAGATGCATCAGGGCTAGCCATCTGAAATAGTACATTGTGCACAGAAGTCACAAGGTTAAACTGCCAGCATTTTTCCTTTCTTCTCTCTCCCTTTATTCCCCTCTTAATTTAAAGTGAAAAAGGTCAGTTTGAAATGGTTGCTAAATCCAAACCCAGATGCTAAATTTCCCTGACTAGAGCAGCTGGCAGACTTGAGCTACTGGCAGTCCTCACCACTTCTGGAGAGATAACTCCATAAATTCAAGGGTAAAACCATATCTGTGATGTAGCAGCTTTTGTTTGGCCTGGATTATTCTTTGTTCTCAGAAGAAGAAGAGAAAAAAACTAAAAAAGGTTCTGAAAGCTTCCCTTGCTCTACCTTGCATAAATTTGATATTTCTAACTTACTATATTAACAACAAGTTCTTCTAACATGAAGGAATATTAAATATATAAATATATATATCTCCCAAGAAATTGTGAACACAACTTTAGTGCTGAATGGTGCCATGTTCATTTGGCAGACACTCACTAGTGGGTATCCCCAGGGCTCAGTGTTTGTCCCAGTTCTGTTTAATATCCTTTTTGATGATAGAGGATTGAGTGTACCCTCATTAATTTTGCAGGTGACAACAAGGTGGGTGGCAGTGCTGTACTGCTGGAGGACAGGAAGGCTCTGTAGAGGTATCTGGACAGAGTGGATCTACAGGCCAAGGCTAAATGTATGAGGTTCAACAAGTCCAAGTGGCAGGTCCTGAACTTGGGTCACAACAACCCTGTGCAGTGTTACAGGCTTGGGGAAGAGTGGATGGAAAGCTGCCCATGACTTCCTTCTACCTTTTTTAGGTATCATGGGAAGCTAAAAGTTGTCAGAAGACAGAAAACCCTGATACCTGTCTGCCATGGTGTAATGAAATCAATAGATCAGAATTCAAAGGGCTCGCTATTAACGGGCACAAGACCATGTACAGAGGTAACACCCCTTTAAAAGGACAGTCTACAATGATAGTCTACTCCACTCTATTCACTCACATCTTGAAAACATACCAGTCTGATTTCATGCTACATACAAATGGAGAAATTAATTTCTCTAAGGAAGAGGGGGTTTTCCTGTATTTTTGGGCTATTTCTCTAATGAAGGAGGAAGTTTATGTGATAGCACTATTTACCCATACGTCAGCTTTCTCCAAAGATTTTTTACTCCCTTGGCCAATTTCAATATATTTGACTGAAGCAAAAGTCTCTGGGATTGAGAAACAGAGAGAAGGCAGAGAACTGAATTAATGTCTTAAGAGAAAGGGAAGGGAACAGGAAGGGGAAGGGAGAGTGTGAGCTCTGTGACTCTCCATCTCATTGCAGGCAGGGCAGGCGGTGAGCATCACCCAGCGAGATCCCCTGTAGCACAGATTCAGGCACAGGACCTGCGGCCGACAGTAAAGCTGTACAGGGAAGGCAACTTGCCAGGAAGGAGGAGAAATAATAACAGCAGCGGCAGAAAGCATAACAAGAGGAGGTGTAGGTATGCTGAGAACGGTTGAAGGAGGACATAACAGGTGGCTGGAGTTATAAGGAGGAAAGCAGTGGTCAGGAGACAAATCCAAAGAAAGTCTTTCATTCAGCTGCTCTATGAAATTATTGGGTTTTGGGGAAGGCGAGGAGGGGACCCTCGAGCTGACCAGCCAATAGACAGGACGTTTGTCTCTTAAGGAATTAACAGATGAGGATTAGGAGCACAGGAAGTTTACCACAGAATTGAAAAGAATTTAGGAGAAGTCTTGCTGGATAAATTGTTCCTTGTCTGCAGAACCTACTCATTATTCCACTGATGTTCTCTGCAGAAACAAACCAATTGCAGCCCCTGCTCAAGCACACAAAAACATAATTAATCTTTTCTTTTTCCAATTGCCTTCTTCTCTGATGAACAGAACTATCACCTCTGGATAAAGAAGAGGGATTTTCTGAAATATGTCCTTGAGGTAATAAATGTCATCCTCTCCAAAAAGTAATCTCACCTCAAGATAACTAAATCTTTTTTCCATTTATCAAGTATCAGAGAGATAACTATCCTTACTTGCTATTTAAATTCCTCTGCAGAAATTGAATTCTTGCCTCACAAATAAAGATTGTTGCAATTATTTTCTCAAACACTAAGCAACATTCCTGTTAAAAAAAAAAAAAAAAAAAAAAAAAAGAGCAGTAGGGCTTTAGTGGAATGGTATCATCTGCAGACTGGGAAACAAAGGCATTTGTGTGTGTATTCTATGCTCTAAAACCAGCTCAGGTGTAATTTCCTTTTTTTTTGGAGGAAAGGGAAGGAAAAATTTTCCCATTAACTGAATGTTACTTAACAACAAATTTTGAATGGGGTTCTCAGGTCTGCCAAAATTCAGATAAAATAAAACAGGCTTATTTATAGCTCTGGTCTGCATTTTCATGTCATAGGTGCTTACATGTGAGGAATTTGCATCACATATACATTCCTCTCAAACAAAGCACAGGTTTCATTCCACTACAAAACTCCACACAAAAAAATCGAAGTGACTGGAGTTACAAAAACACTGTGGTTGTCTGAGCACCACAAATCCATCTTTCTGTGACAGGAAACAAAGCAAGAGAATTCTTTCCTTACTCTACAGTTAGTTGTTTTAGAGAAAACAGTGATAAATCATCTCTAATTCAACTGACATAAATCATTAAAAACAATCTATGTTCATTGTCTGAAGACTCAACAACAGATTTGCTTCAGAACATGCTGTCTCAGAAAAATATAAATAAAAAGTATGTGTGTTTCTGGCATATATTTGTCAATCCACTTTTCTTGAATGCTATGAAAGAGTTCTTTGTTTTATTAAGATCAAAGCTTGATATAACTTCATACTTATAACCTTCTACAAAACAGAAACAATGGCCACAGAATTTTTCTTTTTTTTCCTGTTTATTCAGCTTTATTAGTGTTTAAGTTATCATTTTAAACCATACCTTTTACAAATAAGGTAGCAATTGATGAAGGCACCATATGAATTGATCAAAATCCCCTTTATTTTTGATTCTCCATTCCTTCCTCTTTTCCCCCTTTTGTTTTAATTATCTCAAAGTCTGAAAGGAACATAAGTTCCCCCCGGAAGTCACAAGTTGTTCACACAAGCCTGTTTCAGAGCTGGCAAAGGCTTGGTCTACTTAGGCCACACAGCGTTTCACAGTAGAGAAAGACTTTCCCAGATGTAGACAGGAAAGCCTGGCTTTTCTGAATATATGTCTACACCTCATGTCCCCTGTTTTAAAATGATGCTGTCATATTTTCCACTTGGTTGCATAACTGCATTTGAGAAAAAGTATTAAATTATTTCTATAATGATGATAACAGCTATACCAGTTGCCTTACAGAGATTATGAGATTATATGGTAACAAAATAGATGTGACAAGGCATTCCAGGAAGGATGTCTCTTCCCTCATACAAAGAGAGGATCATAACTGGGTAGGTCTGACAGTAGGTCGTTATTCTATTTATATTCTCTAGCAGTTCTAAGATGTGACTGGTATTTAATTTTATTTGAGCTAAAAAATAAGATGATCACACATATCTCATCAGTAACATCTGTCTGATTCTTCAGGTGTGCTAAAATTGTGAGCTTTTTTCAGGCTTCTAGGACAGTTTTTTGTGGGTTCATAGGTGGGGTTTTTTTCTGTTTTGCATACATTACCATTATCTCAAACAACATATTTGCTTCGTCTCTGAAGTTTCAGTCAGCTCCTGCAGCAATATCAGCAAGTGCTTATAATAAGCTTTTGGAAAACATAATGAGGAGGATGATTTCTCTTCAGTTCTTCTTGGCTCAGTGCTAGAACACAACAATAGGATGTCGTTAGAATAAAAGTTTGAATCAGGACGTCTCATTTGTTTCCTTTTATTAGTGTTTGGGGAGCAGAGGGTTGTTGTGACAGCTGGTCAGTACTGATTCAATTATATGCTCCATTCTCTGAACTTCAGTTCAAGATGTCCTTTGGCAAGCTGAGCAACTGCTTGATGATAGATTTAATAGCTAGGATTTGATAGAGTATGCAAAGGACATGACTGATTTTGATAAATTTGTCATGCAGCATGCCTTTGAAGGTGCACTACAAGCAGTGGAACATCTATTTCACCAAAGGTTCCCATTAAGTTTAGTTCTCCTCTCTCTCACGTAATGAAAGGGGTCTGTAACACATGCGCATACCTCTCAGCATGTGAAATTTTGTAGGCCAAAAGGAGAGGAAAACAAGGCCCACAGGTGCTAAGGACTCAGAGATGGATCTGTCCTGATGTAATGGTCACATCTCAAGAGAGGGAACTCATAAAGGAGCATTTCTCTGAGAATGCCACATCAGACCTGCAATTGTACAGACAAAGTCACAAAGGGCGCCTCAAAGAGCTCCAGTAATATCACTGAGATCAGACGCCTTAGGATGTTTAGGGTGGGTGAGCTCTCCCATTTCCATATCTGAGAATGCTGAACTGTGCAGGAAAATAACTTTTTTCAGCCTTTAGAGTACAGCGAAGCTTGGCTGAGAGGACTCCTGCCCATCTCAGTCTTCTGAAAAATGAAGGCAATGGAACAAATCATGAGTTAAACTGATACCTGCAACAGACAAGAGATCTTGCCAATATTTTGCAGTCTAGGCCTATCATTAGCCTTTCACTGGTCTCCCTGAACAGTCATGTGAGTTGAAGGAAGGATGGCTACCAGGCGAACTTTCTCTGCAGAAAAACACTTCCAATGCAACAAAGTCCAACTTGCATAGCTGGGATACTCAAGCCTTGTCTATTCTGCCAGATTTTCCTGATTGAATAAATGTTTTGGATCAGAGACACTTGCTGTCTTTTTAGATACTTTTTACAAGCATCCTAGAAATCTACTTTTTGAGAAATATGATCCTCATACAGATTTTCATGGAAATATGCTGTAAGCATTAGTAGAGCAAAATTGTTTCATTAAAAATCTTCAAGCAAGAGAAAACATCATTACAGATTATCAAGCTATGTGTGAAAAAATACAAAATTATTCTATTTTGCCTTCCTTTCAGGACAGAGGCAACTTAGTGATGCTATTATGCTTAGCAGTGTTACATGAAAGTAAATCTCTTAATTCTTAGTTTTCCAGAGAAGAGAAATAATATAGAAGTTATAGTACAACTGTAGTAACGAGTGTACTAACTATACTGTACTATAGCTAGAGTAGCAAGTGTAGAAAAAAGTACACTCATTGTGTATAGCAATAATTACCTAAGACTGATAGATCATCCCTAGAGGTGTATAAGGAAAGACAGAATGCGGCACTTAGTGTTTGGTCATGGACTGGACTCGATGATCTCAGAGGTCTTCTCCGACATAATTGATTCTGTGATTCTGCAATCTTTTTCTGACAGTATTAATTAATAATAAAATTTTATTTTACTGTAGCATGACAAAAAGTTTAAGGGAAATAGGCATCACAGTGCTAGAAGGTTGCAAAAGAATTTTGCTACCATGAGCTCATAACTTTACTAGACAGATATTTGGAACATATCATTCTAAACTAATTGATACCCAAAGGTTATTTGCTCATTACAGTGAGATTTCTTGGGAAGGTTGACTTACTGAGAGAAAATTACTGTGTATTTTGACTAAATCACACTCATTGGTTGTGTACTAATAGATAAATTTGAAAAATGGTAAATAACTAATACAACTGAATAAGCATGGTAAATTTTGATATCTAACGTACCTCATCCCAGCATTTTGTCAATTGTTATTTAAATATACTTTATTATGATCATGTCTTATGGAAGGAGTTAGGAGTATTTTTAGGAGGAGATCTGCCAGAAAATGCCAGTTTTTCAAAACATTTTTTTCATATACAAATTTTAAATTCTTGTCCCAAAGTATTTCTAAAAGTCAGGATAGAAAAAGATACCACAGGGAAATCTAACTCAACTGTTGTGAAAATACTAGTTTTCTTCTTAAACAAATGCTCAGATTCTCTATTTTTGTTAAGCTTCTGTATTTTCAGAATATTCCGGTTTACTGCTCTTATTTTCTTACATAAAATTACCTTTTTAGCTGGTGTACCTCAGTGTTACACTAATAGCATTTTCTTATATTCAGCTTTATATAACTTTGATTTTTCTATATACAAAATTATTTCTCTGGAATGGTTAAAATCTTATCAAAATGTCTCTTTAATCACTGCTGTTTAGTTCATTATTTTTGTGTCACTCTGATGACTCCTCAGGGAAAGCAACACCTGTCAGATGTTCACTTTTATAGAATGTACTTTGTGTAATATTGCAGACATTAATTTTTAAAGTGAGACAATAGCGTTTCATCTCAGTATTTTCTGCTTTATAAGTAGAAGACTTCATCTAAAGTTTCTACTTCATCATACCTAGTTTTGAACTACTGTGATATTGAAGAAAAAGTTATGAAATGGTCAAGTAAATAGAAGAAATTTTCCAGTGGAATAATTATTTATAATAATCCTTTCAGTAATACAGGGCACATGCCTTCTTTAGGGAAATAACCCTTTTAAACAAACTGTTTCATTTACTTGAGATCTGATTTAAATTTTACCTAGAAAGTTGAAGGAATGTTTTCCAGTGTACAAAACTTTGAGACTAAGTAAACTGTCTCCACACTGCATGGGTAATATGTTTCTCCTGTTAAATTTTGTGCTTAGGATGTGGCCAAAGGAAGTGAAGTGGCTGGAACTCACAGAAATGAAGCCATCAACAGAGCCCTTGAGCATGCTATTGCGCTACTTGAGAGCAGTGCTGCTTACAGGCATACTGTCTCAAGCAGTAAAAACAACCAGGAAAACTTCCTCAAAGGAGGTTGTATCAAATGTTCTCAGCAAAAAGTTTAGCTTCTAAACACAGCTGATCTGCTAAAAGGAAATCAGTCTGCTTGCACCAGAAGCAGGGAGAGAGTAGCAGGTTTACTTCTTCACTGGTTCTGTACTTGTGGCTAGTAATACCATAAATAGATGCAAATGCTCTCATATTCAATACTAAAGCCATAGTTTGAAAAGGACATGACCCCAAAATAACGTTCCACATTATTTGCACTTTGCAAGAAGTTTGTGTAATGAAAACCTTATATGTATCCATTCATCTGCTGATTCACACAACTACTCAGTGACCATTATAGGCTCCTGCTTCTCCCTGCACAGACCGGCTTCTGAGGCAATGTGTTGGTGATGAGATGGGCAGGCATTACTGCTTATTTCTCTATGCCTTTGTTTGGATGTTATGAGAGATGGAGTTCTCTGCATTTCTAGTACTTGGGAGAAATGTAACTACATGGGCACACCACAGGTGGAGAAGAAGATCAGGTGATGAATTTTTCCCCTCTGATACATCACTAGATCTCAAGAAGTTAGGAACATTTTCTTGTGCTTAGAGTAGAGGGTGAATATAATCTGTTTGTCCTCATAGTGCTACAGATCTGTCAAGCCTTAGGTATTATTTCTCATTCTGATATATTTAGACTATAGCTCATGCTCTCCAAATATTTTTTGTGCATGCATTGACAGCATTGTTTCTTGGTCTCTGGGCCCCCTGGTGTTATATATGATAAATTGACAGATACAGATACAGATACAGATATTTCATATTTGCTAGCTCTTTCACAAGTACCGATGTTACAGGAAGCTAGGCTAATTTTTTTTTTACCATAAAATCTGTTTTATTTTCTTTAAAAATGAAAGCTGTGATCCTTTTATGACTGCAAGCATCCAGAGAAATGGGGATTTAAGAGAAAAACCTTAACACAATGTCAATGAAAATATATTCAGAGCCCTCCTTTGTCAAAGGTTGCAATAGGACAATGGTAGCACTCTGTTGGGAAGCATTGTGCGGTTTTTACACTATCTTTGATGTTATGAAAAAGCATGTTTCCTCTTAAGGTTCCTAACCCATAGCATAACTTCAGCCTTCTGTGTTCTAGATCCCAAATGATGATATATAAGGTATGCAAAACTTGAGGGTAACATCATTCTTTCATAATCACAATCAGCTGACAGTAATAGAATAAAACTCATGAGATGGTAGAATAATTTTAAAAAAAAAATTAATCAAGTTGCTGGATTTCACTAAAGAGTATCTTTGATGCAGCATATGTGTTGGGAGGGGAGTTGATAACCTCTTGGAATTTATAAAGAATTGTATTTCTTGTTCTGATTCTTACAAAAAGCCTTCAAAGACACATGGAAAGATATTCCTTCTGTAATGCATGTTTTACTACACAAGCTTGTTCAGAAGTCCATATAAGTATATCCTCACAAACTCTCACACAAGGAACTAAATCACACAACTTCGATTCATTTAAACTTTCAGAAATTTAACTTAATTTAATAATTTTTGTATTAGTAAATGAATACTAACAGCTTCATGGTGATCTCAGCTGCTCTGCCCACAGTCTGTACCAAATCTGATGCTTGGAAACTGTATAACCAAAACTGCCATCTCTTTCACACACCATACACACACACTCAACAGAATATGGTTTATGAAGATCTTTTGCTTACATAAGTACAAATCAAGGATTCAGCTAACCATTCAACAAAAGAAATTATTCCTATTACAGTCATTGCTTCAGTCAAATCTGATAATGAAGGATTTAACCTGTTATAGAGACAGAAAAATATTCTACACTTGCCCTTAAGTCTTTTTCTTCAAAAACAACACTCAACTACTGAGGTATACTCCTTTCCAAAAAACACTGCATCATGTCTGTTGAAGAGGAAAATAACCTTTGCTGTGAAACACATTTTCTTTACAAGCTTTTGCTCTCAAAATAATTTGTTGCTGCTAAATTCCTCCAAAATGTTCTGAAACAAGTATGTAAAATATCCACTGTAATTGCTTGAAGCAATACATGAGACCTAATTGAGATTAAAAATTGGAAGAATATCGAGCAAAATGCAGAAAATATTAAAATCTCTAAGTTCAGAGTTTTTCACAGGCTGAAGGACTCTAGAAATTAGAATTAGTAGCTTACGATTGCATGAAGTACTAAGTTTTTGCAATAATTCATGCTCAAATAAAATTGAAAAAGGACAGTAGAAAAAGAGCGTTGAGTAAAACATTTCTGTTTTCTCAAGAAAGGATGACCACCAGTTGTAGCCATACAATGTGAGCAGGATTCCTAATTGGTGTTACTTTTTCCATGTTTTCTCTGTAACCATATTGAATGTCCAAATTAGTAAGTGAATAAAGTTTTCTTAATTCTAACAGGAGATTATTAATACAATATATGAAATACTGTCTCTGTCTCTAAACAGTGTTTGGGCCAAGTTTAGATAATTGATCATTGTGGATTTTGTGGGTAGAAAGTTAACCTTTGGACTTTACTCTGAGACATTTGAGTGAAAAGTGAGTGTAATATTGCCTGGATGGCTACATATGACAGTGGGTTGTTGTCTCAGTAAGTCCATCTCAGCTACTTCATTTTCAAAATGACAGAAATGGTAGTGACTCACTTTTACATGTGGGGCGTATGTGTAGTAGAAATAGCTGTATTTTCTAAAATGAAACTTCTTCATAGAGAGAGATTAAGTGTACTTCTGTACACTGAAAAATTTTCCTATCTCTGTAGCAGACGTTTATGACTTCACATGGAGAAATGGAGAAGAATATCATGCTTTAACTATAATACAATTTGGAAAGCTGGGTTTATAAAGGATACTGTGCCTTCCAAGAACAACAGTTTTACCTTCCTACTTTCTCATTTTTTTGATAGGAGCAAGCCCAAAAATTAGGGCTTTCCCCTAAGTCTCCCTCCTTAATCCATCTCTTTTTCCCCATAACTTACCTTCATGAGGCAGGAGTTATATGCTTATAGCCCTTCATCTTTGATACAGCAACATTCAGTTTTGCTTGTACTGTTGAGAAGACACAAGCCAAACCTGAAAAGCAGTAAGAGCTTGACAGATCTAGTTTGGGTGCATATGTAAAGCACTGTGAGAGTAAGAGAGGGAGAGCCACTTCAACAACTACCCATAGGACTTGGAGGAACTAGAATAGGACTTCTCTAATTTCATGCTCAGAAGAGTCTTCACCCAAGATCCCTCGTAGAACCAATGCTGCATAATGACCTGCCATGAAGACACACATTTAACTCTCTCTCTCTCGAAGTGCAAGCAGCTCCTGCTTGAAACAGCAGCTACGGATTTTGTTACACACAGCTTTCACAATTTCAGATATTTCTGAATGTGGGAAACAGGGAGACAGGAGGTTAGGTGAAAAAAACTGGAGAAAAATAGACTTTTTGGACACAATGCAGCTTTACAGAGAGAATTTGGTTTTGTAGAGATGGACAAATAACTTCCCAGTCTCCAATACATGTAACTTCAAAATTGCAGCCAAAGATTAGAATGCCTTCCCTAGTTCATCAAACATAAAATTCCAGACTATATCAAAGTACAGGAAATGTAACAGTTACTTCAACATTTTCCAGTGAAAAGACATTAGAGTTCCCTCATTTTATTTCTCTGTTTTTACATCATTTCATCATGCAAAGTCTCAGCAGGAGTATTCAGTATTCTTCTAGCCAGTGGATTAGCTGTACTAGGTGAGACATTCATTCTATCATGATTGAGGGGAAATTATTATATTAACAGGAAGACAATCAAAAGAAACAAAAAAAACCCCACTTATAATTTCTGAAAAAAAAAAACAACAACTTAGGTTTAGCAATAGCGTTGATAGTAAGTACTTCTCTTTTAGAGAAGATTAAACAGTTAAATGCCTTACCACATTTGAAAACAGGACCTGGACATCTAGCTGACTAAAATACATAAGGAAATTGTACACAGGCTTAAACTAGGCAACCAGTATATTTATTTGTTTGTTTGTTTGTTTGTTTATTGTAATTGACATGCTTCTCAGAACCATTTTAAAACATACACCTCTTGGGTTTTGACTGAAATTTTGTGTATAGCATTGTTGTGGGCCCATTGATCATTATTTTTGTTCTATTGCTCCCACCTGAAAAGAATGAGCCTGTAATTGAAAAGGTAAATTTAGCATTTATATTGGTAATAACATGGTTTCATTGCCATTCTCCCCAAAAAGAATTTGAACATTGTGGTGAACCATATCTCATTGATAAGTGAATGGAAAAGTAAAGCTTTCTCATTACCAGGTCCCCATGAGCCAAGTAATTTTTTCGTTGAGCAGAGCCTTCTGTTGTGCTGTAACAATTACTTTTGCTCCCAGATATGATAACTCTTTGAAGCGGTACTGGGAGACGCACATGATCTGCATTAGCAGGGGAGTAACACAGTGTTGGCTGATAAACTAATCTCATTTGCTGTGCACCTGATATTTTATTGTGGAGGTTTTCTTCTTCTAATGGTGAAAGCCATGGACTCTGAATTGAATAATTTAACTCAGTAGAATAAATTACTTAAATACAAGATTCAGTTTGAGATTATAAATTTCTTTTTGAAACTTCTCTTGAAAGCATAATGCTTTAGCACTTTTTAGCTAGCTAGAGATTAGAGGAATTTGAATAGAGTCATGTTATGCCAGCAGGTTTGTATGTATGTTATTCCAGGACACCTTTTCAGACTAAAAACTTTCAGTAAGCTCCTGAATCACACTGTGATTAGAGGGATGGTATGGATAAGTGCCACAGCAAGGCAGTGAAACTGTCTTCATTTATCATAAATTACAACTAGCATTTGAAAATAAAACACATGAAATACTAGCTGGAGGGTTCATTCTGAGAAATTATTAATATCATAAAGTCAACAAAATTACAGACTGTCACAAAGTGGGTTTGCTACTTTTCAGTACTCTGTGTGCAGGGTAAATGCATATATTTATACCTAAACTGGCAAAACAATCTAATCTGTACCTTTAGCTATGGGTTTAGGGAGGTATTTTCTGAAGTAGCATGGATTTTAAAATATCTTGTTGGTTAGTATTATACTTGAGTGTTTTTTGGGTTTTTTTTGACCAACCTGTACTTGTGATTAATAAAATCCCTTATTGTTGTGTAAAGTAACAGTCTCTTTATACAGTTGTACCAGGGGACCCAGGTATCTCATGCGTTCAGACTCAAGTAATACACATTGTAGGACATGTAGAAAAAAATTAAAAAGTAAATTTAAAACTTCTATGTACTCATATTCAAACAAAAACTCCATTCAGATTCCAGTACGAATCTTTGTTTTTCTGAGACATCCTCTATTTTATTTGTTGTACAGGTAAAAGTGGGCCCCCTGACTTCAGACATTGATCAAAATGCCAATATACTTGATGTCAAAAACTTGTGCCCTGAATATTAAATAAAATGGTCCCGACAAAAAAGGGAGGAGAAGATTATACTTCTGTACAACTCCATGGTTCTTTTCCTGGAGAAAATGAATAAAAAAGAAAAACATGCTATGCACACAGTGCTCATCTCTGATACCTTTATCTGCTCAAAGATGGACTCAGTCTCTCACTAGTCATGGTTATCTAGCCTGCAAAACACCACTGTATGAATGCCCTAACTTAGGTACCAATGTAGTGTGACAAGAAAGAACAGACAGCCTGACAGCTGCACCAAATGTGGTCTGAATATAGTTTGAAAATACCACTTGTGTTACCAGAGTCCTCTAATCAAGGTTTAGGTGCTGATGATTGTTCTCTTTGCCCACTCTGAGTTTTCAAATGGCATTACTGACATTCCTACTCCTGTTTAAGAACTGTATGTTACTAGTAGCTGTCTAGTGAACGCTGCTAAATCAGGCACTGTCATCATACTCCATGTGCCACTTCCATCAAACTATATATACTAGACACTGATGCAACCCTTTACAGTTGGACTTATCGAGAAAGAACTCTTCTTTTTGAAGAAATTCCTCTGTGGGTTTCTCTCCAGGTTTCCCAGGAAAAAACAAATTTCTTAATCTCATTTAGGAATCGTTGTGGCTTACCAGGAGACATCAGTGTGATGTCCCCTCTGCAAGTATGCACAGACATTAAGTATGCAGGTAAATGGATTAAAGATTAATTTATCCTTCCCTAACAACCAGTGAAAATTCTCTGCAAACTCACAGAAAGACATATTAGCAATCTGTTTTCAGATGATAATTGCAATTAAACTTTATTTCACTTGCTTCAGGTAAAAATCATCATCTTCAAGGGAAATGCAGGCAGAAGCACCTTACCACCCAAAAGGCTTTTAAGCACAGAAGAAGAATCCTACTAGAGAAGTTGCACTATGAGAACAGTTACAATATTAAATTGCTCACAGGCAGGTAAAAGACATCACACCTACAGATATGGACAAAGGTACTAATGTCCATGTGATTTCCGTAGTACTCTTAATTAGCTTGGAAGGCACACCAAACTGACAAGATGACTGCAAAAGAATAACTTTTCTACCCAAAGTATATAGTCTTTGGAAAAACTGCCCAATTCAAGGTTTTCACCTGCCTTTAATAAACTCAGTGAGCTGTTTAAAAGTAAATCTGTGAATCAAATCTATTCCATAACTAAAAAGTGAGTTTTAAACATGATTTGGTTAAACAAAGCTCCTCTGTCCATCTAAAGTTTCCAGTGAAATTCTGCCTTCTTACACAGATCACAAAATGAGGAACTTATAAATTAAAATAATACCATGAGGAGCAGTATTTCTTAATGAACAACACTTATGTGATATGAAGGTATGCTGAAAAATACTTACAAATCAAGCCAATGAAATGTTGTGAAGAAGTCTTAGGGTTCTCTCCCAAACGCAGGGCAGAGTGACTGTACACGTTTTTGTAAGAGGCTGCATATTAGAAGTGTCCTGCCCAGCATGGTATCAGATTTGTGTGCTCTTGCATCTTATTTACTTGCTCTCTGATGGAGATACTTCATACAGGTTCACTTGATGTTTATAAAACAGGATACACACTATACTACTTTCATTTCACTGCTGTTATAAGGAAAGAAACTGATTTTCATCCTATGACGATCTCAAACTGTCCTTCTAGCCCCAAAGCTCCCTTGCCAATGAAAGGCACTGAGTTGCAAAAGCTACTAAGAAGACTAAGTGTCTTTCTAGGCTACTGGGTCAGTTTTGACACTTAAAAAGATAATCCAGACAGATCCTCAAGGGGAAGCCAACAAGTTGATCCTCCTAGGGAAGGAAAATAACAGCAACTCTTTCCAAAAGCAAAAAAATCTTCTTTTTGGAAGATTTTCTAAGAGGATAATCCTCAGCTAACCTAAAATCTTAGTGTTGAAATCACACCAAAAGAAAAGACCTACACTGAAACAGTGTTCTGCTGGAGTGCATCAGTCCAGAAAGCCTAAGCTTGCAAACATATAATTACAAGAGGAATATGGCTAAATGTTGGTATTGAAGGCACTACCTGTAAATATGTAGTCAGGGTGAATTCAGCATTCCAAGGAGCCATAAAACAGAGTTCCAATATTCTTACAGCAATTAAAAGCAGGTACACTACCTGTACAAAATGTTGGAAAATAAAAAAGTTTTTCTGCCAGCAGTGTGCAGCCTGCATTTGATTAGAGCTAAGTCAATTTCTTTAAATAAGTACTGAAGCAGTGTCAATGTCACTGGTCCTTTCTGAGGGACTCCATTAGAAACCACATTAGTGAGTGAAGGAATAGAAGTACTGATCTGTATCACTCAACTCAATGTGAATTGATACCACACCACAGATAAGTTGATGTCTTGACTTTTGTTACCTTGAAGTCTGCAAGTGGTCTAGGTTACACTAAGCTTCTGCTTACTGAATCTAATCTTATTTGCTTTACTTTCTTCAATAAACCTGTTCCTCAACAGGACAAGCAGGGAAAAGTTATTACATGTTAATGATGTTCCAAGTGGTCCTTTAAGGTCATTAAAAAAAAAAAAAGCTAATATTTCATAGAAAACATTGATTCAAGAAACTAATTTTCACAGATCAATTTCTCTTTGCTGTTTTAGCATTAATTAATACTTAATAATGAAAACATGGAGTTTCAAATTTGTTTCTATTTCCAAATCATGGAACAATTTTTTTCCATATTGTAAAGAGCTGAAGGATTATTTTAAAATATATAATCCAACACATATTCTTCATTTCCATGTCTGTATTCACTAATGCTATGGATACAAACCCATCTTTTTCCTTTTGCAAGGTTTCTCATACAGTACCTTGCAGAGCTGACTCACCTTCAGAGAAGTTACCAGAAAATGTTCTACTTCCTTTACACTACAGCTCTTCAGTACTTCTGGGAGCAGTCTGCTACTGGCTTTTCTTTCACTCCAATTTCCTTGAATCCAAGTGAAATAGCAAAGCTTCTAGATATGTAAATCATGCAATTCAGTTGCCTTGGCTAATTATTACATGTAATTTTTAGTACCTTTTTAGAATGGCCAACTTTTTGGAAAAACTTTATTATTAAAAATCCTGAAACCTTCTTCAAAAGAACAAAATTCCTTTGTTTGTATTGGATGAGTAGTAAAATATTTTGCACCTGACATAGTTTTCTATATATTTTACATCAAAAATTTAGTAATCTAGTTTAAAAGGAGCATTCAGACATTTTTAAGGATTAAACCACACTCATTGGAAAAAAGTTTATTTATATTTAAAAAACCACATTTATTAGCATCATGAAAAGTAATATGAATTGTCCTTCACGAACATACACACACTCCTTTCTTTGTACTACTGTTTGGTTTTTTATCCCTTACTCATTTCATTGTGATATGGCACCAAATAACACATCTGTATTCATTGCTCAAAGCCATGCTCTTTTACAACACTTTCTGAGGCACAAGCATGAGGCCCTTCTGCAGTCTTCCACACCTTACTGTTCCACTCTGGAAGGGAAAATGCATGGAGGCACACAGCATGCAGTTGGCTCACAAAAGTGCAAGTTTAAAGTTATATCTGAGCATATTCAGGCATTCCAGTCACATTATCTCATCAGGTTATTTTTCAAGAGGGTAAGACCATTTGGAGAAGAGCTCTAGGGAGAATGGCACAGAAGCTGGGGATGAAAGCTCAGAGGCATGGCAGAGAGGGCAGGACAACGGGATCAGAACTGCTGGGCACACGAAAGAAAAGTTGAGACTTGACTGCAAGCCATTCTTTCCCACTCAGACTTGAATTTCCCTGCTGGGGTAGCCAGTTGACACATGTCAAAGCAGAATCCATCTCCATCTTATAATTTAGAGACTGTGAATAAACTTAGAAAACAGGGAAAGTATGACTGCCTGCGTGAATCTATGGTCACTCCAGACGTTAGTGCACTATATCTTCCTATAATTGCAGCCCTAGAAATGTTTAGGAAGAAAAGAAAAAGTAAGATCTAGGATATGAAGAGGTCTGCTTCCCTTCCCTCTCCTTCTTGTGATCAAAAAGATGAAATTTTAAATAGGATTTGGAAAGTGAATCTTTGACTAAATTATAAAAGGCTCACAGTTTCAGTTCAACATCTGTTGCTTCCTTTGAGAGGTTTGGGGAGTCGTCAAAGGGTTTATTTTTTTAATTGAGCAGTTTAAATTTTTTTAATTGCTATTGCTTTATGATATTGGTATAATTCAACACATTAGGATGATATAATGACCAGACACTGCACTGCTGCTGCTTCACAGAAGAATAGCACACAGCTGCCTGTGCTTTATGCAAGTAAAGTACTGAAAATAATAGCCTTGTGATGAAAGCACATTGAGTTGTTAATCACTTTCTAATATTCTGTGCACAGAAATATTCTTGAGATATCTGAAATTAGACATAAGAGGCAAAAGAATGCATCATTTTTGAGTGGCCATGTGACAACTATGACCATCTAACGATATGTGTGTAGAAATTGCTCTACTTGAATCCACAGTAGAAAGAATACCTAGCCTTTCCCTGTTTGACATATCTGCCAAACCTATAATTTTCATTTCAGAAGAGTAAGTCCCAAATAGTACAGAAGATGACAATTCAGATGTTTTAGTGTTTAAATTATATGAGTTGGGGAAAGTACAAAGATATATGTATCTCAGAAGAGACAACTAAAGACAAAAAAAAAATAAAATTCACAAATATCAGAGAATCTGAACAGATTCAGAGACCAAAAAAAAAAAAAAGCACTTTCTTTCTCTGACACTACTGTGATATATTTCAAACATTAAATCATTTCCAGACAATATAGCCTTCTATAAGGAAGTTAAGCCAGCATTCAATTTACACTGATCAGTCTCTTGAGTGCATTAAAAAGAATGGTTTGGACAAAGAGTAAAAGTCAAGTTTTCTATAAAGGGCAAGCATTCATTAACATATACCTGTTCATTGGAATAATCTCAAGATTTAAGAGAGAGAACATTAGAAATGCCATACTAGATCAGGCCTATGGTCCATCCTTCCCAGTGTTTGCTCTCCAGTAATGGCAAGAGCAGGTGATGTATAATAAAAGCATGCAAGCCTGCCCACTTGCTGTTGTCTCCCACCTCCACACTTTCCTAGCCTCCACGGTGTGGGTTTGGTTTGTAAGAGAAGCTTGTTAAAGGGTGCTATCCCTGTTTACTTCTATCAGTTTAAGAACCTATTGCTGTGTGACTATTTATCCCATTTTTTTTCCCAGCCTGCTGATACAACCTGCCTGCTTAAATTGACATCACATGAAGTTCAGGAAGCTCACTGCTAGATAAGTATTTTTCTTATCCATCCTGAACTTCTCTGTTAGTTTTCTCACATGGCCCTTGGCTGTAGCACTGTGGGATTTGATCAACAGCAGTTCAGCATTCATCACTGCCCTTGTGGTTTTTGAGCCTCAGCCATATGCCTTCTCCTAAGGACTCTCCCCTCTAAAATGAGGACTCTATTCCTTTCCTCATAACATACCTCTTCCAACCTTTTCACCTGCTTTACCTCTGCTACATGCTTCTTTCAGTCACAGGCAACACAAAGTCATGCTAGCAGACCCAGGATGTGGGTGAGGGTCAGCAGACAGGCAGTATGTTTGCAAAATAGCAGCAAGCTGGGAGGAAGCAACATGGGGTCACTTGGAACGTGCTACATTACATCCCTTCCAAACACCAGACTGCCAAGACCAAAGGAAGGGGAACTTCCATTTTAGGAAATATGCATATTTTCCTATTTTATGATCTAAAATAAAATTATGAATGGGCTATGCAAGTTCCCCATCCTTTCCCAGTGAGTTACAAATGCTCTCTCAGCTTCTTATCATGTGTGATGTTCAAAGATAGTAAGAAACATTCAGGGGCACAAAAGTTGAGTTCCACAGTATGGTATCTTTTCTAATACTGCACTCTCAAGTCTCAGCTTACTCTTCTTTATGGGAGGCTCTAAAAGAAGTAATATGAACTTTTCCAAAAAATTAGAAATTAAATTGACTAGCACACAATCATTTGCAAATTATTCAAATGCATTTGTAATACATGGTTTGAAATTCATGCTGCATTACTCAGTCACCCAGCTTATTCATATGGGAGTAATGAAACTGTCATCTGACTTGCATATTAACTAGTCTAGTACAGATCAAAGTATACATCTGACTTTCACCTAACAGTTTTTGATTGAGCTGCAAGTTTCAAGATTATGACCACTTTAAGAGGAAGGTGATTTGCAAAAGTAGCCACCAGAGCCCTACTTGTAAACTTTTATAGTGTGCATGTAATTAAAAATTTGCTTCCAGCTTTGAGCATTCATGCTTAAAAAATATGTTTTCCACACCTCTTATTACCAAAAAAAAAAAAAAGGGCATTTTTGGACAAAGGTTGTTACAGTCAAATTAAGATCAGCCTTCGATTCAAAATCCACTGGGCATATTGTAATAAATCTGAAGTATAATTGAAATGGAGGTTTCTTTTAGAACTTTAGTTTCATACTCAATTTGAAGTAGGGTATTCTCCTATGTTGACTGCCACACAAAGGAACATAAATAAATTTGAAGTAAGCTGAAAGAATGACAAATTTTTATGTTTTTTATCAAATTTGGAAGTTTGGTTGGTCAGACTATACTGACTTTCTAAACAACAGCTGGCTGTTATATGACAGACAGCTTATTTTTACCTGTTACTGTCACCCAGAGGCAACAGTCAGGCATGTAGGGCATTTTCTGGAGGTATCTTAATGGTAGTGTGTGATTCAAAGAGGACTACACAGACGAAGTTGTAAATATATACAAATAATGAAAAAGCATTTAAGTTTTGTACATTTTGGGCTGTTAAAAGATTTTAGAAATTCCTAAAATGACAACATAAATGCAAAGCAACTACTGAGTCATCTTATCAAAAGCCTAGTAGATCTGTGTTTTGCTACTGCAGACTGTACCACTGTATTCCAAATATTTGTTTTCCTTTACTTCTATCTAATAAAACTGATTTCAATCCAAAACACATGATGAATTTGGAAGGAAAAAAAAAGAATATATTATGAGATCTCAGTGTATCAGTTCTGAATTTATGGTTTACAGGACACCATTTTGCTTGCAAGATCTTCTGATAGTCTCAACTACAGGAAATTAAATGGCAGAAAACAAAGCCAATAGCATTTCCCAGAGTGTTAGTTGTTGAGCTTTGCAGCCTGTGAAACAAAGGAGCACAAGAAAAATATTGCAGGAGCATGAACTCATACACTCACCAGGCATCTAGTATGTGTGATCTGGTAGAGAAAAACAATATCCAGATATAATTCTTTTGTTAATGTTTTGCTGTCATAATTCAGAACATTTTGGTGCTTTCTCACTTTGCAATGAGAAAGGAAACCACTGTTAATAACAGTGAGGAGGGTTTACTTATGAAAGATGAGCCAGGATATTGCCTGAAACAATGACTCACAAAATAGGTGTCAAATGTAACATTATTTACATCAAAGATTTTATCAAAGATCCCTCTTACTTTTCTAATTCTTTCTTTTGTTCTGCATGTCACCTTTAATAGACTGAAAGTCATGCTTCATCCTTTGTGGCGGAGGGCACAGGAACAGACACGAAAGACACAACACTTCAGAGCAGAGAGAAATAATTCCTCCTGCGTTTTAATCACAAAAACCCAGAGCAATCACCTACAAAGAATACAACTAAGGATATTTGAAATTTCAGTCCACAGTTGTAACTGGGCTTCTACATCAAAACTGGTCACAAAGTTAGGTTTTGTTCTAAAATGTGACTATGAATAAATGTCATATTTGCTATCGAGGAAGTGACTCTAGTATGTATGGGTCAAGCTCTCTCTGCTACTGGAGACTGTGTGGTACATAAGTAACAGAAAACAGTGGTGAGGGCCTTATTTCTGCCCTACTCCATATTTAACAGGGATGTACAGAATGTCACCTTCCCTTTGCAACTAGGTATTTATGTAGGTATTAGTCAACCAGCTAGTTATGATATTAGCATGGACTTACACAAAAAATAAAGAGAAGAGTTTACCCTAAATGAATTGCAAAATCCAGGGCATCAGAGGAAACCAACTCTAAATGAAGAATTTCTCTGTGCTAATATAAACACTGAAGTGCATCACCTATCCATTAAAGCTTTAGGAGCCTTTTTGAGAGAGGGATGGGGCTCAAAACAACTTTTGACAAACAGGTTGGGCACTTGCAGCATAAGCAGAGATCAAGTAGCTTCTGAGTAGCAAGGAAACACAGAGCTATGGCTTAGAGGTTATGGAGAAGAGATTTTTCTGGAGATCTGAGTTGTATTTATTCTTTCTTTCAGAAATTGCCAGACGTATCACAAGTCTGAGAGAAGGGATACGCTGAAGGCAGCTTATACAAAACTCCTTTTTATTTTACTGTCTTGTCCTGAAGAAATGCAGTTTCTGCATTTTCAGTTTTACCTTAGTTTTTGTTCAAATAAAACCCGGCTTTAGAGACAAGGCAAACTGATCTTTGGGCTATGTGGGAAGCTTGTCACACAGTCCCAAGAGCATAGCTGCACAGGAGGTCATGAAGGAGTCATGCACTTTGAGTGAAAGAGTCAATAGAAAACTCACTGCTAGAAGAAGACAGTGGTGAACAGGATGACTCTTTCAATTTGGCATCCTCTTCACTGGGACACTCATTCGAGTATACTCCCTTTTGCATGCTCTGAATCTCACCTTCATTCTTTCATAGCAGTGAAGCATTAAAAGAGAAGTGCATTCACAGACAAGGATCTCCAACCAGACAGACATGAGGTCTTCTCCCTTGAAAATGAGCTAACAGGTGCTGTAGTGTATGAGCTGTTATTTAAAAAAAAATAATCCCCTCAAGCGTATGAGGTAGGAGGAAATTAAAATTGCAGTGGCATTTCTTAATTTCTGTATTTATGCTGTTGTTTACTCTTTCAGCCATCATTCAAAAGAAAAGCAACAGCATTTCCATCCCACTCTGTGCTCTGGGAAAATCTGTTGCTGCACAAGGGTTAGTGGGACTGAAACAAGTAAGTATTAAATGTCTATTATGTGGTTGTGATAGAAGGTTAACACAGATTTAAATCCAGTATTCCATATCATGCAAGGAGAGCTTCTGTTTTCTTGTAGCAAAAGCATGGATGCATTAAAAAATACCAATTTTTCATTACCGATATATGATAAACTGGGATATTTTTAAATGAACCATTTTTTTTCTTTCAGGACCAAATTTGATAAAAGCCCATCAACAACTCTGTGCAAGACCACGTTATTCACGAAAACTGTGGGTTGGACACATTCATGTTGTTTGAACAAAACTCCTGCACCCCACCATTTGGGACAACAGCTTTAGGTTTCCAATTAAAAAAAAAAAAAAAAACAAAAAAAAAAAAAAAAAAAAAAAACAACCAACCAAACAAAAAAAAAAACGCTGTGGCTTTTTTAAATGACAAGTACCATTTTTTTAAACAGAAGTACTTAATCTTTGCTGTGACCAAATAATAACTTCTCAACTGTGTAATATGACAGTAATACAGTATTTAAATAAGCAGTTATGAGGCAAAATGATTTGTTATGAAAACAAAAAATTTAAGGGGAAAAAAGAAAAAAAAAAGTGAAATACTTAGAATATTTTCTAAGTCATGCCTGTGGCATTAGCCTGGAAATCTGATTCCAGGCTGGGGTGGCTGGGTTCCTCCAGCTACCCAGCCAGAAGCTGGGCACCCTTGGCATCAGGCACAGCCCTGGTAATAGGATCAGGCTCCTGGCCCCACATGGAGCTGGAGTGGAGCCAGGCAATGACTTTAGGGCAGGGGGTGCCCTCGGGGCACTGCTACTCCCTTGTCCTTCCTGCTCTACTAATAAACTCCAGTGACGGTGGGGTGCAGACCAAGAGGAGGAAGGGGGTGGGGTAGGGAAGGTCTGTCAGCACCCACATGGGGAACTAATGAGCCCATATAACCCTAAGCAGCCCCTCCTGGGGCTTCCTCCACACCCATCGGCCCAGGATTTCTATTTAACGTCTGCCAGGAAGCCTCCACTTCTTGCCTAAGTTGTGTCAGAGGATTTCTGGTTCTGCCTCAGCTACAGCCCCTGTCTGGTCATGGAGCACCTTGATCCGGGCTTGGATTTCAGCCTGGCCCTGTAGCCCTGCCTGGTGCTTGCAGGACCTGACCTTCACCTGTGGTTTAATTTCCAGGCTGGTCTCACAATTATTTCATTGCTGCTGTATTTTCTTACAGTCTAGGCTTATGGTTCTATCTGGCTGCTGTTTCCAGGTCCGTCTTGCCGTCTGTGTTGGGAGTGGTGGACAAGCCTAAGCTGGTGAGCCCTGTGCCCTACAGGCCCACTTCCCTTAGGCAGCAGCCACGCTTTCAGTGCATGCTGGTTGTAACCTAACATATAACCCTCATTTTTGGTACTGCAGCATATTGCTTCCAGGTGTGGCACAACAGAGCTATTCCATGCGCAGCTGGAGCTTAGCTGGTAGCCAGCTGTGCTATAACAACAGGAAGGTGATTTTGTTACTGCCTGGTTGGGGGGAAGACTGTATGTTTATTGCATTTATTCTCCTCCTTCTTTTTGTTATGCGACACACTGTAGTAAGACAAATTTTACTGAGAGTGTGTGCTTATACGTATACACTTGAAAAAAATTCCACAGCTCCCATGACCTTCTTAAAGAACTTGCAATTTCAAATTCTAATGGTTGAGATCAGCTTGTGCGTTTGTACTGCTCCACTGAGGTAAACAGGAGAGCATTAATAGTGTAGAAAATAAAGTTTTGTGTACCAAGGAGCAATAACTGTGCATGGGACATATGCTATAGGGATAGTCCAGACTGCCTCAGTTACAAGTTATTGCTAACCAGCTCTAGAATGTCAGGTGAAAAAATATACCCCCTTAGTATCAGGCCTCCAACAGGCCTCAAGAAAACCCCACTTGAATAGTATTGTGGCAATTCCCCAAAAATACTCTGCAGGTCTTTGTTGTATAAACACATGCCACAGCAGTAATGCTAGTACTTCTAATAAACCTCAATTTTTAAAAAGGGACTTAAAGTAGCAGCGTGCTGAATCAGCCCTGGAAACAAAACACTTTTGTATCCAAAATACCTAGCTGCCAAGAAAAATAAAATATAATCATGATTTTATGTAACATGACCACATATTTATTCCATAATTTTAAACACTCTGCTGCATCAGCAGTTAAACAAAAGTTTCAGCATCTCTCAATACACAGCCTTCAGTTGTTCATAACATAAGGCAACACATTTCTCACACTGGGCAGCCAGCCCTTGCTGTTTTGTCCAAATCTTGTCCCAAGACTGTCAGCTAGAGCTGCACAGCCTCTGCATAGCTCTACAACATCTGCTTGGGTTAGCTTTAATATCAGCGGAAGTTAGTCCTGTGCCATTTTATTAAATTCTTCAGGGCAAGTGGTTAGCATTTCCTCTAGACCAGATGGAGCCTAACATGGCACAATATCCCTCACATTTAAACCTCATCAATTTGATAGACTCCACTGTAATGACCACCATGTGATGCCCGTTGTTAGTTCTTCTGTATCTGTTGCTGTTTTGGCATGGCACACTATACCAGCTGGAGGGGGAGCTGGTTAATGGAACACAAAATGTTCTTCACCACTCTGCACCAAACTGCAGGAATCCTCCCGCATTCCCATTTATTTACCAGGGAAGTGAATAACACAGCTGTAGTGTTCAGCAGAGCTCCTCAGGGGCAGGTAAGCTTGCCTGATCAAATAGAGATGAAGAATTAGGGCCTCACCTAGCTTGTTCAAGATGAGTTGGGTCAAAACTTTGCTTTCTCCTTCATCTTCAGTCTTGCAGCTGCAAACTTGGTCCCCTTAGATATCTACTCATAATGCTGTTAGAGCCTAATTCAGTCACAAAGGAACATCATAGCTGGACCATACTTTTCTGTTGCTTCTGAAAGTCAGTGCATTTGCTGGTTTCTGGCTATCACTCTATGCCTAGATGGATTTTCAGGAAAAAAACCTGTTAATCTTGGGTTTTCACAGGCTGAAACACTTCTTCCTTCTCGTTATTAGACATTCATTGTAACTACAAGTAATAAAGTATATGCATCATTTCGGCAGGTGTTCAATTTGAAAAAAAATTCAATCAGTTCCATTCAAAAGAATTCCCATATGCCTCAGAGTAAGTG
>JAWWES010000081.1:82131802-82150848 GCA_035583135.1 Lophotriccus pileatus | reverse complement strand
TCCTTTTTTAAGACAGGTGAAATTTTTTTCATGGGGATTGTCTCCCTATGCATATGTTACAAATCAAAAGAAACACATCCTTAAAGGATCAGTTACATTTTTAAATTTCCAATACCTGTATTTCTTTTAACTGCTTTGACTTTAATATGAGGTAATACAGCTGAATGAGTTTGATGAATCCCAGTAATACCAATTCAATTTCTCTTAAAAAATTGAAACATATCTGTCGATTTTTCCTCAGTTTGAACGTTCACCGTCAGTGTACATATCTGTAAGTCAAAAACAGGTTAAAGGCCAGTGCTTTATACTGCCTGAGAATCTGAGAAGTCCTGTGTTAATTACAATCTTGACATCCTTGGACAACCAAAAAAAAAAGGAATGTGTGGTTGACTGGTAGAGCAGGAGATGTTGAATGTACAAACCCACACAATTCACAGGTATTTACATCATGATTTTGATAAAAAATAGATCAACTGTAGGGTAAACAGTACCAAGGTAGATAGGAAAGAAATAAGCATTTATTACCATTATTGTACTCGTTTTGTGACCATAACGTAGAACCTGAGGAAGAATTCACTTCTGACACTGGAAAAGAACTTCACAGGAGCAAAGTTATCTCATCCTATTCTTTCTTTAGCTCCAGTACTTTGACTGCTTTGAACTTAATCCAAAACCAGTTTGACCAAATAGAATCAACTCTTCCTGAAAGGAGTTCAGGCCAGACTCTAAATTAACAACAAAAAAATAATTTTAAGATAAATTTAGCTAATTTTTAGGGTATATATTTCAAATATATATTTGTTGGCATTTGCTGCTTGGTCTTTTAGATGTATGTATTTCAAGTTTGTGTACCTATTAAATAGAAGAACAGAATTTAGCATATTTTTGTACTTAAAACTTGCAAAATAATGTCAAATTATATTAATTTCTTTATTCACTTTACACAACATCTTTTTCAAGCACCAGACTCAAAGTCTATGGGTATTGTATTATAAGATAAATGTAACATTGTATAACCCCTATTGTATGTTTAAGACAGTAGGTTTTTCTTTCTCTTTATTTCACTGAGTTATATTAGCATTAAATTGATATAATGGAGCAGTGGAAGTGGCTCAGAGATTATGCGGAGTTTATTGTGACTTTATGCTAGATAAAAACAAGGGAATTGAAACATTTATATTCAGAAGAAAGCAGCTCAACTCTGATAAAATGAAACTCAGCAACTTTACTTTTGTAGGAAAGCATTTGTTCCTTTCAAAAATGCCAGAAAGTAAATTACACTTAATTAATCAAACTTTGAGTGATTCCCAATTAGTTTCCTACAGTTCTTCTATGACAGCTCTTTCCATTATTACAGAGTGTGAAAACAATAAGCAAAAGAGAATGACAATACATAATAATCAGGAAAAATTCAAATTTTATAACTTTGTAAAATACTCTCTCTTTTTCATGCTCTCAGTGCTTACTTGTACGTAAAAAAACTTGTAAAGTCCAAAATTAGGTTTGTGTACACAACCCATGTAACATCAACTCAAAAGATTTCTGGCACCTTCCACCAATGAAGGGACTTGTACAGGTAGTGACACAGAGAGCTCCCTTGCCCCTGCCACATACTATAGGATGGGAAACAAAAAATACTTTTAAGTTTAAATGAAATCTCAATTTCAATGTGTTCTAATTTCCTTAAGCAAAAATATCTCCTGGATGTAATTCTGGTTTTGTTCTTGTTCATCCTGCTCTTGCTGTTAAAGCAAATGGAATCATAGAAATTGACCCTCACTGTTTTCCTTTCTCTCCTGTAGAGAACTGAGACATTTAATAGGAGATAACAAAACCAGACAGGAAGTAAAAATATGACTCATAAGAGTTGGTACTCCCACAAACGATAGCTAAGCTGAAAAAGCAGATATTTTCGATATCAGACCCATTTTTCCTACTGCATAAGTGGAATTTGTAGTTTTTCTTTGTAGAATGTCAGCTCTGCCACTGAAGAAGAAACATTTCCAGAAAGGAGCACTATAATTTCTTTTGTGTCAAATGTTATTGGTGTCTCCCATACGAGCAGACCACTGATGCACTAGTTTTCAGTTGCATCTCCCCAACATTGAGACTTCTCCATAGATATACAAGTGCTTTAGCAAATGATGAGCAGAAATCAGTTTATTTGTTTTAACTAGTATAGCATGCTAATTTAATATAATAAATATAATATAATATAATATAATATAATATAATATAATATAATATAATATGAATTTACTTCTTAATTTTCTAAAAGCCAAGCCAAAGTAATTCTCAGCAGTTCTGCCTTGCTCTTCCCTGACTTCGTTCTTCTAAAAAAAGAAACTAAAAATTATATTATCTTGAATATAGTCTATCTTCAGAGTATTTCTGATTCTCAATGCTTAATCATTTCCATCTTAACCTTTAGCTGATTTTAACTGTAGCATCCTTTACACTATTGTTCTGGTTCCTGGAACAGCTAATTACTATATGGACTGTGTATGTGCCTGCAAGCATCTCATCTAAAAGTAGCATCTGGAAATTCAGCTTTATTTTTCATTTTGCTCCTTTTACAGGAAATCTTTTATATCATACCCATATGTGCAGGCAACTTTCAAATCTCTATATCATTGACAGCTGCTAAGTCTAGGAAGGAGGCCGCTGGAAACACGTGCATCGTAAGACATGCATAACTTCTTTTCTAAGCACAGCTTCTTGATGAACAGTGCCTCCTCATGGAGCAGAATAGAAAAACATGAAAAATTATTTGTGAGAAAATGGACAAGAGAAGGCATGTGGGGGAGCCTTATAGTTCCCAGAGAAAATAATTCACAAATAATGAAGAGCTGGTAAAATTTCTGGGAAGTTTCTCAGATTACTAGCAACACAATAATAGTTGTATGCTGCCTTTCACTGTATTTTCTATCATCTCTCTACTCAAGGATAAATATCAAAACAATAGCAATTGAAGTGGTCTAAAACTTTCAACACTGAAATTTTCTAAAATTATCAGCTTACCTTAGGATGGAACAACTTAGGTAGTTCTCCCCAAAGAGAACAAAACTGCTGTGCAATCACACTATGAACATACAGATATAGAGACAAGAGTAGCAGCTATTGCTTTTGAAAGCTACGGAGCACCTTACAAGTTATGCGTCAGGATCCCCTTTCAGATGGCAAATGGAGCAGTTATGGTGAGAGGCAGGAATATGAGTGAGTTAAACCGACAAAAATAATCTGATATATTCAGTGGAAAAAAAAACAACATTTGGTCTCTAAGCTAAACAAGATACAAAGGCATGGTGGCTGCATTTGTTTGCATTCCAGTTCAGTGTTGTTGCAAGGCTGAGATAGTTGTGTATATCAGTTTCTTCTGCTTGCAAATGTTAAGAGGGATATATCTGACAAGCAAAAGTTCAAACTTGTAGTAAGAATTATGATCGGTCTTAAGGGAGAACTTCTGTGAAGAGCAGGGATTTCTGCAAAATTTGGTTGAGCCACTCTTGACACGTTTGCACTGGAGTTGGTAGGTGTAAATTGTGGTTAGTCAGTAGCAAGATCTATCCAGTCGTTCGTTGCAAGCTGAGAGGAAGGTGGCTGTCTCGTTTCTCAAGTAAAAAGTGATAGGTTTAGAAGAAATGGACATGAATAAATGGCCTTAACTTGCTCCAGAGAAGTTTAGACTGAACATTAGGAAAAATTTCACAACTGAAAGAGTCAGAGCCTTGGAACAAGCTTCCCAGGGAAGTGGGCATCCTTGGAGTCATTTACAAGACGTGTAGGACATGGTTTAGTGGTGGTCTTGGTACTGTTAGGTTGAATTCAATGATCTTAAAGGTCTTTTCCAACCTTTTTATGGTTCTATTCTGCTGATGCTTCTGGTCCACTCGTGTGTGAGTTAGGCACTCCTCAGGCAGAAGAACAGTGACCTGAAGTTTCACCTTATGGCTCCAAGTCTGACACTGAGATATTGTTTCATCTGACATGTAAAATCACAGCAACAGCTTGGAGATGAAGCCAGGAAGTACTAAGGGTCTATATTTAATTTTTAACAAATAATGAGGGTGACCAGCTTCCAGTACCTTTTTACAGGAAATAAATGTTTCAACCCTGAGACTATGAATAACACCAAACTTCCTTCAGACCCAGATAGTCTTTTTCTTTGTCCTGAGGCTGCCTAATGGTATTTATGTTTTACATTTTAAACGTACAAGTATCCTTCTGTTTCATACTCTGCAACACAGCTTGCTAAGGATGTTTAAACCCCATCTCAGTGCTCACAACATTTGGCTACTTGTAAGCAGTCACAGACCTTCACAGCTGGTAGAAAATCCCTGCTTTCCCCAGGAGCTTATGGAACTGAAGTGGCTACAGTGCAGCATTTTGGGCCACCTGAAGTCCAGAAAGGTGGTACTTACCTGCCATCATCTTAAACGGGATTGCAAGCTAATATTATAATGAGGCCACTTTAGCCTGATATTCCTTCTCCCTACTCCCTCCCATTGCACCCAGGAAGTGGAGGAACCCCTTTCATAAAATTTCTTTACTATGTGAAACTCTTTAAAAGGTATTTTTGATCAATAGGTTCCCGTCTATTAATGAAAGTCTAAGTTGTTTTAAAAACAGAATCCTGGGAACTCTTTTTACATGTATTGTTTTTAGCAAATGTATTGTAAAACAAGGCTTTAGCCTTATATTCAGAAAAAAAAAAATAGATCCTTATGCAACAGTGTCTGTTGGAGAGCAAAATGATTTGGGAAAACATGGTTTTGTGGCCTTCCATCTGCCACTGGTCATGGATGTGCTGAGAAATGATTTTTCAATAAACAAGCTGAAAACTTCAGGAACTGTTTCTTTCTGTGAGATCCATAACCACAAAAAAGATCAAATATAATTCCTCAGAACAAGGAGAAAAATATTTAGGAAGTAGAAAATAATACTGAACTTCTCATGCCTCTAGAATTTCTAGAAGCCATCTCAGTGAGCAGGAAAGGGACACTATAAGTACCATCAGTCTCAGGAGTTCCTGTAGCTCCTTCTGGGTGGTCCAAAGCCATTAGCCATGCATGATTTTCAGGGCTGAGCATGTAAAATTTAGCTGAGTTTGCATTTTTCCATTTTGAATCCCTTTGAGTGGCACAATAGACTTGAAAATGTAAAGCAGATCTGAACACTCAAGATTTAGCATTGATTTGACCTAAGTATTAAAGTGATTCTAAATTCCTACTAGCTGGCCAAACGTAGAATCCTGTGGACATTAAGTCCTATACATCACTCTCAGTGTGTATTTAGTAGGGATGGTTTCTTCATTCAGCTAGAGATCCTGTTGAGTTCTCCATCCGACTTAAAAGGGAGGAAGAGCCAGTGCAGCCACATATTTCCTTTACAGTTTGATCAAGTCATGAAAAGCAAATAAAAGCAAGACACTTGGCAATAATCTTTCAAAAGGAAAACTATTAGGAGACCTAAAATACTGGAAAATCCCCTTGAAATTCATAGCATTAAGTATGGAAAGAATATTTAAAAATTTTTTGATCATATCTAGAGCTACCATGTAGAAGATTTAGTACAAAAATACTAGTTCACTGTACTGTGACAAACAGAGTGTCCAAGTGTTGGAGTTGGATTAAAGCCCGAACCAGGGTTTGATCAGTGGAAGGATAGCTCCCTAGACCAGGAAACCAAGATATAGGAAGAGAAACTATTCAGGCCCCAGATTTGTCCTTGAAAGTTGCTGTGAATAACAGCAGGCCAGAGACAAGACAGCTTAAGTGAATTATTACTACCCTTATCCAATTGTATTCCCCCTTGTTATCAGTAGAATTACCCCTCATCCATCCCTGTATCTTGTCCTATCCCATCTCTAAGTTTTACATAGTCCATCCCTGTACCACCCTAATTCTAGCTCTTTCCACACAGACCCCTGTAAAACCCTCTTCCTTTGTCTAATAAAGACAGTTCACCATAATCCACGACCCCTGTGTGACCTGTGTTATTCTGCTAGCCTGGAACTGCAGCCCGCTGCTCTCACACCCAGCAGGGCCTGCCTTCTGCTCAGCCCAGGGGCTTCCCAGCGGACTCACTGCTTTCCCCAAACCCAAACTGGTGCATCCAAGGGGCCTTTACATAAGTTTGGAGTCTAAAACATCCCTCTCCAAACATGAAAACTCTGGATAGGAATGAAACTATTGGATATTTCTGACATACCAACCAAGCTATACATGATGCAAAGGAGCAAGAAGAGAAAAAAAAGGAAAGATAATAGATTTGGAACAATATGCTAGTCTGTATTTAGCAGGTAATAATATCAGAAAGACTTTTAAAAGAAATCTTTAAAAAGTGAAGTTATTTTTGTTCTGTCTCTCTTTTAGAAAGAACCTAATTCTCTCAATTAATTGTTTTGAATGACAGTTGTAAACTAATGAGCTACAGATGTCCAACTCTATAAGCTGCAGTCAGAAAAACATGTCTTATTTATCAGTTCTTTACAAGGGAAAAGTAAACCCAAAAACTTTTTATCTGTTCTTTTTATTTGTTTAGTTCCTTTTAACTTTGCAAAAATCTTTAGCTCCATCTTCAGAGCAGTAATGTGTATGCATCTTCAAACCAAAGAGGTAGGAATCTATGAAACATATTTGTTAAGCAATGCACTGGAGAGTAACACAGAGCAAATTCTTTGAAATAAGGTTTAAAACAGGAGAGAATTTAAACCAAGTTTGAGGCAGAAAACTTTAAAGTACAGCACTTCCTGTTTTGTCCTGATTGCTCCTGATGCTGGCATCAACTTGTGCTAAGTTGGTTAGTTGGTTTGACAAGTTCTCATATGGCCCAAACATACATTTGTGTAAATACTTGCCTGAACAAGGGTGTGTTCTACTAGCAATCACCTAAAAGATCACTGAAAAAGATCACTGGCTGGTTTCAGGGAGAAAAAGGAGTAGGGAGTACACTGGAAAATAGTGATGTATTTAATCCAGTAAGTTACTGGATACTGAGCTGAAGGACTGCTGAAAGTTGACACAGCTATTGATAGCAGAAGCTGAGTACTTAATAGCCTACCATTTGAAAATAGGAAAGCCAACATTTGGCAGAATTAATGGGCCTGTTGTCAGCTGCATGACAGCTGGGTTATAGAGTAGCTGGGCTAAGGTAGTCAGAGGACTACAGAATAAAATAATTCTCAACTTATGGTTGCTTTAAATATTAGTACTTTAAAGGCATTTCATCACTTGGCTCTAAGTTCCTGGTCTGCTTTCAGCAATGGCTTCTTTTGTCCACCCCCCCCATTCCACCAGTACAGCTTTGGTCTGAGATCAGGCAAGGCTATGCCCTGTGCTGCCAAGAATTTTGCACCTGCCTGAACTGCCAGCAAACATGAGCAAGTTAATTTCGTTTATTACTATTTCAGTTAGTTTCCAGTGTTTTCAGAACCCTTTTCATGCAAATAACTCTTGCAGATTCATAACCTCTTTGGGATCTAGCTTCACTGTAACCACATGGGTGTTGAAGAAGAGACTTAAATCCCTACAGCCTTGATGTAAACAAACACACTCAGTTTAATATGCTTCAAGTCCAACTTTAATAAAGCAGATTTCCTCTTTTCAAATTCAGCAAAGTATTGCATACTGTAATTAAAAAGCCACTGATCCTAAAGAACATTAATGTTTGCATTGGTTTTTAATAAAGGCTAATTAAAGCAAGTTTAAGTTTTAATAATAGCTAAGAGAATAGTACTTAAGACAATTCGAATTAAGCTGGACACATTATGTTCAAGACAAGTGTCCCAAAGCAACCCTTACTAATTGCCAATTGTCCTCCTTCCTGCAGAATGTAATTCTTTCAGACTTAGGACGATACGTGTTGCCCCAGAAATTGCTTGTTATCTTTTCATCTCTCCCCCAAAGTAAGGATGTAAAAAGAACAGCTTTTACACTTATGAACTTGCCCTTGCTCCCATTGATTTGGGGTTGTGCAAAGTCAAACATTTGACTGGTTTCAGTCAAACATTAAAAGCTGTTAAAACCGTAACAAGCTTCTGAACTACCTAATAAAATCTGCTCCTGACATGCCCATTGTTACTGATCTCTTTCTTCATGGGTCACAAACAGCATGTTTAGCTCAGCTGGTACTTTCTTCTTTGCCTGTCAAATGCAAGCCTGCCTAACAATGGAAGGACAGATAAGGTGATTCAGCCTCTCTAATAACAAATAAATAGTTAAAATAGAAAGTGAAGAAGGCATGTGTATGATGTCAAAACATATTACAGGAGCTCTGGTACCTCAAACTTATCTCTCTATAGATACTGGATTGTGCCAAAGACTGTAGAGACTACATTAACCCATCCCTAAAAGTAAGCAATACCCTACCAATGAAAAAAGGCAGCAAATGCATATGTAGTAAAGGAAACAAGAGTAATTGAAACAGTGGTCAGATAGGCAAATTATTTATCTTGTGTATATAGGTGTGATACTCTTAATGTTATCTAGACTTATTTTTTAATTGGATTTATTTTGTGGTTTCATATAATTTTTTTTTAATAAGTGTCATTGTTTCCAATTCATTTATGTTTATTTTTTAAGAACATTTTTTCTAGAAGAAAGTTGGTGTTCTCTAGCTCTTAATTCTGGTTTTAATTAGTTTGAGCTGCCAATCTGGTTGTGTTAGCATATTGATGTAAAGTGAGAGGGATACACAAGATAGAACTTGCAGCTTGATGGATGATGGGCATTAATAGATACACTTATAGATGTATTAATACTACTGTGACTTAGTCCATATGTAATGCATTATAAACGTGTGCTCATACTCTTCTGATAGCTGTTAGAATCTCAAGTCAGAAATATAATGTGGATGGTTGAAATAAGGAAGTTATTTTATATAGCTGCATACAATAATTTTAACATTTTGCTGACTAGTAGATTTTGAGTGGGAGGAACATTCAACAAACATTCTAGAGACACCACTTCTGGACACAAAAGGATGCCAACAACATGGTTCAAACTGCTAAAGAAAATGCTTGTCTGGGACAAACACTGCTAAATACAACTTGCCAGGAGTTAAGCTCAATGATTCTTGGAAGTCCCTTCCAGCTCAAGATACTCCATGATAGTATGAAAAGTCAGGCAGAACCAGAATAATTGCACCAGTCATTTTCATCTTGTCTCCTAGATAAAGAATTAAAATTAGGGAGCAGAGACTTCATAGTATCAACTTTCCGTATCTTGTGCAATGAGCCAGCCTGCAAACTCTCTTCTACAGAGATCTTTGGCTTCAAATTTTCACCATCGCAGTGGCCTATCTCCTCTAGCACCTAAGACAAATGAGACACAAGGAAAGTCAAAAGAAAGGGAAAGCAGTGCCTCACTCTTCCCCTGAATTTCACTGCATGTGGGCTGCTGCAAAGCTGCAGAGTCTCTTTCAACAAAGATTTTGGGAATCTGTTGGAAATCTCCAAAATCTCTACTTCAATTGTTGCAGACTACACTGATGATGCAGCTTGGCAGAGCAGCTTGATGAGACAATTTTGAGGAGTGTAGACAATGCTTGTTAGCGCTAAAAAATATCAAAATAGAAATATAGAAACATTTGCATCTTTTGAACCCTTAATGTTCCAGGATAAAAGCAAAATAAAATCTAACCCTTCAGTGAGCTATTTCTGTTTCATACCAACACAACTTCATTTTTTACTTGCATATCAGACAGCATTTGCTCTCTGTCAGTTTCAGTACTTTGAGGAGGTACAAATCTGTATCCACATCCATGAACAGAGGAAACAGAAATCAAGAAATATGAACCAATCTGAGAAAATTCATGCTGGAAGTCACTTTTATAAACAGGAATATTGGTTTAGTAGAAGAGGGGCTTTCTATTTAGCGAGGCATGTTGCCTTTCATTCAAAATCCTTTCAGGAAGTATGTCCTGATTCACTTGTTCAAGGTGACTATGGGAAGGTGCTGCACTGAAATAACGTCTAGCTCCTAAAATGTTGTCCATACCAGACACAAAAGCGTAGCATTATTTATTACTAAAATGTAAGAATAAATTGATTTTACATATGCAGTTCTAGCATCTGTTTCCCTGAGTGGAGCTGTAAGCATGCTGTGGATTAAATTATAAAAAATAATAGCAGCTAGAAAATGCATAGTTTTACCTATGCTGCTTTTCTACATAATACCATAATGTGTATGCATAGAAGATTGTTGTCTTTTTTTTCCCCTAGTAAGGACAGGAAAATAGGAGCTTTTAGTAGAGTTCACAGAACCAGGTTGTTCTACTAAGAAGCAGTAGTTGCAGCAAGTGCATAATTGCTCCTCATCCTGCTGAATTTATCTTTAGAGATTTCACAAGCTCTGCTTGCTTGCAAATTTGGAATTCCTTTTGTTGTTTCCTCTTGTTCTTACATTGCATCATGCATCATTCCATTAGTCCACAGCTTAGTGCTCACTGAACTATCATCATTCTTTTTGTGCTTAATAATGTTTACTAAGGTTTTAACAGTATTCTTGCACGCAATAACTGTAGCTAACAGATGAAAACCACAGCAATTTCAGTGTAAAACCATTAACTTACATATCCTTGAGACATTTTGTTATAAAGTATAAGTTAAGGAGGAAGCAACAATGCATGTTATTTGGAAATAAACAAAAAAAAAATACATTACTGGCATGTATTCTGATGCAGCAAAATGCATCAGAATGCATCAGTTACATCAAAATGCAACTTAAGCACTGCAGTTAATAGGTTCACTTCATAGGGAATATTTAAGTGCTTTATAGTCTTGCTTAAGACGTCTGCATAAGTCATTCTGATCATCAGACATAAGTCAGGGTACTCTCATAGTACTCAAGAGACTGACAGAAAATTGTATGCCCCTTTTTTCTTCATTGTACACAAGCTTTCTAGAACACCACTGTTCTCTGCAGCTACACAGGCAGTCTTCCAACGAAACCAGTGTATGTAATTCAGTGCCAGACAGTGGGCATACCCGGCATCACCAGCAGTCTCCCAATACCAAGCTTTCTCTGAAGTCTAGTAGAAAACCTTTCCAGAAGAGTCAAACCTCTTTTCTGCAGAAATAGAGCAAATTCAGGAGGCAAAAAGCCGTTTACGTGGCCAGAAATTGTTGCTTGTAAACCCAGAAGAGGCTGGAAGCGTGACAAACTGCTGCCACCTGCTGCTGGTTCATTTTCAGCCACCGAATCTCCAGCAAACCAAATTCTCAGCAGCCAGCAGAAATTGCAGATCATCTCGTTCTTTAGGGGAAAAGGGAAGAAACAGCCTGCTATATTTATCCCAAGAGTAGGCAAGCACTGATTAGACCTAAGGCACTAGTGCCAGTCCTGTGGTTGCTAGCATTCAGTACCCTGGTTTTTCTACCCTGCAATCGCCACTCTGTCAGTTATTCAACTGTGTGACCTTGAGAAAGCAAATTAAGCTTTTTTAATGTTATTTTCCAAACAGTGAAAGGGAAATAAAACTTCTAGGCTTTTTTTTCCACGAGTTTCTAAAAGTGCTGAATATTTTGATGTGGCAGCTTAGGAGTGTGTTTTTCATTATTATCTTTACATCTTAATTCTTTCAGAAAGCTATTTTAATAAAATTCCTATTGTAATAACATTTTCAAGCTTTATTACTAGCAAGAATTAACACCCTGGATCAACATGGGGAGGTTAGATAATGCAATGCTTTTGTAAAGGTTTACATCTGTGCATGGTATGTGGCTCTGTGCAGCTGTCAGTGAGGTCATCAAAAAATGACAGGATGCATCTGAGCTCTGCTTTTTAAATATGTCAGCAGTCACTGAATTTCAACTCTTTGAATCATTGAATTTCAGCCAAACTCAGAGCTCAGTTCAGGTGACAAATCATGAAGCCCCACAGCCTATTAGAGGCAATATGAGTGCAACATATATTAGCCACATAGCTAAGAGCTCTGACTATTTTTGCTGCCTGTAGGTATCACATATTTTTGAAGAAAATCCTACCTTTTTTGTGACACTATAATATAAACTTTCCTGATCTCATTGTCAAGTGAGGAAAAGTGAACCACTGAAGTGGAACTGCCAGGAGGGGATTTTCTGTTATTGAGACAAGGTTCTCTGTGAGGGGGAACTTGATGGCCCTGGTTGAAGATGAAGGTCCACAACTGGCAGCTCTCTCAGAGGCAGCAGCAAAATCCTGGAGCTCTCAGTGTTGCAGGTAGCCTGGAGCCTGATCATAAAATCATAGAATCAGTAAGGCTGGAAAAGAATTTTTAAGATCATAGAGTCCAACCATTAACCCAGCACCACCATATTCACCACCAAGTCATATCCTCAAGTGTCACATCCACATGCATCTTGAACATTTCCAGGAATGGCGACTCTGTCACTTCCCTGGGCAGCTTGTTCCATTGCTTGATCACCCTTTCAGTGAAGAATTCTTTCCTAATACCTAATCCAAACCTCGTCTGGTGCAACTTGAGGCCATTTGCTCTGGTCCTATCACTTGTTACTTGAGACTAGAGATTAACCCCCACATGCTTACAGCCTCCTCTCAGGCAGTTGTAGAGAATGATAAGGTTTCCCATGAGCTTCCTAAACAATCCCTGTTCCCTCAGCTGTTCCTCATAGGATTTTTGTTCCAGACCTTTCACCAGCTTCATTGCCCTTCTCTGGACATAATGCAGCACATCAGTGTCCTTCTTGCAGTGAGGGGCCCAGAACTGGACACAGTTGTACTGGATCTAGCTGGAATGAAGTTAATTCTGCTCATACCGGCCCTCACAGTGCTGTGCTTTGCATTGGTAACTAGAAAGGTGTTGGTAACACACCAGTGTTTTGGCTACTTCTGAGAAGCTTCACCTGCTGATGGAAAGTGGAGAATAAACTATCTGGTTTCTTTCTTAGCTTGTGCACATGCAACCTTTCACATCTGCTTTAGTAAATTACCTTATCCAGACCTACAAGTTTTTTCTTCTCCTGTCTTGCTGAGGGGGAGTGATAGAGTGGATTGGTGGGCATCTGCTGTCCAGACAAGGCTAATTCTCCACAAGCCTCACCAGTGCAGAGAACAGGGAGACATTCACTGCCCTGGTCTTTCTGGCCACACTATTTCTGATAAATGCCAGGATGCCATTGGCCTTCTTGGCCACCTGGGCACACTGCTGGCTTGTGTTCAGCTGGATATCAGCCCCCAAGGTCCTTTTCTTCCAGGCAGCTTTCCAAGCCTGAAGCAATGCATGGGGTTGTTGTGACCCAAGGCAGGACCAACACTTGCTCTTGTTGAACCTCATAGAACTGGCCTCAGTCTGTCAATCCAGTCTGTCCAGATCCCTCTGCAGAGCTTTCTAACTGTACAGCAGAGCAATACTTTCATCCAGCTTGGTGTATTCAGCAAACTTATCGAGGGTGCAATCGATCCCCTTGCCCAGATCATGGATAACTAAAGGTACTAAAGATACTAAACAGGACTGAACCCTGGAGAACACCACTTGTGACTGGCCAGCAGCTGGATTTAATTCCATTCACCATCACTCGCTGGACTCATCCATCTTGTCCCAGGAAACAGTGCACCCTTCCAAGCCATGAGCAGCTTGAACACTCAGGTATTTATTTAGTTAGGCTTCTGAAGGTTGCACATGCTTACTACAAAGCAAGTACTCTTTTGACCTGAAAAAGGCCAAAATAAACATGAAGTACACTCATTTTATCTCCATAAAGCAATATGTTTGTCTACATATTTTTAAAATATTTCTAGCTGGAATGAAGCTAGGAAAAAAAAAATATTTCTAAGGTCAGCGCCATTGAAAGATGCTCAGATGCATTTCTGCTATACAAAGAACAAGGAGCAGATATAAGGCATTCTGTGACTGTTTATGTTTGTGATTTCTGTACTGTTTTAGGCAAATGAGCAAGTTTGGACAATGCTGTGTGCGCTCAATAGCATTTAAAAAAGCACCCTGGGGATAAAATGCCTACTGGCAATGTGCAGTGTGCAGCTACTTCATGGAGCTGAGTTTCTTATTTCTCATCTTTATGTCAAAAACCAAGGCCTGTACCTCTGTTGCTCCTTTAATTACTTTAGTTATCATATACAAAATTTTATTTAAATGGTAGTATTTCTCCCATATGTGTTTTTTTTTTTTAACTATAATCAAAAGCAATATACAGAGGTTGCTGTCTGTGATAAGAGCATCTTAGAGGCTCTTGGCTTTTTCAGATCAAAATTAACTCCAGGAGATCCCAGGGACATTCATGGTGAAGCATCAAACACTGCCACTGTTGTAGGATGAATAGTAAATTTCTCAGCATGACAAATTCTGCCATAACTGACTTCTTCTCACTTCCTATCTGTAGGGAATTAAAAAAATACAAGTTTATTTTAAGGGGAAAAAAAAAAAGTGTCTTTTACTTCTACTGTGGAAGAAGAGTAATTCATCCCCCATGTACAAACAAGTGATAGCACCTTTACTTTCAGCCAGGAAAATTTCCATTAGTCAACTCAGTACCACAAGCTAGAAATTTTATCTTTATTCGAAGAGCAGCTGGGGTGTGAAGAAATTGCTTTTGCCAGTTCTAGTAAGGGTTTTTGTTATCTGTCACTGTTGCCCTGAGTGTAAAACAAAAGCCTTATCCAAGATCTCATTAATATGGAGATTTTTAAATTAGGACAAAGTGATTAATTTTTGATGTTGTTTGAATGTACAACAGATTTTTTTTTTTGTTTACCACTTGGAGCACATCCCAAAAAAATAAGAGAAAGAAACTTCTGTTTGCTGGTTATCATACTGGAGTAAGGTATTGCCATTCTCTGCTGCCAGGCACCTGTCTTACCTGAATGAGTCACTTGAATCTTCAATACCCATGTTTCTGTAAGAGAGAGACAAGCCTGCATCACTCTATAAGCAAATCTCTCTGAGCACTAAATAAATACTCAAGATTCACTGGTTAATCTCAGAAACATTCTAAGGCCTGTTCATGTGATACTTTAACCTCAGCTGATTATTAATAAACATCAGAAATTCTCAGAAAATATAATCTTTTGAGATTTTCATGGAAACTGGTCATCACATGTCCAAACGACTTGTAGAGTAGTTCACCTAAGCCATCATCTCTAGTTTCTCATTGATAATCCTTATTACAGTAATGGTAAAATATTTCATGTCCTCAACCTGTAGGTCCACAGAAGAACAGACTTGTCTGCTCCTTTTGGAGTTGGAAATGGCACTTTCCAGAGAGGGGGTATACATACCAGCTGTTGGAAAATTGTGCTGGGCCTCATTCCTTATTTTGCCTTTGTTCATTCCACAATTCTTACTGATAATGTTGGGATACGTATTTTTTCACTTCTGTTCCTAGTTACATAATGATTCCTATTCATGAGAGGAGCAGCAGAACAGGATGCAATATTGATATTAGGCTAGCCTACAACAGGAAAGGTGAAGATCTCTGGACAGCTGCAGATGGGTTAATTAACTGGAGTAGGTCAGACATCATCTCCTTCTGTTAGAGTTCTATCACAATGTCTTAGTGCACAATCAGTCGCCGAGGTTGGATGGCACCTCTGTAATTGTTCTAGCCCAAGCCCTCTGCTCAGAGTAGGGCCACCAAAAGCAGGTTGCTCAGGACCATGTCCACTTGGGTTTTGAACATCTTAAAGGATGGACAGTGTTTTTGTGTTGAACCACCCACACAGTACAGCATTTAGGTTTTTTTCCTTAAGTGGAACTTACATAATTAATTTTTGTGCTTATTGTTTCTCTTGTCCTGTCACTGATTCTGTCTGGAATTCATCTTTTTTACTGCTCCCCTCATCAGGTTCCAGCTTTCTCAGCTTTTTCTCATACAACGCATGTTCAGCGCCTTAATAATCTTTCTGACCCTCTTCTAACTTGCTGCAGAACATCCTTGTTTTCCTTGCGCTGGATCTAGACTCCAGATATGTCTCACCAGTGCTGTGTAGATGGGGAGAATTACGTCTCTTGACCTACTGGCAAAACTTTTCCTATTATAGGCCAGGATGCCACTGATACCCTTTACAACCAGGGTGAATTAATGCCTTATGTTCAACTTTGTGTCCACCAATATACCCAGGTCCTCTCCTGCAAACCAGCTCTTCAGCCACTCAGCCCAAAGTGTACCACTGCATGAGCCTGTTCCCTCTGAGTTACAGGACTGGGCATTTTCTTTTGTAGAACTTGATGAGGCTTCTCTCAGCCCATTTCTGCAATCTGCCAGTGTCCCTTCTGAACAGCAACATAACTGGGTACTGTATCAGACACTGCTCCAAAGTTTAATATCATCTACAAACCTGCCAAAGGTGTGTTCAGTCCCATTATTCAGGTAGTCAATGGTGCTGCTAAATGGTACTGTCCCCAGCACCAGGCCCTGGGGTACTCCGTTACAGACAAAGCTCCAGCTGGAGGTCATGCCACTGATAACAATCCTCTAGACTTGGCACATCAGGCAGTTCTCAGCCCACCTTATGGTCCACTTATCTATCCTCTTTGTCTCAGTTTGTCTATGAAGAAGTTTTGAGAGACAGTGTCTTACTAAATTTGAGATATATAACATCCACTTGTTACTTACTTATTTCCGTGTACTAAGTTCAAAATACAAAAATATATGAGATGTCATAGATATAATAAAATATCTTTAATTGACATGCATGACCTTTCTTAGATTTGTTCACTCCAACACACACTGTGTTTTGGGATAGTCAAACTAGCTTTACTGGCATGCAACAATTTTCCCTGATTACAACAGATGAAAAATATTGCTTAGGCAATTGGAAGTGAGGGTTGTCAAGGTCAGAGTGCTGATTATGGAATGCTTCTCAATGTCTCTCTCCTGATGTGCTAAGTTGCTATAGTGATTATCCATCTGCTTTTACAGCAACTTCATAAACATCAAGGAAAGCTAATCCATTTGCCTGTAATATTCATTCTGAATATTAAACTGTTATATGAAAGAGGGTGATACTTGACACATCTAGTTCATTAAAGGTTTCCCTGGACAGATCTGAAATGATATTACAGAGCATTTTGAGCTGTAGACAAAAGTTTTTCAAACCTGCTAAGTAGAGTAAGGAAATTACCCATGTAAACAAGAACAGCAATTTCTACTGATAAATCTTAATCGAAATTTCTGAATGATATTGTAGACTGTAGTACATATACAGCCAAAGAAAACACCACAATGTAGTGTTTATTCTTTTCAGGATATTGGTGTTGTCATAATATAGTATCAATGCACAATTTGAGGATCATGTCTCTGTACCAATTTAGTTAAGGAGCCCTGCATATTAGGACCTGACATCTATTAACCACAAAAAAGGTATAGTGATCTAGAAGATTCTGTAGTTCAGGCAGAATTCCAAGGGACATCTTAGAGGACAGAATCCTTTTTTCTCCTTAGCTTGTTGTGTTTCACTTCTCTTTCCTTGTAACATAAAGTACAGACAATAAAATAATAACTTTCTTGAGCTCTTGAAGAGCTCTTTAATCAGTAGATATCCTTACAGTTTGCAAGTAAATACCTCTGTATCATTGCAAACCAGAATTATCTATAATTTCATAGCATATATATGTATGTCTGTGTAGAGAGTCATGAAGATAAGAGTATTTTGTTTGTTCCTTTTAAAACATTGGCAGAGTTGTTTTTAATTCCTGCTAGTTATAGTTTTATCTTGAAATTACTCTGCATAGGACTTTGGAAATAATAGATAAGATTTTCAGATAACTCTTAGATAAATGAGTCATGCTGTGATAGATAATTTCAGTCCCAAAGAGACTTTCTGTTTTGTGTTGTGGCTTCTTGCACAGCAGGGTAAAGTTCCAGAATGGGAGACAGTGAACATCCCTGTGAGGCAATGAATAAATAAGCATGCCTGATCCAAAACCAATTAAAATCAACTCAGCTTTAAGTCATGCTTAAGCAGAAGCTATAAATTGGGAACACAACATAGCATCTTGCAAGACATTCAACTGTTAGGTCTTGATAAATATATTTCTTCCTAGCCAGGCATTTCATGGCTTATACTTTCACTTCAAGCTCTTTAAGGAAGTTGACAAGGAACCTCTCAAAAAGCAAATAACTTCTCCCAGTCCCTAAAATGAAAGGGAAAAGGAATCAGACTCACTTTGTGGCAAATTGTCAATAGCAGCTTGATATTTGCAGCCTACTCTGAGGAATGTGAAATTACTTAAAATGTTTAAAACTGTTGCCTTCCCCTGATACAAAAAGCATCCACACAGGGACTGTGGAAAGCAGGATGATGTTAATTTATTAGAACACTTAAAATACTAGAAAGATGACAATTCTTATTTATGACTAAAGATGTTTTAAAAACAGATTTAAACCACTGCAGTAATATTAATTTTTGTGTCACACAGCAAGAACCCCATTTGAACTAGGTTAATGTAGTACAAAGACATGTATACGTAAGAGCAGATCTAAAAAGTAATTCTGTTTTGGGAAGAATTGTGTAACCAAAGGGAACTAACCAGGCATAGCCACCTTTTTCTTTAATCACTACTGAAAACAGAGAGAGAAATGTCAGAGCTTCTCACTTATCCAGTCAATCCTTTCTTTATTTGAAAAAAAATAATGGCAGTGAGGCTCTACCCAGTGAAATAAATTAGATGCTGTGAATTATGCTGTATGGTGTTTGCATGCTAGGGAACAGGCAACTAGCACAAAGAACAGCAGAATACTTGGACAAAGATCATATGTACAAGCTGGTGGATTTTCTGAGGATAGGTGGTCTAAGATCTGATAAACCCAGGAATATGTAGCCATCTAACTGAGACAGATAAGTGTCCATGCCTTAAGACTAGCAGAAAGAAGATGCTTAAAGGAGAGAGGAAGAAAAGAGAATACAGGAAAATGAGCTTTTGGTAGCCCTTTAGCTTGTGTACCATCTGAAAAAGCAGCTGGGGGCCCACTGGAGAGTATCTAGAAATAAAAGTAAGGAGGTTAGCAAATCAGAGACCCAAGAGTCAGAACTGAGTTTTGTAATGCATACATATGCTTGCTTGGGAATGATGTCAAACAACTCCTATGA
>JAWWES010000081.1:82098460-82131702 GCA_035583135.1 Lophotriccus pileatus | reverse complement strand
GAGACCCAAGAGTCAGAACTGAGTTTTGTAATGCATACATATGCTTGCTTGGGAATGATGTCAAACAACTCCTATGATGAGACATATAATTGGACATGATGAATTTCTTTTTATTCACTATGAGTTTGCCATCTATAAAGCACTAGAGACCAAATATAATATAGATGACCTACAGTTTACCTGGGAAGGGACTTGGGTGTTTTCTTCCATTATTTCCTTCTCATTTTGGAAGAAAATGAATGCATCATAGCTCAAAAAGTATAATTTTCTAGGTTTAGCTTATCTTTGTAGAGTGAAGAAGTCTCCTAAGACAAGTAGGAAATAAAGAAAAATAGTGTGTTTGGGTTCACACTGGAAATGTAAGTGATATACAGGCAAAATTCCCCAGATACAGATCAGAAAACATGGTTTGTTTTTTTTTTTTTCCCCATCTACACGAAGGAAGCAGGTCTTTATGCCTCAGTGCTTTGTTGTGGGTTGTTATGCTCCTGAGCTGTACTACGAGCACAGCTGTCACCAATAAACAGCCTGAGCCTCAGTCGCAGAGTTAGATGAGTAACACTAAATTTTTGCCTTTCACACAGTTTGCAAACTCACTGTATTTCATGTTCATGAAAATAACAGGTAGCTGCAGGTACCTGGCTCTTCAAAAGCTTGTTTGGATTTACAGACGTGCAGTCAAATTTACAACTATGAGTTATATGGTTAAAAATATGCTTTCAGTTATAAAATCTATCTCTAAAAATTAGCTATATACAGATAAACAAAAGGGTACTTTCCAAGCCATGTCCTTAAGAAATAGCTTATGGTTCAGACTTATCTTGGGGTTTTTGTTCTCAAGGACATGGGGTTGTACAGAGATCTCCCCCTTTGCAAGAGCTTCAATAGCTGTCATCCAATTTATTTTTTTTTTTCTGAAGGCCAACTTAGAATTTCACTGGAGTAAGCAAGGAGGGGCAATTATGGCACCTGTGGAAAAACAACTTTGCAAAAGTTCAAATTCTCTGACAGGAACTATGTAAGAATTTGCTATATTGTACTTTATTATAAACACTCTTGGACTGTATTCATAGTCTGTCAAACTTTAAAAAACAGATTTTAGAAGCTGAAACCATTAAAGAGTTGTTGCCTGGAACTCTGCTGAAGGTACAATACACACAACAGTGTCTCAAACCCCCCTTTTTCTGCCTCTGTTTACATTGTAGTTTTTTTCCTTTTCCTTCTCTCTCTGAAGTTTTGTTCTGGATTTGTTGTGTTGTTTTGTTTTGATTTTTTATGTCCAATTCTTGTATAGCAAGCTCTGTATCTAAATCAGGTGTTTGAATTTTTCTGAGAACTCTATTTACCCATTATTCCTCTTTTGCACTTGATAGAGGTCAAAATTGCTCAGCAATGTTTTCCAACATCATCAGTGATTCACAAAGTATAATGGAGATGAGAATCATTTTTTATTCATAAACCTTTTTGCCTTTCTTTTTTTTTTTTTTTTTGGCCTGAGAATTTCAGGCTTGGTTTGCATTTGCCAAGAATAATGCATGGCAAGTTGTGAACTTTAATGGCTTAATGAGCATGCAGGCTTCAGATACGTTGTTGAGCGGAAGGCTATGAGGTCATTTGCACTGGAGAAGAAGAATCTAATTCACTGTCACAGTTTAACCCCATCCAGCAGCCAACTACCACACAGCCACTCGCTCACTCCCCCACCAGCAGGGACAGGTAGAAAACTGGAAGGCTAACGCTAGAAAACTCGTGGGTTAAGTTAAAGGCAGTTTAACAGGGAAAGCAAAATCTGCTCATTCAAGCAAATTAAGTTAATTCTCTGCTTTCCATGTGCATTTATCTGCAGGAGAGAAGGGCCCCATCACGCATAAGGGTTACTTGGGAAGACAAATGCCATCACTTCAAACAACCCAAAATCTTTCTTCCCCTCACTCCATATACTGAGCATGATGCCATATGATATGGAATATCCCTTTGGTCAGTTTGGGTCAACTGTTCTGGCCGTGTCTCCTCCCAGCCACCCATGCATCCCCAGCCCCTCTCTAGTGTGGCAGTATGAAAAGCAGAAAAGGTCTTGGCTCCATGTAAGCCCTGCCCAGCAATAACAAAAACATCTCTCTGTTATCAACGCTGTGGTCAGCACAAATACAAACACAGACTTAGTAGCCACTGTGAAGAAAATCAGCTCGACACCAGCCCAAACCAGCACGCTCATTAGCACCCTAGACACATAGACTGTGACTGCTTAGAGAGATACGTCATTTCCACTGCATTGACCCTGTCAGGAAGTGTAGGCTTAACATCTCATCTGCTGGTCCCTAAAATGTCAAGACATTGTTGGAGAATATGTCAGAGAAAAAAATCCATGATATTGCTTTCCCTGAAAATATCACCCTGCCTGGAATTAATATCCACTTTAAACTCGTCAGCAGTGAGCCCGTGAGAGCCTAGCTGTGCCAGCACACAGCCCCAGGGTTCTCAGTAGCACACATTAGGGCAGGGAGCAATCCAGCAGAATAACTTTGAAACACAAGAGGAGCTAACGCTGTGTCTACGCAGCATGCTCCTGCCTGGCTGCTGGAATGTCAGGGGTCATTGACACCAGTGTTGTGGGCCCTGATGTCCTTGCACAGACAAGACCAGGTGACACAGACACGGGTCTGGCATCTCTGAGAACCATGTGGCCAGGCATACACATAATTTGGGATATGTTGGGAATCACCATACACGGTAGGGTTTTATTTGAATGCATGAGTAGGAATTAACATCTGGTTAACAGGAAACAGTCCTTCACCTGTGCTTTTCCTCTGCCTCATGGCTGACCAAAATCTATCATTTAGATCACAATCTGTAAGTGAAAGAAAATATTACTAATGTACCTGTGTGTTCTCTTCAGCTGCCCTTGTAAGAGTTCAGAAACCCTTTACCTAGACATGATTTATAAGGAGAAAAATCTAAAACCAGCTGGATTTTACAGAGCCCATTTTTCCATTGAAAACTGAGTTCTCTGTAGAAGAACTGACCAACAGCTCACATCACAGTTTCTGCATAGAACAGAAAGTAAGCAATTCAAGTCCATCAGCTTATTCCATTTATAGTGAATCTAGCTAGAAAAGGGACTTTTTAAGCTTCCTAACGAAGAAAATGCAAATCTGAATTATATGTAACATTGTTTACTGTAGAAAATAGTATAATGTAATCATCAATCATGCAGTTTGCAAAGACAAATAACAAATCTGTTTTAATTAATATCCTACTGCTTTGAGGTCACTGTATTTCTGCAGTGGAAAGTTGAACAAATTAAGCTATTCAGCTGACAGCATTAAGGTTGGTCAGGTCATTTCCCTAAAATTTCTCTGCTACTCAGTGGAGAGAAATGCTTTTCCTAGCAACAGCAGAGTACCAAAATCTGTTTTCTTCACTGACTCACCTCTGAGAGACACCCATTTTAAGTCTAGTTGCTCAAAATTTGGTGATCTTAATCATACAATCATAGAATCATTAAGGTTGTAAAAGACCTTGAAGAGCATCAAGTCCAACCTTTGATTAAATACCACCATGCCCACTAGACTATAACACAGAGTGCCACACCTACTCATTTTTTGAACACTTCCCTGGATGGTTACTCCACCACTTCTCTGAGGAGCACATTCCAATGCTTAACTACTCTTTCACTGATGAAATTTATCCTAATATCCACCCTGAACCTCCCTTGGCACAACTTGAATCTGTCTCCTGCTGTCCTGTTGCTAGTTACCTAGAATGATAGGCTAATCTTATATTTCCTGATATTAAATTATAATACATAAATTTGGACAGCATGTCAGTAAATACTCCCTGGTACGTTTCTCATCTGTTTTAGATTAACTCCCTTCCTAACGAGTAGGATCGATGATGTGCACTGAGGTGGGGCCTGATGCTACAATCCTGGCAGTCAATTTCATGTTCACAAATATGGGGAGAATGGGCTTTCATGATGGCAGTCTAAGCAAGGAAGTTTTTTCTTCTGCAATTCCCTGCTGCCACAATGCCACTCACCAAAGGAACGCAGCAGGAAAGGCTGAAATTGTGCCCCCTAAACTGGCAGATACACATCCAAAATCTGTACTATGCTACTGTCAATCATACTATTTTAAAAAATCTTTCTTTTAAATCACAGTGCTGCTAATTCACCTTTCCTGCAAGGTTACTTTCCATAAATTGTTAAATATTTTAAGAATGTTATGCATTTAGATTGAGTGGAAAAGGAAATATTTGCCACTTGTTTTTCATGAAACACAGAAATACTGTTTCATTCAAAGTCTTAACTGGAATTAAGCCATTTACTCATGAGTCACACATGTCAAGACTTCACTTAATTTCTCCAGGGGCTGAATAGGAGGTTATTTGGGCTACAGATATTCTGGACCTTGAGTAGAAATAGCTAGGGAATGATGAGAACTACTAGTCTTGAAGGCTGCAGACAGAGGGCAAGTCAGCACAGAATGACTGCTGCTTTTGTCTAGGGTTTGAAACATCCCTGCTCTATCCCCAGTGTCTCAAGTCACCAGCTACACATACAGCCTGTGTACAGGTCTGAACCTAACAGAGCATTTAAGCATGTTGTCAGAGAAGACTGAGACCAAACATAATTCACAGCTGATGACAGGATTAAAAAGAAGTTACTTGCAGAATCAACCTGCAATGCTGACAGTCTGAGCAGAGAGGGTCAGAGAGGGGATTACTTTAATCAGATTCAAATTATTCAACTTTTCTCCTCTGCTGTTACTAAGTAGGGAAGTTGGTCGTCAGGTAGATTTTAAGGAATATAAATGAGTCAGCAGTTCCATTTTATGACTGTTTCTAAATTAATCTCTTTTCTTAATAGCATTATCATTGTCCTAGAGCTTTCAGTGGGATGTTATTAAAGAATTTTTTTTACATCCTCCAAAATCATCTGAGCAGAGCAACGAACAGCTGTTTGCTCTTGGTCACAAAAAAGGTGAATGGAGGAAAGTATTCCACACAAGGAGCTGTGCTGTTGTCCAGCCGATAGTAGATAAATCCAAAATTCCCCCTAAACAGTAAAAAATAAGACTGAAAACACCTCAACAATGCTGCATTTATGATACCTCTATCCCAGGTTTTCAAACTAGTCTCAGCATGTCCCTGAGCCTAGATACTCTAAAGTGCTTTTAGGTGTCCAATTCCCATGGATTTCAGTGGGAGTAGCCGTTCATTGCTCTGTGGCTCTGGGATTTAGCTTCTCTATACCCCACATATTCATTTGTGAAATGGAATAAAGAGAATTTAGTTTTCACTGTAGCCTTCCTTTCCCAGCATGGCATTGTGAGGCTGAACACTGTAGAGCTATTTAGCTGCTCTGCTGCAGCAGTGGAAACTTCCCTGTCCTCAGTCCCTTCCCTGCCTAACTTACTTCACCACCAAAACACTTAAAGAATATGTCAAAATGCTTTTGTAAATCATAGCCTCTGGTAAAAATTAGGAGGAACAGCTTTTGTTACCTTTTTCAGACCTTTGAGAAAAATGAGAGGCAATACAGAGCTGAAGTGACTCAAATGAGGAGATAAGTAATCAATACCACACAGTACCAGATTCCTCCCATCTGGAATTAATACTCATAGTAATCATTTGAAAGCAGAGCATCTGGAGGTTGAGGCATTGGAGGAGAAAGAAGAGGCAGTATATTTCTATCTCTAAGATCATGAAATGCAGCAACATGGAAGATGCAGAAGCTTAATTTGCAAATAAAAATAATAATGAGCCTGCAAGTAAACTGTACATTAGTCAGCACTGTGCTGCTTATAGCAGAACTTTGTGCCTTTAATCACTGAGGTTTTTTTCTACATTTGACAATGATATACAACTACTGGGTAAAACCCTTAAGTACTGTTTTCTAAATCTATATTTATATTGAAGCAGATAATTTATCTTTTTGACAATATTAATCACACAAAATATAATCTGTAAATTAAAAATCGTATAATATTGTTACCCAGAAATACTTCATCTTGCTGAGAACATTTGTTTTCTGTGTTGCTTTTCTAGTAGAAAAAAAGTCATTAAATGATTCACTTAACTATATCTGTATTAATTATGTTTTCTCAGGCTTCTGTAAATGAAATAAAAGAGTTTACTCCTTGAGAACCTCTGCACATTGTGTGTTTTGAAGATTAATATATATATATTGCAAAGTGTTAGAATATACAGATATTTTAAAGTCTACAAATCTTTACTAAGTTGGACTAAACAAACTAATAAAAAGCACCTAGTTTAAAGCTCCTGACTAGCGGTGCTAATTAACATTCCCATGGGCCATTTGCACACCAAGGGCCTGGTATAAACTATTTCAATAATATATCATAGATGCTGTTGCTACTCTGCACAGATTCTCCATTTTCCCCATTTCTTCCACCAAAGCAAATGCTCTGTAATTGGATTCAAAAATGACCACCTGTTGCCCTAGAGCAGTCAGCCACCACAGGTTCCTTTCTAGGCATCTGTAGTTCTACCACATCACAGTCCATGAAAACATCAACAGGAAAGGAAACAAATTACTTAAACTTTCAGGCTGCTACCCTACCTCCAGAACTGCTCAGTAGAAACCTTGAAAGATTTTCCTTGAAGCCTTAAAAAAAAAAAAAAACACACCAAAAAAAACCCAAACCCACCCTGAAAAAAACCCCATTGCATTAACATTCTCATAATCAGTGAGATTTTTATATGTAGTTGCAGTGTAGAATTTGAAGTCTTTGTAAACCTAATTGCAAATTAGATTATAGAGAGAAAGTATGACTAATTTGTAATCCTCAGGCCTATTGCACTAGATAAATTCTGATTACTTTTAATTCTTTTTTTCTCATTTTAATAGTAATTTTTGGCTGACAAATATCACAGCACTCTGAAAATTTTGCAAAATAAAATTTATCTTTAGCTCGTATAATATGTTATGCCTATAGGCTAGAAATTATTATCAAGTGGCATGTAAGGTGACAGATTCTTTTTTTCTTTACTTTTAAAGTGCCAGCCTCCCTTTTCAGATAATTTACTATCGGTGTGGCCATATTCATTCTCTGGCGTAAGGAATTAGTTAGCACTGGAATCACCAAGATAGTTCTTTTCCATTTTTAAGCCATTAGAACCATCATTTGGAGAGCTACTGTAGAGTAAAATAGTATCTCTGCTCATCAGGTCCAGTTCAAAGACCAGGTAGGAAGCAAATCAACAGAAGCAGGTTGCATTTGCTTTTCCACTGAGAAAGGGGAGGGATAGCTTTCAGATTTTAATTGTAATCATATACTCAGCTCCATTTCCACCTTTTAAAAAGTTTAGCACCTGATTTAAAAAGATATTTTGACTTTGCTCCTGGTGTTTTACCAACAACTAACAAATGAATGGTCTTCATCTTTTCCTTGTTTTCTATAGGTTCATAGAAGTCAATGGAATTTGTTCAGTCACTAAGGCTGTGTCAAATTTCAGAGTTTGGAGAATAAACTCTCTAAAAGAGTTAAATCTCTTTTTCTATTCACTTTTTTCCTTCTGTAAAAGCTGCAAAAGAAAATATTCTCCAGTGAAAGTCTAAATAAACCAATATTTGAATCTTTAGCAGGCCCCGAAACATAACAGTGCTAATACCTTTCCATCACTACTCTTGTGCATTTTTGACAGAGCCTGCTGAATGGGACATGCCACCATTCCCACTAATTCCAATGCTATATTTCCATAGCATGCTTTGTAGTCCTGGAATTCATCTCAGTAGTCTCTCTGAAGTTCAGAGCGTGTTTCAAAGAATCGAAAGCAAATTTAACCATTTTTGGTCGAGACTGTTGAGAAACAATTTCAAAGCTAACTGGAGCTGTCAATTTTTTCCATTTTTTAATCACTTCTTTATTTTGTACAACAATCAAATAGTAATTGTCTATATCATTAAATTACTTTCATTAGACCTGATACAATTAGTTATTTTTACTCTGTTTTTTCTGCCTCCTTTGGTTCATCTTTCTCCAACCTGAGGTTCACCTCTTTCTCACTGTGCCTCTTGGGTCTGTACCCAAGAATTTTATTTTAATGTGAGGCTCAAGGTGATTCAGTTATATTAAATCATTATTTTATTATGTTTGTTCTCCATGAGAGAGTATAGCACTACTCACATGACTAGTTCTGCAAATCAGCAGTTCTCAAAAATTAAGACCTTAGGAGAACAGAAGCGGTTTATGTATGCTTCCTCATTTTATAAACCAAAGTCATGAATGCTTTTCATTACACTAAGCTTGTTTTCACCATGTACGTGTGAGACAATTGAGTTAAAAACACAAGTTGATCAAAGGGCCTCCCCAAAAATCTCCAAGTAAATTTGATGTCAGCTTTACATAGAAACACCATAATTGCATAGAGCACTACACAATAAAAAGAAACATTATAAAATTATGATCTTATCTTTATCTAACATGTTAGAGCTCATATTTAACTTGAACCAATAGAAAAAATCTATTAGCTGTAATGAAAAACAGTATCTGTGCATGCATTTATACTCACCTTCTGTCAATATTTGTCAGTGAAGAAGACAGATTTTTGCAAATATATATATATATATATATATATATATATATAAATTTACACACGTTTTTATGAATGAGGTGTCTAGCGTGCTGCATTTCATTCCATAGCTGAGCTAAACCAAGTAAATTTCCTACTTGCAACCCAGTCAGTGTGAAAATCTTTTACTTACCCTTGTAGTTACAGAAGATCATACTAGAAGAGTTTCTTTTTTGAATGCTCCAGAGATGTGTGTCCGTAATTCAATATGATCATAGAACTGTGAAATGATCATGTAGGGAAGATTAATATAGAGGCAATCTATTGCAAATATACCCACAACTGCCTTAAAGGTAAAATTCCAGGAAATGTCAGAAAAAAAAATAAACAAAATAAGCACTGTGCACTTGAGCATGCCTGTATTTTCAGAAAACTGTGTGTTTGGTTTGGTTTGCTATTGCCCGAGTATTTTCAGTACTGTGTAAATAACAACTGTCATGAGAAGGTGTCCTGAAATACAACTTTTCATAAGCTTTCAAAGTCATTAAGTACTTGTGGAAAAGAGCTCTCTTTGCTCCAAGCATTTAAAGTAGAGAGGAATAACAGTTAAGTACAGAAAAAAAAAATCAATCTGCAGCTACCAGTGGGCATCTCGGACATAGCTTTGTGAAAGAGGGGTACAGACCTCCCTTGACCCTCACTGATATAAAGTGGAGTAAGCTCAGCTAAAGCACAGCTATATGGAAGGAAACTTCAGCAAGAATCTTTCTCCCTTCTGGCTACATATACCGTAGGGAACAAGCTACTTTGGGAAAAAAAAAGATTGCATAAAATTCTCATTCTCGCTGTATACCAAGAGTCAGGAAGAATGAAAAAACATCTGTTGTCTGGTCTGCTGCTCAGATGGTTTTAAAGTCTTACAATAGACCTTAAAGCTTGAATGAATGTGAAATTCCCGCCCAAGAGTAGGAATATTTCAAATAGTGCGAGGTAAATACGGTGGTTATTGGGATTATGAGAAGCTCATGTGTTTCTTAATTGGACACTTGAGCACTTATCCACAAACCCTTTAGCCACCTAACACAGAGAAATTAAGATCCTAAGTATCTTTGACGCTGCACACACAGAGCAGGTATTAATAAATGCAGTGGCATATTAATAAATGCAGTGTCACTCTGCTAACAGGGAGTGGCTTCTGTTTAAAATTAAATGGGACATGCTTGATCAAGAGGAAGGAGATGAAAGAGAGAGGTCCAGGGCACATTAAAGGGAGTAATGGAGATGAGAAGAAGATGTGAAACTGAGATAACCATGTATCCTTGATTACATGAAACATGGATGAGAGAGAAGAACAGGTAATTAGATGGATTTGATAATTTGGGATTGATTTTAATAATGTGCGTGTTTACTGGTTTGTGGGAAGGTGCTGAGCTGTGTAGGGTGCATTATAAGTTGGTATTTGCTAACTGTATACTATTAATTGTTTTAGACAATTGCATCTTAGGAAAATAATGTGTAACTTTGGATACAGTGAAGCAGGGGACTGTATTTTCCTGAGCTTCAAATCAGTAAAACTTTCTTTTGAATTCCAAGCTATCAGTCAAAGTTTGTAATCTAGATGTTATGAAAAGTTGGAGAAAAAGGCAGGTGTTTGTTTTGAATTGAGTTCCACTTTGAATTACTTTTTTTTTGTACCAACTGATTAAACTAGACTGATTTCCACTGCTAGTGTCTGCAGAATGCTACCAATTTACTTTTCCAATGATGTCACTTTTTTTCCTTGTTGTATTGAACTAGACATTCTGTAGACTTGTCAAAATGATCAGTGTGATGAGAAGATGGCAGAATGTAGCCCAGGCTTTTCTTTCTGACTGGTCATCTGGAGACCAAGTAACACCACTGACAAGTTATACAGATTTACACTGTGGAGGAAGTATTTCACCTAATATATTTGATCTTGTGGATACTACTTAAAAACTGTAGAGTTTGGCAGGTACATTTTTCTTTTTCCCTTTCCTGACACTGTTATGACAGCAAAATTTTCAAGGTGTCAGTTCATAACAAACCTGATTTTTACCCTTGTAAATATTTTAGTCACCAAAATTCCAGTTTGCTTCCAAGCTCTTCCCTTCACGCAGCTGATAAGACACAATTTGAAATCTGGTTTGACAAAGTGAGGAAAGAAATCCCTTTATTCCAATTGCTTAGAGATAAAAGCACAAATTATGGGAGACACCCCAGTGCTGGTAAAATCTCTTCCTCTGCCAAAAAGCTCTTGAAACCCAGGACTGCATTCAGCTACAAAGTTGAGCAGGTAATAAGACATTATGGGGCATATCTAACACAAACGGAAGGATGTCAGGCTCCTCTACCTCCTAGTAAATCCTTTGCTCTTTGTACTGCCATTTCTCATGTGAGTCACTTATCCAGTATGCTGAGTTGACAAGTGGGGCAAGAGGTCAGAAATACATTCTATGTTGTTTTTCTGATGCTGTCCTATATTTCAAATATTAAAATAAAATAAATATTTGCTCAAGCTGATAGTCAGTGAAGTATCTTAACCCTCAGGCTAAGGAGATAAATCTTTCTTCTTAACTTCTCTGCTCTCACACATTGTCCCTTGCTACATTTCTTTCTGTGCAATGCTGACCAAGCTTTTAAAACGTTTCAAATTAAAATAATATTTTAATAATTAATATTTAAAATTCATCTAATTGTAGAACAACAAATTCGTTTTTTCATACAGTTTTGACCAAAAGTAACTCAAATTGGCCTGCAAATATATGTTGAAAGGCATACCAAAGAAAGTTCCTCAGCGCTGGACATTGAGACAGGGGAGCATGACACAAAACGCAAAATATCCACAACAGTCACATTTTGTTATATGTCACTAAATGATCTGGCTACACACTGAAGAGCAAGGATGTTTAACACTGGTAGACAACTACATGACAGTGCACAGATATCCCAGCTCCTGGGCAGAAAGATGGGGAAGCAATTTTTCTGAGGTGGTAGTAGAACACAAGTGTCAGTCACATAACCACGGAATCATTTGCCAAATCCACAAGACCTGACAGTTCTGCACTTACCTCTTTGTCACTGCCTTAAAATCATGGGGTTTTTTCAGCTGCAGTGTCTGCATGTGATTTGTCAAGGTGTTCTTTAAAGGATGGCTGAAGGTCAGCCCCCGCAAATCCATTATCACATCAAAGTGACTGATTACTGTCAAGCTGGCCTGAGTCAGAAGTCAGCAATGAGCTGCACTTATTTATCATGCTGAGGTGTGTGTGTAAGGTATGAGGTGCCAATATACATGGAATGTAAACTCAGAAGTGCGTATGAGCTTCAAACTGTGACAAATGTTTTTTCACCAATCAAGAAAATGCACTCATCCCTCTACAGGTTAATGACGTGGTAATTCAATCAATCATGGAGACATTCAAAAGGGACTTTAGTAATCGCCAGAAAACAGGAATATACAATTACTTTCTGCAGAGCTTGAGGAACAAGCCCTCTTTAGAAAAGAGAGGAGAGACCTGCTAGTTTAGATCTTGACACAACTAGATGCAACATCACTCTTCTGTATGTTTCAGATAAGTATTTTGTGATTATAAAGTCCATATTTGGAATTTGTGCCCAACTTTTATTGTCCACTTCCCTTAATCCAATTTGTGTTGCAAGTGATTTCAAAGTCCTAGCAATATGACAGTGTCCATTCTTACAGATTAGTGATCCATCTATCGGGAGACTAGCCAGGATGGCAAGGCTGCAGAGCATTCCAACAGACACAATAGGCAGCTCCTCCATGTACCTGGTGGGTCAGGGAGATGGTAATCATAATGCTTCATGTGGTGGAAGCAACCTGTGGTACTTCCAAATTCAGCTTGGTGAACCCCATGGAAGCAACAGGACAGTGGTAGAAGTTTCCTTGAATCCCAGCTGTCCTAGTGAGTTCATTTCACTGTGAAACTGTGTGAAGCAGTTGCTTTGTAATTAAAGCAATAGGAGATTTTTAAAAGTGATTGATACCTCTAAGTACCATCATTTTAGAGTTAAATGTCCTTTCAGAAAGTGTTTTAAGAGTGTGCTGTATAATTTATCCTTGAACTCCTCTCCTTAATCTTAGTATTTTAAACCAGTAAGCCTATTACTACCCATGAAAGTGTACATTTATGAAAGTGTAAATTGTAGAGAGAAATCTTCAGCAATTGCCTAAAAGCAAAGGGAATAAGATACAGCTTGATAGGTGAGGACTGTGCTGTACACAAATGGGCTGAAATATCACTTAAGAACTGGCTTGAGACATAGCATAATTCCTTTACTGCAGAAAGGCATGTGATGTAAGAAATCCTTGGGACCCATCCACACTGTTAAGGAAAAAAATTGAAAGTATCCTTTTTTACTTCCTTATTTTGAACTCCCTATCTTCTTAGTTGCTTCACACACAATAACTTCAAAGTTTATAAACTAGGAATTGTCACAAAAAAAACCCCAAACATGCAACAAGATGTGTACTTATTTGAAAAACCTAACTCTTTTCAGTCACTACTTTTATATGTATGCATATGTGAATATATGTATGTGTGAGAAATATATGTTATAGTTTTAAGTACCATAGTTTAAAATAAAATCCCATCTTTTAAAATACTTTACATAATGTAATATAGATGTATGCATATATGTTTTACTCTGTTCCTCTGGTTAGTATTACTCTTGAATTATGCAATTTGAAATTGGAGGATTGAGCCTCTTAAATGATCAAAAAAGGTGAAAAGGTGGTTGCTTATTTATTTTCTACATCAAACAGAGCTTTGTTGTTCTAAAAATGAGCTAAAATAATTTCAGCTATTTATTCTCCCTGTGAAAGGTGCTAACCACTTCTTTTACTATTGAAGAAGGAACTGCTTGCCATTTTCATTTGCACTCATCCATAACGGTAGCAAACTCTCTATTCAGTGCAGTAGCCTCATTGTATTAGTCTGCCTTCTGTTTTATATGGTTCTGCTCTTTCAAATATTTATGAATCAAGAGGAATCTTCTTTTACTTTGAACCTGAACCTCCTATAAATGTCTTTTCTGTTTGTGGCACCATAACCAGCCCCACAAGGGGAAAGTTTTCACAAAGGGTTATGGTCTTCACATTAACAAAACCCAGATTTAGGTATGCACAAGGAAAGAGCACCCATTTGCAATCATCCATCTTCACTAATTAGCCACTTAGAGGAAAACCAACCCTAAATAAATGATAGATCCAAATGTTTCTGAAACTTGACTGATCTCATAAGTTCACTTCTAAAATATTCATCCTGCTGTCAAAAGGATAATGATACCAAGAGACTGTGCCTATACCATAGACATTGTATTTCTTTTTCTTTTTTCCTTTTCTTTTTCTTTTTTATTTTTTTTTCTTTTTTTAAGAATTTTAATTTTGCATGGTTATATATGGCCAATTAGCAGAATAACACCTGCATCCAGAGGATCACATAAGTGCAGGACCTTTTCAGTGACCATATGGATAGGACTTTTATTTAGTTCCTGTGACAAAAGTTGTAGCAATAAAGACTGATTGATTGGTTGATGACACTGATGATATTGGAATAGGACTTCAGCTAGCATAAATCAAAGCAGCTGAACTGAGGACCTAGTCCATTATTTCAAAAAGCCTTTGTTCATTTTCTATACCTTTGGTCTACTGCCAAATACCCTTAAGATTGAGCTAGTAACTGTATAAATTCAGCTGAACAGCAACAAAATACCAAAGCACAACAGGTGTCACAGAAGACCAGGAGGCAAGCAAGAATATCTAGAGAGTTCATGTGTGTGTTTGAGAGTATGAATTCATCTGTTAAGTAACTGCTGTAGTTGCTATCAGGATGCCACATGATTGTAAGCAGATGAGGATATACCCAGAGCAAAGGGGAAACAAAGCATCCATAACACAACATCTGCACTACAACATATTTTACACTATTGTTCACATTCCTCTCTGCTGCTTTTGTTTTTCTACACATCATGCTTGAGTACACACCTGAAAGTATTCTAATAGGATTTGTGGATAACGTTAACTTCATTCTGGTATTTCATGATAGCATTGGAAGTGCAGTCTATCTGGAATAATGCATTAATGATAACACAAACATCTCAATTGCAGTGACATTGTAAATAGAACCCACTGCTTTGCTAAGCTGAAAACACTTACATGCCAAAGAGATGCTAGAAACCAAAGATATGTTCATATCATTGAAATTAATAGAGCCTATATATCCAAAAATTCTCTAAAAATTTCAGGTTTGCTTTCAAATACATGTTTATTACCCATACATTTACTAGCAGCAACAATTAATCCTCAAGTATTAAACTGAATGAGAATGTACATTATTCTTTGAATATTACATTTCCACAAGCAGAGGATAACAAACTCTGGAAAATATAGCTCTGATATTCTAAAAGTATTTGTGCATTTACACTGAATTCATTAATATTTGCAGCTCAGAAAAGATAATCTGTCATAGAAAACTGACTGAGAAGAAAATGTGCAAAAACCTTAGAGAGCCTTGATGATTGTGTTTGATGGAGGAGGAACAGAAAGGGATGCAGACAGAACTGAAAGACGATAATGGGAAGGCTCAGCTCAGACTTATTCTATGACGCTTGTTATATTTTTCCAGCTAGGCTATAAAACATATCACAGAAGTATGTGATTATCATAACCAATTAAACCTTGTTATAAGAGGTTTACTACTCACTTCCTGAGTAACTGGAGAGAAGAGTACTCCAGTACACCTTTACATGCTAGTATTAAGCTCTGCAACATCAAGACAGGAAGTTGGGAAAGAGAATGCAGGAAAGAGAATGAGTTTGGATAGTCAGCAGAACAAATGACAGACAGCAGAACAAATCACTGCACTGGTTTTCAGAGTATTTCACTTGTGCCCTGTATATATTTTTTCAGTATATGTGTTCCAAGGCTAATTCTATGCTCACTTTTTTCTTCCTGACTGCTTCCAACAAGAAAAAATGTATCTTCTTTTGCCAAGTGGTTTAAGAGGAGGCTGTGCTTTATAAACAGCTTTGAAGATCAATCAGTATTACATGCAGTCAGCATCCCAGTAAATAAAGAGAGTAATCATTTTTGCTTTACCTACAATTAGAGGCAAAAGGGCCATATCTGCAGCAATGAAATATTTATAAGTAACCATGCTCATGTAAGTCCATTTTTCAGATTAAATATTTCTACATATGTGCATATACATACAGACAGAAATATACATGAAGTAGGATGAAATAACTTTCCTAAGTCCTGTTGCTGTTCTTATAGCAGCACATGACGTATTTATGATGCAATTTCAGCAAGGCTAAACTATGAAATGCCCACTTCAACTAGTATTTTATTATGATTGCAAACTCCTTACTGCAACCCATGGGCCCAACCTTTCTGTTATGACAACACTATCAACTGTTTCCATAATAACTTCTCCAGGCTGACAGTCATGTACTTTCAGACAAGTGGGAGACTCTTTTTCTCTGACAAGCTGCTGTACCACACCATGGTATGCCAAAGCCCAGTAGCAGCTATGAGCACAGAGCAGAAGCCATGGTGCAAATGGGGAGCTACACAGCCCTGCATCCTCTGCTGTATGATGGCTTAAAATGACATTGATTGTTCCAGGATAATAACAACTTGAAAGCACACCTATATTCCCCTCTACCCCTCTTGTTGTATATCTTTGTGTGGAGTTTAAAGGCTAGAACTAGCTCTTTATAATACCTGATTCTCACTGAGCCATTGAATTCAGCTGGAGTACAAATATCTAGTAAAAGTAGTTTTAAAATCTCCATGAAAAAACGTTGCAGTTGGTACAAAACACGCTTAACTAAATCCTTTGTATAATTCTGCTAGCCAGTGAAGAATTTTACTGGTATTCAATTTGAAGTCTTATGAAGAGACATAGTTCAGCTTCAGCTTGGCCTTTCATACCTGTGAGATTTCAAGCAAACTGCAGACTATCAGCAACAGAATCTTGAAGCTCATTAATCAAGGTATTAGCATATTCCAACAGAGAGTTAACAAAGCAGGAACTGAAATATGCAAACCAACACTAGAAAGGAGAGGTTTCAGCATACTTATGTTCTGAAAATGCTAAATAGCACTCAGAAAGTAATTGAGGATCTCGGACATAATCCACATATCTTGTTCTAGTATTAGAAGTGAATTGTGGTGAGTCTTCATCTCAGAAGCAGGCTGATTAGGATTTTCTTGCTAAAAATGAAAGGCTCATCACCTGTTACAGTTGTCTTATGCTTATTTGGCAGCTGCTAATCCTTTATATAAATTTCAAGTGAAAGGAATTTAGCAGCTAGAGAGGGTCTATGCAGCTGAGTCTGGTGGAAATGTTTATTAAAGACACTCCAGAAGGTTTCCAGCTGTTTCTTCCACCTGCTTTAGTCTAAAGCCTGGTGCAGAAAATCGGAAACAGCTGAGTCCAGATGTCCATTTTGGGATTCATTTCACCATGGATCAGCACAAAACTTCTTGGACATATGAAAACTATGTGCCCAGTGTAAGTTGGTGGCCAAAGACTCATTTGTGTCCTGCAGATGGCACATTCTGGTGCTCATGCAGAGAACAGAGTGGAAATCTTAGCTGCTGGTACCAAAATCTTCACCTCATTGGCCAACTTCAAAGTGGTCTCAATATTGCAGATTCATATCCTTGTAGTGCAGTCTGGAAGGTAAATTTTGTATCTTGATATCATGAGAACAGAACATAAATGGCATATAACCTTTTTAAAGACCTAAGTAAATAAATGATCTTGTCAAACAGAAGATCTGCACAACAGAGAAAGAGCCAAAGAACATCCCCAGCTCCTTGGAGTTGGTTACAAAACCATGAGTTCAGAGTGAGATTCTTCTGATGAAAACTACCGAGAGTAGCTGAACTTAAAAGTGCTTTTCTGGATCCAGAGATCTTTGTCTAGTAATTAAAATACCTGAAAGTGACTCCCATTCAGCCATCTCCAGGAAAGCCAGGTTTCATTACACATAATCATTACTTGAGAAGAAAAATGCCATCAATCCAAACATCCCCCGCTTCCTCTTTTCCCACTCAGTTTTTTATACTGAAAGTGATGTCATAGGGTATGTCCATATACCATATGATACAGAATATGCCTTGGGTCAGTTGGGGTCAGCTGTCCCCTCTGTGTCTTCTCCCAACTTCCCATGCATTCCCAGCCCCCTCATTGCCATGGCAGTGTGGGAAGCAGAAAAAGCCTTGGCTCTGTGTAAGCACTACTCAGCAATAATAAAAACATTTCTACAACATGAACCTTGTGTTCAATACAAATCCAAAACACAGCCCCATACCATCCACTGTGAAGAAAATTAATTCTACCCCAGCAAAAAACAGCACAACTCATCTTCCCTACCAGCAGTTTCTATCGTTGCTACCACCATAAGAACATGGTGAAAGTTGCCCTTTTCCCTAGGGATGAATAGACTGTTTCCCCCTTAGATCTAATCTCTCCTGTTTGAAAATGTCTTTCTCTGGGTTTGTTATTTTATTTCTAACTTCGTTTTTCACTCTCCATTATTAGCTGTTTGCTGAAGTTTCCTTTTTCTATCATCTGTCTTCTACTTCACTGCCTAGTATTTTCACACTCCAGTTTACTCAACATCTTTCTTTTTGATCTTAGAGTTTTCTTTTGCTTTCTGATCTCAGTCTTCTCTCCAGTGCAAACTAGTCCTTTCATTACATAATGAAATAGGGCTTTAAAATAAAATTGCCAGGGGAGAGGAACCTCGATCCATCCCACTCTTATCAGTGGGATAATGCTAAAGCCTGAAGGTGTCCCTGCCCATGGTAGGATGGCTGGAAGAAGATGAACTGTAAGGACCTTTCTAACCCTTGTAACCCAAACCATTTTATGACTCTATGGTAACCACCCCCCAACTTGCACATCTAGTTTCCTATTCTCTCTCATTTCCTTCTATCTCATTTGTAAACATTTATTGTTTCTCTGCAAAGACTTTTAATGTTTTCTCATCATTGTAACATACCTTTTCCCTACTATCCTCCATGCTGCTCAGAACTCTAGTACATTTACTTTAACTTTAGCATGGGAAGGGTTGCTCAAAACTGACTAATTCTTACTTGCAAGTAATATTTTGTCTGTTAATAGCTTGTTTTATTTAAGAACAGGGTGCAATAAGATTTGGAAGCCTTCCAATATAATGAAAATGCAGATATTCTAGTAGGCATAGCAATTTCATCAAATAATATGCTGTCTTCCTACTTCTTTAAATATTTAAAATCATTTTGCAACTCTTTCCACACAGTACACAAGCAGAAAGCAATTGGGCAAAAATAGCAGTCATTAACTTTGGAGATGCACTAAGCACAGCAGGTAGCACACAGCATTCAAATTCAAACCACCACTTCTCAGAGGCAAAGTCTGGAGGGGTTCTGGTTTCTGCAATAGACAGAGGGAGTATCATCTGAATGCTCATTAAAATAAAACATAAGGACTGATCCTTATGTCTTTATTGCAATGAGTAGACAAAATTAATTTGGGATTCAGGACAATTATGCTTAAAAGGAGCAAAAATCCTTAAACAAAACCTATGAAACAAACGTAGATTAATGAAACAAACTAATTATTAGTTAACTGTATTATCAGCTCTAAAGGATGGAAACTTGGCCTTTGTAAATGTGTAAGTATGGAAGATAAAAGTCCACAGAAGGTATTTGGAAAAAAATTAATTACTTTTCAGTATGCGGAAGTACAGTATGTATTAATGCAATACTGTTTTCAATGTTTGATGCCTCTTGGGAAAAAGGTACATAGCTCATATGTAACAGAACATGGTAGCAGAACTTTAAAAAGTGCTAGTGCTTTACAGAGGTGCACATGCCATTCAGAAGAGATTTCTGCAAAGCACTGAAAGACTTCTTCTTGGGGTCTCTGAGCCCCTCTTGTCCCCAGACACAGAGAGAATGCTGTTGTTTGTAATGCAACTTGAATTGATCAAAAGATTATCTACTATCCTGGGCTGAAATTAAATGTGAGAAGGGGCAGGTTATTTTAAAGCTGCTTGGTATCCAGGGAGTTAAAAAATGTATTGACTATCAATCCTTGGAAACTTTCCTGCTTACAAGCCCTTTGTAGTATCCTCTGTTTTATGCGAAAAGTTGCTGGTTTCAGTCTGCAGTTTTTTAGACAGCTTTCACAGGAAAAAAAAAAAAAAACAAACAAAACTATTTACTTCAGTTGGTTGCAGTCTCAATAAAAGGTCAAGGATTAAAGGTGGAAAAATCCAGAACTAACCTTCTTCTTGCAAAGGTACCTTGGCTCCATATGGCTGGAAGGATGGTAGAGAGGCAGTGCGAGAAAGTTCACTTGGCCTTATCCCGTAGCTGCATCCCCAAGGAAAAGGCTGAAGGACTTCCATGTGCAGGGACTTCAAGCCTTCACCTTTCCTGAGCACTTAATTTTGCTTAGTGATTTTTATAATTAATTTTCAACATGCCACTAGCTATGGCATTATATAGTAGAGTTCACCAAGTCAGGCTCTTCCATCTATATCAAGCAGGATAATGTATTTCAAAGTCAAAAGGAAAAACACATTAGGCAACATGATGGCAACTGTAACCCTTCTGGATATATTGCACCATAAATACTGGGAACCACTACAGTAGAGCTTTTATCAAATCCTGGCCCTGAATATCAGAAACTGTGGCTTCCACAAATCAGAAAAATGATACAATAAATCACTCTTCCTGATGTCATATTATTGCATGCTGCCATCCCTAGAGAACACAGGATGGTCAATAGTTGGTGTGACAAATGGACCAGCCACTGCAGGAGCTTTGAGACATACACTCATCTCAGGTTAATCAATGTAAAGGGAATAAAATGTCCAACTATTTGATGCTGTTATTCAAAGCTCCTGTTTGGCAGAGTACTAAAATATATATGGCTAATTTGGAATTCAGATTACCTTCAACAGCAGCCCTTCTAGGCTTAAAAGTAGACATGTATTTAAATGCCTTAGAGAAATGGAACTTAGAAGAGAAAATGGGATAATAAAGATTTAGGAGTCTGAGCTGACAAATGAACAGATTTTAAATTCAGACAGGGATGCTGCTTTTCGTGTTGTAGGAAGGAAGGCACATACTGTTCATGTTTGCTACTTTGTGAACAATCATACTTGCTCTGTTGGCACTGGCATCCCATAATTATTTCCTTTATCCAATTAAGACTGCAGTTTAAATCCCCTCATAAATCTTTCTCCCCCAAACAATTCAATTGTTTTTACTTACCTCCACTATGATTAGCTGAGCATGCACTTTTAAAGCTTGTTTCTTCCCCCCACTCAAATGCAGGATCACGTGCTGAGTTAGAAATCAATTTTCAAGTGAAGTGTGCTTAACTGAACACCTCAGCTTCCATGAACAGGGTGGAACAGGATGTGAACCTATGCAGCAAAGCGTTTGTGTAATCAAGGGCACAGAACAGTAGTGATATGACTAAAAGAAGCAAGAGAAAGAGAGAGAAAGAGAGAGAGAGCTAACACCTCCTCCTATGTAAGCCTCACTGTGTATGGCTATAGGTAGCTGACTCCTCCATGGCCACAGATTAAGTTACTACAGAAGGCTTAGAAGCAGGTGTTGTAGGCTACATGAACATACAGGTATGCTCTCTGAAACAGAATTGCCTCTGCATTTGTGTAGATTATTATTAAAAAATAGAAACACTTTGGCCTAGGAGCTGAGAATCATCATCTTCACCTAACTGTATTTAAATTCATACCAAATCAGAGCTACTGCTTTTTTAATTGCTGAGCAAAACATGGTCAAAAACCCCTGAATCTAGTCTGTTATTTTGGTGCAAAACTGGAAAGAATTACAGCTTATTTGTAAACATCACTTAACGTAGATTCTGAAGATAATGCATTTGGGAAGGTCTAAGTGAAACTTTTTTTGATATAAAGCAACCTTTAAAATTGCAACAGTCTGTGGAAATGTACATAACCATTCTGATTTATTTTTAGGAGCCAGACAGAATGGGGAGGGAGGAAGCGGAACATTTGTCATTTTATATGAGAAAAATAAGAGAACAAAAACATTTTTATAGAGTAAAAAAGTGCACGTAGTAAGAAACTTTTTAATGGTACTGGTTTAGGTGCTTTTAAGAGCAGACCTCAGCTGAAGGGACAGATTATGTAAAGGGACATATACTGCAGTACAAAAATTTTATATATATGTTGCTGTACCAGAGGTAATATCACTGGCTGATTTTTCTGAATTTAGTAATACAGTAAGAACATGCCTGCTTGAAAGAGTCTCCAACTCAGTAAGGAAAATGAAGGGGTGCTGAGACAAAACACCAAATCCTATATTTCAGTGGCAGTTCCTCCTGGTTTCAGGAATAATTACAGCTGTGCTAATACTAGTCCCTCCAAATAGGAAGACTTCTGATTTGTTTACCCTGTTTCAAGTAGAGAAAATTAGAAAGACAACCAAGGGTCTTATCAGGCTTAAAAAAAAAAAAAAAAAGAGAGAGATATTTCTATTTTGTTTTGAAACATGCACTAAACTAGAGAGTATTTTAAAGGAATGATGCTAACTCTAAATAAGGTCTACAAAACATCTGGGAAAGTAGCTGTTGCTAGCAGTAATTCCCACTTCATTGCATTCTCACTGATTTGAGTCATCTTTACTTGGGATGACGTAATGCTGTAATTGGAGAGTCAGGAAGGATGGACTGGAGAGCAGTGTGCTTTGTGTTGGGCTACGTCATATCTTCTGTCTTCAATTGTTTCAGCATTTTGCTCCAATGGCTGTACTTGCTTGCTATTTATGTGTGCTTCATTCTTATTCTGAGTGCGCCAGTCTTTAATTCTTGTCCTGAATTTCTCAGAAAAAGATTCAAGAATCCTTCCTTTTATTTTGTTTATTCATTAATTAAAAAGAAAAAAACAAAGTCAGATGGTTCTGTCTTTGAATGGCTCTTGCTTTTTGAACTTGTAGTTCTGAAATTAATTGTTTTATTGATAAGGGGTGTCATGCAAACATAGGCAATTATTTAGATTTTAATCAGAGACCACTCATTTTTTTTAATTACTGTCAAAGTTAGTCAAGTACTCTAGGGGTTTATGCTGAAGTAGTTTTCCTTTGAGAAAAGTGATTTCATCAACACTGAAATGCCTGAGAACTCTTCAAATCTGATACATCAAATCTTTAGGTAGTCACTGAGGGTGAATGTAATAATGGGGAAAATAAGTGAATGTTTTCCTTGAAAGATCATAGGAGAACAGAAAAGGCAAGAAAAACGTTATATTATCAATTATAAGAGATTTCATTGTGAACATGGCAAAAGTCTCATATCTGGTTTTGGAGTCTAGAGTCCAATAAAGGATTTGAAGAAAAAAAATAAACACAGTCAAACATGAAAATATTTTATGATTTGGTAAATTGTTCTCTACTAACAAGGTCAAGTGATCAAGTATCAGATGGATGTGGCAAAACTTAAGGAGTGAAATAATCAAAGCCTGAATGGGGAACATAAAAGTCCTAATTCAGAGTGTTCTTCCTATGAATTTAACAATATAGAGAAGACCATATGTAGTGGAATTAGATAAACATCCAGATTGTAATCATTAATCTTAGATATTACTGAAATTGTAGTGATTTCTCAGACTGGCATTTTTTTCCACCAAGATGGTAAGTGTTTACTATAACTTCTGTTCTGCTTCGTGAAGGGTCCTCTAGCTCTTTGCGGTATCTGCTCTTTAGAATGTTGTACCTTAAATATATTTTAGTGTCAAAAAGCCAAAACTGGAAGGAAGCATTTAAGGCGGACTGTTTTCTTAGTAAATATTTTTCAAGAAATCTCTGTGTTCTTGACTTCATTGCATTTGCAAAGAAATACCCCTGAATGTTGCAGTGGATCTGCAGTATATAAGAAGCTAATGTTGTTTAAGTGAACATTTCTCAAGATGACTTTTAGTAGGTTTTTTTGCCAACTCACTGTCTTCTTCCTGGAGTTCTTCTCACAGTGTTATATATTCAGGAAGATATCGGGAAGTTTTCTTATTGGCTTTGTTAACTCTTTCCTATTGGTCGTTAACCCTTACCTGCAATTGGTGGGTTCTGTAGACCCCCAGAAACTTCTAATTGGTCATCCGTGTAATCCTCCCAAAACCTATATAAACCTACCTGTAACAATAAACTCTCTCTCGCTCGTCTCTCTCCTGTGGTCTGTGTGTGGCTTATTACAGGCTCCATGGAGACCACGTGGCAGGGATGCGGGGGGGGCGAGCATTTTCCCCTCCAGGTAATGGGCTAAAAACCTAGGACCTGGAGTTCCCCCTCCCCAATCCACCATCGCCTGAAAATTTTAAATTTCTTGTGGAAATAAAATGTTGGTTTCCCTCTTTTTTGGAAAGCCCTTTGAATAAAATCTCCTTTAAAAAGCTGTATATTGAAAACATTTTGAAAAACATATATTTTTGGAAGCACAACAGAGTGAAGCAGCCATCATTATGTATTCAAAGTATGTATGCTCTCTTTACTTCTGTTTACTGTATTTATTGGTGCTCTAACTCTTGCAAGAGTAATTTCAAGTATGTTTGTGCTGTACCAACACCTTTATGATGCTTGATCTGTCTGTCTTGACATGCTCCTGTAATTTATTTGTGATATATAAGCAGCCATATTTATTGTATTTGCAAGGATTAATGGAGGGAAGCCAATTTGAAAGGTTAGGATTTTCAGTCCTCAATACATTCAAATATTTTCCTACTGCATACATAACTTCAGTCTATAGTTATTGAGGGGAATTTCTTTTCTGGAGGGCTCTCTGTTTCTTATGTAATCATACAAAGTTTGGCAGTTTTCCTTTTGCCTATTTTTGAGATATTTCCAGCATGTCAGGGATTCTCCATCTTCTTGTCTGAGAAATTAATTGATCATGTGCTTTCTGCTACCCTCAACCCTTTATCTGCTCCCCAGTTTATGTGCTGGAGTTGAGCCTTATTCCATACTTGTTGTCCCTACAACCACTACATCTTACCAGTCCGTGTTGCTTAAAGTTGAAATAGTTTGAAATAGTTTCTCTTTTCCATATTGAAATTACAAGGTACCCGCCCACAGCAATACCAGCCCAGATTCAGCTCAACTCTTGATTTTTATTCCCAGACCCAAATGTTCTTTGAAGAAAATTTAAGTTATGTTCTGCACAGTTCAGCTTGGTTGTATGTGGGTTTAAAGTTCGACATGTAAAAGCAATTTATATTCCAAATAATATTTTAGTCATTTTCCTGCTGCTTCCTTTCCAGCCACCCAGGTGACTGTTTAAGGCAGAATCTAACAGAAGAGGGACTACAGTTATCCAAATAGAAACCTATGCCTCTTGTTTTTGAGAATCTGTGAATGAACTGGTAGAGAAGTCTTCTGGAAAAGAGATCCATACCCTCTAGGAGAGGCACAGAAATACTACCTGAGCTTTATGTGGGTTTTGATTTGAGCACTCGGGGCTATGGAGGTTCTCAGGGTTAGTGAGTTAGCCATGTGCTGCAACTTTCTCAGCAAAGCAGCAATGCTGAAGACTGAAATAAGTGATGTGTACAAGAAGAAACTGAAATGAAAGGGGGTCCAGAGAAACTGCAGTTGACTTTTCTGGAGCAATTGGTCCTACTGTTCAAATATGGAGTGGAAGAAGTAATATGCTGTCTTTGGCTGTGAATCAGAAGACTATGCAACATGAGATGGGACAAAAAAAGGGGCAGAAAACTCATTGCACAGTTTTAAAAATGCTTGAGCAACAGTGCTACCCTGTGGTGTTCCAGTAACTGAATGGTCTGGTTTGCCACTGATGCAGACTGTGAAGGAAGGAACTGGATCTGCTAGTTACAATACTGTTAGTTCCAAACCTTAAATAACACGACACAGGCTGTTGTTCCTGCATTAACTGGAATTTTACAAACACTATCAATATGAGGAGAAAGTAATTTCTTTTGCACAGGATTTCAAGATTTTTAAATGGAATTTTGTTACATTTAAATTGTAAATTCTGAAATTAAAAAAAAACAAGGTATAGGACAATGAGAAATTGGGAGGGGGAGCTGTTAGTGATTTTTTTCCTCTATAATGCCTATGCCATCATTCCACTTTAAATACCCCAAGATCACAAAGCAATGCTGTTATAAGGCATTGATGCACAGCACTTTAAATTGACAATTAACATTTTTCTTGGTGTATTTTTTCTATCATGTATATTATGTTCAATAGGTCCACTGGCTCAGTGAAATTATAACTGCAGTCTGGCTAAGCTCAAATTGCCACTGTAATTGCAGATTTTGCTTTCAGCTTGCAGGATCAGCCCCCATTCTCTCTCAAGTGTTCAAATTATGCCTTAAAAATTAGAGTCCATAATGGAAACAACAAATGCCACGTATCTTTAAGGCTTTTACATTTATTTTTATTCAAAATTTCTGTCCTTTTTTAAAACATTTGTGCATGATTAATCTGATAATCTGAAGAGAAATAGAAACAATAAGGAAACATAAATTATTTCAGCTAATATAAATTCCTTTATTTTTCCTCCTGCCTCAGTGTCACTGTATTCACAAACTCTCCTCATGACTTACTACAAATTAACATTCTGTGTTTTAAAAGATGCCAGAAAAACAAGTCAGTCTAAATAAATTAGGTATTTCAAAGATGGCATTTTGCAAGCAAAGTAGAAAGCTGTTTGGAACTTGTGATCCTAATAACAAATGCTGTTACTTGAACAGCAATTAAGTATTTTCCCAGTGAAGCACTACTCAGAGCTGTTGCAGATTATATTTAGTCCTCTCAGACCACTGCAAATATTCATAACACCAAAAGGCAGTCAAGCAGTGACACCCAGTGGCTTCAGAACTCTCTCTTCAAATTCTATCAGAAAGAAATCTTTTTTTTTAATCTGTTGGTTTCAAATTCAGTGCCTCTCAAAATGGGTAAATAATTTCCCATTTAAGAAGTAGTCAGAACCCAGGAGTAACTTGTAATAATCTGGACTTCTTTCTTGACCAGGTGGCTCTAGATGAAATTATTTAACTACCACAAATAGGGATATTAGTCAGCTCCATGCATTCAAGCTGTTACTCAAGAAATACATAGAAATACACTCTGCAAACAAGCATTGAAGTTAGCCTTTGAATAATCAAGGGTGAAAAACTCTGTGTCTAAAATCCTTTACCCATAAAAAAGAAAGAGAATTTTTAACCATTTTTAAAACCTTTGAAATTCATGAATGGAAAACATAACATAGATGTGGAATTCTATTAATATTTATGATATCAGTAAAAATAAATAAGAGATGGTATTAGTACTGGCAGTTGAGATGACAGCCTGACATTCTCAAAGTCATCTGGAATTTAAACTGCAAAGTAAACCAAAATTCTGACAAAACAAGTTTTCCTATCAAACATGACTGAACTATACTTTCCACAGAGGCATATCTTGAAAAGAAATTGTCTGCACAACATAAGGAGCAAATACAAAAACTCCCATTTTGTGATTGCTGTGTCTCAGAGATAAAAAAAAATATTACATTTTTCTTTTTTAAATCAATAGCATTGCTCTATAAAAACAAGCAAAATGTTTTAGTTGCATCATACTGATGACCATAAGAACAAACTATCAGATAACCCAGCCTTTTAAAATGTTCCAGTAGCTTTTCTCAGCGTACACTGCCTAAGAATTGTATGAACCATTTCTATCTTGCAGAAGCTGCAGAAGAAGAATCCTAGCAGAATTCTTTGTTTTGCTTTTCTACCAGTTCAGTGTAGCCAGATGGGTGTATGGAAATGGAGTGGGGAGCTGCACTATAGCTATTTCAGCATACAGGCTCTATGATTTAATAAAAGTTTTATTAACTGAGCTCTGGAAGAAGGTATGGAAGTCCATATCCATTACTCTCAAACATCTTAGCATTCTCTCAGATTGTTGTTGACTGCCCACTAAAGAAGATGACACAAGACAGGCATGCACCACAGCATTCCTGAAAACATCAATCCATAACTATTTCAGAGGAAATTCTGTATACAGCAATTATGATTGATAGTCTGTACTACCACACCAACAAGAGGGAATAGGGTAATCTACTTAGAAATTCATAAATGACTCCCAAGCCAAGGTGTTGCTGAAGATTCTGCCAAATTCTGTGCAGCAGTGCATGATAAACAGCAACAGATGAGTCAGGGATGTCAGCGAGAGCTGTTCCTCTGGAAGAGCAGGAGACTGCAGTTCCACCAGAAAGTGCTGGCCTTCAGCATCAAGGTTCCCCTCTATGAATTCCTCATTAGGAGTTCTTTTCAGGATTGGGCAATAAACAATTTTAAACAATAAAACAAGGAAAAATAGTAAAAGTACTTTACTTCTCTCTTATTTGGTATTTTGGCAACTGCATCTGGGTGTCTGTCTCCCCTCCTGGTCTCCCCAAAGACACTGATGGGTGGGGTGTGTCCCCAGCCCAGGGCCTTTGGGATCGTGAGGGGCCAGAGACATGTGGCCCAGAGAAGCTGTGGATGCCCCATACGTGGAAGTGTTCAAGGCCAGGCTGGATGGGGTTTTGAGCAATCTGGTCTAGTGAAAGATGTCCCTCCTTGTCCATGTCAGGGGGGTTGGAACCAGATGATTTTTAAGATCCCTTCCACTAATGAGCACAAGACTAATATACCATCAGGAAAGCAAGCCCCATGGCAAGTACATACAGGAGCCTGCTCATTACTAGCTAAACAGCACTAACAGCTGTAAGTTCAACCTAGCATATCCCAATCAAATCTGTTGCTGTCTTGAACCCTTTGTGCCCCTGTTCAGGCATCAAAAAGAATTGTCATGGTTTAAGACTGGCTGGAAATCAAGCATCACGCAGCCGCTCGCTCAACCTCTCCTCTCTTCCCCAAACCCTGGTGAATGGGGAGGAGAATCAAAGTAAAACTTATATGTTGAGATAGGAACAGTTTAAAAATTGAAAATAAAACACAGTAATAATTGTAAATTATAGTGATAGTGGTAATAATAATGATAATAAAAAGGGAAAAACAAGTCATGCACAATGCAACTGCTCACCACTCACTTGCTGATGCCAGACGACCCTTACTTGAACCTACATCAGCTCCTCTTTCCCTCAGCTTTATATACTGACCATGATGCCATATGGTATGGAATATACCTTTGGTCAGTTTGGGTAACCTGTCCTGGCTGTGTCTGCTCCAAACCTCCCAATTTCCTTGTCACCATGGCAGTATGAAAAGCAGAAAAATCTTTCGCTCTGTGTGAGAACTGCTCAGCAATAGCAAAAACATCTCCATATTATCAGCCCTGTGCTCTGCAAAAATCCAAAACACAGCCCCATACTAGCCATGGTGAAGACAATTCACCCGAGCCAAAACCAGCCCACAACATAAATCTTTCAATGAGTTTGTGATCCTTTGGTCATCATCAAAAAGAGAGGGTCAGTGATGGACTTCATTAGTGACTACAGCTGCCTACTGGGAGGGTGAAGAGAAGATGAATCCTGACTCTTCAGAAGTGTTCCATGGTGGAAGAATGAGTGACATCATGCCAACTCTGGCAGATGGAGAAATCCCAGTTAGAAAAAAAGTAAGAGATGGTCACCATGATAATGCTCAGCCATGGAGCAGGTGCCCAGGGACTCTGTCCTTGAGGGTATCCAAACATGATTTAACAAGGCCCTGAGCAACCTGGCCTGACTGGGGCTGTTCTGAACAGGTGCTTAGCTGGAGACCTCCATGGGTCTTTCCTATCCTCTGCGCTCCTGTGGTTTTTTGAATGTCAGGTTTCTTGCCTTGTTCAAATGGGAGACACACACAACCTTGTGGAAGTTGGCCTCTGTCCCCACACTGCCCTTTCTTCATACATTCACCAGCATGGGTGACCTCCCCACCACCTACTCAAGGCACAGCACCACCAGCAACTGTTGGGAGAATTTTGGAAAATACAGGCCATGAGAGGCCTTAGTGCACAATCTGTTTTTTCCCACAAACCAGGAAGCCTTGAGCAGTTCATGGGAGTGAACTGTGTTGAATAACAGGAATGAGAAACAACTCAGCGACAAGGATAGCACCTGGTGTTTTTCTGCTAGGCTATGAGCTATCTGACTATGCGTGCAGTTTGAACTTTAAGGACCAATACAAAGGAAACAGCAGGTGCCCCCTTTGGCCAATGCCTTTGCAGAAAAATGATGTATTCTACCCTGAAAAGGTGTATATAAGCGACGTATCTCTTTAATAAAGTTGAAGCACTGTGGATATCACTTCTGTGAAGTTAGTCAGTGTATTCGGAGCTCCTCCCACAATAAGCAACTACCCCTGGGTGGGCCTTTTTCTGTTTGTGGCAAGGCTGTGGTCCTCCCATCTTGTAGTTTCCTTCTGCCCATGCCTCACCCCTTTGCTATTAGAATACTGTGGGAGACTGCTAAAGGCAGGAGAAATGACATTCACTGCTCTACCCTTGTCCCACTGGGCTGGCCAAGCAAGCTTTTGGGTCAAGCCTAACTTGCCTTTGGAAAATCCCTGATGGCTGCCTGATAGCTGCTGCTGACTTGGGCAACTAGGTTCCCTTTTGAAGGCAGGGACAGCATTCCATCCCATGGGTTGGGGCAAGTAACTCTTGTCTTCCCTTCAACTTCTTCAAATCTATTGCAATATCACTGTAGCTGTATCTTTTTTTTTTTTTCCCATCTGCTATTCAAGGGCAAGTTTAAAATCTGAGGTATTTTGACAATAAGATTTAGCCATCCAGTATTTTTCTCAAAATAGGTTGAAAAGCTGTTCTTTCCACACAGTTCACAGTTCAGTCGCTGTGTATCTTTGCAAGTTCATCACCAAAGGAATATTAGAAGTTTATAAAATCACCTATAGCTATTTACCAAGAGATAAATCAAAACCACAGGACAGCACTGAAGAGAAAACTTGCAATGGGAACAGGTCTTGGCTGGCTCAGGGGCTTGTTAGATAACAGCTCCAAGGTCTGAGATGTTTCAGGCTAGAGAAACCATCTGCTGATTGCATTCTTCTCCTTTTTCCTTTTCTCATAGTTAAAGGTTGAGGGAGCTGGTCTGTTTAGCAAAGAGAAGAGTGAGGGTAGACCTTATCAATGTATATAAGTATCCAAAGGGAGGGTGTCAAGAGGATGGAGCCAGGCTCTTCTCAGTGGTGCCAGGCAACAGGATGAAAGTCAACAGGAAGAAACTGATGCACAGGAAGACATATTTGAACAAGAGGAAGAACTTCTTTACTGTGTGGGTGACTGCACACCTGAACAGATTGCCCAGAGAGGCTGTGGAGTCTGTTTCTCAAGATATTCAAAAGCTATTTGGACACAATCCTGAATTAAGTGTTCTAGGGCACCCTACTTGAGCAGGGAGATTGGAATAGTTGACCTTCCGTAGTCCCTTTCAATCTTACCCATTCCGTGATTCTGTGAAATGGCAGAAAAGACCGAATCATGTTTTTGTGGCAAGGTTTCATATCTGGGGGGCTGCAGGGGTGGCTTCTGTGAGTAGACACCAGGAGCTGCCCCATGTTGGACAGAGCCAGTACCAGCTGTCTCCAAGACGGAGTCGCCACTGTCCAAAGTTGAGCCCAGAAGTAATTTTGGTGGCACTTTGATAGCAATCGGAAGGAGTAGTTACATCTACTTAGAAATTCATAACAACTGCCAAGATGGAGGTCTGAATTAAAAAAAGACATTGCTGAGGCTTTCTGCAGGACATTTGACTCCCTATTCTTATTTTTCCTCTTTAAAAATGCAGCAGCATGTTTGTTTTGGACAACAGATGTTGCTATTGCTTGTTTTATAGTGAGGAGGCAGCTGTCCCTTATGTTCCAAAAACAATGCCAAACCTGCTGTTATGAGACTTATTACTATAATGCCTTTTATACCAAATTAAGTTGTTCCAAGTGGACAATTCTTCCTGCTGAAGTTTTTCCTCTTTTTAATAGACATTTGTTTTTATGCTGGAAGTCACTGCTATTATCAGTAGTGAGTGGATATTTGGAGTAAGAAGCCATATGGCATTCTGTAAAGCAGATCAAACTGAGTGTGAAGCAAACAGGGAAGTAAGTATTTTCATAATTGTAGCTACATTTTCACCTGTATTAGTTCTGCAAAGGTGGGGATTGTTGTGTGAACACTGCTTTTAGAGAAAATCAGTCTGACTTGGCAGAAGTGAAAGGTCTTTCCCATGTTCAGGAGTCCTCTTCCATCACAGTAGTAAGAACTTGCGACCTTGCTCTCCTCTCTGCCTACATCTTCATGAACAACCATCTAGGAGAAAGACTTCATAAAAACATTTGACTGATCCCATCTCTCATTGCTACCTCACCCCCTGCCCCCATGTCATTTTTCTAAAACAACAATTTGGGGGTCTGAGTTCTCTTATCTAACAGCAAGAGCTTGGAGCCCTTCACAGTACCTTCACAGTATGATCCACAGCAACTGCCGAGTACCTGGAGTCCATCCCTCCAACCTCAAGTGTTCACAGGCTGGTCACTCCATAAGTATGTACCCTAAAAGCCAGGTAAAAATCTCCTAAAACCAAATTTACTAATTGTGTCTCTTTTGTGGGAGTTGAAAACATCTTTATATGTATGTAGCTGTTCTAGGAAAGACAGATTTTGTAGTATTTTTGCCTCTCAAAATTGTTCCTATCAGACAATTCATGATATTTCAGTAGCTTTCCAAGTGACTTCTTTTTCTATTTCCCCATCAAACACTTTGTTTTCAAATGGAGAGGATATATTTTCTCCAGGGATGAAACCATGGACTAGCATAATGGACATTAATGGACATTAACAATTCAGAAGTCAATACTGCTGGTGCACATTTTTCTATAACACCTGGGCACAAATGTAGGGTAAAAATGCAGATATTTATTTTAACAAAACACAGCCCAGCAAACATATGATCCTGATCTACATAGCTCTCTACTGGAAATGACTTAGAAATACTGTTGTGACAAAGTCTGTAAATAGATAGCAAGTCCCAGAATTAGTCAAGTATAACACCAGATATAATCATTGAAGTTTCTCCTGTTTAAATCTAGGCTACACTTAACCAGTTTCATTACATGACTTTTCCCCTTAAGTTACAACATGCAGTGCTGTCACTGAAAAGACTCAATTAGATAAAGATATAGTTCAAGACCATTTATCTGAGGTTTCATGAGAAAGCTCAGGTATGACCTAATTGCAGCCTTCCAGTACCTGAAGGGAAGCCTACAGGAAAGATGGAGAAGGACTTCTTACAAGTTCATGCAGTGATAAGAAAAGGTGGAATCGATTCAAACTGAAAGAGAGTAGGTTTATTATTATTTAGGTTTATTATTTATTATTATATTAGGAAGAAATTCTTCACTTTTGGGGTGACAAGGGACAGGAACAGATTGCCTAGAGAAGTTGTGGATGCCCCATCCCTGGAAGTGTTCAAGGCTAGGATGGATAGAAGTCTGAGCAACCTGGTCTAGTGGAAGGTGTCCCTGTCCATGGCAGCGGGTTGGAACTAGATGATCTGTCGGAGAAGGGAGAATGCAGACACCAGCTGGTCATCAGCAAAATTCATTTATTCCACTTTTACAAGCTCCTTATATATTCTATTTAATTAGTTCATACATATTACAAAACTTTAGCTCATC
>JAWWES010000081.1:82041980-82098360 GCA_035583135.1 Lophotriccus pileatus | reverse complement strand
GCCTAATCTCCATTTCAAACAGGTCCTCCTGGCTGTGGCCCCTTTGAATCAACCACTGACTTACAAATCCCTCAACAATGATCTTTAAGATTCCTTTCAACCCAAGCCATTCTATGATTCTATGATTCATGACTAATAGAATATTTTCCATATTTTCTTTAATACAGTGCAGTATACTGCAGTGTAGTGTTTGCTTCCTTCTAACGTAAATATTTGAGAATTGCTATATCATTTTAGAACATAACGCACATACAATTTGGACTATCACTACCAGTTTCAATACTGTTTTCAAGTTAGCTTACATTACTCATACAGACTTAACTTCTGTAAGAAGACTGCAATGACATTCAGTGCTTACCTTATTTATGTTTGCAAGAAAATGGATCAAAACAGATACAAGCACACATTCTAAAAAGACACAAACCCCATTATTGTCAGATAATTCACCATCACTTCTTTTCAACTTCACCTCCTTTCCATTGTTCATGTAAATCTTACCAACCTCACATTCCACTAGGCTGCAAAGACTTCATGAATTTTGGGGTCTATATTCAAACACACACTAACTATTACCTAAGAAATTTCTTGTAGCAACATAGTGCATATAAAAAAAAAATCCAGTTTTAACATATAACTAAAAATATGGCTTTTTATTTACATTAAATTAACAACTTAGTACTTGGGCATAGGGAAGAGATTTGTGATATAAGGTCATGTTCCCTTCTCAAAAACTAAGGGGTTTGTTTGCTGCAAAATGGGAAAGCTGGACAGAAGTATATGGTTTACTGTGTGATACATCTATAACATGAAGAAGGGAATTTTTGGCAGTTAAAATTATATTGCTTCAAACCTATGGACATTCATAGATGGCTGGAGCAAGCAGCAATTGATCTGTGCTTAAACCCATCCCTAAAGTGAATGCTATTAATTAGGACAATTGGCTTTGACTGAGAGGACCAAGATCCTAAGCTCTTTCTGAGCAGCAACCATAAGTCAATATGAATTATGAAGCATTGATGCAACTTTGTTTGCTGCTAGTTGTTTAACAAATGAGTCAATAGCTTATGCATTTAAATTAATGTTTTCTTAGTCGTAATAGCTCATGGTATCAAATGCAGTACAACACAGTAGCATAACCTGAAAACACACAGAAGTGGCCAAGTATAAGCAAATACTACAACTGAAAAGAGAAAGTTTCATTGCACGTTCAGGGTGCCTACAGTCATATTTTCAAACTCAAGTGGTAGGAATCTACACTGATAGAAAATCCAAGGTTTAGGTAAAGGAAATTAGATATGAAATCTTTTTCAGTTCCTCGAGGTGAATGTTATTGTTGTCTCAGCCAAAATAAGTTATATTTTGTTAATATAATATAAGCTCCACCTTCAAGACTAAACAGGGATTCCTACATTTAAGTCATGTCCTTGCACCACCTGGGTGTCCCAAGAAATGGTGCTGCAAAATGTTATCAGCTGTGCATTGTGCACATTCTTATTAACTTTGTTAATGGCTGTATTTCATCCAATTTCTGTCAAAGAAAAGCTTACAGGCTGGAGCCCTGTGGCCTCTAGTTATAAAGAGCTTTCAGATGAAAACCGTAGTTCTTGCTATGATCAGCCTTTCAAATACGTTTCTGTTGTCTTCTGTGCTGTGCTAAATGTGGGTCAAGAGGACCTCGTTATCACAGAGCTGATATTGAATGCAGACTTTGGAAAAAAGACCATGCAACTGTAAGTTGCAGGAAAATACATAGTAATACAGGACATTAAGCACCTGATAGTGAGACCTTTTAATCTCAGTATATGGGTTTCTGGACTTTATGTATCATAGCACATTGTGAAAGCCCCACAAATAAACTGGAAAATGGTGAGATGCAGCATATTTAAGAAAGTTCTTAGAAATAGAAATTCTGGAGAAACTTCTTTTTTTGGTCTATATCACAGTTAGTGATTTAAAAGGCCATTGCTTAGAGATTAAAAAAAAAAATCCCTATTTTTTATGTAAAACATAATATTGTTTAAGAATGTTTTCTTATTTCTTTTTTTAAAACCTTTTATTTTGTTGAAAAGGGTATGAAATAATCTATAAGGCTGGCTTGTTCCATCTAAATAGAAAGAAGGAAAAGAATCTAACTGGAAAAAAATAAGAGAGAGGGGTATTCAGAGAAAGCAGCTGATACAAAGGACTGAGTCTTTGCTCTCAAGTACTTTGTGGGGTCTGAATCTCAGCTGTTTTGTAATTGCCTTTGCTCTTTATAGTGAAAAAATGGTCATGTGTATGTAATGTGAGTTCACTTACTAATTTGCCTCTTTATTTTTTTCACTTCCAGAAATTCTAGTTGCTCTTGAAATTTCTTTTATTGATTATTCTAAAACATAACCACCTGTATCAGTTTTAAAACAACTGTTTCCTAATGCCTTGTGTTCTTTTATTGGCTGCGTTATGAAATCACAGGGATTTAAGACCAAAAAAAAAAAGAGAAAAACCAGTTTATATAAACAGCTTGATATTTTTAGAATATGAGGTCAAGCAGATCAGCTTTTAATTAGAAACAGATTAAACTTTGATCACTCCTTCAGAGCTCTCCAGCACTGACTGAAGGTAATCCCCACAAGCTTTGGAGTGAACGTAGCTGAGATACCTTGCCAGTGACTTTGCATTTAAAAACTGAAGGTCAGAAAGTCAAAGCAGCATGCTAAAGCTGGGAAGGCTCTAAATCCTACTGGGGCACAGACACAAATGTTGTGCTGCTGGGGAACACAAAAGAAGAGCAGTCCAAACTACAAATCAAGTGCTAAAGTGCTTCTAAGCTCTCAAGCTCATTGATTTATGGTAATGTATGAATATGTCTCTTTCAGCAAAACTTATATAAAAATAGATAGTATTGTAGCTCATATCTGATGAATAAAAATAATCTTTGTTTTGTAGTACTTGGTCACAAAAGCTAATGGTAGTTTCAAAATGCAGTGGAAAGGGTCATGGGATTTGAGTAAAGGTATATAATCATTGAGGTGTTTATGGCATTTCTATAATGATCAGCTCATTTAAATTGCTACATTCTAAATATTTAAGCATTTCTGTGCCCATGTGGGTGTGCATCATTTAATGTTGCTTACTGTGAAATATCACCAAAGTTCTCTTCAAAGCAGTGCAGCCCCATGAACAAGTCAGCAGACCTAAATTCTCCATCTAGCTCTGGAGCATCTCAGTTGAAGACCTTTTTTCCTTATTATTTTATTACTTACACTTTTTTGGGGGGGGCTATCTTGCCTTATAAGAGAAAACCGTAGGTGTTTAACTTAATCAAATTATCTTATTCCTGGCTGGTATATGATATAGTTTCTTATTCAGCTCCAAGTGAAGGGTATAATGATCAGATGGCACCAATGGACAGCGACAATTGTGACTGCTGTAACCTTCTGAACATCTTCTTCAGGAAAGGGGGCTGGAAACAGTCAGGAAAGTACTAGCCTTGTAGGAAGCTTTTCACTTACCTCTTCAGACTGAAATGCATTCAAGTATTTGAGATTTAAAGAAGTTACTTTTGAAAGCAGGCTGGTTTTATTAATTAATTGAAGGTGTGCCCTGTCAAGGTGCCATGAGACTTAGGTAAGGGTACCTGTCAAACTCTCTGTGTGTGCCTGAACAGGCAGTGCTAGAAGAACAACCTAAGAAGACCAATTTGGTTTTCAGCTTTTTTTCAGTCTAGTATTGATATTTTACATTTAATTCTTTTCATGTTAAATTGGAGTGAATTTAAGTTTTTTAGTTGTGAGTTAGTACCAGGAACATCTATTCTCTGTATTGCTGAGTTTTCCCAGGGGAAGCTTTTTCTGTCAAAAATGTGGAAATTAAGAAATGTTGATTTCTATGAAACCTTTTTCTAGAGGAACAAATAAATGTAGGTTACAATTTAAAATTTAAGAATTATGTTAACATTTTCCTAAGTGATTTGACTGAATATGGTGAAAATTTGAAAAACTGAATAGAGACTAAAAATCTCTGACTTCACAGAAGCCAGATGATCTGCCTATTAAGAATGTTATTTTCTAAGCCTAAGCAAAGTACATGCAATGAGTTCCAACTAAGTTTTTTTGTATACTTTATGCAAAGACTTTGGATGGGTAGATGGATGAGATGTAGCTCTAAGTTGACACCCGTCTGTGGTTTCTTATTCTGATGTGCAATGACTGGCGTTTCACTGGCTCTGTCTGCTTCACGTTTGTGCTTTTGAAAAGCTTTCTCGGTCCTACGGCTTTCCCACCGCTGTAACACCAACCTTTGATCAAACCAAATGTGGGGGCAGGTAACTGTCACTAGAGGGCGCTGCACATCTAGATTTTTAGGAATTTTTCGTCCCTCCATAGGAACTGATCTGTGGGTTGCGGTGGATCTAACACAACTTGCTGCTGCTGTGGTTCGGAACTTTCTGATTAGTCGTTGGACATGTCTGATAACTCTGATAAGTGAAATATAGGACTTTGGGAAATGGCTCTGCCGAGAGTTTTACTGAAGATGCTGTGTGCCATTTTAATGAGTGCATTTCTTGCTAAGCTTTGCTATTTATTTGCCTGTGGCATTTCCTGGTTTGTTTGTTTGTGTTTTGTTGTTTGGTTTTTTTCTCAAGATATACATGGTTCCATTTTTTTAAAAAATTACTTTAAGTCATTGAAACATAAATGGGTTGATATTTTTAATTACATAGGTTCATACTTTCTTCCAACAAACTCTGTAAATAACTTTTGCACATGTCTAGTTAACCCAGCTGGGTTTTCTGGTAGTGTGCAATAGGTAGACAAAGCAAGAGCTCATGCTTGTCATAATGTTCTATACAATCTTATGATCATACATAGCAGTAACTTGTTATTTAATTGCTGTGAACACCTATTGGCACTGTACGAGAGCAACATGAGACTCTGAGGTACCATGCTGAGAAGCAGAACATGCATGCAGCTAGAAAAACACTAAACCCCAATGTTATTTTATTCCTTTTGTGTCACCATTTGAAGTGAATATTTGCTCTTTCAAGCAGACCTTAGCAGCACCATGAACAGAGGCTGTGCAGCACCATGTTACAAGCCAGCTATGAATGAGATGGTCTGGACAACACAGGAGTTCCTGCTGAGCCATCTATGGGAAATTAAATGTAACTTCCCACATCTGGGATGAACTGGGCTTCTAGTAACATCTGACACTTGCCTCCAAGTAGATAAATTTTGTGAAAGAATTGATTATCATACTGTGAGGGTAGAAGTATTAGCACTCAGGTTGCCACAACTGCAGTCTGTGTTTAATTTTTAGGTTAACTCCTCAAAACACAGGTTGGTGTTTGAGTTGGAAATGGTACACAGTTATCTCAGAGCTTTTGTCACCATTTGAGAACTAAGAGTATGTAGTTATCACAGGACCCATCAAGAAGTCAGGCAAGGGTTTTATTTCTTGTGTTGCCCATTACCCTAACCAAGGAACAGAAGGGATAGGCATGTCAAATGTTCACTTGAGAAGATATACCTCTTCTACTCTCCAGTTCCCCTAAATGGAATGGAGAATGTGTCTCTTCCTTTCTAATCTTTATGGTCTTTCAGGGAAATTTATTTCAATTCCAGTATAAAGAGTCACTGTGAAACCTGAGCCAGAAAACTAGCCGTGATGAGCTCACAGATGTTACCAGGGAGAGCTAAGGTTGGATATAAGGGTTTGCTGGGTATATTCTCCCCAGGCTACCACACTGCGTTACTAGCTGAGTGATTTGGTGACTGTGCTGACTGGTGCAGTGGGATTCCCAAAGGTCTCAGCCAAAGTTTGGTTCCCTGCCTTACACTGGGTCACTCTGGGGTGCTCCTTGGCTGTTGGATGTTGGAGAAAAAATACTGGGTTTGTCTCCAACTCTTTTCTTTTTGAATATGTTTTTTCCAGAGGCTCAACTTGGCAGGAGATCTATGTTTGGAAAATACCACTTCCCAGTACATTCAGGTGAGATATGTTTCCTTTCGGTATATAGATGAAATTTACGCAGGATTATTCCACTGGTAAGGCACAACCATGTCAAGATGTATCACACCTTGTGTCCCTGATCACCAGTTACTTCTGTCTGATCCCCCTGACAGGAATGTCCAAGATGAGAGAAAACTGTTCCTCTATGGACTAGTGTTTTTAAGTCAATTAGTCCTAACACAAAATAAACAGATCCCTTTCAGTAGGGCACAGAGTCCTCCCCCCTCCAAGGGGCTAATATGCTCCATGTCTATTGTATACCCACACACATGCTGTAAGATGTCAGGCCTCTTCCTTCCCATAATAAAGAACAGTAAATGCCAGAAGGTGTTTGCTTACTTTCTCCTCTTCAACCCCAAGCATGAAGTCCCTGCTTTATAACGATTGCTGTATCCTGTTTCCATAAGGTCTGTGGTACACAAAGCAATCAGGTGACGACCTTGAGTCAGAACAGATGTCATAGTCCCACATATTTGTTTTCAGCACTATTTAACATTCACTGTTTGCCCTAAGATAGAAAGTTGGTAGCTTTCTTTTAGAAGCTGACCTGCAAGACATTCCAATTTAAATCTGATCCAATGTAAAGAAGTAAGCTAAACCATGGAGAGTTTGATTGTAGATAAAGCTAATTGACAGGATCCACATACCAAATCCTACTGCATCCACACAGCTTGGAGTGGGGGGAGGGGTCAGGGAATATACTCGGGTGCTTGGTTAAGATTTGTGTTTGACAAACTGCCTCAGAAAACAAAGACACCTTGCTTTGCTCTTGCAATGTGACTTCTGAGGAGAGATTATCATCTAATAGTTTAGGCTCTGAACACCTAGGCAAAACTTAATCATGGCAGAGAAGAAGTAGGAGCCACTCACAGTGCACAGGGTTTTGGTACTTGCGTTTGAGTGTCCTGTGCTAGGAATTCATATTTGCTGAGCTTCAAGACCTGTGTTCTCAGATGCTTTTTTTTCCCCTCATACTGCATGTATGATGTGTTTAGTTACATTTCCCCTTGGGCTTGGATTTGGAGTGGTATCTGTGGACTACTTCCACAGCTTGAGATGATATTCACATATGGCAACAGAGAAATAAACTGAGGTTAAGGAATTACTGTTGAGTCAAATCTCTGCTTTGTACAGCTGAAACTGCTGGCAGAATGTCTTTGCTTAAGGTTAGGGGGGTTGTCAATTATTGATCTTCATTACGTAAATTTTATCTCAAAAGCTTGGTGATCTTGTCAGTGAAATTTTAGCTGTTTTTATGGCATTTTGTTTGGTTGCGCCTGTAGTGGTTTGGATTTTAGGTCCCACGTTGGCCTCTTCCTGTTACCCTCAGCATAAAACTGGTTTTGTCTGTTGAAGAGTTGCTCTCAAACAGGGGTTTTTAAGTTTCCTCAATACCCTCTATAATGTTATAATTGTCACTAGTCTGTAAAAATCATAACAAAGCCACATCACAGTTGCTAAACATTACGAGTGAAACAGTGGCATCCAATGATCAAAAACATGAGCTACTACTGTATAGGCGGGTCTTTTTGCTCCAATAATACACCTGCTTCTGCTCTTTGGTTTAGTTTTCTTACCCAAAAATAGCTAATGCTTTTGGTCATTAAAGTACTTGCAGAGATGCAAAAGGAATTATTTTAAATTCCACTGCAATTGATGTGGGTAAGTGTTAAACCTATCTTTGCATTTCCCCAGACAGGTATTTTTGGGATAGCTTTGGTTTGAATTGAAGTCTAGTGGGAAAGAGTGTCATAACCATCGCTAGAATTACAAATCCTTACAAAAAAAATCATCATCAAAAAAATTACATTATCTCATCTAGGGAGAAAAAAAAAATTAATTGACCAAATGTTCTTGTGAGCACTATAAGGTAAAGCCCTTGCTTTGTTCCATGCATTTCAATGTATTTTGAAATTCTTTAGTTCGAGTATTACAAGTTCCCAAATAGTCAATTTAGAATAAAATTAAACAGCCCCTATCCATTTTTTTTTTTCTGCTCTGGTACATGCACAAACAAAAAAATTTGGGAAGTATTTAATGGTGTCTGTGTCAGAAATTTAGATTAGCAGTAGGTATTTCAAGAGTTACCTTTATTTCTTACATCAAGTAGCTGGCATTTTCATGATGCCTTACGACAGCGTGTTACCTTACTGACCTCTTTTGGCACAACACACCACAATTCCTTAATTATTTTTAATCTCTTTTTAATGTCATTAGTGCAACTAGCACATTCTCTACTGCCAGTGGAAGTGCCCAGCGATCATCTTAAAATAGGGTACCTGACTGTGCCTGCTGTCTTTTTTATTATCCATACTTTTTTGTGCACCTCTAAAAACTGGGACAGGTAAGAGTCGCAAACCCTGTCTGTCAGCTGGCATGGGAAGAGTTGAGTTGCTCATTGCAACCAACATGAGTGAAATTAGCTGTGCCTTAGGAAATATTGCCTGCTCTGTGAGTGGTTCATTTTGTAACTGCGTTCTCCAAAGTTAGGTGGTAGTCCTATGTACATGAGGCAGATGAATGCTTTTGTTTCACTGGATAGGTGCTTTAATTTCTTTTAACTTAATCAAAGTTGAGACATAACAAGTTTCAGCAGTCTCTAGGGGAAAAAAAAAAAAAAGCTGTAGAAAGCTGTTCATACTTTTCTGTCATTCAAGCTTGTCACTTCAGATATTCATTAGGTGAGAGATCAGGCTTGGTTTGACCAGACTCCATTTAATTTCTTTTATAGAATAAATTTAGATGCCTCAGTGAAAGGTGATTTTTTCTTTTTGTTTTTTTAATATCAACTGCTGCTTTCTTGGGGTTTTGGGTTTGTGTGTCTGTTTTGTTTCTCTCTTTAGATTGCAAGAAGGACAAAGCTCAGAGGCTTTGGAGCATCACCAAATCACATAATCAGAAAGCCTTAGGATTAATGTTCTAGTTAGCCACGACCTCTCAAGAGGCAGTGACTGGGCAAAATTCAGTCTATCACCTCTATTGGTTTGGCTACTGCAGGTTGATTATACACCAGCTTGTGCATCATTAGACCAAAAATAACAAAGGGAAAGAATCTCAGAGCAATTTACTTAAGAACAAAAATACTTTAGTATCTCTTCTGAGATGTCTGTTGCTTTTAATATACTTTGATTGCTTTCTTCAGGGTAAGATCACCTTGTAGGAAGGAACCAAGTCAAATTAGGCTGTGCTCTACCTGTGTGTGCTCAGTCTGATAGGCTTTGGTCCAAGGTGATCCTAGGTAAAGGGTAACAAAAACTGAAGAGGAGAAAATGTGGAAATGTTTCAGCAGTAGACCTTGTACTGAGGAAGGACTTGCTTTGTCTGTTTTAGTTCTGTGGACTTCTCTGGAAGCGAAGAATCAAAAATCTGCTGTCTGGCTTTTGCATCTGAAACACTGGCAAGGATATTGACCCCTCTCGCCCCCCTGCACCCCCCTTTCCCCAGTGTACACACGTATTCATTTCTGATAGCACATAACAGCAAGAAAAAAAGCTGTGAAAATGAGATTCTTTCATAAAATGAAACTTGTAAATTCATCTCCTCTAGAAATCCAAAGCATGATGGTGCAGTACTGATCACTTTGCTGTCCTGTGAAAAGATGTCTTTGTTCTTCATAATAGTCTGGAAGCCAAAGGTTAAAGGCTGAATTCTTCCTATGCTTTTTCTCAGGCTGAATCTTACCCAAGAGATCAGCCAGATCCAGGCGTTGTGTCAGAAGCCTTTGAAATAAAGGATGAGCTCAACTTGGGAATATGTGAGAAAAGCCATGAGATAAATGACTGATAGGAGAAACAGGAGAGAGAAAGATTCTCTATAACATCTATTCCATTCTGACATATAATCAGAGCACCTACTTGTTTATTTAGGTTTCCTTTTTTATTATAATACCAATTAATGGAGGGGAAATTGTTCAGTATCACTGAACATGTTATCCCTCTTCTTAGCAAGAGTGCCCAGAGTACAATGTCTCTCCTCCAGCATTACTCTAGATCTTCACAGAAAAAGTCCTGGGTCTTTGAAGTTCTTTGTGCATTGCCTTGTTTATCAGATCAAATTGTCTTGTTTATCAGATCAAATTGTCTTTTATTTTGGGGGTTTCTGAGTGGAATGACACCTCTGCCACTTAAAAGTGTTAGAAATTGCTGCTTTACTGTTCACTGAGAGCAAGACATAATGCTGGGCATTGGTCACCATTTCTTGATTCTAGCTTTTTTGCTCTATTTGGGCTTGACTGTCACACTTGGCCTTTTTAGAAGACACTGTATGTGTGTGGAGGTAAATCATGTGCAAGTAATTAGAAGTCTAAGATTTAAGTTTGGAACTAAGCTAATGTTTGAATTTGTATCAGCTCTCTGTACCACGCGTGTCTTCAAGGACAATCTTATTTCAGGTGATAGCAAGTGGAGGTGAAACTTTGTATCATAGCATTTATTAGTAACTTTTCTTGCACTGACTTTGTCCTTATATTTATTGGTTTGGAGTCTCAGCCTTGGGCCAAAATAATAAACCTGTCCCATCTTCTGAAAACCTTCTAGTGTATTTAACTAGATGATCCTTAAGATCACTTACAACCCTGCTCATTCTATTATTTCTGGAAGTGGTCCCTGGGGTAACCCTGTAGTGAAGGCTCTCTAATTTTCTGTCCATATGGCTTTTGGTCAGGAAATCAAAATAAAAGCGTTTCTAGAATGATCAGAATGCATTTAGGGAAAGGGGTTTTACTATCATAGAAACAGGACACTTGCCAAATGCATCCACTAATAGCTGCTCTGAACTTTTTATACAGCATTTTCTGAAAATGGTGTATTAGGTTATGTAGGGATATGCATTCTTTTGCTAATTCTGATTTTCAGAGCCAAAGTAAATTGAGAGATTCAGCGCACTATTAGCAAGCAGAGTACCCCATTAGCTAGTTATGCAGCCACTTTATATTAAACCTAGAGCTGGAATTCAGAGAAGAATTGTAATTAAAAGGACAGTTTGGAAGAGGCAATGTTTTTATATTTCAGCCTTGTGAAGTTGTACATTATGAGCTGCATATTCTCATTGATGCAGTTACCCACATTCAAAAGAAACTGAAAGTGAAAGTGTTTGTTGATGGGGTTAGTCCCTTTTTAAGGAAAAGTGCATGTGTGTATATATTTTAAAAAACATGCTCACATATTAAGTTTATATACCTCAGCTGTCATAGCACTCCCAAAAGTATAACTGTAAACTGTTTAGTTGAATTGAATCTGTCTGGAAATTCATTATTCAGCAAGACCAGATGCTATTGTCACCTGTACCTGAGCCAGATGTAGACATGCTGAAACCTGATGAGTTTTCAAAACCTGAATCTCTAGCAAATCTCATGGTCTCACTTTCTCTTAGGTGAGGAAGAGAGTACAAGGCACTCTGAGACCCGAAGGCATTCACTGTATTTTCTGGTGTGTCCAAATAACAGACAGTTATTCAGGGCAAAAGTGAGATACGGACATTTTGTTAGCACCTAAAAATAGAATCATAGAATTGTTTGGGTTGGAAGTGACCTTACAGATCATCTAGTTCCAACCCTCCTGTCGTGGGCAGGGACACCTTCTACCAGAGCAGGTGCTCAAACCCCCATCCAACCTGGCCTTGGAAATTGGCAGGGATGGGAAATCCACAGCTTCTCTGGGCAAACTGTTCCAGTGCCTTACCACCCTTACAGTACTCACAATAAAGAACTGCTTCCTAATATCTAATCTAAATCTGCCCTCTTTTGCTTTAAAGCCATCCCCCCCCCTCCTATCACTACATACCTTTGTGAAGAGTCCCTCTCCAACTTTTTCATAGTCCCTTTAGGTACTGGAAGGTGTTCTAAGGTCTCCTTGAAGCCTACTCTACTCCAGGCTGAACTTCCCCACCTTTCTCATCCTGTCTACATAGGACAGACATGCTCCATCTCTCTGACCACCTTCATAGCCCTCTTCTGGACTATCTCCAGAAGGTCCATGTCCTTCTCTGTTTGGGATAAAAGAATAGTAAGGGTGATCACAACACAAAGTAAAAGACATTGTTTATGCTGTTCTCCAACTTTTAAGCTTATTGGTTCAAACTTATTAAAAATATAGAGTTTGGTTTTCTTTGTTTTGGAGTCTTTTGGCAGAAAATATATTTAATAAGCATGATATTTTGTTTGAAAAGTCTCTAAGTCAGGAAGCCTAAGACATAATTATTAAAGTCAGGGAAATAGAAACCGAAACTACACTGAGTCTAATAGAAAGACAAAATAGCCTTTGTGCAAGTTTTAGGGTAGAATGGCTTATGATTTATTATTTTAAAACTTCTCAGGCAGGCAGTGTTGGGGCGCGCTCTGCATTAGAAGCTTGTGCTGTGTATACAGGACAGTAAACAAGATAGCTTGAACCTGACAGCAGCTTGGTGTTTTATCTTGGCTGACTAGATCTGCTCCTCTTCTAGTTGTCCTATACTGCAAGAACAGTTTCACAGTTTCAGGTACCCATATACCTGTGCTAGTTAGGAATTAAGTTGTCATTCCATCACTTTTATACACAAGAGTGTACAGAAGATACCGTATGAAAGACATTCTGAAACTGTGTGGTTTTTTTATTACTCAGTTTCTATGAAACAACTCTTATTTAGATAGTCTCTCAGGCTTTCAAATAAACCTAGTTTTGAAATACTGGGTTTTTTTAAATATTTTCTGGTGCGTTTTTAACCTATTTAATGAATTAAATATGTTATGGAAAATCAAGTAGAGTTTTTCTCCTTACCCTGGAAAAGCATGCTGTAAGCTTACAAGAGTGCTGGCCAAGCAATAGATGGATAATATATTCAGCAGGTGTTTGTCAACAAACTTTATTAGCAGTCACCAGTTTCCTCATAAGTCATAAGTTGCTGTTGTATTTTTATAAGCCTTGGGGAAAGGTATTTTGTCTAGGACAAATATTGCTATATGCCCTTGGTGGTGTCTGTCATTTCATTCGCTAACAGTGTTTATTCAGTCTTGGTGTGAGGGCGGATCCTGGTCATGCAATTTTGTCAAACATAAAACAAGAGAGTCCTCAAGGAAGAAAGGGGAAGAGGATGGCAGGTTCTTCACTGTTTCTCTTCTGACAACAGATACAGCAAAAATAGAGGCAATAAAACACACATTGTCGTGGTTTATCTAGGGACAATTTTTACCACACCCCCCAACACAATTGCTCTAAGGTGAGAGAAGGTTTATGCAGACAAAAGATATTTGATTGGGGAAAATAATATTAGGACTTAATACTAGCAAAATAAAAAACTAAACAACTATATCTACAACAGTTCTAATTAAGTAAAAGCACTATGTATTTACAAAAGTACCCCTCCCCCCTTTGTATCTGTCCAGGAGGAGAAGTAGATTCTTCTAATCAATTCTGCAGCATTTGAAAGTTCTTTTCTGTTATCTCTGGGATGACAACTCCGACTCGTTGCAGCTGGAACTGTTTCTCTCTCTGTCTCCTGCTCTCTTCTATGTCGACCTCAGGGCTGGGCCGACCTCCCTCCTGGGCTAAGACCGAAGGCTGGGTCCCAAGGGTCCTGTAAGGTCTTGGATTACAAGGGGACACTTGCTTTTCCATGGATCTGCACCACGGGGTCACAGGGGATAACAACTTTTGAGTCCACCCCTGTTTCCTGTGGGGTCCCTTCCCAAGGGAATAGTCCTTGATAGACCTCTCCGATGTGGGTCCACCCCTAAGGCAACAGTTCTTCCATTCTCTTCTGTCCCTTAGGGTCACAAACTCAGCTGCACCAGCCTCGATCCCTCTCTGGTCTCCTTGTTCCAGTGTAAGATCTCTCTCTGTGGCCACAAATCACCTCAAGACTCTGTTTCATCTAGGCCTCCCACGGAGTCATATCTGCTTCTCTGCTCTGGCATGACCTCCTTCATGAGCTGCAGAGGGTTGTCTTCGCTTCCCAACAATCTTCCACAGGTGGCAGGGATTTTAGTTTTCAGTCTTTTCCCTGCTGAAGGGAGAGAGAGGGAGGGGGAGAAGGAGCCATTTCCCCCACTCATGGCTTCTCTCTCCTCCGGCTGCCAGCTCTGACCTTGAAGGCTCCGCTATCTTTCTGGCTGAAATTCTTTCTGCAGCAGCCCTGTCCAAGTTCTTCTTTAAAGTTTTTTTTTCTTCACTCTGTTACATGTCTGGTCAGAGGGGCTTCAGTGCTGCCCCTGCCCCCGGCCCAGGGCTGGGGAAGGAGGGAGGCCTCTGGCCCCCCTTGGGGCCTGACACCTCCTCCTACATGGCTCCCAATTTCATCTGCGCAACCACCTTCTCTTACATTTTCTTAAATATGTGATTGGCAAAGGCGTTACCAAAGCTTTTGATTGGTTTAAGTCTGGAAACTCACCTAGACAAACTACTTACAACCCCCGAAGAGGGGTGGGGACCTTTGCAAACCCATGACACACATGAAAGTCTTGAGCATGTTCTCTGCCCCCTTGTTCCACAGATGTTTAAACAAGTCCTTACCTGTTGAGCATTTGTGCTATATACTTTATTTCCTCTGAAAGTAAGCCTTTAGTTATCTTCCATCTTCAGAAGAGATCAGAGATTTGTTCTCAATATTCCTGCCAAAGCACACTGGCTGCCAGTTAGTCTTAAGGTACCTGGTATAAGCAGAAAAGACAAAAGATTATGTGACCATGTTGGCTGCAAAGTGTTAAAAGAAACAGGGAAGCGATTCAGAAAAAAGTTGTGGAAAAATTTTATTAAAGCGAGGTAGAAAATTACCTGTATTGGACAAATATAATATAAAAACAAGTAAATGACAGAAAAAAAAGAAAAAAAAAAAAGGGTGCTTTGGGGTATCACTGTGGTCTAGTTAGCTTGACACACGTACACAACTTCAGAGCTGTGATAAGAACAGACTTCAGTTTCTTTCAGTTAGGAGCTGAGAGCATTCCACTGCAAGGAGGAGTCCCCCTTGGGTCGCTGCCTGCTCTGCTGCTCCCTGCCTGCTCCTGCAGCCTGCCAGCAGTGCTGAACAGCAGCGCTGGCAGATGGCATTTTTCTGCCAGGGTCAACACTAAAAATGTGAATGGGCAACTTTTTTGTCAACAAAATAGATAATATTGCCATGGAAATTTAGGGAAGACCAAAAAGCTTCGCGTTGACAGATCAGTAGTCTTCAAGCAATGACACCAAGAGTTAATAGTCTGGGCAAACTCCCAGTTTGCTGCCTAAAGGGACTTTCGTCTTTGACTCTGGTCTTCCTCATTTTTCCCCCATTATTTAACCAGCTATTGAATCATACAAACTGTCATTTCAGTAAGTCTTGTTTATCTAGAAAAACTTTGTCTGGGACCTTAACGTAGCCAGTATCCACTGGATATCCACTTTAGTATCCACTGAAATAACAATGAAATATTTTATTCAAACTTTCAAATTTAAAAGAAGAACAACAAAACCTGACTTTGAGATTGTACTAGTCATAGAGTTATGAGGGTGACTTCTAGGAAGTAGAATGAAATGGAAAAAGCTGTCAAAATTTTAGCTTCCTATTTGAAGTGCCTTGTTTTTGATGCCCGATTAAGAAAGTCTTAGGAAAACTGTACCATGAGAAAAATACCCTAGAAATGTTAAACTGTCTGCATCTGGAGGCTTAAATAAATATGAAAATTCACCAAATCACTAGTTGTTCTTGAAACATCTAAATGTAGGGGATGGAGAGGATTTGAATAACCTGGAGAGGTTGGCATTTGCACAGTAGTAGGGAAGGAATTATTCAGATGAGAATTAAAAACAAAACTAAGAACAAAACATGAATGAAATTGTACAGACATGACGGGATCGAAATATCACCCAAGTTAAACAAAACATCTTGTTTACTTATAGCTCAGAGTTATGCAGATGGTGACTTATTTGGGCTAATTTATGCAAGACACTGCCAAATAACCCATCTTCAGTGTTGCTTGTGTACCTATGAGGGCTTGTCATGCCTTGTCTTCCCAGGACACAAGAAAATCACAATACGTTCCTATGGACACCAGTCAGCACTTCTGAGGGGACAAAAGAAGTGCAACAATATAATATAAATTTGTATTTTACAATTTTTAAAAATTTTTTTTTTTTTACTTCTGGTTTATTGAGTGCTTTTGTATAAATCAACATTCATGAATACAGAGTCACGGAAATGCAAAAATATCATGTTTCTCTATGGATATACTCTTTTGCCTTACCTTTGCTTTTCTTGGCAAGACATCTTCAAAAAGAATATAGTAATATACATATGTGAGGCACTAACAATAACAAGCATGCCTCCTAGATTGAAAATGCAGAATACTTTTGACAGCCCTCCAAGGCTTATGTTATCAGCCAAATTAGTACTGTTCCAGTTAAATCTGCTTCAGGAAGAATTTCTTCACTGAAAAGATGGTAAGACATTGGAACAGTTTGCCCATGGAGGTGATGGAATTGCCATCCCCAGAAGTGTCCAAGAAACAACTGGATCGTGGTGCTTAGTGCTATGGCTTAGTTGACAAGATGGTATTTAGTCAATGGTTGGACTTGATGACCTTGGAAGGCTTTTCCAACCTTAATGAGTCAATGACTATATGAAGGCGAAAAGCCATGTTGCCTAGCACATTTCACATTTTTGAGACCCTATCTCACAACTTATAAGTCCTCCATGGCTGTTAGTGCTCAGCGGCCTGAGCAATCCAACATGCTGCAGATAGCGAGGAGAAATGGTGACTCCTCCATCCCTTGCCACTGACCCCATCTTCCTTATCCCAAATGGACCTTCCCTCTAACAGCCAAGGAAAGTTCTCCAGTTTGGAGACTTCTGTGGTTTTTTCTGTGGTTTTTGTTTTTTTTTTTTTGATGTTAGGGTTTTTTGGGGGTTTTTTGGGTTTTTTTTCTTCCCTTGCAGGGGAAGTGGTGCCCCATACTTTATGCAGTTTAACATTTGAAGGCAGAGAAACAGTTCTGAGTGTCCAGACATAAGAAGGATGATGCCTTTGGACACCTGAAGTTGATTGTGTTGATGCAGAAACTCTTCTTCCTTAAGCCTTATGATGTGCCCTGAACAACTACTGATTGTGAGAACTATAGCCTGACAAACAGATCTTTCCACAAATACTTATCTGAATACTTATGGGCTTTGGACTTGACTTCTGTTTGTCTTTCCTTTCAGCAAGCACTCAAGCTAGTGGTATTACTTAGGAAGTTTTAATTTTTAAGCAGTGATTGGAAAGAGTTCACAGAAAGCAAGATGACTTCAGAAGTGCAGCATTTACAGAGTAGAAAAAAAGCTGGTTAATCAACATGTGCTTGTGTTGGTATATTTTAAAAATACTTGGAATTTAAAGTATGGTTCCTGGAATAACTGCTGGACAATTGTTATACATGGTTTTTGGTTTTAAAACACTTAACATGTAAAAAATCTACTAAGAAGAAATTGACAAAAGGATATTGTTCTTGTTTCATATACTTGTCTTAAATAATCCACATAGTTATGAGATTCATAGCTTAATAAATGGATATCTTGAAACACCAATGCCATTTTCCCCATGTCAGCAAAGTTGCTTCTGCTGAAGCTAGATTCCTGTTCTTAGATGTCAGCAGCAGTTTTATATAGTTTTAATTACTATTCCAAGGTGTCTCTGCAACATGAGCCATGACAGGGCAACACTTTTGCATAGCCTGTACAGGGAGCTGGGGTTTGGATGACTTCCCTCCAGCCCCCCCAGCCCAGACTCCATTCCAAAAACTACAGGGCAGGGAAGGGTTGCTTTGTTGGTGGGTTTTTTTTGTGATAAGATTAATCTCTTTCTCCATTAACAGTGCACCTAAAAAGAGTACTTTTTTCAGACTGTCTACCTACACTTCAGAACCACCTGCAGTCCCAATAGCAACTGATGAAACTAGTAACAAAAATGTTTAACTGGAGAAATATTCAATTATGTTTTAATTCAAGTGGGACTTTTTAGTGAAATGGGTCCAAATGAACAGTGTATTCTATTCACACTCCCAGCATGGGAGCAGCCTTGGCACAAAAATGAATACATAATTAAAGCTTGTTTTGCACTCCAGATTGGTCCAGATTTCAGCTAATTTTCTGCTTTAAACACTGTTTTAGAACTCTTAGTTTTTTCTTTAATTGTTTGGATTCCAAATCACTGAATTTGCTGAAAGGATGTATTCTCTTCAAAGACTTCAGAAGTTAGTATTCTTTTTAGCTGCAGGTCACTTGGTTGAAATATTTTGAACAAAAACTATCAGAAAACAGCCTCAGATCTCAAAAGAATTCTTGACTTTCCGTGCTTCTAACAAATTTTCATAATTTTTTTCCTTTTTCTGTAAATCTGTAAATGAGGATCCTGGCTCCAAATCTCCATAAGGAATCTAACAAATCCTTAATAAAAACATGTTGATTTTTTTTTTATTAGTTTTGATTTTGCTTAATCTAGTCATAAGGCCTTTTAAAAAGTAGCAGTTAAAATTATAGGGTTCACTGTGTTGATAAACACATCATTCTGTGTTCCTTTTATTTAAAAACAAAAGTTTAGGTTAATTTCTCCTCCTCATTGAACTTCCTTATCTCTGGAATATATTCCAAAAAAAACAGTGATAGCTTTTCTGTTGAAAGAAGAGGTGGGGTTTTTTGTCATAATCTCTCTTTGTCATCGTTATGGGGAAGGGGGTTGCATAACAAACGTTGAGCTTTGTGAAATTGTTTCAATTTACATTTCCTAGTAATTAAATTATTTACACATAACAGAAGAAGTAATTGCTAACTATAGGAAGTAAAAGAGGGAGTGGGGGAGGGTTGGGGGAAAATCAGTGGGAAACAAAGGCTCTTTGTGGGATCTACAAGTGCCAAACATTTTTTTTTTAAACCAGTTGGACAGGTAAAATATAGAGACGCCCGCTCTTTCAACAAAAAATCCCCTAGAATTGTCAATTACTCTTCAACCTAGACAGTGACTCATTGTCCACTGAATAAACAAAATAAAAAAGCAGTTGTGAACATTATGATAAAAACACCTTTGAGAAAAGCCCATGGTCTTTAGAACTCAGACCTAGATGACAAACTGTGATCCACCTCCAGCCTTAGCTGTTCAGTAGCTCCCAGTTTTTTCCCAAAAGGATGAAGGAGTTCTCTTTCACTAAGCACCATATTTCAGTATCTGTGTGACTAGCACTGAATCAAGTATGCATTGCAAAAAATAAAATGACCGGGGAGAATACTTTTTAAGTTGAATTGAATGTTTCACAATTATTCCAGCTATGCGTTCACTAAGTATGTTCCTGATGTTTATTCAGTGAAAACAAGTTGTATTGTATGTTTAGTACAATGGTGCTGACTGGAAAAAAATCTCCGTATGATATTTCCATCTCAAAAGTGGCCTACCCTTATCTGAACCTAGCTGTTTCCTATTAGTTAATTAGTATTTAAATCTGGTGATAAAAATGTGATGGAAAGAATGAGCCGTGCATTAGCAGTCTTGATATAGCTCCTGTTAGGTATTCTAACTTGGAGTGAATAAAGAGTACAGTAACAAATTGCTTTAAAACTCCTGCCACCTCTCAGGTAGAGACGACTTCTGGGCAAAAGGACAGAATGTTCTTACTCACTGGGTGGGTTTTTTAAGAGCACTTAATAGATTACAAGCAGAGAGGCTATTTCTAGCCCAAAATACACTGTGTCTTTGTACTCCATACTGATGGATCTAGAAATGAAAGAACATCTGTCAAAAGAGCTTTTATACTGGAAAAATACATTTATGTCTCTGCAAAATTTTTAAAGACTTCTGTTCATTACTTCAATAGAGAAAAGAAAAAAAAAGAAAAAGAACATTCTGACTGAACCAGACACCAGCATAGCATATGAATTCAACCCTACCTTGAAATTAAATAGTTTTCTAGTACATAGAGTTCACAGCAGTGTTTGAAAACATCTATTGAAAACAAATGCTGTGGTCATTTAGTGGACAGGCTCTGTGCATACAGTCAGAACAAATTTTCCAATAAACAGCCACATGCTAGGCAGGATCCATTATCAAGGAAGTGATCTTAGTTTAGCAAAACTATCAGAAAGGTTTAGGATGAAAATTTTGCAAAGACTGGAAAAGACCTAACTTTCTCCTCTTATCATAAAAATAAATCCTCATATGCATGGAAGAGGAAATAATAAATAATTTCCTATTCTTGGCCAAAATTTCTTACCAAATACTGGTAGCAAGAAATTTGGTTCAAAAAGAAGAAAAAAGCTGGTAAAATAAGGGAAAATAAGCACTCACTGTTGAAATATTCCAAAGTTGTTTTGCGAAGCATGAGTGTTATCTCTTAATTCCTGATTCATCAGTCACCTTGAGACAGAGAACTCAGAAACATGCATTTGACCCTGTAGATTTATTTTTACTTTAACTTTTATAACAAATCCAACCCTGAAGAGAAATTAGAGCAGAAGCTTGAGCAACTACTACAGTGAGATTTTGCTCAAAGTATGTGACAGAGTTAATAGAACACTACTTTAATAAATTCTGCCAATGAATAACAGAATAATTGCAATAAAAACTCAATATAAAGCTGCTTCAAAATCCAGACATGAAAGTCTTTTGATGAAATAAACTCCCTATCTTACCCAAATTGTATAGTGCCATTAAAAGTTTATCTATTGCTGTGACTAGGTCTAAATTATAGAGAGAAGGCTAGAAGATATTATATAAAGACTGAAGCCACTGTTCCACTGCCTAGTTCAGGCACTGCTCACCAGCTGATTTACTTATGCCTTGTGCCAAATTATGTAAGAGCACGTTGAAGAGTCAAGAATGTTTTTTCTTGGCAGTTATGGCTGGCTACAAATACAACCAAAACCATTTTCGAAGACCCCAAGTTGTTTTAGTTTCTCTTAGACATTTCTTATTTGCAGCTGAGTTGAAGAGCCTTTATTTTTAAGGGTGAAATAGCAATGGTAAAGTGTTGAGGGGACACAGCTTTTTTGTTCGATAGAGACAGAAGTCACTTAATGCTTTCAGCAGTTTTCTCCTTGCTTGCAGAGTAGCTAACAATAGCCCAAACAATAACAAGTTGTGTAAAAAGCATCACCTTCAGTAGTTGATGTTTTTCTTTAGCATATGTATGTATATAGGGGGAACACCCTCACCACCACTCCCCCCCCACCCCGCAACACACACACACTCACAAAACCTCAAAAAACCTCCAAACTAAAACCATTGCACCTCAAAAAAACCCCTCTCTGAACATCTTTTTCTATTGGCTTGAGAATATGAGTTCTCCTCTGCTGTCAGCACTGGTCACCATAAAAATTAAAGCAGTACAAAAAAAGTAAATTATTGCATGTTTATTTTCAGACACTGATGTTGAGGGAAGACCATGGAACACTCAATCAGATTTTCTCCAGCACAAGTCTTTCGGAACAACATGTGGAAAGCTCACAAACCTCCCAGTGGTTTAGATGCTAGACTAAATTAAACCCTAATTTAAGGTCAATTACCTTCATTGAAAGTGGCTGGCTCAGAAAAATCCTTACCAGGGACTGGTTTTTGGAAGGAGCTAAGAATGGATGTTCTATGCAGTCAGAATTGGTTCAGGGCAAACCATATCTGGCCAATGTAGAAAAGTAGGACTGATTATGAAAATGGCAGAATTGGAGCATGTTTGGGCTTTCTTCTTTCTATCTCTATCTTTCTAAAAATTCATACACTACTTCCGCAGTTCTATTTGAATTGGAGGAAACAAGATATTTTACTCCCAGTACCACTCTCTAAAAATTGTATTTTTTTCCCATTTCTCTGCCACTTGTGTTTGAGAAATGTACTAACTGTACCTTCTAACAGAAAGAGCTAAGAATTCATGTTGCTTGATCCTGTTTTTACTGTATTTCTTGTGGCCTGGGGCAATAAACCTGTTTTTGCTGGCCCACTTCCCACTTCTCTGAAGTGGTCATAATTCTCAATACCTGTACTATTCCATAAGAATCTCCTAAAACTTGTGTAAAGTGTTAACTGAGGTGACTTGTAAAGCATATAAAGATTTACCAGTGAGGAGAGCTGTATTCATTCTAGACATGTTAACTTTTTGAAGACTTCCTATGCTTACAAGATGACAAGCCAGTGAGTTGAAGATTAAAAACTAGGGACAGAGGTCCTGTTGACATGCTTTTGTCTATAAATCAATGGGAAGGAATAGAACAACTAAAGAAAACACTTAGATAAAACCAGATTTATAATTTCCTAGTGTTTCACTAGATATCAACATCTACCTGTAGCTTCTGTTAAGGTAACTTTTCAGCAAAACTGTAACATTTCCAAAGGTTGTAGGAAGAAGTAAGTTACCATGAAATGGATCTTTTTCTCTAAAACTTTGTATTTTTATGCAGGTGAAAAGTTAGTTCCCTTCTTGCTGCTTTACCAGGAAATAATTGCTTGTGTTTCTGGCAGCTTTAAACAGTGTCTGTTTGTGACCCAAGTTTCCATCCAAAACTTTATGTTAAAGTGCCATTATTCCAATGCAGAACTTCTAGTTAATTTTTTTCCCAGTGCCTTCTACAGTATTTTGCCTTTTTTGCTCTGTTTTTCTCTCCACTTAAAAGCCATTAGTTTGTTTGAAACACTCATTCTTCCAGCTGAACAGATGTGAGCATCACATGAAAGCTTTGAGGAATGTTCATGGCAGCATCTGGTACTTCACATTAAAGATTATTTTTAACATTAAATAGTTGTGAGCGGTCATTTTTAACTGAAATGCTGTCGTCTATAAGCAATGCAATTAGGTCTGACACTTCAGCATGAGGGGAAAAGGGTATGATGATATGTGGTTTTAGGTAGAGCTATTATAGTGACTTTGCTTTGTTATTCATCACATGTTTGTGCAGATCTATGTATTTTATATGCTAAAACTTTCTTTTGAAGTCAGGTTGTGTCATGAGAACTACATCTTCAGAACCAAATCTATCAAAAGCTTTGGCAAACTGGTTTGCTTTTTTAAAGGTGTTTCTTATTCTAGTTTACAGTCTCCTCGTTAAAGCAAATTTGTTGCCTTTAACAGGAGATCACCTTCATAATTTTCATGTGACATCACAGTGTCATTGGAATCACTGCTGCTATTTCTGTTCATAAAATTGATGGTACAATGGTAGGTATGATGGCATAAGATGAGATAGGAGTTTCTCAGAGGCAGGGCGAGGTGACAAAAAGGGCTTTGTGGTAGTTTATAGCCCCTGGGAAGGCATTACAGTCCTCAGCGTGGCTGGAGTACTGGGGGAATGAAACACTGGGGCTGCTGGGGTACTGCAGAGCTGCTTCCTCAGGAGCTGCTGTACTCCCTCAGGATTGTGAGAGATAGAGGGTCCTTCTACCACCCTGTCAAAGCGGCAGCTCCTGTCACTCAACAGGGAATCCCAGACTCAGGCTTACAGCAGTTTTCCACTCATTTGGTGCCAGGGCTGGTGGAGTAGGGGAGAATCTCTAGCCCATTATTTCCAGCTGTGAAAAAGGACTGGCAGGAAACACATTTAAGCAGATGTCTTATGTTTTAACAAAATTTCAGTGAGTCATCCACATGCCCTTAGGCATTCAATGCACCAGACAGCTTCCTAATGCCTGTGGCATCTTGCTCACAATCTAATATTATGCACACATTCCACATAATAAAACCCCACACCTTCAGCTGGGGAAGGCCCATAACGTTTTGCTAACCTTGGTAAATTTGCTGTGAAATTGAGGACCTGGCATAGGAAATCAGTGCCTAATACAATTTCAATCTGATTTGGTGTTAACAGCCAGAACCTGATTCTGGGCTGTAAGTGGCACCGCTGTAGCAATCTTCTGGGCTACCAGCATTTGCCATCTTCAGACAGCCCATGCAGACAAAAGGGTTTTTGTGAACTGCCTGGCAGCCTGTGAGGTATGTAAGCAGCTGTGTGCTACCTTAATTTTCCTCCTCTTTGTCCCAACATGCCACTCGGGGACTGACTCAAAGTGAATTAAAAGAAAAGCAAGATGTTTCAGCTTTTAACAGTAGCAAGCTCTTTTTCTTCTATGGGTGCAAAAATTAATGTCCTAAATCTGGACTTTTGGTACTCCTTCTCCTCCTAGCAGAATAAAGCCCCATGTGCTGTAGTCCCCAGTTAATGCTATCTCATAAATCAATCTTCAGTACTGAATGAAAGAGTCAGAGGAGGACATGTATCCAGCTAATGATTTACTTACTGAAAGATCACAGAAAGTATTTGTGCACAACCATGTCCGGCGCACAGCTGACAATGAACAACCCCACCTGCTTGGTCCCGTACTTCCACTAAGGCCTGGATGTGAAGCAGTGATTTCTGTATCAGCAGCAGCAAAGCAAAGCCTTATCTTCAACACTTGCTTGGATGATTGCAAAATATGTTTGCACCTACGCTATGTGTTTCATACACCTGATAACCTGATGTCATGAATGAACATGAAACCATCCCTGGGAATAAACCCTGGCTAAATCAAAACATGTTACAGAAGCATGAAAAAAAGATTTAACAGTGAAAACTAGTGTGGGAAATAAACAGAGAAATTTATAGCAATATGATGCCTAAACTGAATCTTACACTGTTGCAGAGATGACCTTGGATTAATATAATTTGGAGGTTTTTATAAGCCTGCTTCCTCTGTTTTACACAAACAATTAAATCACTTCCTTTTAAAAGAGAAATAATGTTTTTTCCACTCTTTCTATTTATTCTGTAAACATGGTTCTCATCAAATGTCATTTTTACTTATGATTATTACACCAGATTTTTAAAGACACTGTTAACTATGCTATGCAGCCAAGTATGTTTATGGAGGGGATAACTTTAGAGACTGCTTTACAAGTGCTGGTGTTTGGGTTTGCTTCTTATCTGGTCTCAAGATGCAACAATGCATATTGCCTTTTTGACTAAGATGCATCCATTTTTGTCAGTGTACTCCATGTACCACAAATAGTTCGTTCAGCAGCTTCAAATCTGAGAGTTATTTCAGGTGAAGCAAGCAGCAGGGGTGTTTCTTCTCCAGAGGAAACAAGGCCTCTTAGTTTCAGTCTTTGATTAATTTCAGGCTAATTTTAGTAGATCTTAAGACTTGAAAACACTCTTCTCTCATTTGTGTGAAAACACTGACTCAGTGTTGCTGAATTTCTGGCATTTCTCAGATTCTCTAATGTCCTGCAGAGAACTCACATTGAATCCTGAATTGTTAAAGTGATCTCACTTTCACCTATGGTGGCATCAGACCTTTTATCTTTGAAGTCGCAGACTGCTGCACCCTATTCTCAATGGCTTTGACTTGCAAATACTGTTCCTATATTGGAAACCGAAAGTTGTCATGCAAGAGGATGGCTTGTCCTCTTATGTATACTTTAATTTGCATTGTTATTGAGGAGAGGGAGAAAAGCACAAAATCCATGTAAAGAACCTGGCCTCTGGAAACCTAGTTTATCGCTGTTCTTGTGAAACTGAAGAGAGATCACATGCACCTCTGCTTTTGCAAAATTTGATAAGACATAACATCTGAGGTTACCTGTATGAATGCCTCATGCCAGTGTCCTGTACTGACAGTAATGGGAAATAAACTAGTGTCATTCTTTTAAGAACAACACTGGTAGAAAATGAAAACATGATCAAGCCTTCCTTGCTGTTGAATTGATTTGCTATGGAAGTGGGAACAATTCTTGCCTGCCTCTTGCTTGTCAGTTGTTCTCTTGATATGAGGAGAGGGTGTGTTCATATTGTAAGTAGTAAACAGGCAGTGTTACTTAGTCTATGTAGTGTATTTCTTCTGTATATGGCTTCCTTCTTTGGTATAAAACTAAGGGGAGTACTAAATCTCCTACAGACTACAGTAAGCAAATGTAACAGAGACAGCGAGGTACTTGACATTTTAAGAGATGAACCTGAACGCACCAGACGGTGACACCCCTGCATTGTGGCTGATCAACAGCTTCATCATTACATTCTATGCCAGAAATTTAAATACCTTAGCTTACTGTAGAACATATTTGAATCCAAACTTTTTAATCCAAACTTTTTGCATTTGACAGCAGTTAATATCCAATTTTTATTCTGACTCTGAAGATAGTCAGGAAACTTGGGTTTGCAGATTTTTGGCTAGGACCCACTTTCTGTTCCTACTGATGACTAACAGGACTCAGTGGTTTAAATATTTTCCAGCAGGAAAAAATATTCAGAACATAAATTGCATTTACTCTGAATAGAAGCATGCTCAGTGAGGTCCTTGAGGACACTGTGGTTATTCATTCATTATGGTGATATTTTGAATGTGTAGCCCCATCTTTTTCATATCAAATGTGGGTCAAGAGATATTGGCATCTGGCCCACTAACATCCTTAACCATTGAATTGCTGCTCAATAAAACTACAGCTAATAGAAACAGGGTCTTTGTTTTGAAAGCAGAACAAAGAGACCACAAAACCACACACACAAACAAATGCCGGACTAATTCAGCAACTAAAGATATATTTGAAGCCTGAGGTATCAACAAAAGGGATATGAATGAGGAGAAACTTCCTAAGGCATCTGTAAACCCCTTTGGGATGACTTGACACTAATGATATGGAAAGTCCACACAAATAATATAGCACGTAAGTGCCTCTAACATTTATGGATATTCTTCAAAGAAAACTCTTACAGTAAGAGAAATTAAAATGTCCATAGGAAGAGTAGTGTGCTTTACAAATGCTAAGAAAGCAATGAAAAGATTGTCAAGTTTTGGGAAGATCTGGGTGACATAGAGATATTAGTAAATTCTGCCCTGGGTTTGAGTTCATATGTTTTGGTTCACATAATGCTTACTGGAAAATAATTTAAGCAAGATACACCATGCTGACTTCATCTATTACATAAATTAAATTACCTATGGAATCTGTTAACAGTATTGAAGAGAAGAGTGATATTATCTACAATATTTATTCCTAAGCTATTTGGAAATCAGCTACTGCTGGAAAATGTTAACTGGGAAAAAAATTTTGTGCTGGTCTTGATACATGGGGACTGGGCAATCACCAACCATACGAAGTTCAACAACGGAAAGTGCCAGATTCTGCATCAGGGTTGGGCCAACTCTGGATGTTTGTACAGACTGGGGAATGAGATGCTGGAAAACAGTGCCATGGAGAGGGACCTGGGGTTCCTGGTTGATGGCAAATTGAATATGAGTCAGCAGTGCCCTGGCAGCCAGGAGGGGCAACCGTGTCTTGAGGGGCATCAGGCAAAGCATCGCCAGCTGGTCGAGGGAGGGGATTGTCCCGCTCTGCTCTGCACTGGGGTGGCCTCACCTTGAATACTGTGTGCAGAGGGACAGGCACTGATCTCTCCTCTGTGGTGACCAGCGACAGAACTCGAGGAAGTGGCCTAAAGTTGTGTCAGGGGAGGTTTAGGGTGGACATTTGGAAGAGTTTCTTCACCCAGATGGTGGTTGGGAACAGGAACAGGCTCCCTAAGGAAGTGGTCACAGGACCAAGCCTGACAGAGTTCAAGAAGCATTTGGACAGTGCTCTTGGGCACATGGTGTGACTCTTGGGGATGGTGGTGTGCAAGGCCAGAAGCTGGACTCAGTAATCCTAGGGGGTCTCTTCCAACTGAGCATATTTTGTAATTCTGTGAAAACTTGCCAGGAAAGACTGCCAAAGAAAATGTCAGAAAGAATGTAAAAAAAACCCCAAAACAATATGAAAAACCCAAACAAACAAACAAACAAACTCGTGATTTGGGACTGAGCTACACCTGATTTGGGTAGATTTGGGCTTACAGTCAAGGTTTCCTACATCACTGCTAGAGCCCCAACCAAAGGGCTGGTTAATAGTGTGGTGAAATATGTCCCTCTGCAAGGATTTTCCTCCAAAGTGGAAAAAGCTTAAATTTCTAACTAATGTAGAACATCTTTGATACATGAATTTGAATAATTAATATTTAATCTCTAACACTACACTAAGGACCAAAAACTGTGTGCTATGCTCTTGCAAATGCCCAAACAATCTGCAGTTTTGTGCATTGAAATTAAGTCCATTTTGATTCTGAGCAGGACTTAAGTGACAATTCTGCTCAAATATCACCAGTTCTAAAATGTCCTTTAGCTTTTGATCAGAAGTGCCACAGTTTATCAGAAAGACATGCAACTAGAAGCATCCAACTCATCTCATACGCATAACAGATAAAATTTTAACAGCCTTAACATGTAGCACATATGTTATATGTCCCTAGAACTGAGGATCCCAGATCTATAGGTATCCATCTCCTCTATATTGTGCTATGATATCAGGGTGGAAATTAATCTACTTCCATTGTGTGAATAACAATAACCCCTAAGTAAGTATTTAATACTTAAACTTTGTAAGGATTAGCTTGCGAGTATCAGAAGGTTTTGGGGTTTTGACCCATTTCTTGAAATGTGCATTTGGGGTGTTGTTAGTGAATATTAGTGAAGGTGAAGTGCCGCATCCTGCACTTTGGCTACAACAACCCCATGCAGTGCTACAGGCTGGAAGAATAGTGGCTGGAAAGCTGCCTGACAGAAAAGGACCTAGGGGTGCTTGTTGACAGCCAGCTGAACATGAGCCAGCAGTGTGCCTAGGTGGCCAAGAAGGCCAATGGCATCCTGGATTGTATCAGAAAAAATGTGTCCAGCAGGACTAGGGAAGTGATTGTCCAGATGTACTGGGCACTGTTGAGGCCACACCTTGAGTACTGTGTCCAGTTCTGGGCTCTTCACTACAGGAAGGACATGCTGGAGCATGTCCAGAGAAGGGCAGTGAAGCTGGTGAAGGGTCCAGAGGGTAAGTCCTGAGAGGAGGGACTGAGGGAGCTGGGCTTGTTTAGCCTGGAGGAGGCTCAGGGTGACCTTATATCTCTCTACAACTATTTGAAAGGAGGTTGTAGCTAAGTGGGGGTGTTAGCCTCTTCTCCTAGACAACCAGCAAAAGGATGAGAGGACACAGCCTCAAGATGTGCCAGGGGAGGTTCAGGCTGAACACCAGGAGAAATTCTTCACTGAGTGGTTGTTAAACATTGGAATGAGCTGTCCAGAGAGGTGGTGGAGTCACCGTCCCTGGAGGTGTTCAAGAAATGACTGGACATGGCACTTCGTGCCATGGTCTAGTTGACAAGGTGGTGATCAGTCAAAGGTTGGACGAGGTCTCAGAGGTCTTTTCCAACCTAAATGATTCTGTGACATTGTGGTTAGAAGTTCAACCTGAGTGAATTTGCATTAGGGAACCACTGTTATTAATTTCTCACGCTCTTTTTTTCCCCTCCTGCTTGCTTCTGTTCTCAGTAATTGTTGTACAGAGGTTTCTTCTTTCATATTATTTGGATAGGTACCCAATGGGATAGGACTAATGTTTTGTGGATCCTAATACACAGCAGTAACTTAATAACTTTGTGGAGAGGTACAAATTTATACTATGGTGTTCCGTGTTTTTTATAGCAGCACTTCTGAGAGTCATCCTTGAATAGCACTTGTTCAATTCATTAGGGAACACTGAGGTTTGCTAAAAAGCAGATCTGGTTATAATTCAGTTCCTTTCAAGTCCTTTAAAACACGGTTCTCATATCTACAAATGTGATTTATTTGCAAATTGGGTAAGCTGACAAAGAGTGCCTTTGCCAAGAAAAAGCACAATATAACAGCAAGGAATGGAATGATTTGAAAGAAGAGAAGTTGAGGTAAAGGACTGCAACATTCAAGTTGCAGACTTGAAGGAACTTTCTTCTCTTTCTTATTCTCGAAGGAAAATTTTTGGTCTTCATTTATTTTGTACTGTTTGAACTGTCTTCCTTGCCATTTGATATGACTGAAATTCTAATGAGATTAGAGACTACTGCATTTTAGGCAAGTGAGTTCGCAAGAACTTTTCTCTGCTCTTCTTACTCTGTATCAGTATTATGTGGGCTGAATTCTATTTATCAACTACAAAGAGATCCTGATGCAGGTTTTCATCCTGTCTGATATATACTTTCCCAGCTATCAGAATTATATCTCCCCTTATACTTAATAGAGAAAGAAAGAAGGATTCACATTTCTCTACAAATCAAGAAACTGGAGTACTCTAAACTCAATTCCACCTCCTGGAGGCAATTTCTAAAGTAAGAGCGGATGAACTAAGTTACCCAAATTAGATGCCTGAAGGTAACCATCCCATAATACCGCTGACTTCAGTAAGAGTTGAGAGCACTAATTAGCGCTCAAGAAGTACTCTCAGTACTCTCTTTGAGAGCTCCATCTGCTATTAAAAAGACCAAGATAACCAGCAACTACCCTACAGTAAACAAAGTAAACAAGACTTAACTTTCAGAGCACTTGTACTTTACAGGTATCTTCATTTTCCTGCAGGAAGTTCAACTTATTTCACAAGAACAACCTGAGTGAGATTTACTGCAAAGCCCAATGCAACTGAGTATCAGCTCTGCAGTCACTGTCTAGCCACAAGCACTATTACAGGGCAAGGTCACTGAGGGCACCATTTCCCTCTGCTTCTCACTTCTCTCTCATACAGTAACTGTGGAAAGACTCTTTGCAAGGATCTTAGACAATCTACTGGATTTTAAATGGGCTTCAGACTGCACTGTTTAAAACAGTTTTTAATGTTCACCATAAATTTCACCTTACACATAACTATCTAAAGGATATTTTATTCTTACATTTTAAGAGCTGTCCATAGGAGGAACAGGGGTAAAAGGGAATTATATAAAATGCTGTTGCTGCTATAAAGCTGAGCCTTGCAGGCTATCTGAAAGACTAGTGGTGAGCATAGGAAAATAAAAACAGTATTTTACAGCAGTAGTGAATCTAAAATGAGAATTGTTCTTGTGAGCAAAGCATTTTTTTAAAGGAAATAACTCTAGCCTAGAAGTGACATGTTGGGCTTCACTCTGTTATTGGATGCTTACTAAAAATCCTTCTCAGATGTTTTTTTGGGTCATAGGGTCTGTGGTCCTCTACTGCAGGCAAGGCCAATCCTGATACATTGCTTGGACAACCAAGAGAGTGCCTTTGGGATTTATGTACCCAGGTTTTTGTGCACTGCTGCTCCCATTTTTCTGCAACTATGTATGCTGGAAAGACAGCAAGAAGAAAGATAGAACCGTGTTTGAGATGTTGTTATTTCTCTTATTATACAGTAAAGAAAGTTCATTACCCATGAGTGTGTGCATTATCAATAAGGTACATGAAGACAAGATGAGAGAGTTGGGGTTCTTCAACCTGGAAAAGAGAAGGCTCCAGGGAGACCTTATAACACTTTCCAGTGCCTAAAGGGGGCCTACAAGAAAGTTGGAAAGGTACTGTTCATAGGAGCATGTAGTGACCAGGGATGATGGCTTCAAACTGAGAGTAGGTTTAGGTTAGATATTAGGAAGAAATTCTTTACTGTGAGGGTGATAAGGCACTGAAACAGGTTGCCTGGAGAAGTTGTGGATGCCCCATCTTGCAAGTGTGCAAGGCCAGGTTGAATGAGACTTTGAATAACCTGGTCTAGTGGACAGTGCCTCTGCCCTTGGCAGGGTGGTTGGACTATAGATGACCTTTCAGGTCCTTTCCAACCAAAACCATTCCATGAGTCTGATTAATCACTGAAAAAGAGGATAAGGGTGATAATGCAAATGATTCCACCTTGTGACTCTGCTGTCTGAGAGATGATCAACACTTTACCTGTTCATTTGGTTTCTACATTCAGTAAGTGGTCATATGCTTGGAAGCATGCAAATGATCATTGTTTGTTTGTGCATGTTACAGAATGCTGACTGGATTTATTTTTTATGTTATTTTGCTGTTTTCTCCAGTATGGGGTTACCTCCAGAAATGTAGCTACCATCTATCAGCTCTGAAACCAGAGCTAGTGACAAGGAAAAAGAAAAAAGTTATCTGTCTTCTTTTCTATGAGTACAAGGATCTGCTTCTCCCTAACAGGCAGCAGCTGCTTGAGTGGAGATGGTAGTACTGAGTTTAAGCTGTAGGGTTTGAAGAGATTTTATCACAGCAGTATGAGCATCCTTTCCATTTACTACTGAGGTTCTTGAAATCAGCCATGGTACTTTAAGGGCTTGCCCATGTAGAGAAAAATTGAAGGAGAAATGGCAATTGCCAAGAGACTGTAACTCTCAAACTCAGCTAACATGTCTGGGAGTTCAAGGATGAATAATTTCAGGAATGATATGAGTACTTCATAGCTAAGCACACAGACATGAGCAGAGTATGATGTGATGTCTGCACATGATCTTATCTCAATGCTCTTGGAGAGAAAGGGGGATTTTTTCAGTTGATGGAAATTTGATATCTAAGTCTCCTGAGTATTTGTTGGAAATCTTACTGTGAGGCTTATCTGTTTAGACATGCATTCAGCAAAAATTATTTTTGTTTGGTGGGTATTGGGGTGGGATTTTATCTGATTAAGGGTGGGAGTCGGCTAGGTTCCAAGTTTCAAACAGATTTTTTTTTTTTTTAGTTCTAACAGATTCACTCTACTTATTACAAAATATAAAGAAATCCACTTTAATGTACTTTAAACAAACAGTTGCGTCTCTGAAGAATTATGATGCCAATTGTAAAACATGGCTACTTATCTTGTGGGCACCTAAGACGTGGGGAAATTGTGTGGCATGACTATAGCACCTTTTCTTTTCTCATAATGGACAGTGTTTAATTTTGCATGAGGGCAAAACTTGTAACATGTTTGCATAAGTCAAACAATGGAAATAGAAATATATCAGCTGGAGACAGAATATTTTTTATACACTGTGTTGAAATATTCAATCCATAACTGAGTAAAAAAGTCTAAGAGATTGGTACTACTTCTGTGAGTATAGCAATAGTAAATCTTCTGTATTATCCTCCACCTCCCCTCCCCCCCCGCCCCCCCAAAATGTGTCTGGTCCATTCTTTCTCATTAAAAACATAATTCACCAAAGTGTGTGTGTTTTTCTACTGAGTAAAGAATGAACAAATAAAGACCATTGAGCAAACTGCTTTTAGATCCCGAAACTGAAATTAGGATTTTGCTCAAGCCATCTCTCCAACTTCTGAATAAGGCAAAAGGACTGAAAAGTGCATGATAGGCATGAGATGTCACAAAATATTATCTCTCTTTTCCACTGGGAATGGAAGTGTCTCACTTTTTCAGTTGCATTAGTTGACCAGACACCAGACAAGACTGGTGAATACAAGACTGTTAAGCATATGGCAAGGCTCCAGTTTAAATTTTGCATGCTTTTTTTCAGTGTATTTCTGAGGTGAGGGACAGGCCTTCTTCCCTTGATATTTAAATCTACTGGCTAGATGGGTTCTATTTAAATGCCATGAAACACGCTGAGGGTGTTATCAGTCATAGGAGATTATATTTTTAATTGAGCTTAGTATTTCCAGAATGCTTGAGTACTTTGTGATGTTTTTAAGTGCTAATGTTTGCATTAAGACACCATATTAGCACATATTCAATGTGCTCCAACACATCAATTATACCATCACGGCACCCATCTGCCTGGTAACCCTTCTCAAAGGGGGAAGCTGAGAAGCATTTAAATTCAGACCTCATTTCTGCTTGAAAACAGACAGGTACAAGATGGTCATGTGCAGGGGTTTTAAAAACAAAATCCCCTCTGGATCAGACCTGCCACCTTTGTGGAGATTTACCTCCTTGCAGAAAATAGTGAGCAGCCAGCATGAACTCTTGTCTGCAGAATGGAAATATCAAGCTGATCAACATTTCCGCATTGCTAGCAAGATAATCCTTCATTTGAGCTGCTTATCTGAAATCTGTCTCATGAATCTGATGGAAGGATTTGCCCTAAGTAGTTAATTATGGTGTTGCTAAATTTCCTCCTCTCTCCTTATTCCTTCACTTGAAGGAAAATCATGCAGCTATGAAGACTATAAACTTCAATTAAAAACAAATGGAACATTAGCTAGCTGAACACTTATTAAGGCACCTGAATTTAACTTTTAAACTTTCATTCTGATCTTATTCACTTCCACAGATGATCGCTGTTGGTGGATTTTTAGTCAGAGCTAAACCGGCTGTTCTGACAAAATTGTGTGGTTTGGGGGGTTTTATTGGTTTATTTTCAGTATATTTGGAGGTTTTTTTGTTTGCTTGGGTGTTTGGGTGGTTGTTGATCTGACTTAGGACACTTAGATGGAGAATTCCTCTGCATCAGGCTAAGCCCTGTCTGTTGTCCTGGTCTGAACCTCACTGTGAGGGAATTCTGAAGAGAGAATAAAGACGCTGCCAGATTAATTATTTCTGGGGCATGTGAGACTCTTATAATCTTCTACTCTAACTTATACTGCAGGGAGGAACCATGGTTAAGGAACTGGTTTTTTAAGGTATTTTGTACCTTATTGAGATTTATGAGGCAGTTTTGGTATGTTTTGCAGTTTTAAATGCTGCTTTTGACCCCTAATGTGATACTGATAAAGAATTGCAAAAACATGTTGACACACATGGTGAAAGGGACCATGGTAATATGGGAAATAGTTGAGTTTATTTCTCATGCATGTAATACATTTTGTCCATGAGGAAACATTTCACTGGTTATTCAGATTTCTCACCTGACCTCTTTAGGAAGATCCTGTTCAGGTTCTGCTTGCACACAAACTTTCTTTTCCTTCAGAATGAGGTCAGTATATTTTTCTTGGTGCAGACACTGAATGGAACCGTATGTTCACTGTGCAAGCATGTCTGCCTTAGGGTGGGACTTCCTATGCAGCTCAGCAAAACGGGTATCTCCTGAGACATGTGAGAAAAGGACTTTAATTCAAGTAATAAACAGTGGGTTTCTATCAGAGAAGAGATACCTGTAAGATTTAAGTTTTACTCAAACAGTTATAAAAGCTCTCATTCTCTTTTTACTGAGCTGGCAAACAGGAGAGACCTGGATTTCATGTGGTCCTGGCCTCTTGGGAAGCTGCTGGGCACAGCCTTTCTCCTGGAGAGCTCTCCTGCCCAGAGCTGAGTGTGTTACTCTCTGCAACAAACAACCCAGTCCCTAGAGAAAAAGGAGAAAAATGTACTTAGTTGTTCTTGACATGAAAAATGACAACCTCAGAGGGAGGAATGGCTCCTGTCCAACGTCTTTTATGAATTCCTAGAAGAGGCTAAAGTTTCTTCCTGGAAGGTTTAAGGTTTTGGGGATGTTCTCAAATTGCCTTTCATTAACTTTACATAGCTTAATTCTGGATGAATCCCAGAAGTTCCCACTTAATCCTCAGGAAGTTTTGGACTCTAGTATTTCAAGAGCAGAGGCATAAGTAATTGTTTTAGGAAGACATCTGCTTAGGCATTTTTGTGATTTTTTTTTTTTTAATTTTTTTTTCTTTACACCCCTTTCCCACCTTCATCAGGACAGGTGTTACCTCTTACTCATGTTCCTTGCTGTTGTAACATTCTTAGAAGCCTTTTGCTAAGTAGTTTGTAGAATTCTGCCAAATGTGAACTTATTTAAACAAATAATGACTCCTGCTAATTACTCCAACCAGGCAGTCTCCAGGGCATGCTGAAATGTTACAAGAGTTGTACATAAACCTTGACCATAGGCTTCTTTCTTCTCCTTCATCTATTTTAACAATATTTTCTTGAACAGCATGCAGAGAAACTGTGTGTGGGTCCTAGCCACTTACATCACCACATACAAAAGACCAAGTACTGAATTATGACAGATTTAGTACAAAACACAGCTTCAGATTTTGTTTTGCATTTAGTTCCTGCTAAGGCCTGTGCTCAGAGGCTTTACCAGCCCTAAGGTGGTAAGATCCTCCGCGTGCACCCAGTGGTTTGATGCCCAAAGAAATTCATCAGTTCATGGAAACTTGTGTGGGACTTGCTTGAGATCCAGCTTTGGCATTTTTTAACTTCTGTAGGCCCTTTTTACACAGGATTGTCTTCTATTATTACATTTCATAGGAATTTCATAACTTGAGCAACAGAGACTGCAAAAAGAATGTGAGGAAATAGAATGACTTTTCTCCTGCTTTCTTGAATTAAGAAGTTATTTCCTAAGGCTATCTACTTAACTGCAGCTGCTGTATGTGCCTGGAGATATTAGAAGAAATAGCATTATGGCTCAGAACAGCAGCTTGATCTCTGGTTTTGATTTCTTCTGTGTTTACCACCAGGACCATTGGGGCCCTTATGCTACCGAGACTGAGTACATTGTTAAAAGCCCATGTGGTGGATGGTTTATTTCCCCTTAACTGTTTTTCATGGTTGGTGGCAGGAAAGTTTCTTGCCACTCCCTTATCTGAGGTTTATGTAATGAATTGATCATAGGCAGTACTCCCTTTGAACTTGTTCCAGTTTGGCAGAGCTCAGCCGTTCCTGAGTCACTGTGACTCCCAGAGGAATTTTCCTGACTTTAGATCTAGGTAGACAATTTCTCCCTACCATGGGCATTTTGAAAAATGTCCCCAGCAAGAATAAGTTTCTCAAAGAGATACTGAAATGGCACCCTTGTACAGGCATGCTCTGAGTTTAGAGTCTAAAAATATGGACCAGCTCTGATTCCAGGGCACATGTTGAACTTTCTGCTCTGTGTGCTGTGCTTCACTGAATGAGATACTCTAAGTGCATTCTAAATAACTCTGCCTACTAGGGTCAGTTCGAATCTCCTTACACAAGAGTCTTAACACATGTTGTCATTTATGCACTCTGTGTATATGTGTGTTTTCTCATGGTCACTGACTTGTATTCCCATTATCCCAACAAATAACAAACTAAATCTTTTACTAAGATGTAATGATATCAGATGTAATACAACAAATAACTTTACCAGCTCCTTTTACTGGAAGCTTCTAGATACTGAACAGAGCAACCCAGTATTACACCGATAAATATCCAAAGATAGCAGATTGGAAGTTCTTCTTAGTGGTTACCAACCTGGGGTAAGCAAAAAGCAAAACATACCACCAAATAGAAACAGTAAGTCCTTGAAGTTGCTAGAGCATGCTGACAGTACTAGCTGCCATGTACCCTGCTGAGAGTCTTGTGGGCTTACTTCACAGTCAGTGGGTTTTATGATGATTGTAATGAAACACTGAAACAGGTTGCCAAGAGAGGTGGTGGATGCCTCATCCCTAGAAACATTCAAGGCCAGGCTGGATCAGGGTCTGTGCAACCTAGTCTAGCGGAAGGTGGCCCTGCTTATTGCAGACAAGTTAGATCAGATGACCTTTAAAGGTCACTTTCAACCCAAACTATTCTATGAAATCACTCCAAAGTAACATATTCCAAAGTAACATATCGAACTGCAAAATCACCCCCATCTGCCAAACAAACACACAAGCTCTATGTATGGTGTGGACAGTGAGGTGAATTTGTCCAGGCATCTCTCCCAAACTATAACTGTAGGCCAGGTAGAGTTGCCTGCTATCAAGAAGGTTATTCCTCTTTTTTTCCTCCATGAGTCTCTTTTTGAGTTTCTGATTCACTTCCTTATCTCCTAAGACAAAGAAAACTTAGTATGTTTGTAACTACTGCTGCAAACTCCCTGGCAAACAGGAGTGTTCCCTCTGTTCTCTCCGGAGACCTTTCCTTCTTCCTCTCCACCAACAGGTGGAGCAGAGATGTCTCACCTCTGCTGCTCTCCACAGGAACCTTGCAGTAAAAACAGTGCACTTTCTTGTTTGTCTCTCCAAAAATGACCCCAAATCTTGACATTATTTCCCTAGCCTTTTTTGCCAAATCACTTGTACCACTTGTGTGCTTGTTCTCCTCCACTAGCAGAATGCAAATATACCAGGTGGGACCAAGTGTCAAGGTCTTTTTGCCCTCTTTCTAAATATTCAATGGCTGTAAAACAAATTTCAGAGCTCCTTTAATAAGTAAATAAATAAAATCAATAAAAATTGCTTACTCTTTATTTTTTTCCTATATTTTGTGTAGGAAATTCTCCCAGAACTATGCTTTGCTCCCAAATTACCAAAAGCATTCTTTCAAATTGCTGACAGATCAAAATAGCATGTGTAAATGTTGCACAATATACACATTCCTAAGAATTAATGTTTAACAATAGAGTGCCACCGCTGAGAAGGTATCTGTAAACAGCATGTGTTTATAGGAGAACCCTTGGCATATCTCTGGTGGTAAAGAGCAGATCTCGAAAAGTTTTGCACCTGAGTGACTGACTTACAGTTGTTCAGTTCTTGTGACGTAGGAGAAAGCCAGCTTCCTGCAAAATGAGCATGTGATCTCAATTACCTATTTGTAATTTGGTTTTAAGTATTCTAAATGAGGCTGCTACGTTTTAGTTGTATTTCGCCTTGTGCGATTACGTTAAAACAAGCATAGACATCCAGCTGTGGGATTAAGGTTGCGTGGGATTAAGGTTGCACTCAGGAAAATACACAGAAACTTCAGGAGAGGTAGAATTAGGTGTACACACACAGGCACGTATTTTCTCTATGCTTGCTGAGTTCAGCTTGGGCTCCCTGATGTAGGATTAACAACTCCAAAGCACTAATTGTAGCCAGTGTGTCATTACATTATCCAAAGGTAAACACCGTGATAGAAGGGTGTTGATATCTTAATGGGCCAAACAATTTAAATATATATATATATGTAGAAAGAACCTTTTTTTCCCTCCATGTCTAGAATAGCATTGTGCTTGCCTGTATTTATTTGGGCAAGTCACCAGTGAATCAGGGCTGATGGGCTGTGACCTCTAGAAGTTAATATGTTACACAGCAATAATATAAAACAGTGTTAAGCTAGGAAATGCCAGAATTAGTGCCTACTCCAGGGCATTTCTAGTCCAAGTGTCTTTACTGCTCCCCTGATTCACAGTACTCAAGGTATGTTGCTGTACTGTCATCACAGCCTGAAGACATAACTGCACCACCCTCCTACTCAACCGCACCCCAAACCAGGAAACTTATCTGGGTTAGCAAAACCTTCCCCTGTTGTCCATTGGGTTTTTTTTTCCTGTTGTAATCAGGATGGCTGTAACCAAGAAGAGGGTATGGGGAGACTGAAAGTGTTTCCGGGACCAGTGGGCTTGTCCCTCTGGGCAAACTGCCTGCCCCGCTGCATGCCATGCAAAAAAAAAAAATAAAGTAGCTCTGTGTGTGAAGCTGTGGTGGGAACGGGAGGGGGGAAAAAGAGGGAATGGCTTTGTTAGGGACAGACAGGCAGGCACGGTTCCTCTTTTCATAATCTGTGCCAACTTAGATTAGCTTGAAGTGACTATGAAACTGCAGTCTAAATTAAATTTCATCCCATGTACCCAGTATTATTCATAATTGCTCAGAGACAAGGAGTCTGTTGGAGTCTGGGATGGTATTTAATTATTTTAATACATTGCCCTTTTTTCTTCCTAGAATCCTCGTTTGCTTTCTTTTCTAACTAATGAGATAGACTACACAGTCCTAGTATATTCTCAGACTACATATCTTCCATCCCACATACCAGTGGTAGCAGGGATCCTCTGGAAAAAGAAGAGGTTAGTCATTTCATTGAAACACTGCTGCTGTTGTTCAGAAGTAACCCTCCTGCCAGGATGAGACTGGCAGCTATGAGGTCTGGGTTCCAGTCAAAGGGAGTTTGCTCCAAAAGCAGTGTCTTGAGGCCACACCTGGACAACTGGAAAAATTATACTGAACTCTTACTATTTCAAAAGCAGAGGCATAAGAGGCAGACATGAATCAAACAGTTAACAAAGATTTTGGGTTTGTGTTTTTTTTGTAAGAGAGAACAAAAATCTGACCAGGTAGATAAACAGTGATAGTAACTGACTGCTACAGTTATTCTTTAACTATAACAGTTCATAGCCTTTTGCCTCTAAGGAAGTAATTTCCAGGGTAGACTATTTCCCATCATCTAAAGTAAGTGAAAGCTAAGGTTCGTTGGGCAATAAACTGCCCTGTAAAGCAGTGGTCTTGTAGCTGCTTGGCTCCCTGATGGTTGTGCCTCCGGCTCCTCCATCTTTGTGGGCCCTGGCAGGTCTGCCAAAAAAACCTTCGCTATTGATTGGCTGGTCTCAACCTGGTACAGCCACCTGCACGACCCCTGAGGCTGCAGGAATTCTACAGTGCTTTAATGCTGAGAACTACCCACAGCCAGCAGGCTGAACTGAACTGAATGGGGAGATGGACATGGATCTTCCAGGAGGCAGGAAAATGTTTGTGTTTTTTTCCTGACTCCTATATATATATATATATATATATATATATATATACAGACTGCAGGGCAAAATCTTGTGAATCCCCCGCCCAAACTGGGTAAGCATAACACTAATCTTGCTCACTGAGCTTGACATTAGCTCTTGCCTTAGGCTGGAACACCCATTTGTCCAGATACATTTCACAAAGTTTCAAATAAATTAGAAAACTATAAATATCACTGTTACAGTTGCAAACTTTTCCCCAGTTTATAAACTCCATTTCTCAACAATGCCTCTCGAGCGTAGTAACACAATGTACAAAAGAAATATTTAGGGCACGTGTGTTGGGACTTTCTGTTTACCTCCCCCTCACCCCACTGGATTGCAAAGGATCACTTCTGCTGGGGTTCAGAGATGTCTAGGGGAGAGGTTGTTCTTTGATTTTTGGGGCCAGTCATCAGGTTGAGGATTCAAAGGGACCGAGTTAAAGATCATTCTGCTGCCTAGGTTTTTTTCCTTTTTTTTTTTTTTTTTTTTTAACAAAAGAATGCCTGGGAATATAAGAGACAAAAATACAAGTCCTTCACAAGTGGCTGAAATCCTTATCCCACTGATGGTGTGTTCAACCTGACAGCTCATCAGAGCAGCCATGGGCTCAGGAACTGAAAATCTTTGGTCTTATTTTTATACCTCTCTCTCTTCCAAATTGGAAGATCTGATGACAAATCTATCCGGGGCACCCTTTCAGATTCCTGCTGCAGCTTCTCTTTTATGATGGCGTTAGAAGGATCATTCATCATCCTTCTCCCCAGAGCATCTCCTTTCATGCCCACGTGTTTTACTTGCATTTGAAGTAAAAAGAAAAAGATGTTTGGTTTTGCTTATAGCATAGCAGGGATTACAAAGGCAGATATCATGATTAAAATAAAGCCAGTCAGTTCTCTGTTCCAGGAGGTAATAACACCCTACTCACTTCACGACCTTCGGAAAGGAGTTGACCCCTCCTCCCACAGCTTCATATTGGGACTTATCAGCCCCACGTTCCCAAGGAGCAGGGGCAGAGGCGTCCCAGTGGAGGGAAGCTGGATACAAACATTTAAAAGCCTAATTTTGCAATAAGACCTCAGGGAATTTTTGTTATTTTGTTTTGCGTTTGTTTTCCTGCCAATTGTTCACTTCCCTTTCTCAATAATTAGTCTTTTCCAAGCCTTAATCCAATAACTGAAATGTTATTAAGACTTTCATCAGTTTTTTTCTTGATACAGATTGTCACAAGACTGTTGAAGAAATCATGCTCACTAAAATTTCCTTCCATGACTTTTCCACAGCCTGTTTTCTGATTATATTGTTGAATGACTGCAGAAACACTGATTTAATTTTGAGCTTCTATGATAATATTTAAACTAGGGATGAGTTCCTATCCATTTTGTTGGCTCATCTGCCAGATTCTGTTTCCCTTTGAAAAACTTCATTTGGGGATAAGGGTTCTGAATTCTAGGGTTCCACTACCAGTTTACCTCAAATATTCTTAGTTTGCCAGTAAGGAATCCCACATTCTCACTTGAGTCCACTAACACAGATATTAAAATCCTCACTTGGGCATTCAAGAATCTAAGAGTAGTTTGGGTTGCAAGGGGCCTTTAGCGATCATCTATAGTCCAACCCACCTGGCATTGGCAGGGACACCTTTCACTGGATCAGGTTACTCAAAGCCCCATCCAATCTAACCTTGAACATTTCCAATGATGAGGCCTCCACAACTTCTCTGGACAATCTGTTCCAGTCTCTCACCACCCTCATGGTGAGCAGAGAAGTAGAGAACTTCTTCCTTACGTCTGATCTAAATCTACTCCCTTGTAGTTAAAACTGTTAGTGATAACTGGTGTTATCACTACATGTCCATGGTAAAAAGTCTGTCCACGTCTTTCTTATAAGCCCCCTTCAAGTATTGAAAGGCTGCAGTAAGATCTTCCAGGAACTTTCACTTCTCCAGGCTGAACATCCCAAATTTTCTCAGACTTCCTTCATAAGGGAGGTGTTGCAGCCTTCTGACCACTTTTGTGGCTTTCCACTGGACCCACTCTAACAATCAATGACTGTCTGTGGTGAGGGCCCCAGAGCTGGATGCCATTTTTCAAGTGTGATCTCAGGAGAAGCCACAGGCATCCGGAGCGTCCATGTAAGTCAGTATCAAAAAAAACCAAAACAAAACAAAACAAAGCAAATGCACAAAACAAAACTAAAAAAAAAAAAAATAAAAAAAAATTAAAAAAAATTAAAAAACGCACCCCAAAGAAAACAAAACTCTAGAATCATAAAATTATACATGTATGGGAAAATATATGTATTTTACAGTCTATGTTACATCCATCTGAAAATTCCAGGTTTAGACATGCTTAGTGTTCATTCATCAGGAAGGAATGAGATATTCATAAAGTAGTAGGGTAACAAATGCAGTCTTCAAGATCTGTATTAGCTGTCTGGAAGTACAGTTGTAATATGTAAGTGAAGAGTACTTAATAATTTCATAGAGAATCGCCTTAAAATTGAAAACATGGTAGCAAAGTACTGTGGATTTTCAGTGTCACTCTTGCACACACCATTGTTTTCCAAAGGGTTAAAAGTACCACACCTCAGGTTGAACAAAAGTTCTCCTATGCTATGATACTAAAATCTCAGAGAAGAGGAAGGTTATACCTGCACTGAAGTGACCATGCACTGGAGCTGTACCTGTTGTTTAAGATACAGTGTGAGCTTTGCAACAGTTCAGCTGGGATTGAGCAACCCCACAGAGGTGGTTTCACTAGCCACGAAACGAGGCTGCTGTGGAGGATGGCATGGATACCTTCTGTCTGCGGCACATACAGATGTCTGCAGGTGGGACTCCACCATGCTCCTGCATCAGAGCAGGACCCAAGGTTATCTTCTGCACATGCAAGGATAAGAACAACCACAGGGTTGCTCACATCAGGCACACTGAGTAAACTTCACATAATCAATGACTTAGGCTGCAGAGGTTGCTGCAAGATCCACAGCTGGTTACTCTTATGTGCACCCACAGGGTCTGACTCGAGCAGACAATTCCTTCAATTTCAAGAAGTGTTTGGACAATGCTGTCAGACACATGATGTGATTTTTGGAGTTGTCCAGTCCAGAGCCAGGAGTTTGACTTTAATGATCCTTGTGGGGCCCTTCCAGCTCAGGATAATCTATGAACAACTGGGGTAGTATGGCACGTAAAAGTGCAAAGCACATATGAACAAATAAAATGCCACTCTCTGACTTTTAATTTTCCCTTGTAAGCTGCAAACAGGTTTTAAAACACATTTTGAGTGAAAGTTTGTGAAGACTGCCATGTGTGTTTTGGTTCAGTACTGATAACCAAAGTTAATGTGGCTATTGTGACAGACTTAAAACACAGACTAGTGCTGTGAAAGCACCTCCATAGTTATTGCAGGTGTTAGTCTAATGCATTTTAGGAGGATTTACACCTTAATTTGTCATCTTCTAGTAAAAGAAAAAACTGCATGTAAATCTGTAGGTTCCTTTAATATTGCATTGTATTATGAATAAGTTTAAAACCAATTTATTCCTTTAAATGTCTATGGACACATGCCTATTTACTGAAGAGTTTGTGGTCTTTCTCCTAAACTCTTCATGGCCACTAAGACCTTTCTGTGATAGATACTTGAATTGTAAGAAAAGATGGGTCTCTATGGGATTATTGTTTTCCTCTCTTGTCATCCGTCTCTGCTGAAGGAGGTGGAGAAAAGGTGTGGCTCTGGCTCACCTCCCACTCTGCTGGGAAGGTAAACTGTGCCAACAGGCTGGGCAGCAAGTGCTGAGCCAGACACCAGCTGCTGCCAGGAGAGCTCTTGCCATGGGGGCAGAGGAGGAACCAAGCACAGCGCTTTGCACCGCAGTTTGTTTTCTGGGCTGTCCCTAAAGAGGCATAGCACTCTATCACCCGGTGTAGCAAATTCGCAGGAAGCTTTGTTAATCTACTTATTCTAGTCTGCAACCATGAACAGCAGGAAAGCAGTTCTCTTTATTTATAAGTTAGATGTGATCCATACTTATTTTTCCAAAACACCTCTAAGGAGCTACTTTTGTATTCTTAATAACCTGAACTCGAGGTAATTTTCATGCTGTACATTTTCTGGATACCTGCAGATGAATCACTTGAAGAAAGGGAGTGTTGTTTCATTTTAATTATGTAGTAATTTATACTCCTCCCCTTGACTGAGATTGCAGGGTGAGGAAAGCTGGCAAGCCAGGAGAAGACAGAGAAATAAAAAGGTTCCAAAGGTTCATCAACCACATCATATCAGGTACAGGGTGTTTAAAGCACATGGCAGACTTTTTACCTTCACCTTGTCTTTTAGGGGCCAGTAAGCAGCAGATTCCTGTGAAGATTCATGTAGCATCAGTACAATTAGCTAGAGGCTTAAGACGTGATTAACTTCACATTCAAAACAAAGAGGGGTGCAAGTGAGAGAAGAAAAATTGTGTAGAACCACCAGTCATTACTGCCCATGTTTGCAAGTGATGCAAAAGATTTAGGAAAAACAGTTGGAATCAGTAGAAAACCTCTCAATATCATTCGGCTTTGGATCAGCACAGTGATGTTGTCCAGAAAACCCATATTTCCTCCACCCCTCCTTGCTGGACAGTTTCTCCAATCCCTTCCTTGATAATTCAAGGATAGTTTTTTGGTTTCTAACTATGTGTTGCTTACAGGAGTAGGGGGAGGAAGGTGACCACAACCCGTTCTGAAGAGAGAAGTGTTACTCTGCCTTGTTCCTGCGTGACCATGTCTGCCCAATGACACCGTGGTGAAACAACTGTGTACTTGTGTACTTCATTTTGGACCAAGACCTCCTGGATTTGTACCATCAGATATCTTTGAAAGATCTCCTTCCTCTTCCTTTGCCATACCTAACTAACCCATCTCTTCTGGAAAAAGAAATAAGCAGCAGGATTGGTCTCAAGGTATGTTAGCAAAAAGAAAACTATTACTGTCTTTTAACTTACTGATATCAAGGTGTAAAGCTTATGATTTGTACGAAGGGAGAGTTAAGAAGCCTTTGCTGGCCTCAGAGGGTAGGTGATGGGAAAGCCACCCTCCACACCACTGATTATAACATGACATGATGGTGCCTAGAAAAAATTTATTGTATAAGATGTCAATCCAAATATGCTCAGACAGAATTTGTCAAGGTAAGGAGGTAAGTTATTTTCTTATTTACCCCCTCATATTTGTGACTTAGGTCTAATTATATATAAGACTTTTTGTATGTCAGGCGTCATCTGCCATCTTCAGATGCTTTCCTGATAATAGTAGCCATTGAAGTTCTATCCTTCAGGGCTATGGGCCTCATATTAATATCATTTAGTGATTTCAGCACGTTCATGAGGTCTGCATTTGGGGAGGAAATTAGTAAAAGGTAGGCCTTTGGGAGTGCATGTAGTAATTTAACAGCAAGCAGCTATTCAAGTCCCTGTTCAGTTCATGGAGAATTCTAGAGATGCTATATCTCAAAGGGTCTTTTTTTTTTTTTCCTGAAGAATTAAGGAATATAAGTTAAATCTAATATTGGTGAGCTTTCACATGCACAGAAATCTTTGTGCGCTTTGAGTTGTTGCTGAACTAAGGCAATCACAAATTAGGTAACTCAACAGAAATAGTAGCAGCACTGAGCCTGATACTTTTTTTTGGCATAAGTAGATATGTATTTGTCTTTATCCATAGTGTGTTAATTTTGAGCTAAACACAGAACCAAATCCTGTTTTCATTTGTGTTGCTATCAATCAGAATTAACTGAGAGGTGCATCAGATGATGCAGGTGTGAAACGAGAATTATGTAACTATGAAACTCTACAAAATCTATGTTGTAATGTATCCATCCTGAAATTTGAAAATGAAACCTGGAGACACCACTACCTCCTAACCAAGGAAACTTTCTAAATTTCAGTGAAATACTGCACTGAAAAAAAAAAAGTTTAACCCAGCCTGTGAGTTAAAACATAGTGTTGGACAGTGTTAATAAAGCTTATCTCATACAGTGTTAAATATTTACAGAGAGGATTGTCAGTGGATATAATTCTTCTGATTATAGCATGACTATATTATATATATCAAAATAGAAATAGCCTCCTTGAAATAGAAATCCTTACATTAAATATCAGTACAGACATAGCTCACTTGAGAACTGTTTTCCAAGGGCATTTGGGACTAACTTTAAGAATGATTCCAGGAGTTAGTAGCTGAAGCCCCACATGACAGTCAGTGTTTCAAAGTCACATGGTGCTCCTCACTGCCATCACTTTCAACTCCAACTGTGCGTGCTGGTTGGAAAGCTGGGTACAATGTCTGGGAAAGGCACGGGCTGGTTGCAGTGGTGGCGACACGTGATGTTGTGTACACAGTGTGCTGCACAAGGAACACCTGAATCGTGCCACATCTATTGCTTACAGAGGAGGTTTCTGTTTTATTGTGGCACTAGACCATGCACAGAGCCATCTTCTTGTCAGTCCTGTCCAACTTTCCAAAAGCCTGTCCTGTCTGTACTCCATTAACTGGAAAACATGATGCCAAAGTCAAGTGCTGTACTAAGACTTCACACCACTTCTAAATGACCTGTTTTCAGAGCTGTGGAAAGTTATTTTCACAGAACCCTCATTAAGCTTCCCTTTCTGATAGTTCTACTGGGCTGAGTGGCACAAGATCTCTACTTCTCTTTCACAAATATTCTGAAAGAGAGGGTAATTCTAAGCATTGTACAACTTACTTTCATTCTTACCACAGAAAGAGGTAAAGATGAGGGGAATTTTAGTGGCACCAGCATCTGTGAGGTGGTGAATTGCATCTCTGAAATGCCACTTTCACAACCTCAGACTCTCCTTGGCATGGCAAACAAAGAGCAAAAACCTCACAGAGAGAAATGGCTGTAGCTGGGTCACCCCAACCAGCACAGCAAGTGGGATTACCCAGCTCAGTACAATGAAGATAAGCTTACATAAGTGTTTTGGTTCAAATTTATTTTGTAAGGTAATCAAGATTTTCCAAAGGGTTTTTTAAATTATATAATATGACATGGTCTTGAAAACTAGTTTTATATTTTCCATTCTCTGACACTGTTCAGAGAAGTACGTTCTCACTGTTTAGATGAGTTTGATTCACACCACTCTTTAATTTTGGAAAGCATCTTATATTAGCATCTTGCCTAGGAGTGTTCTCACCACAGCAGAGCCCAAGAACATGAGCTTTGGCCCACTGAGTCTGTCTAGGTAAATATTCTTTCATTAATGTCAGTTCAATTGCAGACTAGACCTCGGGTTTCAAATCCTGAAAAAAGTGCACATAAGAGGAATAGTACAAAAGAGAGGAAATTGAAGGTGATTGTCCGAAATACATAGAACAAAATGTTAGGGAAAACAACTGTGGGGGAAAAAAAAGAGGAACAATAAGCATTTAATTAATATCCATCCTTTAAAACAAAATCTCCGAAGTTCTACGGCTCTTACATTCAAGACTGTGTGAGCATATTATACAGATGTATCAGCTTCAGTCTGGATTATGTAGTTGTCTGCTGTGTCCACTTTTAGACACATTTAAAATAACCCTGAAAAATCTCACTTCCCTTCCCTTCTCTTTTTCTTTTTTTTTTTTTTTTTCCCCACTGTGGATAGCAAAATAACAGAATTTTGTGAGCTTGAGGCTACACAGCTCCAATTGCTTTAATTACACAGACAGGAATTTTACAGTTGTACAGTAAGTCACCTCTCTTACAGAGACTAATGCTTAAATTGCAACTTCTAGATTGCTGAGAATGGGAAAAGGATTTATGTTGTTAAAGATGTGTGTTTGCTATTAACTAAACCTAACCACGTTAACTAACTTCTATTCACTATTTTTTCTATAAAGTAGAGTTGTTATTTTTGCTTTGGTCTTTGAGCTCAAACCTGGTTTCTGATTTTAAGATGGTCTTCAAACAGTGGAATCACAGGAAAAGATTATGTGCTAGATTAGAGAAAAACTTGGTTAACTGTTGCATGTTAGCTAATGCTGAGCTAATTTTAACCTCTTTTTGCTACCTTATAAACAAAGCCTTTGGTATTAGACTCGTCTTACTAGATTCCTTACGTGTTCAGTTACGTTTATACTATAAACTCAAATTCCTGAAATATTACTGGCCAGTTATAGCAGAAGAAAAATGTAGCCTTAAAGGTTTGATTCAGTAATACAACTAGAAGTGAAGGTTAGGAAAAATGGGAATAATGTTTTAAAGACTGTGCAAAAGCATTGCTTTTATTGTTCTGGTGAATAATTTATTTTTAAAGGCCTAAACTATTTTTCTTCAAGGATTTTGTCACCTCAGTGCCTAAATTTTCTTAGGAAATACGTTGAGAAGGCCCATCTAAGTAGTCTGGGGGTGGGGTTGAACATGCCAGTCTCACAGACATTTAATGAGATTTGCAAACATTCATGCAGCCCCTCTCCAAACTAATGCCCTTTGCTAAAAAATGAGCATAGCACTGTGATTGTGGGGATTACAATGCACACTAGAAATACTCCCTTTGCCCTTTTTTCATGAGCCAGGCCCAGTGCCAAAGAGCCTGGAGAAAGGCAGATTCCCATCACAGAGCATACTCCCCACATTTTACCCAGATTTTCCATCAGCCAAACGGGACTAAAGAACAGGAGAATGGGCAGTTGCTTCTGCTGGTGCTTCAGAGTACAAGACTGTGAGTTCAGTAATTAATAGGCTTTTACTCTTTTCCTGTGCTATACAAAAAGAAATGAGCATTATAAGCAAATACTATTTTGTTATTTTGTGCTTTACACCTCCGCTCACGTACATCATGGCAGCGTAAAAGTTACAGCTGAGGCAACAGAAGTTCTTTCAGGTTGTTGAAATAACTGGTGCAGCGTAATTTGCTAATGATGCAGACAGGAAAAAGTTTGGAGGCTTCTGCAGAGGTTTGGTGTTTATCCTATTCTAGGATAGGGAAGAGTCCATTAAGATTTCTGAGTAAAAAGGTGAGATGAAAAATGACTGAATAAATGATGAACAGAGCTACGAAATCAAGCTCCCATTATTTAATAGATCACCATTCATTCCTGGAGCTATGGTAACTGACAGGGCACAGTTGCTGAACCAATCCACTCGCAAAATAAAGTATGTAACCTAGCCTATTTATTTTCATAAGGGCTCAGATTAAGATCATGCATGTGGCTCATTACCATGGCATGTGGCTCGGATGACTGGGGTAATTATTGAACTGTGGCAACTCAGTCAACTTCTACCCACGGTAACAGGGAAATTACAGATCCATGTTTTGCTTCTCCAAATTCATGTTTTTGTTTCTCTACCTACAACTAGGACAGCCAGCTGCCTCCCTTGCCCTCAGGCCATCTGTATATGCAGGGATGGAGAGAAGGGAACAGAAGTCAGCATTCTCAACTCTCTGCTGAGGAGATGGGAATTAAGGGAAGACCTCAGGTTGCCAAAGCAAGAAAAGACAAAGTTAAGCATGGCTATACTACAACACAGTAGTACTTCCCTGCCTGTTACACACTGGGGTAAATACACAGAAACAGGTATCTTGATCATAACATATAAACCTTGGTAGACAAGCATGCACTTACAGTGATCTTCCATTCATAGTACAGAAAAGATGAATACATCATTTTCCTTTCTGTTACTGGCAAATTGTTCCAATGTTTGTAAGTTTCAAAGCATTTACAGTCAGCCTGGAATGGGGGTTTCTCCAGATAGCAATGCCATCAGCCACATGCAGCTTTTGAGCCAGATCTGCCAGGTCTTGCTTGTTGAGGAAGAAACTTTCACTTTTGGAGCCAAAGAAGCTACTTGCATTTACTTTGTCTGGTTAGTGAACTGGGCAAGACACCTTCCGATAAGCAGAATATGCAGACATGAGCTCAAGCCTGAAGGGATGGAAGTGTTTGGGGGAAGGAGTCACCACTAAGCAGAACCTGTGGGACTATCACAAAGGCAGTCAGGAGAAAAGGGAAGTCAGGCAGCATCTCCCGTTCCCATCTCAATTCCTCCCAGATTTCTAACAGTCACGTCACTCAGCCTACTTGTTCCTGTCTCCTTGTCCCTGTGTTGCCTGGTAGCCTGACCCGTCTGCCATCTCTGCCATCCTCTCACCACGGCCAGGAAAGCAATGTAACGCAAATGCCTGGCTGGAGAGGAGAGAAACTCCTGAAACACCTGAGAGGCCAGGCTGCCCAACGCCAGGCACGCCGGACAGCCGGCATGTACAGCAGTAATACCAGCCAGGCTCCCCCGCCTCCAGCCTTGTTCTCCTTTCACACACAAGTGTAACAGTTGATATTCCGGGGAAACGGCGTGAGGGGGATACTCCTGAAGCAGCACACACGGATTTTTAACGCGGTGCCTGCGTTGCCGCGAAGGCTGTGCCAGCGGGCGCCGCGCACCGCCCGGGCTGTGGGGCTGCCTTCCCCATGATGGGCTCGTACCGCTGGAGGGAAAACCCGGGACAAGCCTCTCTTGCCATGCCTGCCCCGTCAGAGCCCTCCAGCCCCTCTTCTTGACCAAAGTCGCTGGTAGTTTTAAAGTAGTTGTTTGTGCCGCCTCCGAAAGAAAAAAAAAAAAAAATCTGTAAGAACAGGGGTGACAAGAAACATGCCGGAGGTGACAGCCAGGGTCTGTGCAGGGCGTAAGGCTGAGGAAAAGCCTCCGCTCCCCGCGGGGCGCAGCCTCGGGCACAGCCGTCTGGCAAGGGCCGGGTTTGCCAAGTTCGCGGCAAAAGAGGCGAAGGAGGGTTCTCGGAGCTGGCGCTGACAGGGGCGTTTGTCGCTCCTCTCGCCCACCTGTCACCCCATCCTCTCTTCTCCCACGCCGCGGCGGGGGCGGCTGCCCTGGCAGTGCCCACGGGGGCAGCGGCCGTGTTTGCGTTTGTGCCGGCCAGTCACATGGAAACCGGCTCGCAGCGCCCCCGCACCCCCGGGCAGCGGCCGGCCGAGCCCCGCCGTGCCCGGTCGCGGTCTGGCCGAGCAGCCGAGCTGTCAGTGCCCGGGGTGCGGCGTCTCTTCCCTGCCGGCCCGGTAAGGCGTGCGGGGGCCGCCCCGGCAGGGCATCCCCGCCCTTGGCCAGGCTGGGCTGGGCTGGGCAGCCGTGGGCGGCGGCGGCCCGGGCAGTGCCGCCCGGCGGCGGGGCGGGGAGCGGGGGAGGTGGGGGCGAGGGTGGCTCTCATTCCTCTGCTCTCCTCTCTTCCCTCCCTCTCGGTACCCCCGCCTCCGACCTTCGTCGCTGCCCCGCTGCGGGATCGCGTCTTGGACCGGCCCGTCCCTTAGGAAGTGGTGAGGGGGCCCGGCCATGGAGACCCTCGTGCGCCCCGGGGCCAGCAAGCCTCCCACCGGGTAAGCCTCCTTCCCGCTGGGACCCGGGCCCGGCCGATCACCGCTCGCCTGCACTGGGGGAGCGGCTCGGGACGGCGACAGCGGCCGTGCTGGCCGGCGGGCCTCGGTGTGTTCCCTCCCTCCCGCCTGCCTCCCTTCCCTCTCGGCGCGGCGAGAGGGAGCCGGCGCGCAGGTGTCGGCGTTCGGCCCGCTCTGAGCGCAGCCCGGGGGGAGAGGGGGCACAGCGGGGAGCAGGGGGCAGCGGGCGGGGAGCTGGGGTGCAGAAAGGTTAGGAGCGGGAGAAAGTGCCTGTTTCGCCTTTGCCTGCGGGAGGGGCGCCCCGGCCCGGCTGCCGGCGCTGCCCCTCCGGCTGCGAGAACGGAGAGCGGATTGGGTTCGGGGGTTATTCCTGCAGAGGTTGCTCGGGACGGCAGGCAGCCGCCGCCTGCAGCTCCCGACCCGGGCCGCCGAGCCGGGGCCGCCGCGGGTCTGGGGCGGACCCGCCCGGCCGAGGGTCTGGGGCAGCCCCCGCGGCCGCGGAGGTTCTCGCCCGAGCGCCAGGACGCAGCTGCCAAAAGCCTTTGAAAGGTTTATTCAGCCGTCCCAGCTGCGGGTCCCTCGGCCCCACCGCACGGCCGTGGCAGAGGAAGGAAAAGCGCTGCCAACCTCGAATTAAAAACGCCGAAACTTGTCCGAGGTTGGTGGGTGACCGCAGTGCCGGCCGGACACAGGGCACCTGCGGACGCTGCTCCCAGTTCCTCCTGCCTTTGGTGACAGGCACCGCTCTCGCAGCACTATTGCTAAGTAGCAGTCAGTCCTAGTGTAAACCACCGGTGGGTTTGAGGTTTCTCAAGAGAAGAGACAAATAAAGAATGTGCCAGCAGTGAGTTTATTAGTCCGTTAATTAAACGAGGAGAGCAACAGCATGCTGAGGTCCTAAGTGATCTCTTTTGTCAGAGTAGAAGCTGGGCAAGTTTTAAGAGCTGTTCTGTCTGCTTGCAGCAATTTACTGCTCTACTTCACACTGCCTGCGCGGACTGAAAGAGACTGTGATTACTGCTTCAGCTGCGTTTTTATTTTTAGTTCTAATGTTTATGTCATAAATTTATTTTCAACGAAGTAGGAAACAGCTTTAAAGTAATGTGCTAGTGAGCTACAGTAGTTTTGCTTCCTTAGTTTGGGTTTAATAGGGGAACTTTGTAGTGCCTAACACAGAAAGTAGTACAGGGAGCAGTGGTTGAAGATGCCATTGCTAGTGCTGTGGTAATGAAATAGTGTGTGCCACGTTTCTTTGACTTGCAGAGCGTGACATAGCTTGCTTCTCTATTTGTAAGTAAAATGCTTAATTCTAACTGAAAATGAGCCCGTTTGATCATGACCTTTTAGGCTTCCAGTAAAAGCAGTACATAGAAGGTGCCCGCCCCTCTGTGTATTTAGTTAACGTAATAGTATAACTGCCTTCTAAAATTCTGATGAAGAGGAGATCTCTGGTGTTTACATGTGTGCTTTGAAGAGTAACTCAGATGCAGTTCTGTTTAAAAATTTGTCTTGATTTGTAAGTATCCAACGTTTCAGTAAAGAGTTTGAGTTTGAAATGGGAAGGTGTCATTAGTGCATCTCAGAGATGAACACTGGAGTCTTGGGGGCATTTCTGAACAAAACTCCTGAATCCTTTGTAACCAGTTTCATCTGTGTAAGCTTATCCACAGCCAGACTTGGATATCACATACAGGAACAGAAATTACAGTAACTACATTAACTTCAGATTGCTTGTGACATGGCTCAAGGAGATCAATCCAATCGTAAGGTGCAGATGCACTTCTGATATTGTATAACAGAATGTGTGGGTGCTAATCTGCTCCTGTGGAAGCTGATGGCAGCACTGTCATGTGCACCAAGGGGGGACTGCCTGTCTGTTTTATCTGAGCTCTGAATTTCAGCCTTGAAATACTTCTTGTTGCCCTTTCTTGCAAGTCAGAGGTTCCCAGCCTGGATGTGTCACTGCTGTTACAGGGGGCTTCACTGAATGGTTCATAATTCCCTCAGTTGCTAACATCCATACTGGATATCAGTAGATATTTGGGCCCTAATCAGATTTTACTTGCTCAGTGACGAAATCTTCTAGGGTCAGGCAAGTGTGGCAAGAGGACAGCTTTGTCTGTCTTTTTCGGTTCCCATATTAATCCAGACGTGAGCTGCATCTGTGGAGTTTGCCTGGGGATCTCTGGCTGTTAAGGCCGTTGTGACAGAAATACCGTCCTTTCATGGCAGAAGAAATGCCATACATGGTTCCAGCTTATCGATTGGGTTAGCCTGCAGTTATGAAAGAGAGGTTAAAATGACCACAGCTTCACAATTTTTAACAAAATTTAAGCAGAGCTGTTCGTCTCTATGTAAATCATTAACAGCAACATTATGAGTTTCCCTTGTTAAACAGTGAACAAATTTAATGTATCATTTGGTGCAGGGTAGAGCAGCTCTGCTGTGTGCATACACAAATAAGTTGACTGTGTGTGTCATAGCATGGCTGTTTGAGAATCATGCATTTAAAAGGAGGATACTGTTGTGGGTTTTTTTGTTTTAGATGGCAAAGGAAAACTGCAATTTGTGCTGGTGTTGCAGGGTTTTCCTCATTTCTCAGTTTCAAAAATAATTGTGGACTTCAGCACCAAGAATTTTATTGTTGCTAATTGCTAGGCATGAGTTTTATAATGCTTTACCAAGTCCATAATGCTTTATTTAATTATATTTTTTTTTACTGTATGAGGGTGAATTTAAGACAATTGGGAGCATCAGCAGAAATTAGGATTTACTCTGTGATCATGCAACAGAAGCTAAAAGACAGAAAGACACTAGTTTAAAATCTACTACCTTAGTTTCTGCATCTGCCATTATTTCAGTAGGGAGAGCAGAGATAAGCTTCTCTGGATGTCTTGATTCGTTACTTTTTTGACCATGATATGGCATAACAGACATGCATTGGTCATAAGTGGCACAGCAGGCTAAAGCCTAAAATGAGAACTTACACGATCAATTCTTCTCTGCTTTTTTAGGAGCCTTGCAAACAGCAGAGCATCCTCCCCTTTCACTGTGGGCATCTCCATCTCCCACAGAAGCCAGCAGTATGTGGGTCTATCTCCATGCCTTTATGTCTGAGCACAGAAAAGCTTCTGCTGGAGTCTGGCAAATGTGGGGAAAGCCTCTATATTAAACTGGATGTAGGAGCTCTTTTCTCTAAGTAAGACCTTTATTTTCTGTGCATCAACGTCCTTCCTTATCTCACAGGGTCTTATAGTACTAACAAATACAGGCACACATTAGAAGACCTACTTTGGAATGATTTGCCTGCTGGATTGAAGTGACCCTGGAAGTCAGGCAGATAGTGTAAAACATCACTAACATTTACATGCAGAACCTGTATTGCTGTACTCTGCTGTATGTGCAGAGTGGTGGATGGCGAAGGGCAATTACTGCAATTAGAAATGTAGAGTAGCAATGTGGTAGAATCACAGAGTGGTTTGGGTTGAAAGGGATCATCTCATTCCAACTCCCCTGCCATGAGCAGGACACCTTACACTAGGCCGGGTTGCTCAAAGTCCCATTCAACCTGCCTTGAACATTTCCCGGGATGGGGGCATCCACAGCTTCTCTGGGCAGCCTGTGCTAGTGCTTCACCACCCTCACAGTAAAGTACTTCTTCTAATATCTAACCTAAACCTACCGTCTTTTAGCTTAAAGCCATTGCCACTTATTCTATCTCTGCATGGTACCAACTTCGAAGATTGCTGCCTTGACCAGTTGCTGGACTGATGCTAGAGCTTTTGGCATTGTTCTTCATGTTGTGCCCCCATCTTTATCTGCACCGCTCCTGCAGAATTCAGTCGACACTTCTTATGTGTCCACGTGAGAGAAGGAGCTTCCCTCTGATGCATTTTTCTGGCACCACAGTCAACCTTAGCCCTATCTTCCTCTCAGTCTGGGTCCAAAGTATTTCTTTCTGTGTCAGTGGAGATACATCTCATTAAATAAAACTCTGGTAATAGTGACAGAAGAATTTTGCTTATTATTGCAAAGATTGACACAAGGAAATTTTGACTGTGTTTTGCAACTCCACGTGAATATAACTCTTAAGCTAATATACTGTAAGAGATTTGTATTTTCAGTCATGACTAATATGTCAGGATTGCTGAAGATAAGAATACTAACTGTAAGAGGAAGCTAAATGGTGAGATAAATGAAATACAATCCAGTCCTGACAGCTGTTCTTTCTGAATTCCAGCTTCTTATTTCTTATATCTTATTTTCCCCCCTTTTTTTTTGCTTTCTTCCAGAAATCTTCCAGAAAACGTACCAGAGTAGAGGATGAAATAGAAGGCTTTGTAGTATCTCTTTCATTTCTGGACTGTCTAGAATATTCAGGATTTGTGTTGACTTTCCCCATCTCCCAGTCATTTCCCATTATTTTCTTTCCCATGACTAGCTTTTATGCTCCTTTTATCTTGCTCTTTTATGCCACTCCTGCCACTGGTTACATGAAATTGAACCTTCTCTTTCCTACTGTCACCTGCCCTGGTTGTTCTTCATATTCTTTCCCGTGTAATTACAGATCCATTTTTCTGCAGGTTTTGCTCACGTAAATTTACATCTTGGTCAAATTGCTAGTCTTCATGGAATCACTGCACTGCTCCTCAGGAGGCAACACTACATTTTGATAGGACAGATTTTACTTCCCACCCCATCTGGCTGGTTGCACCAATTTCAGGATGCTGCACTAGAGAAGGGGGGAGGTTAATTAAGTTTTGAGCACTCTCATGAGTAGACTTTTAGATTATGATGACTATTACAGAAAAACAACTCCCTAAATATTTATATTGAAGTCAGTTCAGTAAATACGTG
>JAWWES010000081.1:82012971-82041880 GCA_035583135.1 Lophotriccus pileatus | reverse complement strand
ACTTTTAGATTATGATGACTATTACAGAAAAACAACTCCCTAAATATTTATATTGAAGTCAGTTCAGTAAATACGTGGCTGCTTTGTGTGTAGTTAATCTGGCTAGAGATGGGATATATTTCTTTTTGATGATTAATTCAGATCACAATGCATGATTATAGCCAGAATGAATGGAATTTTTTTTGCCTTCAAAGGAATGAAAGTTCTTTTGAATATGTGTATTCATTCTTAAACATTTGCCATCATGTAAACTTCTTTTGTCACAGACCTGAATCATCTTACAAGCACTTATGAAGACTTCCTAACAATATTAGTTTGGGTTAAAGAAATACACCTAGGAGACTCCATGTTATTTATATAGGCAAAAGCATAAACACTTCTATGTTACCAGCTCTAAATGCAGCCAGGAGGCCTGTGTCAGAGTTAGGGAAGTACCTCACTTCTCCTGAATCACAATTCAGTGCCTTAACAAGTATGCCCCTGTGCCTGGCCTTTAGCTACTCTGTTAGCATCAGCAAACACTTGATTTTCTGGCAACGACTGCATTCTGTATACTGCAGCTTTTTGTGTTGCTCTGGCATTGTGATTTCCATGAAAATTGACAGTTTTCACACTTTAATGCTGCTTCTAAGAGATTGAGGGGCCTTTAGAAATTGGTTTTTCCATAGAAGGTTAAGCCAGCTCCTGCATTAGAAACTGGGAAGGGGAAAAGACTTAAAATCTGTGTTTCCGGCTAAAATTATGGTTTAAGAATCTTTGAAAAATAGCTGCATTTTAAGCTAATAAATTAAACCTTTATTAATATATTAATTCTCTTAATATAGAGAGCGTTTCCAGAGCTGTTAGTTGCCCCGTGAACCAGGCTGCTTATCATTAAATAAGTGATGCTGGGAATAGTGTATTTTTGTCATAGTTTCAGCATGAGAGTGTCAGTGATGAGCCAGGGACTTAACCCATGCCAAAGAGTGAGTCACAAAGCTGTGTGGCAGGGCTGTGCCACGATGGTGCTGACACACAGCATCTCATACCCACTTTAGTCCCCTGGCACCAGAAACAATGTCTTTTCAGTTTCATTAATCCGCCAGATAATGAGCTGCCTCAGGTGCTGTGCATTTGTGCTGAATAATTGTCATAACAAGAGAAATGGGAAAGAAAATGGATTGAGAAAGGGTTTTCTATTCATGTTCCTTTGTTCCTACTATAGCTTCCAGATGCAGAGTGTCTATGGGACAAAAATTTTGATTTATTATTCCTGACCCTGTAAGTTCAAACTGATATTTGCATATTAAGCTGTATTTTGTGTGTTCCTTGGGATATGTTGTATGGAAGACAGTTGGCAATCTCCTTTGACAGTTTCAGTGATGAAATGTGAGTTACAAAGCTTTCTTTAGTAGTCAGAAAATTATACAGCCCAAGTATACTTTTTTATTTTTAATATCATTAAAACATGTAGGAAAGGTGGAAATGAAGTGGTATAGGCTGCCCCCAGGTACTTGCAGATCTGCAGTAGATAGAGTGCATTTTTGGGTTTAGTTCTGTGTTCTCCAGTGTCTTGTTTCATTAAAGGTGGTTGACCTGTGCATAAGTATTTAAGGCTGGTGTGTGAGTTGTTCTGCCTCTCATTCTCTCTCAAAGTTGCTGTGGTGTATGCAAAGTTGAATAGCTCAGTAAGGTGTGATGGAGAGTCCCTCACCTAAGTAATCAGCACCCAGGTAATTAGGGAGACCTCTTACAGAAAACCCACATTCAAGGACCTACTTGGCACAGGAAGGATTGACGATTAAACCTGCAGTAACTTTTACTATACTGAATTGCCAGGACCACCCCGCTGCCTGGAGTCTTCCTTTTTCCTTTAAGCAAGGCAGATGTAAGCCTCAGTATTCCTGAAGTAGTTGTGTTGGAGCTGGTGTTTCTATAGCAAGCTCTTACTCGTGATTTAAAGGCTAGAGAAAATACAGCCTTTCTGAGCCATGTTAGTTTTGTGGTATTCACAAGGAAAACTTGTTTACTCAACAAAATAAACAGATAAGGTGCAAAGTCATCCCTCTGTCATGGAGCTTGAGCAAGAAAATTACATTTTGTATTACCAATGTTCTAAATATAGCTACAATGTAAGGTTCAACAGTGAGTACCAATCCAAAGGTACTTAATCAGATAAGTGTTACTTTACCTTTTCACCAAGGGTGACTAAAAAGCAGTTCACCTCTCTGTTTGCCATGCCTGCTTTCCTTTCCTGTGTGTTGGGTTTTATTTATATAAAGGAGTGCTGATCTGATCAACTGTTACTGAGGTTTTAGCTCTGTTGTTTTTCAGCAATCAAAGATAATTAATGATGTTTTTTTTGAAAGCCACACAAATACATAGAGATTTAAAATGGGTAACATTAATGGCTGATGAGATGTTTTCATAATTTTCAAGGGCCTGAGTATGAATGCCCCATTGATGATCGGTTGTCGCCATCTCCCAGGCTGTTCCTCTTAGTCTGCCAATCCATCTTTTCTCTGAAAAGGAAGATTTTTTTTTTTTTTTTTTTTAGGGAGTGAGATGTTTCTTCTTGGTATTTGAGCAGTTCGCTCTCTGAAGCTGTGTGAAGGTCCCCATGCTGTAGTGTGCATAAGAACCACCAGCTGCAAAATCATCTTTGTGAAAGCCAACTTCTCCAGGGACACAAGAGGAAAACTCTGTTATATATTATCTAGATTACTTCTGTTTTAAAAGTTCGTCTCTTCCCTCTCGCCCCACACATCCCACAGTGGGCATTCTCCAGTGCTCGCCCTGGGGGTCTGTTGAGTGCTATGACAGCAGCTTTCTGAGGTACAAGAAAATAAACTAGTGAATTCTGTTCAAGACCCTTTAAAATATTCATCTTTTATTTTTGTTGTGTAGAGTTATTTTGTGGCATAACAACAATTACTTTTTTCCTGCTTTAGTAGGTTCCAAAAAGATAAACAAAAAATCCAGCTTATTTTATAATAAAACATATTATTTCATTTTTTTTCTATCTTCTGGGCTTAGATGGCTTCTCTTTCTAAATTTTTCATTTTATGTTTGAGGTTGGTATCTTGCATATGCAGCAAAAAGACCACCTAGGTAAATACATCAAGCATGGCGTGTCTGATCTCACTGTGCACAGAAGATGTATTTTTCTTTCTGTTTTTGTCTGAGTTCGCCATGAGGGGAGTCTCCAAAATCAATAAACAGTTTCAGTCAGACTGGAAGAAAAAAGTGTTTTCTCTGCTTTTCTTCGATCTCTGCTCTTGTGGCAGTGCTTTATTTCTGAACATCACAGCAATGTTTCAGGGCATTATGGAGGGAATATCTTGGTGTAGATCCAGCTTCCTTCTGTTTCTTTTTGTGGGTTTAAGTTTAGTTTTATTTTTCTGTTTTCTTTTGAATAACTTCTGGTGGTACTTTTGGTACCAAGCCTATACTTTTATGGATACCAGATAAATTACTGCTGGGTTCCCTGGGGGTGCAGCTCATGTTTCGGCATCAGCACAGTTTTCTCTGCTTTAACAGAGCTGGTAGTGTTCCTCGTGGCCATTCTGACAGATGCACCCTGTAGAACAGGACTTGGTTTTTGGGAACGATAGCCTTTGGCTTCTGCCATGATTAAAATCTTGGTACTGTGACACCTTCACATGCTCGCTCCTAAGACTGACTCTACCAATTCGTTAAATACAGCTAGATATAGGTCAGATCATGTTGCTAAACTGCTGATGTTGTAATTAACACAGTTATTTATTTTGCTTGCTTTTAATTATCTGTGTTTCTTTGCCTGTGTTGAACTGAGGGTCACTTGGTCACCTCATAGCAACACAGAGCAGCACTGCATGCTAAAATAATGTTATGATGGCAGATGTGCGTAAACTTGTGCTTTTTGAGACACAGTCTTTTTACAGTCTTTTTGAGACATGCAGTCTTGTTTTATGGCTCCTTAAAGTCTGTTGCACAGCTTCATTCCCTGGGTAGGGACTTGTTCAGCAGGGGACAAACTAGGACCATTTTCTGTCCTCGCTGAATCCCAAACCCTTCATTTACCCAGGCAAGCTGTGGATTCTCCAGCGCTGGGCTGAAGACTATGTAGCCTTGCAAGAGACCAGGCCAACTAGGGGATCATAGGGATAAACCAGAGTATGCAGGAAGTAATTTTGTAACTCCATCAGATCTTTTGTAAACCGGAAGATATTTTTACTCCTGTGCTTACACTAGTAAGTCAAGGACTGCTATCTTCAGATCAAGTCTGTTATTCCTGAATATAATGTTCTAATGTGGAATTACTATTATTAAACGTAGCTTTTCCATTGTGAGACAAACATGGACATATCCATGTGTGATGGATAGAAAGTCCAGGATCAAACTTTAAATCAAAACTGAAAAACTCATCTTTTACATGGGTAATTACAAAAACAGAATTTTATCTTAAATTAAGAGATTTGTGGATTTTCCAAATTACTGTGTATGTAGGAGAAGGATAAAAAGTTATACTGCAGTTTTACGTAATGAATTTAATTGGCTGTTTTTTTCCCTTCACCTGAAATCTTGTAGATTTGTACCAACTTTGTAAAACTATCTAGAAAGATACTACCTAAGCACAACCCTGGAATTGTATGTTGATGATTAAACCATGTTATGATGACAGTAAAGTTGCTTTTTTATCCTAACTTCTAAGCAAATACTTGAATTCCCCTTCCAACTGTTAGACAGATTTGTGAGAAACAAGAGAATACCTTCCTGAAAGAGCAATCAGTTATTCTGCAACTAGTATTTACCCAGTTTTCAACTTCACAGGTGTCAGGAAACGTTACTCTTCTGAAGAACACTGATTATAGTTTTCTTTCTTTTCAGAAAGAATTCATCTTTCTGAAGAAGACAAATTGTGAATTTTGGAACTATTAGAATATCAGTGGATACAAGCTGCTATTTTATTTCTTTGCTTTTAGTAGTTTTGTTTCACAAGTAATAAACAATGTCTCAGGGTACATTACCACTTGATGCCATGATCAAAATACAGGATCTTCCCTCTCCTGGCTCAGATGTAGTGTTTCTTTCTAATTTTTTTAAGGTTTACTGTCCTCCAGCCTCATATAAGACAAACCAGGGATTTCATTTTTTCTTAGAAACGCCTCCTTTTTTTTGGTTGGTTTGGGGTTTTGTTCATTTGTTTGGTTTTAATTTTTGTTTTTAAGACTGTTAGTGTAGTATTGTAGAAAATGACTACTAGGGGCTAGGCAGGTTCAGAGTTTGTCTTGGACTCTATTGGGACAGAGTTGGAGAGTCTGCTTGCACTTGCCAGAGAATAAAGAGCAGCAAAAGCACCAGCTAATTGTTTAATGCAATATTGGAAATGGTACTTTGATCAGCTGCTCTGAAGTAGCTTGAATTTATTTGATTCATTTAGCATGAGGAGACTGGGCATGACTATGCTCCCTTTGCCTTAATATTCAGTTCTTGAGCCAAAGGATCCTGTGTGGCTTGGTTTTTCTGTGTTTCATTTGCCAGGCTGTGTGCAAATCCCAAGCAGCTTGGCTGAAATCTCTGAGTCTCCTCCTGCATAAGACAGGTGTGAAAGGGACCAACATGGCCTTCACTTGGGCAGATCAGTGAAATACATGTGGGTGCACACTGACCTTGCTGCTCTAAGGGGATTCAGGTTTATATTTTGTGTTAAAGTACAAAAATTCAGTATCTCATTATAAAAGTTGTTTCTTGTTTATTATTGTGTATTATCAAATTAGCCATAGTTATTTTGGAATGAAATCTCTTTGCATTCAAGTGGTTAAATACCATACTTTCTCCAATTAAAAAGGAGATCCAGGTCTACTGGAAAGTATTTTACACATACAAAACTGCCTGAAGTATAAAACCTGTTTATACAGATACCATGGATTTCTTGCCATAAAAAGCACCGTAAATTCCCCATGCTGCTTCATTTTCATAAGGAGTTACTTAGAAAGAAATATTGCTTGTGGTGCATTGCCAATTATTTATATACTAATTTGCTACCTGAGAATAACTTCAGATTTTTAAATTAAGTTTCATATTGAAGTGATAGAAAGGAAAAAAGGTCTTAATTATTTCATACTTTACAGTTTAGCTTAAATTTATCTGGGAAGAAATTGGCAACACTGAAATTTTTAAAAATTTATTAAAAAAAATTTTTTTTGGTGGGTTGAGCTTGCCTTTCAATAAAAGTGGTGTATGTATGAAGAGTTTTGAGTCATTATTTTTTAATGTAAATTCCCACTTACCTGTATTGTTACAAGATAAAAAAACTTTGTTCTGTATATAAAATATTAAGCAAGTAGTCTCTGTGTGCAAAACTAAGGTGCCAGATTTGAATAGCAGACCAAACTCTGTTCTGCCATCATTTGAGAGGGCATACACATCATCCTCCAGTACAGATCAACCCTTCAGTGAATGATCCTAACAGCTGAAAAGGGGAAATACATTCTCCTGCTTCTCCTTTACAGATTATCTTTTGTGCTTCAGACTGTTGTTTAATTTCAAAGAAATAACCTAGACTATTGACTATTTCTTTTCTTTCTTTTCTTTTTTTTCCTTTTTTTTTTCTTTTTTCTTTTTTCCTTTTTTTTTTTTTTTTTATTTCCTGAGCACATGGTAATAAACATGTCACTAGTATGAAGAGTTTCCTTAGCTTGGCTGGGAAAGGGGGTAGGCAGAGTTACTTGAGAAAACATGATGTGAAAGCTCAGATTGCAAAGAAACCCCTCATGGCCTGCTTAGCACCTGGCTCTATCTGTGCAACAGTATTCAAATATTTATAAATCTTTTCATAAGCATTGTTTATTTGAAGACAAAACCCCAAATCAGCAACAGGGGTTTTCCTGCATTAAAGTGCTTTTACCAAGTATTATTTATGGTTAAAAGCTCAAAACTCCCTAGAGAGACTTTTCTTAATTTTCTATGCTACTTCATTTTACAGAGGAAACCATCACTGTCTGTAGGAAAAAAAAAACAACTTTAAGTTCAGAAGCATTCAATTGTACTATAGTAACTATGCAGTTAAGAGACTAAAAAGAGTAACTCCTACCTTCGAGCAACCAGATAGCTTTTCTTACAAAATTTGGGAAAATAAGTGAATTGGAGACTTCATGTCCCTTTGTGCCTTCTGAGGTGTCTGTTGGTTTGTTTCATAGCGCTTTCCTCAGTTCTTCAGAATTGAATTGTGGAGGCTTAGAGAGGTCCACACAGGAGCTTCTTTGGAGACTTCCTTGTGTGATGTTTGTGAGAAGTACACGTGCAACTGCTTGGAAGTGGTGTGAGGAATGATTAGATGTAAATGCTCATGCACAGGTCTAGTCCTTGTGGACAGGTGGTCTCGGTAGAAAGCCTTCTTACCGATGGATAGCACTTGATCTGTTTTACTACTCATAGAAAAATAGATTCCTTTTTTTGCATCCTACTGGTTTGGTAGGCTCTTTTGGCATTTAAAAGGAAATGTGTGACTATTTTAGGAATCTTCTCTGAAAAGGATACTGTATCTCTGAATTAATGTGTTCGTATTTCGCACTGAGTTGCAGATGAAAGATTCAAAATTGTGGTTTGGGCAACCTATGTTGATTAATGTTGGAAATAAATGCTACAGTATGGGACCTTGCTTCTGCAGCCAGCACGTCCACCGTGTCATACAGCTGTGGCATTCCTTCCAGAATTGTTCTGCAATCTATTTACTTTGAACAAAAGTTGCAGTCATGGATGGATTTATGAGGATAATGATCTGACAGACCATGCAAGCTTATAGATTATAAAATTTTCCATACACAGGGAAACTAAGTGTTCCCCTCTTTGTATATAGGGGGGTGATACTGTTGTGTTCCTCAAAATGTGAAAGATGAGGACTGAGGGTTATCATTTTTATTGCTGCACGTTATGGTGCAGCCACATTAACACTTGATGCAGACTCAAAATTGCCTGAAATTCTCTATTGGCTTGTATAGCACAGTGAGCATGTTTCTGTGGTTTGGCAGTGGTGCCTGCAGATTTCACAAGTGGTGGAGTTCAAATCTTCATGGGTTTTTTGGTTTTGGTTTTGTTTTTTTTTAAACTGTCAGAAAGTACATGTACATTCCTGGGAGCTCAGAGTAAATAGATCTCACTTGGAAAAAATGAAACTGTCCCTTGATAGTGAAGTCTATTCCTCCTGGCCTTTTCTTTTTAATTCTCTCTAGCAAGTTTCTAATTTTGTGGCATGACTGAAGAGCAGAACCGCGTACTTGAATTTGTATCTGGAGTAAAGTTATCGCTGCTTGGGGACTGCGTTATAAAAGCATTGGAAGGAGCTCCCTGTGCCATGGCTTGTCATCTGACAGCCACGTTCTGCTTGGTTTTTGCACTCTTTGGTCCTTTCAGGTCTCCTCTGCAAGCTTGTATTTCTTGTCAGAGCTGTGACTCTCCAGGTAGGCTTCAAGCAGCACTTTGGTCTTGTAAGGCCTTACCACTGACATTGGCCCAGAAAGTCAAGAATTGAGCAGAGCAGGGAGTGTGTCTAAAGACACTGCTGGACATATGGTAAAAAAAAGTTTTAGAAGTTCACAGCTATGTAAATCGCTTTCTTCAAGCCACTTGTCTTTTTTTTTTTTTTTTTCCTGACACCTTTCAGTTCTCTCAGCTGTCTTCCCTCACTGGGGGTTCCTGTGCTGCAATAAAAAAAGAGGGGAGAAATGTTATGCACAAACTAAAAAGTTAAGTTGTGTAAGCATAGTAATGATCATAAAGTCTTACATATTTGGATAAAAATTTTACAACCAGTGTTTTATAAGAAACACCTAAACCCCACAGATTTAGGCTTATAGGTAGAATTTAGGCAAGAATAAAATGACTCATTTTTCTCAGTCTAATTTTAGATATTTTCAAGTGTAGTCAATATGAGTGTATTCTGTTACACACCTTTGTAATTATATAAAACTGATAACAAGACATGTGACCTCTGGTTACAGATCTGAATACTGCCATCAATTCATTTATGATGTCTGAATGTGTGTCTGTGTCTAATTCATAATGTGTCTGTAATACATAATGTGTCTGTAATACATAATGTGTCTGTAATACATAATGTGTTATCTTTACTACCGTTTGTACAAAAAAATATAATAGAATTAAATAAGAGAATTGAGCAAGTGTTAATGCACTTATTTTTTACAGTGAAAATGTCTTCCTTTCTAAATAGCATTTAATACTTCATTGCATTAAATTATTTTTGTCACAAAGTCGTATTTGCATGTACATTGTTACAATGTGAAAAAAATTGTACATACAGATTGAGTTTATGGAGTTGTGTTGATTCAGTACATTACTTTTTTTCACCCCATCTCAAAACTTAAAAATCAAAACAAGTGACTGTTGTATAATTTTATGATACCGTTATATAAGTCATGAAGTTCAGTGTTAGTAATGAAATTAAATGTAATATACAAAGCGCAGGGACCTTTATTATTTACAAAACCAATTTAGTCTTGAGTGAAAGTTCAGAACTTTACTGGTGGCAGTTTACTTTCAGCTTTGCTGGAAAATTAATGTTTTAATGACTGAATCCAATTTTGAAAAAAGTACACTTGTGAAAAATAAAGATTTTTCACTTTATACAACAAAAATACATGTCATATCTTCCGAGTTTTGGGTTCTTAGTGAAGACATTCTAGTTCAAATAAGCTGAGGCAAATTACCTTTTAGAGAAAAGGAAGGTAAAAATGAGGGTTTTTTTCCTTACAGATAAACTCTTAATATAAAAAGCTTTTCCCCCCTTTCAAATCTTTCCTGAAATGACAAAATCAAAAAGACTTTTGTTTTATGAAGCTTGCTTTTGATTAATTTGATTGAGTTTATTTTACCTACTTAATCTGAACCATGCCTCTTCCTTATCGTGTAAAGTCGCTTACTGTTTCTAAATATACCCGTGTATTTTAAAGAAGCAAAGCTGTGCGTGAGTACGACCCATTCAGAGCAGGGTTGTGGGGTAGGGAGGGACCTGCTGGTAACCCGAGAGCAAGAGCAGATGCTAAATTAGCAGCTGGATCTTTAGTAACGAGTCCACAAATGTCTGCTGGGAAATGATCTTCTTTGGTCGCACGTAGCGTGGGTGTGTGGGTTATTCAGAGTTTCTAGCATCTAGTTGCTCTTTACCAGTGACTCAAAGGAAAGTTGTGGAGCCATGAGGATTTTTATTTGTGGAGTGACTGGCAACTTGTTTTCATTGAAAGTACAGGCTGCATCTATAAATTGTCATTATTGTGTGGCGTTTTTTATTAAGACATGCAGTTGAAAAATGACTGCAAGGGCAAGGAGACTGCTGGCAGTATTTAGTTACAGAGATAAGTGAAAACCACTAAAAGATCTGTGGAAAAGCAAATAACACTATAAGGGCACCATGAATAATCCCAAGGTTATATTCCGTTTCCACCTTTAACATAAATAGGTATCGACCATTGACTGCAGTCAGACATAGTCGAGACTGTAACTGGATGAGACCCTAAATTGTGACCAGGGACTATTAAATGATGTAGATTAAATGGCAGCCAAGCAGAAAAATACCAATAAATAAAAGATCGTGAAGAAAAAAATTAATGAGACCTGTAAGAAAAGTGCTGAGGAATCTGGGTTTACTTCATATTGAAAACTAATGTATTTCTTTATACCTTAAGCCAATGTTTTGTAAATATGTGAAGCCAATGATTATGTAAATATGTGCTCTACAAGTTGCCATTTCTCCGTATCGAAGAGCATGTTTGTTTTGGGGGGTTTTTTTAAGCTTATCAATTTGGTGAAAATTATTCAAATTTCTAGTATAAACAGGTGCAAAAATGATAAGACAGAGAGAAACATGGTATATGTACCATGGTCGTAATGTCACCAAAAGGTTTTGTGGGTTTTGTTGTTGGTTTTTTTTTTTGCTTTGTTTTTGTTGTTGTTGTTGTTGATCAGGGTAAAAAGCCTTGTTGTGGAAGGGAAAAAAGCCTTCCAGCTGACTAGTGTGACCCTACCTAGCAGTGACAGCCTTGTCTGGTGTTCCGAGGCAGTGACTACGATCAAAACGTCCTCCCCAAAAAAACAAACAAAAAAATCCCCAGATGGACCCCTTCCAAACTCATGTCTGGACGCCCACGCAGCAGTGATTTAACGTATGAAGGTGCTGTATCCTGTTTAGTTATCCTCCTCTGGTAATTCCACTCCAGTACCAGGTCTGACTGAAGGTCAAGTCAAAAGTTAAGGCTTTGGGGCTGGCAGTGAGGTTTTCAGTTAGATGTCAGAAAGGGCTTCACATGTCGTAAAGATGGTTCTGACAGAACCTCCCTTCTAGACACAAACTACTTGGCTATTTCAGAGAGGGATACACAAGATGGGTTTACAGTTCAGACTTTCCTATTCTGTGGAGGATGAAGAAAAAACTTTAAACAACTGTTTCCATTTGAGAATCCTTTTCTGCTCAACAACCCAGCAACTAGACTAGATCTTCTCTCCTTTTTTTTTCCTTCATAATTAAGCATCCATGTGAAAGAGAAGGAACAAGTTACAGTCAGAGGGTTTCTGTGCAAGTACAGAAATACTCTCCCCTCCACCAAAAAAAAAAAAAGCACAGCCAGTTTTGGATTGTTTAGTGGCTATTTATATTAGCCTAAATATGGAAAAAATTTGAGTTCCTATAACTTTTTAGAAAAAGGCAGATATATTGCTTGTATTTGCATGTGTATGTGTATACAGACATAACATTATCAGTTTTATTTAACATGTTAATGCCTTGGTAGAATAGTGCATATGTGTGAAGACCATATAATATTACCCAGTTCCAAGTACAAGTGTGGGGGTGGTTTTATTTTGGGAAGATAAAAAAAAGAAGAGGTTACTCTCTGGTAGCTATTTTTTTTTCAGGGAAATAAAGGAGTGTGATTCTTTAGTTGCCTTTTGGCAAGGAATTGCTTTTCCATTTTTGTACACATGACTCTAATTTAGCGTTAATGGAAAAACAGAGTAGTTTAGTGTAAATCCTCCAGACAGTACAACCCCATTCTAATGGGGATTTAAAATGTTCTGGTGCATAGCTGATGTGATGGGTGAGACTGCTGTTGTGAAGCAGGTGGGATGGAGAAGAAAGAGACTTAGGCATTTCTTTGTGATCACCAGGGACATTACATGTTATATGATGTAATTTTTTTTTTTTAATTAGTATCTCCCCTGTACAGCAGCTAATGTGAGCCTTTGTCACTAACAAAGAAAATTCTTTGGGGTGACACTAACGTTCAGAGAGCAGTTAGGCTAACTGTACACAGTTGTATAGTTTATCCAGTTCACTTTGCATACTTGAGTCTCGTAGAATTTTTCTAAATGATAGTTCCTTGTACTTTCCGTATATATACACTTCCATGCTTTAAACCAAAACAAAAATTAGCCTTTGCATTCCTGTCTGTAAAATCTTGTCATTAGTAAAATTCTCATTGCTGCATTGATTTGTACTTTCAGTCTTGTACCTGGCATGTTAGTTTTGAAGCTTTGGGTCATATCTTGTTTGTTTCATTTCCAGTGTTTAATATCAGGTCTAAATATGAGAATGCACTGCATGATCTCTCTGCATGTGTGACTCTGTATTACAGAATTTCATTTGGTTCTGCCCATTTTCCTGAAGGCAGCACTTCTCCAACATACCTTAATACTTGTCTAACACTCATGTTTCCTTCGTAAACATGACTTAGGTGTTTGGACCTATTTGGTCTCATTCTCCTCAAATGTCCCTCATTTTCTAGTGCTTCCTAATATCATGGATGATGTGTGGTAATGGCATCGTGAATGACTTCTACAGCTCTGGATCACTCTCATGTAAATTTATGGCAGAGTGCTGCTCAAAGAATGTCTAGGGAAGGAACCAACCATAAGCTTCACTCTTTGCTAATTTGCGCTAATTTATATATTTGTAAATCAGGAGTATTTCTGTCTAAATTGGTGATTTGAGAGACAGTAGCCATTGTTTTTTTATGAGATGTGAACATTTAATACTGCATTTTAATATAAATTAAACAGTAATTTTAAAAGGCCCTATTAATGCAGAGAAAATGTTTAGAATTTATCATAATTAAATATCTCTGGGGATTGTGGGAGCTAGCCTGGAAGGGCTAGCCAGTCTGAGGCTTTGGTCTTCAACCTTGAGCTTGTTGTGCACAAGAGCCAGTGAGATCAGTTAAGGAGTCTGCAGGACAGATCTTTTAAGTTCATGTAGGCATGAGCTTAAACAACACTTAGGATTGTTTACCCAGGTGTATGGCATATTCTGTGAAATTTCATATCCTTTGAAATTGTGGTGAAAACAGACTCCTCTCTAGAAGTGGCTGATTGAAATAAAGTCTCTCTGTGGATTTTTATGTAAAGACTTAGAGGCTACTTCAGTGCTTCATCTTCTGGAAGAGAAGCAGCACAGAAATCATAGCAAATATGTGTTTTGATGTCTCCTGTATATCCTTACTCTACTTCCTGAGCTACTGCAAAAGCTAAAATACCTCAGGTATTCAAGTCAGAGCAACCCCTCAAAAACCCTTATTTACACATCCAAATTTTATATATATATATCAATCCTTTTTTATTTCCCCCCCCCCCAGCAAGCCATTTCTGTTGGATTTGCAGTGGGAAATCTCTTCCCTTGGTGTATGGCCTAACATATTTTTATAAAACTTCTTTGCAAATCAGAAGTGAAGTCAGTTCATGCCCCTGTGACAGGTAGATTCTTCAAATGCAGGTTCAACAGCAGATATCCTGACTGTGAAAACCCAGGTCCTGCACAGAGAATGTGTTCCTGTGTCTGCATTGCATCCTACTAAGTGTGGGTGGGGCACAAGTGATGTCATTTTATTACACAGTTCTGAGACTGCAAGGCTAAATTAAAATACAACAGTAGCAAGCAAAATTCTTCCAGTCCACCACTGCAATAAAAAAGGAGGCCCAGTTGCTCACACTGCATATCTTTTGCTTTTATTATAGTATTATCCTGGACCCTGACCATACAGTAGGCATCGGTAAAGTTGAGCAAAAGTTGATGGGTTTTGGCATTAGTAATCACAGTGGATTTTTCCAACAGATACACCTGTTGGGAAATATGGTTTAGGCATTGTGGTAAAATCCCTGTAGTTTCTTAACTCAAGGGAATGGAGGTGTTGGAGACTGAAGTGAAAAAGTGGAGGTTTTATGCTATCTCTTTGGGTTTCCGTGGCATAGGGCAAAGAGCCTTGTTGAGGAGGAAATGTATTAAGAAATGCTTGTTAAAAGATCCGATGAGTATGGGAGCCTCTGCAGATATTCTCTCCTTGTTTTAGTATTTCACTGCTTGTTTTAGTACAGATCCATTATGATGTAGCATTTCTCCTCCTCCCCTGCTCCACTCAATGTTTCATACCCTTTCAAGTCTGCTCTGTCCATTGTATTTCTCCTGCTGGCTATACCTCCTACCTCTAATGCCTCATCCCGCTTTTTTGCTGAGCTGAGTGTCTGTCAGGCTGCACCCTGCCAGGTTGCTGCTTTGACTCAATAGCCTAATAGGAAAGCCTTTTGATGCTGGCTCCAAACCACTCAGCCTGGGTAGATGTGCCTCTGTGCTTAGCAGGCAAGTGTAAAAAGAGTCTGCTCCTGTGTGCTGGATTATTCTTGGCCAAAGTGTTTCTAAGATAACACAGGTGTTGCCGTGTATAAATCCACTTCAGAGGAGAGGGGGTGTGCAGGTTTTGAAAGAAATAGGGCATAAAAAAGGCAAATCCACTGCATTTCTGTGGCATTGCGATCCCATGAAATCTACCCAGAAGAGAAGCTAGCCTGTGGAGAGATTAATTCATGCTGTGTAAACTGAGGTTGGGCTCATGGAGAAGATTCCTTTTTTCCTTTTTTTTTCTTTCTTCAGTTTGTTGGTTTTTGTTGGTTGTTTTTTTGTTTGGGTTTTTTGGGAGGGGGGAGGAGAGGAGGATCAGGAGAGGGAGCATCTCTCTTTCATATCCTTGCTGACTGCACATAGAGGAGCTGTTGCAATTTAGCTACCAAAGACTCACTGATGATCAGCTGCTGCAAATATAAATGCAAGATCAAGAAAAACAAAACGGGGCTCTGACCCTGCTATGGAAATAATTTCTCTTTCACTGCTTTCGGAGGATAAATGAAGGAGGCATTATACTTAGCAGTTTGAATTAAGCTGCTGTTTGGAGTGATTTCAGCCCAAACTCTCCCCAGATAGATCACAGGGTGTAATATACCTGAAAATGAAAATGCCATTATAGACTAAGCGTCATAAATATATGACTTCGTATAGGTCATTATAAAAAAGAAAGGTGGCCATAAACGTTTGGATTTTATATTTGAAGAAACATGTACAGTGATACACCCAAGGTAACAAGAGAAGAAAATCTTTCTACTTTTTCACCCACAGTTCAGTTGTGATTTTCAGATTCATAGTGCTTTTTAAGCAAGTTTCCCTAACAAATAGGTAGGTGCAGGTGCTATCTTACCGGTTTGTGCTGAAATACAGTGGTGAAGGCGCAAAGGGAGGTGTCCCAAAAGCAGGCTGCTGCTTATAACAACTCATGCACCTTGTATGTCTTAGATCCTTGAAATACATGGGATTTTGATTTGACTGGAAAGGGTGTTAAAAGGACAGACTTTACAGGCGGTGTCACTTGCCAGTCTTAATTTGAAAACAGGTGAAAGCAGATGGATAGTTGGCAGTGGAGACCATATGCTATCATGAAACAGAGAGGCAATTGTCCAGTGTCTCTTGGTGACACTGCTATGAAAAGCTAGGAATTTTATTTTTTTATGTTGAATCTTCTTATAAGACAACATAAATACCATTTCATTAACTTTTAAAAGTATGAGTTGTTGTTTTCTCACTTTGAGAAAAAAAAGTGTTTGGTGTGACCAGTGTTTAGTAATGTACGATATTGAGCTGTCTGTCCTTAATGGCAAATTTTCATAATGAAACACATAAGTACAAATTATCTTTGAAATTATGACAGCTGGGGATGATAAACTTTATATAGAGACACAAGCTTTGAGAGCATTTCTAAAGTGGTAAAGTTCTCTATTTAGTCTGAGATCAAACTGGTAATGGGGTGGAACGTGGAACTCAGTTCCAGGGATTAAATCAGACTCATAGGACCAAGGTTACTCTGCCTATAGCAGAATATCAGTGTCTTTTCTACAGTAAATTTGTAATGATATAACATATATTAAAAACATACTTCAGTGGAATTCCTTTTTGGCTCTCATTATTAATAATTTTTATCTCATTCTGATCTGGGAATCCTTTTAGCATATGTTGTTCTTGAGGTCTTGCATGTTCTTCACCTGATACATGTTTTCTTGGTGAATTTGCAGTCCAATACCTGCTACTATTAAAAAGCTGTTCTTGCCTTTTGAACTAATATTGCAACATGCCAACAGGGTTCTGAGTTTTCAAGCTAATCTGATTCAGACTAAATTAATTTTGCATTTGAGTATATGAGAAACTGATCTATACCACTGCTGTAGCTGGTGAAAGCATTATGTCTAATCCTGGCAAGATGACAGATCTGTTATCTTCTGTTAGTCCATCTTTCACCTCCTCCGCTCGTACAATGTTTAAAGTTTTCTAACAGTAGAATGGGAAAGAGCAGTTTAGGATATCCCTAAGTGCAGAAAATATTAATGTGCATGTCTTTTTCCTCTCCCTTCAAGCTCATGTTCAAACTTGAATATTCTGTTAGTTTTCTGTGATAGTAGTTAGCATCAGATGAAGAAATCATGAGAAATCATGAATTATTATGGTGATTTACTTCAGGTCAACCACTGGCATGGCCATGATTTCCCGGCCTTATCTAGAACAGACAAATAGTTCAGGCTATGTAGTCAAGAATTAAACTAGAGATGAGTAAATTGATGTGAGGAAAAATGAACAACTACTGCTTCAGGATCCATGGATCAAACTGTAGAATAACTGTGATTGATGCAACAGTAAGCATTTTTCTGTTGGGGACGCTTTCCACAAAAATACTAATTAATGGTCAGGAAGTTGAATATGCCTAAAGAGTCTGGTTTTAATTCATCAATTTCATATTTTCTGCAACATAATGCATAATCCCATTATACTGACTGTAAAAAATTGCTTCTGCTTTTCCTTTTTGCTCCAAAATGGGGTACTGTAGAATATTTATTGTATATGCAACAGGAGTAATGACAGTGGTCTTTTTTTTTGCACACAATGGCTTACGTGTGATACTGAAGGTTAGCTTTCAGCTGATTACTGAAAAAAAAAAAGAACAAATACACTGGGTATCTGGTAGCACTATATTTCTCTGCAGACTCTTTTCAGCTGGAAAGCACGGCCCTTTAAACAGCCTTTGGATAAATCTGTATAAAGTGTCACTGCCATTCTTAAAAACTAATTAAAAACATTAAAGTGAGTTGTTTTAAACTGAGGACCAAGTTGAAGAACGATAGATTTCTCAGGATTAATAGCTCATGAAAATATTTGTAGGTTAGGTTCAGAAAACCCCAACTGTTAATCCCCCAGTGTGTGCAAAGCAGCAAAACCTAGTACTTCATGCATTAAATTCTTCCCGCAGCCCTGCTGTTGTTTTTTTTTGAGGGAGGGGACATTTGCTCCCACCCTTCTCACTTTCTAAACAGCTTGCCTACCTGTTACTAACGGTTATGAATTTTGCTGAAAATTTAAAATGTGACTCCTTGTTATGACACAGGTAATTATAGAAGTGTGATGAGAGTGGTTTAGTAGTAGTAGTAGATAATGTAAAATAATGAATGCTTTCAGAAGAAGGGGCGTATATCCTCTTCCTTGTTTCCCAGCTGGATTTAGGTTTTTTCATCCTTTTTTCAGTTTTTCAGCTTTGCAGTACTGCACTTTCTAAGCATATCTTCTTAGCAGCAGTTGCAAAGGCAGTATCAGTCTGGTAGTTCATTTCTGTCTCTTCCTTCTCCTTTTGTTTGTTAATTTCTTTAATTTTATTGTCTTTGTTCCTGCAAGTTATATTTTTCTCTTTTTCCAGTCTACAGAAATACAGCTTTCAAATTATTTCTTTTTTTCCTCATGCCTTCCACCTGAAGATGTGATTCATGTGCTACTATTCTGTCCCAGGCTACTAGATTTTAGAAGAGTAACATTGCTGATGTTATATCTTAGATTTACTGTACAATCAGGAAAGGATAATAAAAAATCATCCACTGACTTCCCATTCTCTAACTTATAATAACATTCTATAAATACCTTTCATAAAGATTCACTTCTTTTAATCATAGACATTTTTAGTTCTGTTGGTGGAACTGTAAGTGGAAACATTTTAAAATCTCCATGCCTCTTGTGCATAGTTTCCTTGCTGTCTTTTGGGATTATTTTTTTGAATAGAAAAAAAAAAAAAAAAAAAAAAAGAAAGTTCCCAGTTTCACCCATTGATGGTTTGCTTCATAGACATTGTGCTCAGAAATAAGCTTTGGTAATAGGGATGTATGATAAAGACATCGCAGGGGCAGTTTAATTCATTGGTTAAGGAAGGGTTATTCCATTAATGTAATGGACAGTGCTGATTTGCATACCATAGGAATTAAATGTTTATCAGTTTTATTTCTGTAAGGATTGTTACAAAGTCAGCCAGACAGTTGTTCCCCCCGGCCAGTATAGCTAGCAGAGATGCCTCTTTGCCTTTTGTGATTCGATGAAGTTCGTTCTCTAATGATGGTGTAATTAGCACAGCTTTGCCAAAGGAAAGGGGATTTCTCTTTTGGCTCGTGTATTTGTTATCCGCTGTGAACAATAAGAACGCAAGAGCTAAAAATAGTGTCTAAAAGCACTATTTAAAAAAGTAGTTGGAGCGTCCCCGTCGAAACGCCGGGGAGGCGCGGGGTAGAGGCAGCTGCTGCCAGGCTGCTGCCGCTCGGGTTAAATTTGGGCTGAGGGAAGGAAGGGAGGCCCCGCTGCTCCCGGAGCCTCGGGTATCAGAGCTCCCCCGGGCGGTGCCTGGGCCTCACTGCCTCTGCCTCTGCTCCTCCGGAGGTGCTCACACTGAAAACTGCCGTCAGACACCTGACCGAGTTGTTAATTCCTTGAAAATAGCAGTATTGAGAGACAAGTGTTCGGTATCAGTGTCAATAATACCTTCCCTCCCTCTCACCCCCCTCCTTTTCTTCCCTCACAAGAGAAACGTAATAGGTTTTAAAGATTTAAAACAGAAGTGACGTTATAAATTGAGCATTAGAGGTCTGGAGTACCTCTCCTGTGAAGACTGGCAGAGAGAGTATGGGTTGTTCAGCCTGGGGAAGAGAAGGCTCTGGGCAGACCTGAGAGCACAGAGTGTACAGAGCTTGTCTGCCACCATCCAGATGTGTTGCTGCATCCCTGTGCTGTGATACTGTAACAGGAAGCTACAGTTGCTTTGCTTCAGCATTTGACATTCAAGGAACATTCTCTGAGCTGGATTTAAGAAACTGCTGTTTATTTATTGCTTTAAATATTTGATTTTACTGGGTGCTTGCATGGTTTATTTTATCTCCATATACATGGAAGTTTTGTGAGTTCGTTTTAGTTAAAGAAGTCTAGCTTATTTGAATGGTAGACTTTCAAAGTTTCACTGAAATTTCTCCTGGTGTGCCACTAGCCAAAGGCCACAGGACAAGAGAAGAAGGTAAGACTGAAGCCCTCTTGGCAAAATCCTGAGACACTGCGTTATCCCATATTGGTGGCCTTAGAACAAGGAATTCTGCCATCTCTCCACCGCAGGTGAAGCTTCTCATTGGCCTTCATAGTTTACTTGTGTGGTCTCATAAGGCACATACTGCATTTGACATGGAGTGAAGGTGAACTGAATGGCTCAGGGCTGGGAGAGATGAACTGGCCCTAACAGTTTTGCGTTGTTTTTACTGCATAGCTTTTCGGGGCCCAACATGAACATGGGGTATAGTGGATCTACTGATATTGGCTTCCACTGCCCCTGTTGGTTGGTGCTCTTCTATAGCCAGAGACTGTATTGTCTCACACAAGGCAGAATTCTCGGAGACAGCCTGATGCTTAAACCACCTTTGGGTCTTGGACAGCTCAGGTGCTGCAGGTTGACTTGTTGGTAGATCACTTGTCAAGAAACCTCTACGCTTCCTGAGCACTTTGCTGTAGTATGCAAGTTGCCAGAGAAGGAGAAACCAGGTCATCTGAAGAGGTGGAGGGATCTGCATGGGATGTGGAGGGTTCTGCTGCAGCAGAGAAATTATGGGACCTTACTGCCTGGCAGCTTCTCCTTCTGCCTCAGCTGCAGATTTCCAAGCGATGTTCCTGGATGGAGAAGCCAAATGGGAAGTGATGCTTCATTTCTGTGTCTTCATTTTTGCCAGTGTTGCTAATTTTCAACTGTATTGTGCATCACTGGCAAGGTGGTGGGGCAACCCCCATGGGGACTGACACAGTTGTTTCTAGCTGGCTCCACTGCACGGCGTGACTGCGGCATGGCCCCTCTGTGGTACCAGCATGAACCCCACTGGCTGTTCTCAGTCGGGCACTGGGAGTAAGATTCACCTTTCTTGTTAGAAGTGGAGACCTTATACCTATCCTATAAACACTCTTTTCCTCACCCCCCTCCCCAGCTTATATTGAGAGAGTATCTAGGAAAATACTGGGAAATATGTAGCTGTGTTTAGGCTGTGTGTGTCTGTAGTTTTTCTTCAGACTAGTTGAAGAAGAGACTATAAAGCCATAGAATTAATGAACTGTAAAAGTTACTTGTTAAATAATACCAAATGAAGTCAGAATAAGATTTCTGTTAACATCACTTTTTTTGCTTCTTTCAACAGTGAAGTTGTTTAGGGATTGACAGAAATTCCCTTTTGTATGTATATGCATAATTAAAATGCAAAAGCACACTGCTTGTCTACTTGACACCAGTTCCTTGTGGGTATAAGTTTGCTGATTCAAGAGAGAGGCTGCTAAGTGAGGTTAAGGTTAAGCTATTTTATTTTTATGAAGTGGGGCTTTTTCATGCTGGCACTGATTCTTCAATATTCATATTATACATTGAGAGTTTTTTCCACCCTAAGCCTGTCCTATCCTTCGCTGCAGCACAAAGGAAAAACAATATTATGCTACATGCTATTTTCTCATTAATATCATGAGTATAGCTTCTTCTTTCTCTTCAGTGCCAAATACTACTAACAGCTATGCAGATAGAGTGCACAGAAAGGGTGTGTGGAATTTTGTAAGCCCAACCCAGATATTTTCAGTTGTTCAGACTCTTCCAAGTTTAAAAATAAGCAGTTAGACTTGTTACGTGACACCATTCATATATGTTTAATTCAGTTGTCATTTGCCAAGACTATCAACATGCCAGGTATTCAGTGAAAGATTAAACTTTTAAGTCATTATTTGCTTTGAAAAAAGAAGTGGTGGGGAAGTGAAATCCTCGCTCTTCCTACACCATCTCTCTGGACCTAATCCTGTGGTCAAAGATATCTCTGGTAAAGCGTAGCTTGCTTTTAACAACAGCATGATCAGAATATTGGAATAAGGTTGATGCATTAATAAGTCTTTGGATATTGACAGGGAAATGAGACTGCCTGCAAACAGTATTTTCGCTAATGCCTGTATGTGTGTGAATGAGTCCATGAATGTGTGTGAATGAATCCATGTATGTGTTTGATTCACTCAGAGTGGAATTTTTGTGTTGCTGTTTATGTCAGGCATCTGTCAGGAGGCTTCTGCTTCTGGGCATTTGTTTGCTGACTCATACAAAGCACAAAGCAAACATGTTTGATTCAGGGAGCATGTTTTTTATGCTCACAGGCCAGGCAAAAGCTTCAGTTTACTCTGTTACTGTGCTTCTGGACCTGGTAGACCAACTGCCTCGTCAAATCCAGTGCGTCCTCTTGTGAGGATGTGATATTGGCAATATAGCCAACAAATGACTCCAGGGTGCACAAATTACTCCAGCGTCTGTTTCCCTGGCTCTGAACATTGGTTACGGATCTCTCACATCTTCCGTTATTGCATGGTAATGTTTTAGCCATATAATAGCCTACTCGGGGTGGAATTAAAAAAAGTTTATTCAAGCAATTTCCTAAACACATTCATCTTTCGCTGACTGATCCTGGTCCCAGATGTTGTGAGATTGAACTCAGCCTGCTAGGAAGCCTAAAGCAACTGCAGTCTGGGTTGTCAGTGTCCTTCCTTTACAGTAAGAATTTGGTATTGTCTTTCTACAGAGCAACGACGAGTGATCAGCCTGATTTGCCTGTGTCTGTGTCAGTAGATGTCTCTAATTTCTTTATTCATGGTTTATAGACAAAGTTGATAGGAGGTAAAGCGACGAAAGTTGCTGAATCTAAATAATGAATATGATTTATGTAGTATTTAATCCTACTTCTCATATATTACTTCTGACTCAGAAGCAGAAACACTGACATACATCAGATACATATGCATGATATCATCTGGGTAAGGGAGAGCAGCCTTTGCATGCTGTACATCCTGTGAAAGTGTGAAGCAAGCCTGTGCTTCTGTCAGTTATGATGTGTAGCAGCTGTGGCTGTGGAAATGTTTGTTGTTTGGTTTTTTTTTTTTCCTGGAAGGAGAGTGTACCCTTTCTTTCCACACTCTTGTGAGTAGCCCATGCTAATTCAGCAGCATTTGTTATCCTGAAGAGGAGGGACCAAGTGAGCTCACAGGATTAACTTGGATGGCATCACTGTTGTTTCTTCAGGGCTAGAATTAGACTTAGAACATAAGGGAGACAAGTCCCTTTCACTTTTATTTTGGTAGATGTCACTCGGTGTTTCTCCTGCCTTGCTGCTTTGCTTGGGCACAGTTTATGTTGGGCTCAGCAGAAGAGAAGTGTTTGGAGGAAGCTGACTCTGTAAACTGCATCCAGGATTTTCCTGTCCAGGAAAGTCAAATAAACATTAGAGAGGATGCTAGATCTGCAAGCAGTTGAGTATTCTTATCTCTCTTTGGGAACCACAGTGCCAACATGTTAGGCCCTGGCTCAGGGAGTGCTCCCTGTATGTTGGTAATTTCACCAACTATCACTATGCCACTGGCCTGCCTATTTCAGAGAAGGTGACCAAAGAGGTTGTGGTGTGGCAGGTCTGACTTTATCTTGTGTCCTCAGATTTCCTTGACCTCTCCGACTCATTTTAGAGTCGGAAATGATACAAAGTCAGGGAGGTAATATATGAAGGTATCCTTCCTTGCCTTTTTAATTGATTTTTCCCTCTTTTTTTTTATACATTAGTTGTGTTTGATACTAATGGTTTTCAATGAGATGTAGTAAGAGTATATAAGAGAAGTGTGCCTTTGCAGATCTAAAAGGTTGGGTGCCCAGGGCAGTACCATGCGGTCATTCCCTGCATCCCAGAGCTTCTTCAGGTGCCATGCTGCTGATGCTCGACCTTCTCCTGGGTGCTCGAAAGTTGTGTTCAAACTTGGGGAAGCAGCAAGTGGGGCTGTCAACACAGAGATAAAGCCGAACTCTGCTGAGGTTCTGCCAGGCTGAAAACTTGGCTTTCTGCAAGGTCAGTGGCAAAAGTCCCATTGACTTCACTGAGTCCAGGATATCTTTATTTTGTTTTTTAATCAGTTGTGAGGAGGAAACTATAGCTAATCACTCTCAAACTCTTTTGTTTTCATTCAGTGTTCCCAGGTGGTAACTTTCAGAGGGCCAGACACCCTTGCTTTAGCAGAGTGTGACAACTTGTGTGGCCATGCAATGCAAGATTTTAACGATTTTCATAAAAGATGAAGTTTATTTCATTACATTTTTTGCCTGTACTTTCTTGAAAAATGTTTATTTATTTGTCTTTTTCAGCAGTTAGTTTGATTTCACTTTAATTGACAAAGAAAAGCCTAATGTAATAGCTTCTCATGAGTCTCTGCAAGGTTGGTGGCTGGTAGAGAGGAGAGGCCTTGTAACCACTCCAGTCAGGTGACAGCTGCAGGGTAAAGTCCAGAGTTGAAGACAGTCATTAAGTGCTCCAGAACTGAAAAAAAACCAACTTGTGAGACTTTTCACCTCCTGTGGTACGAAAAGCAGTCCGGACAAGACAAGGAACCTGAAGGAAATCAGATGTCATTAATACTGCTGTTTCTTTGTTTTTGACAAGGAGATGGAAGTTTTTTTCTCTTGGTTAAAACTACCATGTCTTTTGGTCCTTGCATTTGAGGTATGTGTGCCTCTTACCATTTCTAGCATAACTATGGCAGTTCACGTTACAAGGTAGTCTAATATACCCTATTTCTTCTTGTGTGGGTTTTGTAGGCTCTGCTGAGTATGCAGCTGGCTCAGACATGTCTACAAAATCTTGCTATCACTGCTGTGATGCCCCATCAGTACATACAGAGCAGCCTCAAGCATGTTTGCAATTGGGTTATCTCTGAGTAGCATTTAAAGCTCCTAAGCAGTAGGTATCTTCAGTCTCTTGGTGAGGTTTTCTCAATGATAAGCTGTAACGCTATTCCCATGCCTTCCAGTCTGATGGAATGATGCTGATGGGATGATGCAAGGTTTCGGTCTTACTCTGTGAAGTCCATAATGGTTCTGACTCTTGTCTGTCTCCTGTGTCCCGAGCCGGTGCCACACATCAGTAAAATTCCCAACATAATCATCCCTGATTTGACAGTGTGTGATAAAGAGGGAGGGTATTTGGCTGCTTCCTCTCTCTGATATGATACTGTCTGGGTGTGTTGACATACCTGATTTATCAAGATTTTCTTCATAATGTGCTAAAGTTTGCACTGCATGAGGCTATATAGTGCTCAGTTGATATCATATCCTCTTGTTTTGAGAGATTTAAAATCCATTAAGTACCACATATGTCTACAGAATACATTAAACAGAATTTTAAATGGAATCTAACTAAACAAATAGGTTTTGTTGGCATTTAAAAATCATTAAAATGTTTCTGTTCTTAGTTGATAAATCAAGATCACACTTCAGAGTCCTACTAATCAGCTGTTTGGTGTTATAACTGTATTTATCTGTATTAACATTTGCAGTATTCTTTTTTGTCAGACCTTTGGTTTCTGTATTAATGTAGGTCTGTAACATCTGCTGTAGAGTTGGAGCAGGATTTATTACTTCAGCTAAGCTTATGATTTTCTTTTAATAAACCAAAATACTTGAATTTCACTTTAGACTAAAAAGTGCTTGATTCCTGTCATTTAGAAAGAAGATAATATCATAAAAGTGAAAGCAAAATATATGTGGTTTTCATAAGAAATTTTAGTAAGCAAATCAGCACCAGAAAAATACACAGAAAGTCAGCTGAAACTGTGGGATTTCCTGATAAAAGAACATGTGACATCCCATAAATACAGAGTCTGACAGCAGTTAAAACTGTTTTGTTGAGGTTGGATATTTCTTTATCTCATTGACACTGCATATTTGCTTCATTAGTATTTTTTAATATACTGCTGCATGTAATTTTTTACTGTCTGATGGAGTGTGAATTAAAACTGGATTATAAATGCTAATTAGGAAGATGATTAAGAGGGTAAGGAATGTCCTGGCATCTCTGATTCTCTTTCTCTGCAAGTGAATATAAACTGTATCTCACAAAAATACATCATTAGATCTTTAGGAGGATTTTTTTCTAGCTTTAAAGAGAACCTTGCCAGTTCTGTAGTTATGGTGCTTTCTTCTTCTATGACATGTAGTTTTCTGCAGTTAAAATTTACAGAATAATTGTAGATTAAAAACACAGTAGATACATGCCTTTGGTCTTCTAGATCAGGCAATCTAAAGTAAATTAATTGTGCCTCCTTGTTTATCCTAAAATATGTTTGCAGACCTGGACTTTTGACTATATATGGAACAGTGGGCACTAGACTTGGATGCAGCCTTCTCCTCCCCACCCCAGGAAATTTGATGTAAGGTCAGCCATGACAAGATTACAAGTGCTTATCCAAGGGCAAGTAAGAATGATGAGAGGAAGCGCAGAGGTATTCCCAGTTTTAGGAGAGCTCAGTACTGCTGGAAGTTAAATGGTTTCAGTAATCCTGCCTGTCATGCTTTGCGTCTCTCTTGCCTGGGACCTTGTAGCTGAAAAGATTACCTCTAGGTTTCAGAAGAAGCACAGATACTTTCTAGAGGCCTGCAGCCTGTGAAGATATGGGGGTAGTTGCTATTAATTACTTTAATTTCTGTCTAGAAATATGTATTTTAAATGTTTTGGGAGGCTGTTCTGGGATCTAAGGGGTGCTTTGGAGCTGAGCCAAGATGTCACTTTACTCTTGTCTACAGCCTTTAACTTTTTGTCTGTATCCTCTTCTTTGGTGCATTAAGGTGTGAAGGTTTTCTGGTCTTGCCACCGTTTGTAGACAGAGGAATGGAGGTAGGTGGAATAACATAGGTGTAATTTGCAGATTCTCCCTCAGTGACCACTGTCCGCCTATTTTTATTGGGTCTCTTTGTATAGGGGTGAATAGGTGAAATGAACTGCAGCAGTGAATTCCTAGAGTGTTGTCATTAAATGAGAAGTGATGACCTATCAGCTCAGTTATAGGTGTTAATGTTCACCTTTGGCTTATATATTTAAGCAAGTAATCATGCTAAACAATTTTTGTGCACCTGCACCTCAGATGGACACTTTTAATGCTGTTTCCAGTTGAAACAGGTATTGGTAGGAATATTATTCTGTAGCAATGTCAGTGGTTTTCCACTGAGTTGCCCACTATCTTGTAAGTGTATTAAAAACTGGAATTAGCGCAGTAAATTACATCAGAATTTTCTTAACTGTATGGGTTGTTTTTCTCTGATTCTTTCAAAATTATCCCATCTCTTATATGTCTTATAAACAGAGGATAAAGCAAACATTTTACTGCAAGGAGCCCTAATGTACAGTCTTCAGGCCTCCATAGAACGATTCGCAGTAGGTGGTAGTGAGGTTAAAAAGCCTGTGGGCACAAAAAGAGAGCACAATCTGGGATACTTTTGCTCAGTAATACAGTGCAAATGAATTTGCATCTTTGTCAACAGTGCAAGTCACCACAGGAGAGTTTATAAATCAGTGTTTAAGCAATAAACTTTTATATTTGTTTATTTAAATAGCCCTAATGATGGTGATTGGTGATAAGAGGTTAAGAAAGAACACACTGTGAAATCTGTACAGCACCTATAACTCCAGGGGACATACTGTACAGTGCGAGTATTTCTGAGCCAGACTCAGGCTTCAGTAATCATACCTTTAGTCGTTGACCCCTCTATGACTCATCTTGACTTTGCTGCCATGTTTCGCTGTTAATAAACATGATGAAGACTAATGTAGTTATTGGGTGTTAATAAAGTCTATTCCAGCTAATAAGTTACCTTTCCAGACTTAGAGATTTCATCATGGAGTTGTGCCATCCTCACGAAAACATGGCTGATGTGAGTGCACCTGAAGTATGTGTTTCTGCCCACAACATGCAGAGGACACAATGCCAGCAATGCTTCCAGCCTGCTTAGAAACACTTTGTGTCATGACAGTGTTTTCCACAGGTGAGCATGGTTAGTGAGGGTCCAGTTAGCCAATATGAACCTGAGTATAAATTCATTAATAGTGCTGAGAAATCTCACTAGTTGTCTTGCCAGATATTTTAACCTTGTGGGGTTTGCAATTCAGCTATAGTATTTGTCATTTGCATATAATTCAGTGTGCAAGTGGCTGTCTGCATGGTTCTAGCCTTCTATCTGCTAAACTAAGCATCCTTAAATGAGCTTACTGAAGATTTGAAAGCATGGAGAACAGAGGAGAGTGCCTGGCAACAGGGCTTGGGCACTTGACAGTGAAAAGCATCAGTATTCTGGATGTCTTTCTAAGTACATTTGGGATGTTACCATGGACAAGTTTGGTAGTTTGTTGGTGGAGTTTTTGGTTTGGTTTGGTTTTGTTGTTGTTGGGGTTTTTTTTGTGTTGTGTTTTGTTTTGTTTTTGTTGTTGTTGTTTGTTGTTGTTGTTTGTTGTTGTTGTTTTTGTTGATGTTGTTTTTTGTTGTTGATGTTGTTTTTGTTGTTGTTGTTGTTGTTGTTTTTGTTGTTGTTGTTTGGTTTTTTTAAAACTACCCAATGCCATTATACTCAAGTATCAATAATATAAAAATAGTGTAGTTCTCTTTTCCTATTTAAGCGTACCACAAAAAACAGCTTATTTTAGCACAGATGAAGGAACTGGATAATATTTCAGATGAGCATGAGCAGTGTAATGTTTTCCTCAGTGTTTGCTTTACTTTTATTATTATTCTAATTGTTTCTTGGAATGGAATGGACTAATAGCTCAATATTTGATAAATTTAGAAAAGAACATCATAATTGTGTGGGTAACAGAGGAAGAAATCAAAAATATTTGTGGGATAGGATTGGATGGCTGGTCACGTTGCACTACTGCATTACTGATCACCCAGGAATTCAGTTTAACATCCATTGCTTAGCAGTTTTTTGATTTTGATCAATGTAAAACTGGTGGGTAATTTTAGCTCAGATGTGGTGGCTAAACACACTTGAAACCTAAAGCCCAAATGTTTCCTGCCTTCATCTGAGTCTTCTTCTCTGGTAGATGTGATTGTGAAAACAGTGAAGCTTCACCACCCCTACCTAATGTGCTGGTTTGCTACTTTGTTTTTTTCAGACCAAATTTTTTTGAAGGTGAGGCTTGTTACGCAACCTCCTGCGTGAATTGTTAGCGTTGTTTTGTTTTGATCACATCTCCCAAGCTGAAGAGTTAAAACTATTGGTGTACCTCTGACTGAGAGATGCACTAGTACTGCAGTTTAGATTGCAGGAATTTAACTTTACAAAATAGATAATCTCAGCTGGTTAGAGCAGGGTGCTAATAACACCGAGGTCGCAGGTTCGATCCCTGTATGGGCCATTCACTTGAGAGTTGGATTCAGTGATCCTTGTGGGTCTCTTCCAACTCAGAATAATCT
>JAWWES010000081.1:81996967-82012871 GCA_035583135.1 Lophotriccus pileatus | reverse complement strand
TCGATCCCTGTATGGGCCATTCACTTGAGAGTTGGATTCAGTGATCCTTGTGGGTCTCTTCCAACTCAGAATAATCTGTGATTCTGTGAAAGAGTATGAAAGAGTAATTTACCTTTGCTTTCTTGCCTTTAACCACCAAAGACTTCTGTTTTTCTTTAGCGTTTGCTTCAGCAGATGAGTCAAGTAATTATATAACATTAGCTGCTCTCCCATTTCATTCCTCTTTACTGATGTGCAACTGATGGAGCTGTACGGGATGGCACCAGCTCGTAGTGTGGTCTTTGCCACACACTGAATGTGTGGGTGGTATCTCAAAAGTCCTGTGATACAGCTATTAGTGATACAGACCTCGCAGTGCTTATTCTGGCAGTGTTTTCATTAATTGCAGTGGGCATGTACCCAAATCCTGGGATTTGGCTGGTTTTTAAAAGATTTTCTCTAGGGCTTGTATTGTGTTTTGTTTTGGGAACTGATACAGGTAGATCTATTAGGCTCCCTAGCATGACTGTGATCAGTAAGTATAAAAGCATTTGCAGGCTGCAGTGTTATTCCTTGATTGGTTAAAGCGGACTCCGCATTCAGTTCCATCCCTGCTTTCACTCCAAGAGAGGGCTTTTTAAAGTAGCAGTGGGGAGCTACATGGCCCATGCACTACAGAAAGTCGAGTTAGACTGCTTATGGCTTCTTCTGGCCATAAAAATGACTGTATCATGAAACTGATATGTCAGCTGCTCTGAACTGGATCTTGAGGGAGCTTGTTAGTGACTGGAAGGAAGATTAGGCTTTTATTGGAAGATGACACACTGCGATTCTTAATTGAAAGTGTGGGTGATGTAGATAAAAAAATTACTTGAGGGTACGAGCCATAGGCTAACAACTTATTTAGCCTACCAGTCAGAGGATGGGCTCCTAGTAGCTCAGCTACCTAATGTCAGTGCAGCAGTCTGAGTCCCAGCTGGACAGAAGCCAGTTTTCTCTTGTTTGGCAGCTACACAATGTTTCACAAGCAAGGGAGTGGCCAGGTTTCTGCCATGTGTTAGGACAAATTTCAGCCTCTTGTGAAACGGGTCATATATGGCAAGATGTCCCTGGTAGCAAATTTATAACAGTTTACTCACTTGTATATTTGAGATCAGGAAACTGCAGCCCAATACTCTTTAATGATTGATTGGTTAAGTTTGTGAAAGGTTTGAAATTAGAGAGACAACATTAGGAACTATTTCATTAGACTGTGTACCATCTCACCTCAAAGTGGGGATATTAATTAAATTTATTACTAACAGAATCAGAACAGGAGAATGAAAAGCAAATTAAATCTTAAAGACACCACCCCTCCCTCCTTCCAAATTCTACCTCCTTATTTATTCTTCTCTATTTTGTGTGACTTTACCTTGCATGCAAGGAATAATTTTCATCATGTCTGTCAATGTGATTCTGCCTTAACAATGGAATGATTTTTTGAAAGTAATAAGAAATTCAAATAAATGTCTGAAAAAAGAAAACCTTAAAATGATAACATACCGTAATAGCCAGTGAATTCAGGGTAAAGATTGTTGAAATCAAAATAAAAACTTATTTTTTTAAAAATAAAGTAATGTAGGGAACTCTAATTGTTCCTTGAGCTATATCCACAAGGCAGTAATCTAGTTCATTACATTTTAGTGTATCTTGAAGATTTCAGCTCTTTAGGAAGTGTAACAAAAATGTTGTAAAATAATACTGGAAACAAGTTACCACAAGAGTAATGCATTTTAGACCTGTAATTTATGTACAAGGCATGAGACATTTAAAGGTGTAAGTTATCTGTGTTGTACATAGTTGTAATGAATTGGTATATTTAGCCTGTGATAGACAAAATACACTTGAGAATGTTCTTTGATTTTTTTTTAATTGATTAATTTAAATGTTACATTTGGCAAAGTCGAATGGAGCTGTATTTTATGCTGTACAGCTGTCTGGATGAATTCCTGCCTCTTTAGTAGTTATGGACCTTATTGTGCTCCCCTGGTGTCTGTTCTCCATCTCCCTGTGATTTGTTTGACTTTCAGTTTCCATTTTAAAAATTCTTGAGGTGCCTTGATGTTGGTGCTGATCTGTTTGTATTTCCTTTACACTTGTGTTGCGTTGCAATTTTTCTGAACTGCTGTGTCTAGAAGGTGCAAAGATTTTACTTACAAAGAACTTGGTGCAACTATTAATTCTGATATAGTGGTTGTCTCCTTCCCAGACTATGATCTGGGTCTTCTTTGCTTTGCCATGAGCAACAAAGAATGAAAAAGAAATGTTCTCTGACACAGACCTGCTTCTTAGGCTAGATCACTAAGCGGGAGTGACTTCTACCATGCTTTGTCTTGATGGTTTGGAGTATGATGTGGGGCAGGGTTTCTGGCTTTCCAGCACAAAGTGCCAGGGCCAGAGAGGAAAGGAAGTGAGTGAACGTACTCATCTGCTTTTTTTTTTGTCTCACAGCAGTGTGCATAGATTTCCTCTCAAACGAATGTAGGAGGGCAATCACATGAAAATCAAGAATGTTTATTCTCAAGTTTCCTGTTTTTCATTTGAGGGATACTGTGTTCATATTCGCTTACCACTGAGCACTTGCATTTTGATTTACTCCTAATTATGAGGTGGGATGTACACAACTGTCATAGAAAAACCCTCTACCACTGTTCCAGCCTTGTGCATTGACTAGATTGCAGATTGACTTGACCAGACTGTGCGAGTTGTTCACTATATCAAAAATGAGTATTTCCCATAATTCTGCTATGTTGAGGGTTGATTGGGTTTTTGTTTTGGTTTTGATGGGTTTCTCAGTTTTGGTGGTTGGTTTGGTGTGGTTTTTTTTTTTTTTGGTTGGTTGTTTTTTGTTGGTTGCTTTTTTTGTTTATTTGTGGGAGGTTTTTGTGGTAGATTTTTTCTAGTTTTTTCTTCAGGTTTTTGGATTTGGGTTTCGAAGTGTGTTTTTGTTGTTGCTTGTTTAAAATGAATGTTTAGAGAGAGGCTTGGCATAGAAAGGACCAGATTCTACAAACTGGTAAAGTGTAGAGCTCTAGCCAAAGTCCCGCTGACATCCATGGGATGAAGTCTGCCCTGTTAAATTACCTTAGCCCTATGGGGCAGAGAGGATTATGTGTGGAGCATGGTGGAAATGTGTAGGATTTCACTGTTTCGCTTTCACTTTTTTATACTTTTGTGTGTGTTTTAGACCGTATCTGAAGAAAGGCAATCTCTGCATAGCATTGCCAAGGCGGTGGAAGTCCCAGGACCATTCCATATTTTTTTAGCATGGGATTGTAAAGTCCAGGTCGTATCCTGTTCCTTGGTAGTTATATATTAATACATTGTGGGTCCAAAGGGCTTGTGTTACCTTGTCTAGAAGTTCACAAGAAACTTTTCTTCATTTCTGTTGCCTTTCTTCAATGTGCTGTACTACAGAAACACTGGTCTTTTTGGTCAGTTTCCTTGTTTTTCCTTTTCCATTTTAAGAAGCCTGATGCCTTTGCTGAGAACAGTGCTGGTAGGTTATTTATGTGTTCTGCCTAATTAATTCATGACTGTAAGCATTTTTTCAACTTACAGTAAAGTGAGAAGAATTAGTTCAGGCCTCAGTAAAAGTTTTATGTATTAGAATTTATGTATTAGAATCAGCTGCTTCTTTTTAATCTGTCTCTTGTCTCAAGGACTGTATGGAAGCATTCCTGTAACCATGAATTAAACCTAATCATAGATTTTAGTTGTTTCTGCTTCTAACTTCTACCACAGATTAAAAGCAGGTAGGGGATCTTAAAGATATCTCAGTACCGAATACAGTGAAAGAAGTTTGTGGAGAAAACATGGCTATTGAATTAAGTGTAGTTTGAGTTTATCCCACACTGAAGACTGGTATGCAACTTTTTCATAGTATGTTGTGTTTATCATGTGGAAAGTACTTGTGCTTAAAGGAGGCTTTTAAATCACTCACTTTCTGTGCATTATTTTAGTGGGGTAACAAAAAGGCTTTTATTATGGAGTGCTTTGCTATTGTCCTGTATAACCATTGTACCTCTGACAAAGATGAATTCTTTTTCTGGCTCACTTTCAATAGTATTAACAAGCATCTAGGCACCTTCTGACTGCAGTTACTGGAGCCTGTCAGAAAGCAGCTGCTTATGCCAGATCCAAAGTAGAGCTAGATCTATGGTTTTCAGTCTGCAATTCATGGAGCTCCTTTCTACTACTGAGATGTTTCAGAAAGCTGGCTAGGAAGTGCAAATCTGTGCCACATATCGCCGTACAAATGAGAACTTTAGACGGAGCTGCTTCCACTGAAATAACTTGAGATCTGTCATTTGGAAAATGTTGAAAACCAGGCATTTAAAGCAGTTGCAGTGTTTCAAGAGAATATGTAGTCGCTATTGTGGAAAAGTTCGTATGAGGTCACCTGAACTGTTGCTAGGTTAGCGAGACTGCAGTGGGAATGTTTTCCCTTTTCCTTTCTCTGATGTCTCTGAAGGAAACAGACCTGCCCGGTCCTTTCTGCACAAAAGAAAAGGAGGATTGTAGTATCTACAAGGCCCTGTCTGCATAATGCCAAAAAGAATAGGCATTGTTACATGCTATATAAAGTGAACATCGTTGGTCAATGCACAGCTGATGCTTTTGATGGTATGATGCCTGATTTGCTGACATACTACACACACTGCCCTCCACCCCAGCCCCAAGCAGTTTTATACAAGGTCAGTAACTGCAGACTTGGCTGTTGAGTACTTTAAAAAAAAAAAAAAAGTTTAAAAAAAACCCTCACCCTCTCATTTCAGAGCTATAAATTAGTATTAAGGTGGTATTAAGGTGTCTGACCTTGTTTGTCTGTTCTTGCAGAAAACCAGATGCAGCTTTGTTATCGCTAGGGAACAGATATCTTGGGTAGCTTACTCCTGACTTACTTGCTGCTCCTTAATCAGCTTCAAAACTCATTCTTTTTTTCACTTCTTCCCTGAAATCTCTTCCAGTCTCTTCCATTTCAGCTGTTTTCAGTTTCATGATTATTTTATTACCATTGCTTCATTTTTTTTATCTTTGTTCACTGTGAGATCTGGAATTTACAAGTCCAGGTAAATCATAGTTACAGCTAATTCTGCCAGGCTCAGAACATTTGCCTGCTTCTTTTTCCCACCCACTCAGGGACTTTATCAGGAGCACTGTGTTGAAATTGTCTCCCACATTATAGAACAAGCTTTAAAGAAACAAAAATAAAAGCTTGTTTTAAGAAACAAGTTGATGTGAATCTCTGTAGCTACTTATATTGATGCTGGTGGTATTACAAAGGGCAAGAATTACATCATTTGTAAATTGATGTGAAGTCCTTAAACTTTGCACTGCTTGATTGTAAGGCTGTGTTGGCATGATCCGGATGTATGCAGAACTCCCATGTCTCTCACCATCTGCTTACAAATAACAACTGTAGCCAAATATATAGGTGTGTGAGCAGAAGATGAATCCCAATTTATTTTTTTCTCCAATAGACAAGAGTTTATTTCATAGAGATGCAGAAAGTCAAGGTAGTTTGTCAAACAATAAAGCCTTGAACTTCTTGTCATCACCTCCACAGGGAGGAATGTAGAAGCTGCAAGTTAGTGACTGATGACTTCATGACTCATTGGGTGTATACAAGATAAAAAGTGAATGTTCAGGGAAAACTTCTGATGGAAGAGAAATTGCTGTGTGCTAATAAATAAAGCAGTACCTCACCCTGCATATTTGGAGAAAATGCTATTTGTTATGCACACAGGAAGGGAAAGGCAATATCTTCATCACTGCTAATTTTACAATATCCTGCAGAGGTCTAACTGAAATACACATTTTGCAAGGCAATGTAGCTCTTAATATTTTTCTCTGCCAGGAACTTACACCAGTAATCCAAGCTGTATATTTAGTCTTTTTATCTGTGAGAATACACTCTTTTTGAAGAAGAGTTGGGTTTGGTATTTCAGTTCAGTTTTTAATTTTTTTTTTCCCTAAACACAGTTTTGTCTTTGGCTCATTGAACCACTAAACTTTTCAGGCTTTTTAGGGTTAGAGTGCTTCTTCTGTACTCTTCCTTTCTGGACCTCGGTTTATGTTGTTTGTGTGGTGAAAATGATGTGCAGAATCGTAATCTATTCTCTTCATGCACCCTAAAACAGGAAAATTTTAAAAATGCAGGCAGTAAGCCTGGATAATAATTTCTGAGTAAATATTTTACTGCTTTTTCCATCTGTTACACTAAAATCAGACTTAAACCAGCATAAACCAGGCATAAAGCTAGTCAGAAGAGGTCACTGGGGTGTTAATCATCGGAGTTAATCCTCTTAGATGTGTGCTTGGTATGAGGCCAGCTATTCAGAAATTTAGCAGCACACATATGTTGCTTATCTGTCTGGCAGCTTGCCAATGAAGCAAACTTTGAATTTGTGGTGGGTTTATATCTCTGTAAAGTACGCTACTTGTTTGGTACAAGCTCTGAGGCAGCTTTTCTGTATATCACACATTGTGCATAGCCTGCTACTGAGGAATGAGTTCCTTTCAGGGTGCTTTCAAAGAGCTGTAGCCTAGTGTTGTATGGTAAGAAGTGATACCATTCACAGTTGACCTTTTCACGGTGCTTCCCTGTGAAGTACGATGAGCCAGATTAATACTAGTAACTCAGAGCAGAGGAGGAGACAATATTTCAAGTAGAGTAATACTGTGGAACCCAAATATAGCTGAATGAAACCTCACCCTGCCTTCACTCCTGTCAATCTGACTTGGAAGAAACATTCATGTATGTAAATACACCTCTTTCTTGAGTCAGGTCTGGACTGGACCCAATGTTTCTGTTTCTCACTTCATTGGAGCAGGCTTCATACTCAACGGAAAAATTATTATATCATATCCCAATTATGGAACTGATTCATCCCCTGGAGCATGGAAAACAGACAGTAGGAGTGAGTGCATAATTTTAAAAATAGTGTATTTTTAAAGAAGAGGTAAAAATAAAAGTGCAACTCGATTGAAAAATTTCATGATAAAGAAAATTACTTGCATTAGAGGAACTTTTTAAAACAATCTGAGATTATGGCTGAAAGAACATATATTTCTTAGTAATGTACTTTACTTTCCTTGCAAGAAATTATTAATTTTCTTCTTGCCTTTCTTTCTCAAGGAAAAGAATGAAAGCTCGTGCTCCTCCTCCACCAAATCAACCTTCTGCAGCAAGTACAATTCACAGTGAGCACAAGTCCCCAGGAGAGACAGCTGTAATTTCTGATCAGAACCTTGTAAGCATGAAGGAGAACATGATAAACAGATTGGTGGACTTCACAGTTATTTTACCCAGTGGGGTGGAGCAGAAGAGCACAGTACAAGGAAGGTAAGGCTTTGATTATCTCCCACTTTCTGGAGCCCTTTGTTCCCAATGGGATACTTGCTGATAATGATGTCTAAGTTTACGGGGTTTCTCTGTCATGTGCTTCTCTGCATTTTGAGCAGCTGCTGCACCTGAGTCCTGAGAGCCATGTATAAAGGACCCTCTCTTCTAGGGCAGGAAGGATTTAGCAGCTACTGTGTCCCTGGCCCCATGGACCACAATCAGCACATGTACAAATCCATCCGTTTCATGTTAGTGCAAGTAGGCTTAGAGTGTATCACATTTCATAATCCAGAGTGGGTTTGGTGCAGTGGAAGTAGGTGGCTCCTGGCAAACGGCAGTCCTTACAGTATGACTGCCTGGAATCATGCCAAAAAGCAAGCTCAGAACATGAATGATTTCTTACATTTGGACATGCCACCTTCACAAATACTTTGCAGTTATGTAGACAGCAAAGCATCTGCTCATATTTAGGAAGCCTTTTATATAGAAAAGTGTATTTTTTTCCATGGAAAGAGGGAGAGGTTCTCCTTGTTACCTACTGGGTACAACCAAGGGCAAATTGTAATGGAAAGGCAATTTTGAGATAATTTTCTTCACTATGGGAACTCTTTCTTATCCTCATCCTCTCTGTGTGAATTGGTTTGAAAGAGGGAGACATCACTTTAGGAAATTTTAATAAGTTTTAAAAGTATAGTCAATGCTATGATGAAACTGTAGCAAACAGTGTTGTCAGCAGTAGACAAGAAATTGTAGGAAGTGTAGCATCAAATTCAGAGGATATATAGGTGCCTGTTGATAAAGCAGGGTCTGTGCTTATTTTACACTAGAGGTTTTCAGTAGTTATTTGCATTCCTGTAGAACTACTCCTTTTGGTCTGATGTGTTAGTCTGTTTTGACTGTTTGCCTATCAGAGTATTTTGATGGCTGAGAAGGATGTGTATAGCAGTTGTTACTCACTCTCAGGAGACTAGTCCAACTTTTGTGGGTCAGTCCCAAAGCCAAAGATGTTAAAGTTTTGAAAGGAAAGGAGTGCTTATCAGGGCTTTCAGATTAGACATGTAATGATTGAGGTTTTGTGGGAATATTTGGACTTCAGGAGAGAAAAACAGACCTGAGAAGTAGAACAGGACACGAAACTCATGAGCCATTAGGTCTCAAAGAAAGGTGTTCTTTCATTGTCAAATTCAAGCCACCTGAGAGCTGACGAAGCTAATATTCATGTAGCATTTTGTATTGTGACATAGATAATTGCCATATGGTTAGAAAATATTTCATTTCCCTCAAAAAAACATAATCCCAGAACAAGAGCACTAGAAGAGTGGTCTTTTAATGGGACTTTTTGAAGAACATAAAAGCTAGAGGAGCAAAGAACGATTAGAAAGTTCCTGTACAATAAATCTTCTGTATTTTGCACAGTTGTTTATCACTACCTATCGCATATATTGAGACTGAGTATTTTGTTTATTAAGAGTCTTTAGTCTGTGGACTAAAACCTGAAAGAAATGTTGAAAATGAAACTTCCCATTTCGATGGGGTTATTTATATCATCTGTATTACGCATTCTAAGCAACCAAACTGTTCTCTTGGTGTTTGTGAAGGTATTCACTTCTCTCCAGTAACTGAATGACAGGTGTTGGCCTCTGATTTAGGTGGCAGTTAAATTCCTACTTGTGTTAATGTGCTAAGCCAATGCCTAACCTAGGTAGTAGTTGTTCTCCCTCAGCACTGTCCTGAAGACTTGAAGAAGTCAGTGACACTGATAGTTAGCTGTGGGAAGATGATAGAAACTGAGGAAGGAGGAGTAGGTTGTTATAACAAATTATGAAGTAAGAAAAGGATACTCTGCAATGAGCCCTGTATTACAGTGACATCAGTCAGTGAACAGATCTCATGTGTACTGCTGTTCTTTCTAATCGCTTGAAGATGCAATTTTCTGTACATTAATACTGGTAATGATTTTAGGTATGTGGAATAGTAAAAAATAATAATGCCAAGAGTATCTGAAATTTGTAGTGGAAGAACTGTCTTAAGCATCTGGGTTTGGGTGAAAGCCCAGGCATTTTTGACCTTTTGCATTGTTTTGACATTGTGAACTGAACAGCTGTGAAGACAGTGGTACTTGGAGATAGACATTAAATGATGAAAATACTGGATTTAAAAAAAAAAAATTGGTTTTTGTCTTTTTTTTTTAGTTTGAGTCAAGTATAAGAGCCAGTGCAAATAATGAATTTTTTCCCCAGTCCCTCTTTTTGTCTGTGGTGATATCATTGCAGAAAACCTGCTGTTGTTTATACTGCTGTAAATCTTCAGCATTTTTGTTGCCATCATCAAAACTGCATTCTGCAAAATCTGCTTCGGGTACCCTGGGGAAATAGGGTTTTTTTATTGCAGAAAAATTTGCAAAACCTTGCCCTGGGCATCTTCATAATGAAAAATTATTCTGTAATTTCAGGAAAGCAGTTCACAGAACAATGAAGCACACTAGATTATATTTGAAAATATAAATACTGTAGGTAATTAGTATAATTTAAGGTTATTCTAAATGGACTAAGTTAAAAGTAAAAATTATGTATTTCAATTTATTCATTATATGTGAGCAAAGCAGCATGTTGTTAATTTAACTTTGTTCTCTATGTAGAAAGTTTATGCTATTTAAAGATATTTTATTGGAATCTGGAACTGTAAAATAATTTTATTTATAAAAGTTAACTCAAGCTGAAAGTCTCCCTTTAAGAGTTTATTGCCATCTTGTAACACATAATTTGTTTGAGATTTTGGAACTATGTAGTGCAGATTTTAAGCGGAGCTCTTAGGGAGTGTGTGCAGCAATAGAATAGTATTAAAATCAGTGGGGTTTTTTTGAAATAATTGATCCCCATGAACTCTACTGTAAAACATGTAGAAGTATTCATGAAAAACTGTTAGCTTACTTTCCACTGAAAAGGACTATAAAATAACTATTTGATGTTTGTGGTTTTTTGTATGAGCACTTAATTAGCATCTGAAAACACAGGCAGAGCATTGGCCACTTGCATTTTATGCATATAGATCTGTAGCAGATCCACACAAACTGTTAACAGGTGTGAGAGAGGTGATGGCTAGACATTTAGACAGAAAATAAGTGGGATAGCTCACAAGAGTTACCAGAAACTTTTTCTGTTCGTGATTCTCACAGGTAATGTTTTCAGTGGGTAACCTGTAAATAAAGGGATGATGCATCTATCTCCATTCACACTGAGTGACACTGAGGAGAACTTCCTGATTAGTAGAGATACAGATATTTAGTGTCAGCATCTTGAGAATTCAGTAGTATTTGAAATGCATTGTAGAAAAATGGGAACGTTTGAAGCTAAATGATGTTTGGTTTGGAGTTGTCATGAATGCCGTGGATGACCAATATGCAGAACAGTAAACTGGAAAGTTGTTGCTCCTGCTGTTATCTTACAAATTCTCTCATGTATATGATGCAGAGACTGGAATAAATAATAAACTAGCTGAAGCTGTAGTTCCATTCTGCAAATATTCGAGGACAGAGTTCACTGCAGAGTATGTGTCATACAGAGACTGAAGCTAATGTCATCACACAAAGAGTATTCTCACGTAATTCTCAGTAATTGACTCATTATTGCGGGTTTATAACTCAACATATAAAACAGTGTTTCAAGAAAGACTGAAAGTGTGAAGTCAGCCCAGGTTGGTAAAACTTGAAAGAGTTGTTGTTAGAAAAAGATAAAAAGGGCACATGGCAAAAGATTTAAAAATTAGCTTATCTAAATACTAAATTAGAGTCAGGTCAAAACTACAGTAGTTCAATGTAGGTTAAGAAAAAAGAGACAGTCTTACTAGAATAATTTACAGAATAAGTTATGTTGGAAATGGGCCACTGGAACTCACCATTTCTAGGCAAGTTTGAATATCTCCAGGGAGGAAGTTTCTGAATGACTCTGTACCCCTTTTCCAGGGCTTGACCATCCTCATGGTGACAGAATGTCTTCTTGTATCTAAATGGAATTTTCTATGTTGGCACTTATCTCTTGCCACTTATTTCTGTTCACTGGCAAGAAGAATCTGGCTCTGTAACCTTAGCAGTTCATACTTACGAACAGCAGGAAGATCTCTTGTCAGCCTTCTTGTCTTAAGGCTCAACAAACCCTCTTCTTATGTGTTGTCTTAATGTTCCTTCTGTGAACTTGCTCAATTATGGAAAATAAGAGCCAAATGTACATGAGCAAAATAAGAAAAGAAAGAGATAATGTTTCTGTCTGTTTATCATGCTTCCTGAACTTGTTTGGATACAGCTTCCTATTTAGTTTATACATTTCTGGTTGTGTAGGAAAAATTTTAACCTTCTCATGAAGTGCCTGCTGTATTTTGGAGCATGAGAAAATAATAATGACTAATGCTATTTTCTGTTTTTAAATGCAGATAGTGGAAGCCTTACAGATTTCAGGTCACCCTTTACACTATAATGTTTGTTTTCCAGTCAGTTGTCACCGTAAGTTCCTAATGCATATCTGGCATAAGATTACTCTTTTTTTTTGGCATGGAATGGCTTAGGTTGGAAGGGGCCTTAAAGAATATCCCCTCCTGCTGTGGACAGGGACACCTTCCAACAGACGAGGCTGCTCAGACCTGCATCCATCCTAGCTTTGAACACTTCCAGTGACAGGGCATGCACAACTTCTCTGGCCAACCTATTCCAGTGGTTCCCCACTCCCTCACAGTGAAGAATTTCTTCCTAATATTTAATCTAAATCCGCTCTCAGTTTGAAGCCATTAGCCCTTGTTCTGTCACTGCCTGGTCCTGTGAAAAGTCCCTCTCCAGCTGTCTTGTAGGCTCCCTTCAGGTACTGAAACGCATTTGTAGAATGAAGGTAGAAGGTAATAAGAAAGTTGGTTTCGTTTGATAGAATACAACTTTACCCTGCACATTTATTTCTTAGATGTATAAGGATGTATTTTAAAATGGATTTCTCTGTGTGATCCAAAGAGATTAGGCCAAACCACACCCAAAACAACTCAGTTGTTTTATGTATCTTAAAATTATAGGCCTTTGCTGTGTTTTACAGGACAACAACAGGACACAAGCAGTCTGAAGCTTAAACTTGATCACATCTTCAGCGTGATAAATATTGCTGACAAAGTAGTTATTCTTTACTGTCCAGAACTGGCATTGTCAAACAGCTTAGTAATTGAACATCAGGACAGAGCTGAAGTATATACTTCAGAAGTTTTGTGGAAAATTTTTCTTCAAATTTACGTTTTTGGGAAGAGCATACTATTCATTTTGAAGTTGTTTCAAAAGCATCAGAAGTATTGCTTAATTTGTATTTTTAAATGGTACAGATGAGGCCTGGGAAGAGTTTCATAGAACAGTTGTGTATTCTGAGTAGCATTGCACAGGTTGTTGCAGACTTCATGAATGTTGCAGGATGCAGACCACAGGGATGTTGCAGACTTCCTTATGTGTTATGTTTAATGGATGCCTGCTCTGTAATCAGCAGGAAGAAGAAACCTCAAATTTGGCTGGATTTTTGAATTATCCATTGTCCAGACAAATTTGTTCAACTTGCATGATTGAGTCTGCAACTTATTTTCTCAGATGGCTGGTGGATTCTGATCTTGTTGTAGTTGTGGTACTGTTGCTGTTGAACATATTTTATAATTTCAGTGGTAGATGTATGAAATCATAAGCTGTTATTTTGATGAACTGTATTTTTTTAATATCTTTATTCAAGAAGTAAGATAACTGCCCAGATTTGAATGAATTATCACAATATTATGAACTACAAAAATATATTAGTGTACCACTTCAAATAGAAAAGTCTTGCACATAGAACGCCATGTATTATGATTTTGCCAGGTTACTTGCATTTCTGTGAAACAATAGTAATAAGACTGAGGGGAAACAAACACATGCAAATTTTAATTTAAAAGCAATATGTCTATAAACAAGCTAAAATCTGTATCAGAAGAACTGTCACTTTTTAAAAGTGCTCACTGCTGCACAGTTTAATGAATATTCATATAAATATTGGTGTAGGTGGGATTTTCCTATAGTTTGGATTTAGTAGGCGTAAATGTCTGTTGGTTTGTGATGTGTTGCATATGAATTGAACATGGTTGTGAGATACAGACATTTTCAACTTGGGGACAGTGCCAGAATAAATCATCATGAAATGACCTGATAAGGTTTTGATTCAGGTACTGAATGTTTGTATTTAGATACTCTCTATGTTAGCAGTTGCCAGAGTGTTCAAATTTTCTGAAGCCTCCTGTACATTAATGACACCTGTTTTCTTTGTTTGATCTTCAGTCATCATCTTCTTACTGTGTTCTTCTCTTTTCAATGAGATCACATAGTTCAAATTTTCTATGCTTGCCACTTTTCCAGCTCACACTGTGTAACTTGGTTAAAATTGAAATAGGTGACTGTAAAGCAGGTCCTTTCTGCTTCTCTTGCATGGGAAGAGCTGTCATCTACATATATTTTAGTCTTTCACCTGTTAATAAGGAATTGATTTTTCCATTTTCAGTCTTTGCTATTAGCTCTCTGGGGTTTTTCACCAATTTCTTGCTCAGTTGTTGGCCAACAACATACCCACAGAAAAAAGGTTGGCAGCCCCCCAGAGAGTAGTTTCCCAGATGCCAACAGCTTGCAGTTTGAAGGGCAGTTCTTGAGCTACAGATGTAATGGTGGTAGTTAATAATCTGTGAAGGATTTCATTTTCGTTGAACTTGCTTGCATTTTGAATCTGTATACAGTTTTTCCAGTTTAAACATTAGAAGAGATAACAGTTCTTTTGACAAATATACTGTGCATGAACTTATTTTCACTTCTGCTAGAAGACAAATATCCCACTTTAAATGACAGGCTTCAGCTACGGCTGGAAGGTTTTTTTCAACTTATACTGTTTTGTTAATGACAGAAACTGGTTTATGAAACCAAAACTTTTTAGAAAAATTACGAGTTATAATAAACCTGGTTTCTCTCATCCTATATGGAATTTTAGGGGGAAGGCTGGGGGGAAAAAAAAAAAGAACCCTTCAGAATCATGGTAGAAGAGGATTTCCAAGGTGTGCAGGAGCACAGTTCGTATCGGCTGTGTCAGACAGTATCAAATTCCAGTGAATATTGAGTTATTGACACAAAATGGAGTACATCTGTGCAGAGGCATGAAATAAGAGAGGGATAGTTGCTGACTCTTTTAATCTCATAGTTTGAGAATCACATCTGCAGTAATAGTTACTGATAATGCAAATACTCAAAGCCAGGTATTTTTATACAGGGTTAATATCCTCACCAAAATAAATATGGACAGGGTGTCTTGTACTTGAAAATACTGCTGGTGTCAAATGGATTTGGGGAACTCAAAATTGTAAGCTGGAAAAATAAATCCTCTCTACTGTTTGTTCCATATTTAAATGCTCCATTTTGGGTTCTATTATGTGATCATTCAAATCTACGTAGAGTTTACTGGACTATGAGTGCATAATTTATTTATATTTCGTCTTCATGTTAAAGAACAGTATTTGAATTGGAGAGTTTAATGTATGGATTTAGTAGGTAAGATGCACGTTGTCTCCACTTGACTTATGTTGGTTAGTGCTATGATTGGCACTGTTGTCTGCCTCGGAGTGAACAGTTAATTGCCAGCTCATAAACACACACCAAAGTGTGAATATATTTAATTCCTATCATTTTATCTGATCTGTTTAGCATTTCAAAGCACTAGCACTGTTCACTCATAAATATGGTTAACTAGTGACACATCCACAGCTTGTATTGTCTTTTTTCCTTCAATCTTAAAACTGGGGTAAATTTTGTAGCAACTTTTTTCTCATGCTAATGGTGAATGTCTTCTTCCTTGCAGTAAAGCTGTGATGGATGTATTGGTTGATTTATGCAGCCAGTATCGCTTAAATCCATCCCAACACAGTCTTGAACTGAAGTCTTCAGGAACTCAACAAGTTCTGAGTTACAAGCCAAACACTTTGATAGGAGCACTGGACGTAGAGACAATACTTCTGAAAGAGAAGGTTCCTGAAGAGAAGGCAAAGCGACCTCTGCCAAGAGTCCCTGAGGTCAGTACTCTGTCAGGCTAAAATGGTGCCATGAAACATCATTTCATTCCTATGATTTCAAGCAGTTCTTCCAATCTTTTCATCTTGAAACTGGATGGGAAAGACTTGAATGACTATAACCTGCTTTACTAGCTTAATTGTTTTAGTCTAAACATTTAGACAAAATGTTGCATGTGGTTGGATAGATGGAAATCTGAAGATCAAGGTGGTTGAAATTCACAGTAAGGACTGAAATGAGAGTTATGAGGTTGTATGAAGGTACATGGAGTTTTGATGATATTTTGTTTGCCATCTTTATTAAAGATATGGGAGAAGACTGATTGTTAATAAATGGGAGCCCCCGGTGGTCTAGTGGTTAAGACGCAGCGCTGTTACTGCTGAGACCCAGGTTCGATTCCTGGTCAGGGAGCTCCCCGGGCAGATGGAGCTCGTTAGCCCTTAAGGCAATCCATC
>JAWWES010000081.1:81885210-81995768 GCA_035583135.1 Lophotriccus pileatus | reverse complement strand
TTTTTCCTTTTTTTTTTTTTTTTTTTTTTAATCTTTGGTTTCTTCCTCCCTTCCCCCAGACCTCATCCTTAAGCATTTCTTTTGAACTTCTGCATTAATGACTAAGTTCCCTGATATCTAAACCCCACCATGCTCTCTGGGTTGAAGCTTTCCAATTGTTCATAGCATCTTTCCCCCAGGTATCCCTGGTACATAATAGAGAATGAGCTTTTATGTCAGCGCATATATGAAGAAAGTCTCCTTGCTCTGTCCTTCTACCTCCTTATTAAACTTTTGGAACTGAACTTTAGACTATTATCCTTCCTGACTATTTCAGGAGAAGCTGGTAGCCAGTTTTAAAGTTACTGGAGGATTTCATAGACAAACTTAAAACCTACAAAAGGGTGACCTTCTCAGCCTAATTTCTGTAGGAACTGAGGCTAAAAAGAAAGAAACTCAAAGACATTTCCAAATTTCCCGTAGGAAAAATGACCTTTCTGCTGATCCTATTTAAGGCCATTAAATCAGGTGAAAAATTCCCCAAACTCGCTTGTCTGTTTTGAGGGTATGATCATAGTGAACCTTCAAATTCTAGAAATGGCCCTGCTCCAGCAAAGCACTTAAGCGTGCTTAATCAGGTACCCCATTATACAGCATGCACATTATTATTGAATGAACTGTGTAAATGAAAGCCTTAAAATGCTTCACATGAATAAAAATGCAGAAAAATTTTCCCTGTGGGGATTCATCCCATGCAGCAGATATCTGCAGCTTTGCATTTTAATCAGTGAACGGTCTGATCCTGCTCATGTTGAAGTCAGTGGCAAAACTAGCTAAATGCTGCAGTGGAAGCAGGATCTGATACTAACAGCACATAATATGATAGGGGAGAATTTATTCCAAGTGTGTGTTCAGATGATGACCCATTTCTTGCATCAGGCTATTGTTCACCAGAGCACCAGAGATGGCAGTGCCATTAACATTTTACTATCTGCAAATCAGTACAAAGCTTAACATCCAGTTACCACTCTTGCATGTTTGCATTTCTTCAAGTTAATAGGGAAAGAAAGCCCCAGGCAAAGCATGATTGATGAGATAATTGACTTCACAAGAGGACTGTGGAAGAGCAGGCCAAATTCAGCTCTGACTTAAGCATTCCTATCTCTGCTTATGTCTGAAATAATCTGATGTATTCCATCTGCCATCAAAGAGAAGTGGTGGCATGGCAGCAGTGCTCCTCTGTGAGCATTTTTTTCTCTACCTATCCAATATTTCCCTTCTTATTAGGCTCCCAGGGAGAGCTTCAGTGTGCACTTCTGAAAAAAATAACTTCATGGCTAAAGTGTGAGGTGGAGTTCATAGAATCAAAGAATCATAAAATGGTTTGGATTGGAAGGAACCTTAAAGATCATCTATAGTCTAATCACCTTGTCATGGACAGGAATACATTCTATTAAACTAGGTTGCTCAAAGCCCCTGTCTTTGAATGCTTGCAGGTCTGGGGCATCCGCAGCTTCTCAGAGCAACCTGTTCCAGTGTTGCAATAAAGAATTTCTTCCTAATGTCTAGTCTAAATCTACCCTCTTCCAGTTTAAAGCCATTTTCCCTTGTCCTATCACTACGTGCCCTTTTAAAAAGTCCCTCTCCAGCTTTGTTGTAAGGCCTCCTTTTAAGGAACTGGAAGGTGCTATGATGTCTTCCCAGAGCCTTTTTTTTTCCAGGCTGAACAAACACAGCTCTTTCAGCCTGTCTTCATAGAAGAGGTGCTCCAGTACTCTGACCATCTTCATGGTCCTTCTCTGGACTCATGATACCCTGCATTTAATTCTTGCTCCATGCTGCAATTGCTTGGCTATGTCTGTGTCACTGAAGAAGTCTGTCTCCTGCTATCCTTCCATACAACCAGTTGCCTTTATGGGTTTCTGCAGCATGTCTGCAGCTGTTTCCTGCTAGCATAGACCCGTGGGCCTGGCAGTGTTTTAGGTGGTGAGTGTGATTGAAATGCACTCTCCTGGCCTCACTGTTCTTGGTTTGCCCACAGCACAGGAGTCTGGTCTTCACTGTGCCTAGGAAACATCCTTTGAAAATGGCACAGTGCCCTTGTGGAGGATATTGCACAAGATCTACAGGGAGATACTCCAGTCCTCACTTTAGTTCTGTGCAAGAATAATTTTTTCTTTACTGAGCAGTTTCAGAAGCCAAACTGTCTTAGTGACAAGAAGTGTTCAGATACTCCAAGTAGTTTCTCACCAGGTGTATACTTTTGTTGACATCATTGGATGTCTTACAGATGAGAAATACAATAGCAGAGTAAGCGAGTGTGAATGTGGAGTAAAATGTATAATACCTAAACTTGGAAAGGAAGCATGCTCTTCTAGGATAAAATATTTCTGGAAATATAATTGCCAAAGTAAACCACCACCAGCCTAAGTTTATTGAAAAGCCTCTTGGAGAGGGAAGCAGATATTCCATTGATCAGGAGGTCCAAGAGGAGTCAGGTAATGTACATAAAAAGAGGTCAGAATAGAGCTTTGTGTCTTTATAGTATGGAGATGTATGAAAATGTTTTCATATCTAAATTTGGAGCTAGCTGTTGAAAATCTTCTGTGTAGTCCTTTACATTATTGGTGGTTTGGCTGAAGTATGTTTTGGCCAATTAAATAAGTTGCTTTTTGCCATTCTAATTGTAAGTTAGAGAGGCGGTTTGTGCATGAAAAAATTTTCTCAGGGCTCTGTCTGACTTCGGATTGTACTATAAGTACTGTCCTGTTAAAAGGTAGAAAGAGATGTAAGGGGAAATGATGGATGCACTGATGGGGGAACTGAAGGGTGACATCACTATCTGAATGGACCAAGGTACTCTGAGGGTGGGTAGCAAAAAGATTTGCAAGAGTGATGAAATCCCATTTTGTTAACCATCGCTCCAGCCTGGAGTTCCCTCTTGCCTTTTGGTATTGAGCAAAACCAGTATTTGTTGCCATGACTGCCTAGTAAGTCGGCATTGGTAGGAAGGTTTTTTTCTCATCTGTGCAGCAGTTCTCAGTAGAAGTGCTTCTGTGCCTAAGGCAGGTATACTTTGTGCCCATAAATAGAAAGTAACTGCTCAATTTCTTTTATTTTTAAATTTTTATTTTAGCTGTTTAATACCTAATGGTTTCAGTGACATATTATTGTAGATTGACCTGTGATTCTCTTCCACCCTCCCTAACTTTTAAATCACTTTTAATTAGAAATAAATACAAAACTGTGAGTGGAATGTGTGGCTGTACTATGGAAAAGAGCTCTTAAATCCCAAAATTATGTGTGTACATGTGTGTATGTACATTTGGTTTGGGGTTGGGTTTTTGTGTCTCTTTGCTGAGTTTGCTGGCAGCTAGTTGCTGGGCAAGGAAAGTATAATTACAATGCAAAAGTGTTTTATGTTTTTCTCCTCTGGATTATGCTATAAATACAAAACTGTAGTAAATCTTTTATGGAATTGTTAATAGACAAAGTAAGGATGAGAATTGATACAGAGTGCACTGGGGAAAAAAGATGGTGAAGTTTAAAAGTTAAGCAAATAGCCGTTTTTCCGTGGTCTTAAAAATCACCTAATAAAACATTCTTTTATTGCATAGGTACACTAATCATTTCTGGGTTTAATCATTACACTGCATATGCTTTTCATGCAATTTTATAGAGTGTGTTCTCTAAGGTGGCTCGTGAAAATCACCTTCACAGTCCATTTGTTTAGAGTCTGCAGTGTGCATGAATAGAAGCCGACCACCTCTGTAAAGGATGCAAATTGCCCAAATCTATCACTTAAGACTAATAATTCCCAGAAAAATGTGGAGAGTGGTTCATTTCTTCACCAGGCTCATTATATTGTTCAATCTCCTGTTTTAGATCTAGATTTTCTTTCCCTCTACGGCCCCTGAAGAGCCCCGTTATTTAACACGGCAAGTTACCAGTGTTACACATGGTGATTTATGAAATGCAACTCTGAAGCTAATATTCTCTTAAATATATTTTTATATTATCCTTCTCCTTTAACCTGCTTGTTCATATTTTTTTGAACTGTATGGATTATGCACACTGACTGTCTCCTCACCCTAAATAAAGGACCATTTAGAGCCCTTAAAGCACCTTGTGAATCATTCTAGTTTGCTGTTAACCTTAGGTAGTGAACACCAGGAACTGTTGTGAAAGTCTCCCCATCATACTTCATTGTGTGTAAAAGGAAATGAATAATTCACACTACTGATTCATTTTCTAAAATTTGTCCTTCCAAGTGATAATGTGCTCATGTTAATCAAGAAAAGATGTACTTTGACACAAGATCCTTTTTCTGTCAAAGAGCATTTTGCTCTTCATGTCACTTTTATGACATCTGATCCCTTTGAATAAGGAAGGCTAGTTACTGGCTATGATGTAGACTTGTCAGAGAGTCCAAACAAGTCTTTTATAAAAGCAAGGAACTAAAAGGTTCAAGAGAGTGCCAAAAAGGAGAGAATGAAAAACAGTTTAGCAACACCAACAGCCTTCTAGGTCAAATGGGCTTTGCAGAGGTCGGAGAGGTTTTTTCAGTCACTGAGGAAAGGATTGTGGTAAAGAAATAGGAATAATAAAGTTCAATATGTTAATTCTCTTCTGTCTGAAAATCTGCACTGTGTTAGTTCAGAAAATTTCTTTGCTTGTTTGGCAGGTGGTAAAAATAAAAATCTGGAAAGGGAGAGGGAAGCAGACATTTACTTGCAGCAGTAGTTTCAGTCTTTCAAGAGCCAGCAGACATTTTAGATAGTGTTGTTTTGAGAGAGAGACTTCACAATTGTTTTCAGTCTATATTTGAAAGAAAAATCAAACATCAGTGCACAGACATTCACAGTTGCTTGTACATGGAAAAAACAATAGAGGTATGGGAACACTCTTCAGTTCTCATTCCCTGGCTTGATCCTATCTTGTATTGCCTTTGGTGTAGGAAACACCATTGCCAAAAAAGCTTTTGTAAAAGCTACAATACTTTTCTGTTGTGATATCAACTAACAACAGACAAGTTTAACTTCAAGGAAGTGCTTAACTACCCAAATTCGTAAGGCAGGTTAAATGAGTCCACATTGTATTTATTTTTCAACCATAAGAGAGTAGATCTAGGTAGCTAAGTTAACTGTCATTAGTTTGGGATTAACTATGGAAATGCTGAAGATTCACAATTCGTATCTAATAACACTCTATTTGTAACTTTCTGATGGTATGTCTGATGAGACGTCCTTTGTGAGTCTTTTAATTTTTTTTATTTTTCATTTTTTTTATTGGCTAGCGTGTAAAGGAATGGATTTACTTCTGTTTGCAGGGTTTGCACAGTGAGAGTGACTGCAATTAAAGACTCTGTTGGAAAACATGAGCATGGGGCATGAGACTAGGAAGGAGACTGAAAATGTCTCATTATGTGAGAACTGGGAGTCGTATGCAGGACTGTGTGAGTCAGCAACGTGCCCTTACAGTGATGAAGCACTAACCACAGACTGGGTTGCACCAGCAAGAGCACAGCCAGCAGATCAGAGAAAATGATTACTCCCCTTTACTTGGCTGCCATAAAGCCACATATGAGTCCATTGTCCAAAAGTGAGTCCAGTTGTGAGGTCTCTAAAAGAAGGTACTGACAAACCAGAGCAGAGGCACCTGAGTTTGGCAGAAGACATCAAAGACTTACATGAAGGTGCTGAGGCAACAGGGCTTATTCAGCCTGCAGAAGGGAAGAGTAAGGAAAATTTGATTACTGTCTTGCATTGAAAAGAAAGAGTGAACCAAACTCTTCTCTGAGATTCACTGCAAAAGCATAAGACTGCAACAGTGACAAGTTGCAGCTAGAAATTTTTTATTTTGACATTAAAGAAATGTTCTTAAGTGGGAGAAGCATTAGACATTGCCCAGAGAATGATTCATGATTTTTTCGAGGGAGGCTGTGGGGTCTTCATGCTTGGAGATTTTCAAAGTTCAGCTGCTCAAGGTCGTGAGCTACTTTGTTGAAACTGAAAGTTATCCTTGCTTTGAGGAGGACATTGAACTAGGTGACCTCCAGAGGTTCTTTCCAAATGAAATTATTCTGTGATTCTGTGACCTAAATGAGCTGTGCCAACATTAAGCTGCTCTACATCCTGAATTTGGAGGAGAGCTGGAGCTGCAGAGCATGGTGTCTCTCCTCAGCATTTCCTGGCCTTAACTTCCGTTTCTGCAAGGCAGTTACAGGAGTTGGGAGAGAAGGAGTGTCTCAGAGCTCGAGCTATTCCCCCGCTCCTCTGATACTATTGTTAGTCTATAACAGTGGTCATTTATTTTCCTCTTTGTTTCTTTTAATTTTTTTTTTTAAATAACATATGCATGTAGGCTCAAATATGCTAAGAAGCATGTTGAATTACAATAGTTTTAATTATGATAGGGAGAAGACCACCCATTCTTTCTCGTACTTTAACTGTACACTGAATGGTCGTTAACACTTATCTCGATGTACAAGTTTTTGAGCAATGAGCAAAACGAGTAAAATGTAGCAAGAACACATTGTACCTATATGAAACCTCTTAAGCTAATCCTATGTTGCTTTCATTATCTCTGTAAATAATTGCCATCACAAATGTTTTCTTTTCCCATTTCTTCCATCAGCCTTCTTCCAAATGTATGAAAAAAAAATGCACAATTTCTTAATGCTGGTCTTTGGTCTAACTTTTTACTGCCCATACAAATAATTAGAGCAGTGTTTCTTTCTGTTGCTATAAGTTTGAAGTACTGTCATTGAAAGAATTATGTTTTAATTTTGGGATCATTATAACAATTAATATTCTTTAACATCAAGAAGTTTGTAATATTTTTTTACATCTCCATTATAATAGACCATTTGAACTATGGCAAAGCAATTTTAGTCCGTGAAAAGAAAGTTTTTTGGCAGTGGAAAATGATGAAAGAAAATGTAAAACAATTACCAACCTCTTAGCAAGAGTCAGATGAGCTAGAGGAACCCTATATCTCTAAAACCCTTGTGAAGTTCAGGTTACTCATCACGTAGGGGTGAATCAACTGTTACATCTTCAGAAATGCTGTTGCATGTACTGTTTCTATCATTATTGAATGGGACAATAAACCACCAGCAGTGCTGTAAAACCAGAAGGTCACAGCACTTCCTGACCAGTTACAACTTCTGGTCTGTGCTCATTGGACTCAGAAGGAGTGATGGCTTGGGCTTTGGTGACTGGTTTTGTAAGTCCAGGTGGGATATGCATCTTTCGAACACTTAGGTCTGATTCTAATATCATTCAAATTCAGTGATGGTTATTTTAACAGTAGTAATCAAAGTGAGTATTTTTACTTATAGTAGTTTTTTTAACTGTTGAATTAAACCTTCATTTCTGAAAGTGCTGATTTGCATTTAAACAAGGTGAGGTTTATCTGTCTCCCCATCATTGGCATTCTGTATGAGTAATGTGTACATATATGTGATATCAAACTGCACGAGTGCAGATATGACTCCTCTAAACTCAGAGTTCAGTGTTTTCCTAATTACTTACAGACTATTGAGATTAAAGCCACAAGATCTCTTTTGTGTTAAACAAGAAGCTCACATTCTTTACTCATGAGCTCTTCTCTTTCCCTCTTGATGATCACGGGCAACATTCTTGCAAACAGACATCCCCCTCTGCAAGAAAGCCTTTGTAACGTGTGGTTGACCTAATTGTGCAGCGACAGCACTGCTGCTGCGAATCTGGGAAGATCCCTGCTACAGCACTCATTTGGTCTTAGCAGTATCTGCAGCCTGAAGCAGGACATAGGTAAGCAGCAATGCAGGGCATTGAGGGACTCTCTCCAGTTTCACTTGTGCATGAGATGTCCCATGGAGATTTTAGAATGACTTGAAGACTGTGGGCCAACTTCTACACTCCTTTCAATATCATGCCTCACCTGATGCTAATGAATGGCGTCAGATGTTAATTATATATTTGAAAACTCAGTCTCCTGAAGTACAGAAGTGTTTCAATAATATGTTATCTGTGGCAGTTGTTAACTTGTGTGTTTGGTCCTGAAGTACTTGCTGCATATTCTTTCTTAAGCTGGATATGTCTGCATGAGGTTGTGAAAATCAGAATCTGAAAGTGTCATAGGGTTATGAAAGAGAAAAGAGAAGCAAATGTTGAGATTTTTCTTTATTCGACCAACGAATAACCTCCGTATCTGCCATCATTGTGATCACACTGCGTGTACTGTGTGATGGTTTTCTGCATGTGCATCCCCTCAGAGAAAAAAAATATGCAAAAATTACAAGGCAGAATCACATCTACTACTGGATATTACCCTGTTCTCCATGTAGAATTAGAAAGTTTTATAAGGTGTATCCTGACTCCTGAAGTCAAGACTACTCAGAAAACTTGAGGTAGGCTTTTTTCATGTCACGTATCATTACCCAGGAATGCCCATCCATCTTCAGTTTGCCCCAGTGAAGACTTAATCAAGCATGTAGAAGAAAAGTAGTTCTTACTTAATCCATCAAAGAATGGCTCAAATTTAAAACAGGGGTGTTTTAGTGCTGCTCTTAGCTGAAACAAGGTTGTTAACATGACACAGAACCATCACAGTCATGCTTTATATGTGTGCTTTCATGTTCAGACAAGTAGCCAACAACTCTGTTCAGTGCCATGTGTTAACTGTGTTAAAAATTCATGGATCTTCTCGATGAAGATAAAAGATAGGGAAGTGCTTTGACAAACTGATAGGCTTGAAAAAGGGGAGATGTTTTGATTTTGCTTGAGTAGAAAGTGTCCAGTTTGTAGTTCTGTGCTTCAGGATAAAACTGCTGTTAAATAAGGGTGTTTTTATTTTTAACTGGGTGATTCGGCTGCCAAGATCTGGACATAACAGGGATCAACTTGCACATGGACCCTGGTAAAAAGAGAATGGTTTTTCATTTTATTTATCAGTATGTGGGAACAATGGGCTGGAGGTGGAGATCCTGCCATAGAGCAGGATCTACTACAGTAATACCAAGAAGGGCTGTGTGACCAAAAGGATCTAAATCTCTGAGCAGAAAGAGGCAGGAAATAGTTGCAGGCAGGCAAGAAGAGGATGAGGAAATGAGAGAGACAGCTAGGGAGGAAAAAGGCTGCCATCCTCGTGTCAGGATCTAGGAGTAGGTACTTTGTTATAAATTGCTGTGCCAGCTATAGGGCAGAGGTCATTCATGGCATCCAGGTGACAACAGATCTGGCCTGTATTTTATAGAGGTCTCTTTGCATCAAAGTATACTGCATTGTGCATTACTTAAAAATCTTCCCATGTGCTTCCATTCTTCAACATCCACTCTTTAAATTGATTTCTTTGCTATCCTATTTTGTCCTGGTTTTAACATATTGTTGCTTTTACTAATGTTTTGGTGGTGGGTTGTTACAGGGGTTTTTTTGTTTGTTTAAAAGCCAAAAAGGCCATATACTCTTACTTATTTCTTCACTGTCTGTTTTTCGGGGGGTTTATTATTTGATGTTCAATGTCAAATTATTCATATTTATGCTTCATGTTGGTGTTTTCCTACCTGTATTTCTGCCATGAGCGTACTCAAATCCATTCAGTGACACATACTTGGTTCCTGTAATTGCCTTTTAAAATGGAACGATTTGGATTAAATCTAGAATCTAGAACTAATGTTACAGAAAATAAGGTCAAAGAAATCAAATAACATTTCTTCCAAAGTTGCAATAGAGTCTTTGGATCATCTCCCATCATTAATATCAATGCCTGACAGCACTTAAAACTTTAATCATGATTTGCAACCTTCTGAATTTTATTGCTTCTGCTGTCAGAAATCAATTTCAGTACTTAATGGCATCTTGTAACCTCAGTCAAGGAGAATGTTGTCTTGGTTTTTATTCTAGTTTCACTCCGAGTTTTACTGCTAAACTACACCCTTACAAAATTATTTCTGTGACATTCTTTGACAACGCTGTTTTCAGTTCTCTGACTTAAAGAAAATACTTTTGTGTATACAAAATAATTCAGAAGTATTTCTGTCTGTTGATAATTTTTGTTGAGCTGTAACTTCATGTAAGCTTCAAAAAGTTGTAGATTCTGACATAAAATACAGTGAAGTGTATATGTAATCTTAGTCATGCTTGTAGACTTGTAACTTCTCGTGTAATTAACATCCACCACAAGTGTTTGGAAAATCAGACCATAAACTGATGTTTAATCTTTCTTTTGCTTACTGAGGTTGCAGAAGTGAATGGCATACACTTATAATTCCAAATTAAACATTTAGATTAGTCTTTATTGATTCCTTTTGATCAGGAGATGAATGTTTGGGCTTGATTCTGTCTTTCGTCACTCAATAATTTTAATCATTGAAATTATTGACCTTGTTGGGAGTTCCCCTTTAATGGCATAATTGCATGATGGAGTCTAAAGTACACTTCTTAAAGGAAATTAAAAAATTGTATTTTTTACAAAAAGCAAACAAACAAACAAACAGAAAAACACAAAAGGGGGTAGCTCACAGGAACCAAACTAAGACAGAGTATGAGAAATTGTACTGTGTCTAATCTCTCAAAATTTGCAACTTTTAATAGAATTGAATATGCAAAGGGCATATTCCTTGTTCTCCTTTATAAGTGACTAAACACTGGAAAAGTCTCTGCTTTAGGCATTGTACTGTCTACTTTCCTGTACATTTATTAGTAGATTTTATATGCTTTGAAAAATAGACTACTCTTATTCTCCCCCTTAAAGCAAAATTGAAATTGAAGGGTGGTAAAATGCCACCCAGTGGGCCAGCAGTAGATCTAGTTGACCAATTCAGTATCCTGACTGGGAAATACTGCCTGTTTTTACGATATATAGACTTCTTATTAGAAATGTCATTACATATTTGGCAGAATGGAAGAGGAATAGTGAGTTTATGTTGAGAGAAGGAATAACAGGAGTGATTACTTGAACCATATCAATTAAACTTGGGTCTTATTCCCTAAGAAACTGTTCCTGGAAAGTTGTTTCTTCATAAAATTAGGGAAACTGATTTGCTATGAAAGATATAAAACCCAAACTCCACAGAACTGGCAGAACAAATCACCTTTCTAAAAGCAAAGGGCATAATTTTTTCACTTTTCAAATCATCTTTATCTTATATACAAATACTGAGCTCCCTCCTACCATTTCTAATGTACTTCATGTGAGTTTTTTCCAATTACAAAAGAATAGCTCTCTGATTTATGTACTGATGATTTTCAGCTAACTCTCCTTGCTGTATTTCATTTAGAGAGCCTGCTGTCTGCACATGATAATGTTTATGTAGTGGATGACACAGTTGTGGAGCTATCAGAGGTGGAAGAAACAGCATCAGAAAGCAGCTGTTTTGCGTCTGAGGACACCACAGAGGACTCGGGTGTTGTGAGCTCTCCATCTGACATTGTATCTTTGGATTCACAAAATGACAGTATGAAGATGAGAGACATCAAGCTGGTCAATGGCTACATGGACTCAGCTGAGGCGGATGCGATGTATGGCGCAGAGACATGCCCTGTGAAGAACACCTCCTGCGATAGCATGGGAGCTGACAGTGCTCCACAGAGGTAAATATTTATTTGCCACCGGCTCTGGGAAAATATCTTGCATGTCATCCTGGTAGGGAATCATTTAAGAAAACCAACTTATACTTTCTTTTGCTCTTTCACAAACCAGTACCATTGCCAAGTGACTCCTCCCAGTGGAAAGCTCGCTGCCAAATCCCCTCCAGTGCCATGCTTGTAGCAACAGGCAAAGGTCACTTTTTTGTTTGAACTTGCAGTTACATTTCTTTCAAAAGACCCGTTGCCCTCCAGAGTTGATTTCTTCAAGAAGTCCGAAATAATTTCGTTACAGTTTGGTTTATTTTGTACTTCTGATAGCATCTGAAGTGTTTAAAATGTTGCTATATGTTGATCCAGAAAAATGACATGGGGGTCATATAGTGGAAAGTTCAAGCCACCGAAAGCCAGGTGGAAAAGGATTGTATTCAGTGAAGTTTGGAGATTGGTTTGGGAGTGTGTGCATACATCTATATATATATATTCACCTACTGCTAACCTCCACTGGCATTATACCTTGGGGTGTTTTTTTTTCAGCATATTTCCTTTTTTTTTTTTTCCCACATAAACAAACATTTTTCTGCAGTTTTTCCAAGAAAATACGAGAACCTGGAATTTAACTAGGAACTGCCTTCAAGCAAAAATGACTCTGACACTGTTTGTTTGCCAAAACTCACATAGTTGGTGGCAGGGCTGCAAAGGGAACCCAAAATTTATAGGACTTTGCAAATACAAACTGGCTAAATAGGAAGCTGTGCCTCCAGCAAGGAGGGTGGCCTGGTAATACTGACAGGGATCTGCTCTGTGTGATGCTGCAGAGTCATGGGATAGGGGCCAGAAATTCCTCTGAATTCTCAGTTGACACAAAGTCTGTGCTTTCTGGTCTCTCTCCATTTAGCTGCTAATCTGTAGCCCCTTCATAAGAGTATGTATCATGACCTAGTTATTTCCTTCCACACATTTCTGAGTGAGAACTTCATCTTGGATCATGCAGTGGGTGATAACTTAGGGATGAATTAGGCCAAAGTCAGTATTTAACCTATTGGAATGATCTCAGGGTTCTTCTTTATCCACCGGTATCAATGGGGACAAGGTCAAGCCTCACTTAGTTGCTCATAAACACATTTTTCTTGTGATTTGTCCTCTTGCAGTGTCTTAGGCTGTGAAGCAGTTTCTGTTGGAAGGATTAGATAGGCTACTATTGTAATTGCAATTAAGATTCCAGATGTGATCCAGAAAAGGAACCCATTAATCTCAGTACATTTAGATTTGTCCTTGTGAGATAAATAGGCTATTCCAACTTTCCTCAAAATGCAGGATCTAGACTGGATAGAAAAACACACATGCACATTCAGTGTGGGAGGAGGAAGTTAAATTTTGTTGAGCAAAAACATCAAAGCAAAGCCCTGTAATAACAATATTAATCATCTACAATTTGGAGGATACTTTTCCTGATTTTTAAATCAATTAAAAGATTGGTCATAGGTCATTGTGACACACTCCCCCTTGAAAGTCTCTCCCTTCAGCCAAAGGTATATATTCTGTACATTTAGATTTTTCTTTGCCACAGAAACACACAAAATTTTTACTAGTTGGAAAGAGTGCCCATAGAAGAGACAGCGGGATGTTTCATTAGCTGTCCAGCGGGACTGTTGCTTAGGAGTCTCGCTGAGCCAAAGGAGGGGAAACTGGAAGGATAGTGTGGTGCACTGCCTGTTGGAGTCAGGGGGGTGGTAACAACCCCCCTCAGCACTGAGGCCACTGCTGTAGTTTCATGTCCAGCCTTGGGCCCCCAGTCCAAGAGAGAGATTGCCAATCTGGAGAGGGTCCAGAGGAGAGCCACTGAGAGGACTGGGGCACTGGAGCATGTGGGGTATTTGGGGCAAGGGAAGCAACTGGGTTGTTCACCTTGGGAAAGCACTGTGGGTAAGGAGGGACCTGATTGCAGTCTTTTCCTAAACCAAAGGAGGACTACGAGGCTTCTCATAGGATATTCTCAGGAATACATTGTGAAAAGACAGGAAGCAACTGTTACCAGCTGCCCTAAAAGAAATAAAAATTGAATATAAGGAGGAAATTCCTTAAATTGGGAACTGTTAAGTAGTGGCAGAGGTTGCCTAGAGAAGTCGAGCAATCTTCATCTCTGGAGATTCTCAGAACTCATGCAGGCAAGGCTTTGGGCAGCCTGGTCTGGCTTTGAAATTAGCCCTGCTTGGAGCAGGAGTTTGGGCTAGGCTTCCAACTTATTTTTTTTCTGTGCTTTTATTGTGCTAAATATTGTATATTTATCTAATATATCCATAATTTTAAAAGAGTGATTTCAGACTAAAATAGGATACAGTTTTTGTTCTTTGGAGAATGCAATTTTTTTTTCATAAATACTGTTTATTTAGACTCTGGGAAGGCAAAATTGCTTCAGATCAGCTTTAGCGTGTGGCAAAAACTTAACATTTGTGATGTATTTTAATCTTGTGTCAGCAACGACTTAGATTGACATAACAGTGATGCTGATAGTAATAACTTTTAAAATGTTATGCTCTGAATGTGCCAGTAATATTTGAAGGGAAATCTAATTCCACTCCTAATCTATCTTTGAAAACAAAACAGCTTTGAAAATTGTGCTCCTCTAAATCCTTTTGAGGTCAGGTTACTAAGTTTTCAAAAGCTACTTCCTAAGTGTAGAAGGGAGGAAAAAATAGGTTTTTTAACCTATTTGCATGAAATTCTTTTTTTAATCAGATATAAATCAGTTTTGAGTACAGCCAAATCTGGAGAACATCAGTTTCCACTTCCACTGTCTGAACAGCTGCCACCCCACGAATAAAATGTGTTGGGAACTCTGAAATTGTGCACAGTTCTTTGATGAACAGGCTGCTTTCAGGACCAAACTAGCCTCTTAAATCCCCAGACAAGTCAAAATGCACTTCATGTGAATAATTGATACCAAGCTATGCAGAGCTTTAAATATATTTCATAAGCTACAAAACTTAAAGGAAAATTTTACACTGAGTTTATTAATTCCTTTCTATCTTCTTCTTGGTACACTAGTGATCCGTGTACCAAGATCTAACTCAATTCTAAAAGGAAGATAACAACAAAAAAATTGGAAGAACATGTTGCTACTGTAAAGTAGTGGTGACTAGCAGCAGTGAATCTGAATCCTCCTGAAAGCTGAGCACTACTGAAGGCAGAAATTTAATTTAGTGACTAATTTGGTCAAAGCTTGGGAAAAAAAGGTTAATAAGAGTAATGGAAACATTTAGCTTGTCATTTTAAATTGTAAAGCTGACTAAAACTTGGAATTTTCACCCAGTGAAATAACAAATTCCTAAGAATTTATAATGCTGTGTACTAAAATCCTTTTGTACTCTGTGGGTTGTGAAAAGTATCCTTAAAGTGGAAGCAAATTATATTTAGAGTGTGAAGGGCTATAAAAATGTCCAGGTAGTATTTTGCACATGCAAATGTGAAGAACTGCAGTGAAGAGCAGAATCAAGTCCACAGTTCTTACCTACACTAAGTCCAGAGGCTTAGTCTTTGCTCCAGGAGATAAGAATATTTTGCCATGTTGATTACTTTAGTTAATTGCATATTTAGTTTTAAATTCATTTTTCTTCAAGTTTCCAGAATTGTTTATGGGGTGTCCTGGGTGATCTCTGTGTGACTGAAATGCCTGATAGCATCAGAATATCACATCAGGGTCTTTAGCTGCTGCAGTCAAGGAAACCTGAGCATTTAAGGATACAGTCCTCGGCATGCGATAGGTTTGTCAGCACATAGCAGGGTAATAGTATGTCCGGGTCAGAAACGGCATGTACCATGGGCTTTGCACACATAGAAGTGATAGCCACAGCAGAACTCAGATCTCATTCAGTTCCCAGAGCATGGAAACAGAAATTTCCGAAAGAAGGTACATGGATTTTAGAGTTTCCAACCTGGGGTCTTTGCTCTATGGTTTTGTTTTCCAGTACATGAGAGCAACTTGCAAGTGCGCTATTTTTTGTTTGATTTGGTTTTAGGATTCTTCTTCGAGCAATAGTGAACTAAGTACATATATTAATTAGCAATTAGAGTATCAAAACAAGTGTCAAAACACTCTACCCTTAGCTCTGCCTCTAATCTGTTAAACCAACTTGGTCTCTCTGCCCATGATACCCCCTTCTGCCACTGACTGGTTTTTTGTGGTAAAAACCATAACACAGCTATCATTTCTCATGATACATGTGTACAGTGCCTGGTGGAGCAGAACCCAGACCTCAGCTGGAGGTGCCAAGGGCTAAACCTTGTAAATAGTTGACTAGATGCAATGTTTGACTGTGAATGTTTTAATATTAACTGCTGACTCTGAACATTGTACTACATAGTTCTCTTTATTCATATCCTTTCTTAGGGTTGATGTCTTTGTGTTATGTATCTGTTCACCAAATTTTAATATATAGTGTTAAATGAGTAACAAGAAAACCACAGAGAAGCTGAAATGTTGCTTATGTAGCAGTAAGTACATCTCATGATCTCACAGTGTTGCAACCCTGTCCTCCCATACCCCCTCTTTTCCCATCCCTTGTGTGGTGTCATCACGCAAGCTCCTAGGGGCAGGGATCAGACAATTTTGTACGCCTGTAAAGCATCATGCACACCTACTGTCTGGAGCTTTATAAATAATTACACATTAAAAATTATGTTAATATTATTAGGGATGCTAGGTCACACGCTCAAAATTAAGTAACTTTATTATTAAGGCTCTCTGTGTAACCTTAGATTCCCCCCTTTATAACCTTAATTCCCCCCCCCCTTTTGGACAGTAGGATAACGTCTCTAAAGTTAAAGTGGTACTCAATTTTGTTTTATTTTCTAAGTTTCAGAGCTCAGTTAAATAAAACAAATAAACCACCATTCACATAGTTCAAATGCTGTTCTGGAAACAGAACTATTTAATTTCCTTTTGCTCTTTTTATCGTTCTTGTCTCACTGGTATCCATATGCCATGTAGACTTGAATTTATTTCTATGCACAGTGGTCACATGATATGAAGAGGTGGCCTTATCCTATTTTAGAGAAGGAGAGCTGATGGGCAGAGAGTCAAGGCAGAGTGCTGAACAGTTACACCATGCAGGACCACCCTTTTTCAGAGGATTAAGCATTAAATAGCATTTCATATATCCAAATGCAGCTCTCCTTTTCCTCCAATCACAGTTCTTGGAAGACATTTAAACATTTTGGCTGAAATAAAATAATAGTACGATCACGGACATGATATAAATTGTCATTTGGACTGTCACCTGGCAAAGATGTTTAGTTTCTCAAATTTATAAGCAATTGGAATCAGGGTTTTAAAAGGGTCTTAGGAGTGGCTGATTCCACTGGCCTCTCTCAGAGAAGGATAAGCACTTTAAAATACAATACCTTTTTTTAAATTTTGAAGAGGTTTTAAATGTACTACAATGGTTAAAAAATTAAAGTATTTTAAAATGTAAAGGGAACTTTGAAGTTATAAAGCTAAATAAATACAGACTTGTGTGGGACAAAAAGATAAAGTATCTTCCAAAGGTCTGAAAGGGATTTTCCACTGCCTTGAGTGTCTGTTTCAGTAGCCATGAGAGAGGAATATTTTTTCACGTACAGCTAGTGGAGGACATAGGGTGGGGGAACCCTCCAGAAATCGGTTCATGCTGTGGGTCTGGACAGAGATAATCCCATTTCCTCCCTTTCTCTTGGAAGAATTTGTTACCTTTGGCTCTGGTCAGGATTGCTGAAGCTACTGGGAGGAGATAGGTCCTCTCAGTTACCAACCTGAGAAGTACTTGCTGTTTGCTACTAAACTGTTAGGGTTTTGATGAGTTAGTTTAAAACAAAAGCTTGAAACTATAGGGTGGGTGAACTTGTTCTGCTTAATTTTCAATGCATTCAAATTCAAATGTTACAGGGTTTTGTATTCCACTTGGGAAAGACAGGAGAGAAGAGGTCAGTAGCTGGAGAGAATTCAGCAGCCAAGCTGGTCAGAGGAAATAAAAATAGTGAGTAGCAGAAGGCAGGCAGGAAGGAAAGAGGAAAACTGCAATGAAAAAAGTAGCAGTGTATGTATTTTTAATTATATAATTTATGTATTATATATACACCTCTGTACACAGACACATTCTGTACAATTACATGTCACTTATAACTATCTGTGAGAAATAGGAGAAAGTTTTATTCTGTTATTTCTCTATAAGAATACATTTTATTTACATTTATTAAATGTAGGCACATTTTACCTTTTTGAAAACTGTTTTAAGGAAGGTAGATAAAGGGTTAAAGTGACAGGGAGAACTTCAGGGATGAAAAATTATTTATTAAGACCCAGATGTCTGACAGATTTGTAAGCCTCTGCTTCTTACATAGTTTTCCTTCCTTATCTCTGGCTTTCCCTTTCCCCTTGTTCCAGAAAACTCTTTAATTTTGAATACTCTCGTGCACTTTTTTTGCTGGAAGACCTTCATGTAGAGAACATATTAAGGATATAAGTAATAGATACAGTTATTATAGAGCAAGAATACAGATTAGTCTTTCTGTTAAACTCATCCACTGGAAAAATGCTGTATACTTTGGAACTGTAGAATATTTTAAATATTGGAGAGCAGCTTGATTTGCTAAAGGTGTAGTGCTGTCTTCTGGAGAGAAAGGCTCTGGTCCTTGCTCTGTTTCTAATTTTTCTGTGTAAACCCAGAGAAGTTATTTAACTGTGCCATCTTTTGACTTGCGGTGTTATATTGCACAGGTGATGTGGCTGTATTAAGATTTAAATCATGCTAGGCCACTTTCCTGACTATTTCTGGCAGTGCTGTCCTCCTGTGGGCTTTCCTCTTGAGAAGCTGTTGCCAGAGACCCATGTGAGGAGGGGTGGTGGGGGCACACTTCCAGCTGTACAGCAACTTACAAGCTGCTGCTTATACAGCAGAACCCTGGAACTGACATATGTCGTGGCACTCTGGAAGCTTAAAATCACCCTGGTATGTCACAAGCTTAGAGATTTCTAGTACTAAAACACAAAATTATGATACTCAAAAGCTTTCTGTTTCAAAAGTTTTCATTTGCTTTCTGTTAGGTTCTTGACCACTAACCATGGAGGAGAACTGTAAAAGGACCATAAACCAAGCTGCTGTTGAAAAATGACTTCATTTTCCTCCTCACCTGTATTTGCAAGTTCTTATTGTTAATTGGGTGGTAGTATACCTGCAGATACGGCTGGACCTGTGTATTGCAGGATTGAAACACAGTTTAATTCAATCTCTGATGATTTTAATTTAGCATAGGTACAAATGTGTAAAGATCTTCGTGAGTTTGATGTAGTCCCACAGAACTGGAAACAGAAGACAAACTAAAAATCTTGGAATGGAAATAATCCCTGTACCTTGCTCTCAAAAATATATGCAGCTTTTTTTATTGCTCATCTAAAAACATAAAAAGCAAGGTTATCTGGCGTTCAACAGACTATGACCATGTGCTTTTTCCCTTTCCTAAGTGCCTGCCACTTTCAAAAATCTTGCACCAAAGATGAGTTGCCTATGTCACCAGTCCTAAGGTTGCTGTTCGGTCTATAACTTTTGAATGTTAACAGGCTTTGGTTAAAAATTTACGCTCAACTTCACAGGAGGCAGTAGAAATCGACAATATTCCCAGTCAGGTCATGGCTTAGGTGACCAGAAAGTCCAGCACTTACACTAGCTGCTCTCCTGCTGCTGTTACATTCCTTCCTTGAAAAGAAATGAAAAAAGGTTATCTAGCCTAAGAAATGCAGAGAATAGAAACATGATCTCTAGGATTGTATAAACTGGTTAATCTGAACACAGTTATATGAACTTTTGAAGAGTACTTTGAAGATATAACCTAACTTTACTTAATGCTTTTTTTTTCTGGCCTGATTGAATAGTTTTCAAAAAGCTTCAGTCATGCTTCCTACTATTTAAAATCATTGAGCATCAGTCTTGTCTCTAACACCCACCTTGATATATACACAAGGTAGAAGCATTTCTCTTTGCAGCATTTGTGTAAGAGGTGAATATCATGGATTCATTTTAAAGAGGACAAATTTGGATGCACACAGATGGATTAATGTAAGTCCCCAGCAGCAGACTGGGAGGACTGTCAGAGCTGGGAGGAGAGCCTGGATACTCTAAAGTCCAGTCTGGAGTAACCATATCAGATTTTCCACGTGGGTCAGTCCCTCTTAGCTGCCCAAGACACATGTGAGGAGCTGAGTGCTCTCAGTGTCCATTGAATTGCCTCATAGCTGTTATTACATTCTTGTGTGTCCTACTGCAGTGTGTTTCCTAAATCTTCGTTCGCGAAGCCTAGCCATGATGACTGCAGTGTGTCTGTGTGTATTTGACTTATTTGCAATGGGTCTGTCTCCCTTTTCTTCTGTTACTACTCCCTAGTAACAGATTCCCAGGAGCCATGTTCTCAAGTCTTTCAATGTAGCTGGTAATGTGCAAAGAGTGAGATTTCAAATCACATTCAGTTAACCGGAGACATGTCCACTGCTGTTTCTTCTTACCCGCTGCCACTCAGGTAGGACGTGGGTTTCTCTGTCTTCCATGTTATGTCTACCAGCCTCAGACAGATATCTTGAATATCCTACAGCATTTAAAGTGGCACCAAGTGCCTGTGTTTAGATAATTGAGTGTCTTGCTCGGTCCCTTCTCTGCAGTTTGCATAGGTCTGTGCTGTGTTTCAACAGTTATGGTAGGGGATGTGGTCTGTACCTCTAGGACCACACACGAGGTTCACCAGAACTCCCAGGAGATGCTCCGAGAAACTTGGGTCAGTTTTGTCATTTGTAGACCCACAGCTAAAGCTGTTCTAACTATAACAAAATGGCAGCTTCTCTCATTGCAAATCCCCTGTCTTACCACTGGTTTGGGTTTATTTTAATGCAGCATTTCCAGCTAGTTTTATCGGAGCATTTTCTCTCCTTATTAGAATGTAAACTTTCTCATAAACGTCTGTCTCCCATGGCACTAATTTGGTAAAACGCTGCTGTAAGTTTCATTTTGTCTCCAACTGCGCAAATGACTGCCGAGGAGCAATTAGGAGTTGTAGCCTGAGCTCAGTGGAACATTAAATGCTGTAGTTTAGTAGTCACTTTGCTCCATTTTGTGCTCTTGCACAAATCTCTGCTAATCTACATAAGTAATATGTGCACAGGCTTCCTGGAACTGCACACATTTGCCATTTCGAGTTTAGGCTAAATACTCACCAATGCTATATTTTTAGCACCTCACGTTTTACCAAAAAGGCAGCATAAAGGTTATCAAGTTCCTCTCAAAGTCAAAAAAAAAAAAAAGTGGGTATGGGAAAATGCCACTAGTAATGTTTATCCAGAATGTAAAACATGGTATCAAAATAAGTCATATTTTTCTGGGATTCTGACCAAAAGAGAGCTGTCAACAAAAGAAAAGTATATAGGGTTAGAAGGGGGGAAGGCTATGGAAAAAAAAAAATTCAGAGGCCCTTTTGTTTTCCTTTTCCTGTGAGAACAAATCTTCTTAGGCATATTTGTAAGTCATGCAAGCTACTGGAAACTACCAGACCTTCACCTCACAAAACACATATCCCATTTTAAAATCTCAATGATAAGAATTTTAAGAAAAACTCTTGTACTTAATCTATGCCTTCTGACTTGCTTTGTCTGTGAATTTGGAGATGCATTGAACAACAGCTCTTTTAGAGATTTAGAAATGCAAAATCTGCTTTTGCTGAAGCTCCCTCTGTGACAGCAAATAAGACTCCTTTCATTTTCACTGCATTGTTCTCTTTCCTTCAGAAAAATTCTGTGAATTGGATATTATTTTCCCAGTTGTCTAGATAAGGAGAAGGAAGCAGAGACTGAGAGGCAAATTATGTATAGTCACTGCATAAGTGCGGATTAATGAAAGAGACCTCTGCTGACTGTTGTGCCCAGCAAAGAGAGGATAATTTTGCTCTAAGTTGTCATTGAAAGATTTCCACTGATAGATGTAAGAAAAGAACTGGTCAGTGCAATAGGCCTACACTCTGTATTTGGAGTTCAGGAATGCTTGTTCCCATCCCAGATATGTTTTTCTAGATAAATTGTCCATAAAAATTCTCAACTTAATAGTCCCTCTTATTTCCTGTAAAAAGCCCAGCACAGGCAACCTTAGTAGTACAGATTTTGGCTGTATTGTGGAACAGTCAGGCAATAGACAGAAAAATATGATCAGGTACTAAAAAAGTGGTGAGCTGGCATGGCCTTTTTGGAATATAGGTCTTGTGACATCCAAGGTTTTGGAAGCAACTTCTTCACAGTAACTTAGAGAAAGAGTCTCACTGTGTATCTCTTACTTGCCTCCAGCTGTATGCCCCAAGACCAGCTTTATAAAGAAGAAAGTGGTATTTGTCTTCCATGCTGGATAGACCTTAGCTGGTGCACAGTTTGAGCAGTTCTCTCTTTGAAAATGCTCTTTCTGAGTTTGCAAATAAATTGCTTTAAAATGCACTTGGAGAAGAGTATTTTTTAATCATTTTATAAAACTTTCTGCTGTGAAAACAATATGAAACTCATTCAATTCATTCTTTCTGCCATCTTCAAGTCGAGAGTTTTGTTTGCTAGTTGTCTCTCCAAATCTGAGTGCTGCAATAAGTTTCAATCTTCTTGTCAGATTGCTCAAATGAGTAATCTCATGGATTTGTGTATGTGTGTGAGTGTGTGCCTCAAGGTACCAAAGGACTGCAGTCTTAGAGCACTAGTTGCCTCCACTGGAGACTTCAACTGATTTGTGCTGCCAGTCTTGTAATGCATCACAGGGAAAACTCGTTTTACAATGAATCTTGCAGTATGGGTGTTGAGCCTGAGCATCATTAGTACACATTGGTTTCTGGGGATGTTCAGGACCTGTCAAAACTCAGGTCAGTGGTAGATGCTGGAAGAAATTGTATTCCAGTCACAGAGTACTGTGTCTCTTCCTCTATATTTAAATAACCAGTACAGAATACTGTCTTAGATTCCAGTTTATGAAACCACTTAGGCACACTTGAAGCCTTGCTGTCTTGAATTAATCCCATCTGTATGTCCAGGTACTCAAGAATGTGTGTATGGCAGTTTTGGAAGGCTTCCTTGTTGTTTTCATTGATCTCACATACCTGAACTCAGCTTTGTAAGTGCAAGGCAGTTCAGTTACAAGTAGAAGGATTGGGCTCCAAGACTACTGCAAAAGACATAAAGGAGAGGTGAATGCTAAATAAATAAATAATGAAGTTAAATAAAATTAAATATCTGATTCTTCAACATATGCTTTCAGTTGCTCCTGGTATGAGCAAGGGAAAAATCAGTCAAATAGCTAAAAAGGAATCTGCATTGTTGGACATAATTTAAATCAATGTCAGGAAACATTCACGAATTCTTATTCCAATTACTATCTTCAAAAGCAGCAGAAAAATGGCATTTTCAGGCATTTTCATTTGTTTCCTAAACTACAAAAAATGTGTCATCTGTTACTCTTAAGTATCTGTGCTATTAAGGGTTTGATCTTGAAAAGGGCAAATCTGCTTCGCCTGACCAGAGCTAGTTTAAGTGTGGCTGGAATGGAAAATTACTTTTTCAATAGGCTAATCACAAGGGCAAAACTTGGGTACGATATCACAGACAGCGATGTCTTAAATTCAGCTGAGATAACTGGGAAAAATGAATTGCCCAATGTGAAATTCTAGTTTTAGTGGTTTAGATAAAAACTTTCTGCTTGTCCTGATTTTATTTTCTACGTTTTTTCATGTTTTGTAACAGGTTGCCATACAGGTTTTTTTTTTTATTTTGGTTGGGTTTTTTTGGTTGATGTTAGGATTTTTGTTGGTTTCATTTTCTTTTTCTTTTCTTATCTTAATAAGCTAAGACAACACTTGACACTCATTTTGATTTCAGACTTGTTTTAGAGCACTGTACAGCTTCATCAGATTTCTGGCAAAATGAGGTCCCTTTTTATGTTTCATTAGAAACTACTCTCAAAGGATTAGTTTCTCTTTTCTCCTTCCCTCCCACCCCTCAGGATGAAGAGTGATTGTCCAACAGTACTTAAGCTGTCCTTATTTTTCATTGTTGTGCAATTTTTGTTTAATTCAGGTGCTTATATATTGATACAGCGGGTGCCCAGGATGGCTAGTGGTCTTCCTTACAATTGTATGGTTACGCAAAAACTTTGTCTTGGCATATGCTGTATTTCTGTAGTCCAGCCGAAATGTGTACTTCACAGTGAAGCTGAACCATTTCTTTGCAACAGGCTTTATTCATCTTAATTTTTTGATTGCCAGCACACTGAGTTTGCTCGGGCACCACCAAGATCCTTCCTAGTTGTGGATGTGTCAATATGGTGGTGTGTGTCTCTCAGGCTACATATTTTTCATATTTTGGGGAATGAGTTTCAGAATACCAGTGGAAACAAAGGGGATGAAAAGCGACTATGTTTCAGAGCAACAGTGCAAAACTAAAAAGAAGGGGAGAGACCCAAAGTTTTTCTCTTCTTTCCTGTAGCAGGCAAGCTGAAGCAATGGCTTTGGCTAAGTGTGACAATGAAGATACATTCATTGAAGCACAACTCCAGCAGACTTTGGCTGATCTGGATGAAGACTTAGAAGGTAGGAAAATGTGTTACCTCTTCAGAACAAAAGAGCGAGCAATAATCAGTAGATGCAGAATAATCAGTTGTACTCTGAGGCATCCTCTACATTTCTCACTAAGATCACTGGGAACAACTCACGGGTCTGTAGCAAAACATGGTCCACCCAAAGTGGCTGTTCTCCTTTTGCTTCAGGAGCAGCCACCTTTTTATAGGCTTGCACTGAATATTTTTCAAATTGCACATCAGATCATTATTGTATTTCAGTGTCTGCTATTAAAAAGAGATGAACAGTAGTTAATTATAGGCTAAATTTGGTATAATTTCACTGACTTCAGTGAAGCTAAATCAGTTGTGAATTTAGGTCTGTGTTTAAATAAACAATGCCTCTGTTTTGAATTTTATCACAGTGAAGTGGAAAAAGGATGGGACATTTTTGTAGCCAACACCTCCTCTGTGTTAACAGGCATATTTAAAAGTTAAAAATGAGAAAACATCAATCAGTGGGAAGAGAGAGAATGTCATATTGTGCTCCTCTTTTTCCTACTGTGTATTAAAAATACTTCTCTTATTGGTTTGTCACAAAATGGCATTGAATACTTTTTTAAGACTTCCCATCATTATTTTAATACTTCTGCAGTGGACTTGATTCTGATTTGATTTCTTGTGAGCTCTCTAACATGGCAATTCCTTAGCTTCCGTTTTGTAACCTTTGATTTATACCAGTGAGTTTGAAAGGATATTTAAACTTCTTGCACAATGAGGCTTCTGGAGTCACTGGTAATAAAGGGTGAGAAGAGTGAAGAAAAAATAAAAGTACTGTTTCTTTGTTTGCTTGTTCAAGGAAATCCTTCAGCTGGGTTGTTATTACTAACTAGGTCTGGGAAACATAATTTGGAGTTGCTTGCTGTTTCTCAGAAATGTTTCTCCTTTGGAGTCATGCAGTGAAATGTTTATCACTGAGATAAGTTAGTCAAAGATAAGGTATGAACAATAGATGAAATTCTGCTTTCAGCTCTATTTGTATGTTTCCCACTGGCTGAAGCAGGAGGACTGCAGGAATATTTGGCTGATCGTAATCAGCAACCAGACAATAAGAAGGACCCAGACCTCTCCTTTTTTTGTAATACAAGCATAAAAATATTTCTGTTACTTTTAGTGTAACTAAAATATCTGGTCTGCTTAAGCTTGTGCTAGCTGTTTGTGTAATTTAAAGCCACATTGCCTAAATACTGCCAATATGTAACATTGTATGTTTATTTTGCAGCAGTGGATGGTATGAGTAACTCTGACTCTGACTACATCAACGAAACACTGAACCCACATATAAGAAAAGTTGAGGCTGCCCAAGACGTTTCCATTTCTGTTCCAGTAACAGTCATAGATGATGCTCCAGAATTTAGCAGCTCTAACTCAGATGAAAATCAAGAGATTGAAATGAGGGTTCCACAAAATATCTCAACCTACTCTGTTAATACAGGAAACTTCACAAATAAAAACAACAATGCAAGTTCCTTTGATAAGGGACACACAAATGGTGGAGCTGTATGCTTATCGAAGGACCCAATACATCAGCAACCATCTGAAGATGAATTCAGTCATTTGCCTGTGGAACAGCGGAGAGATATGTTTGAATCTCTCACATCCTCCTTTGAAAAAAGAAGTGAAAAGAACTTAAGACTGGAACCCCCTCCCAAACATGGTGTGAAGTCTGAGGAATGTAAATCTAGGCTGAGTCCATCTCACTCCAAGACCACAGCTGAAATCAATACAGCAAAAGAGAAGCTAAATCCATATAATGACTATAGTAGCAGGGAAAGATCTCTGAAAAAAAGTAAATCAGAATTAGAAATCAAATGGCCACCAGCAAAAAAAGTGGAAGTAGAAGAAGCCCCATCAGCACCTACATGGTGTCATCGTGCACAGAATTCAGGATCAAACTATGAACCTAAAATGGGTTTGACAACCTTTAAAGTTGTCCCTCCCAAACCTGAAGTAAGACATTTCGATAGAGGAGTTTCACTCTCCACTGGTGCCATTAAGATAGATGAATTAGGCAACCTTGTAGGCCCAAACACTGGTGTTAGTAAACACATACCAGGTTCTTCATCTGATGAAAGTGAGGAAATTCATATTGGGAAAGTGAAGGCATTCTGGAGGTCAAGTTCTATGGAAAAGCAAAGTGATGACTCTGCTGAGCATTTTTCTAAAAAGTCATCAGTCACCACAGGCTCTAAGCCCTTTACTGTAAAACATGAACACAAACCTGTCTGTCTTGCAGCTCCAAAACCTGTAGCACCACAAACAGTTATTACCCAGGTAGCTGAGAAACAGTCTGAGAATGAAAGGACCAAACTACCTCTTCCAGTTACACAGTCTCAGGTAACACCATTAGCAGCCCCAACCATTAATAAGGACAAGCTGGAACTTCCATTTGTAAAGCCACACAGGAGAACTTCCAGTCAGTATGTTGCCTCTGCCATTGCAAGACACATCAATGCAACTACCTTTAAGTCTGACTCTGTGGAATATCATGAAAAAGACGAAAACAAGCAAGGGGCGGGAGAGGTTAAGACTGAAGCAGAAGTTTCACCAAAAAGATGTATTATTGTGGCCAAATATAGCCCTGTGGAGACAGAATCAGCAGAAACAAGAGAAACACTTTCAAGTGTTTTTACTTGCAGTCAAAAAGCATCCCACAGGTTTACACCTGGTGATAATTCTGGCTCGGAAAACAAAGTAGTTAATATCAGGGCACCAAATCAAGCAACTCCTCTGAGTTTCTATAAAAAGAATGGCAGTGTCCCACTTACTAAATCCTCTTCAAAGGATAACAACAGTGCAGAAGAGGATCGTGGTTTAAACAGCAAACAAAGTATAGCAGAGAAAAAGACACGTCTCATGTTTGACCAAAAATGTGAGACTTTGACCCTTACTAATTCAGCCTCATCTCCTAAGTCTCCTGACCTCCAAGGAGTCCCATCCTCTTTCAGCTCATCTTCGCGAGTCACTAAATGGCCTCCTGCTAATGGTGTTCAAGTTAGTTCCTTTAAAGCTTCATCCGAGCTAAATGGTGCACCAGCAAATGCAGAGTCAGAACAGGAGGAAAAACCTGATGATTCGGATATTAATGCTGTCAGTGAAGTGGATATTAATGTGCAGACCAATATCTTTGGACCAAAGAAGAAGTTCAAGCCTGTCATCCAGAAACCAGTTCCAAAAGACACATCTCTGCACAGTGCCCTAATGGAAGCCATTCAAATGGGAGGGGGAAAGGAGAAACTCAGAAAGGTAAAGTGGAAACATTTTTAAGCCTATTCAAACTGCAGAGCCCTGTATTCACCCTGTCAGACACCAGAGGTTTTATAATTGGTAGAGTTGCTGGTGAGCTGGAGAACACAAGGCATTTGAAAAATTTATAATGGCAAAATACAGGCCAAGCTGCTGCTTATTCTGCATATCCTGTATATTATGCAACACCACGGCTGCTGCACTAGCTAGAAGAGGCAGAGGGTGCATAGACACAGCATAAACGAGAGGTAATTGAGGTTAGTCTAAGAGCTGAACCCTCATTTCAGTATGTTATGTAAAACCAGGAACACACAGCGTGGAGAAAACCTGTAAATAACTACAATGAAAGAAAACTGCATTTTGTATTACTAGGGCATAATAATAGTTTGCCACTGACTTCATGCTCAGGAGATATGAGACTGCATCTCTTAAGTACAGCATTACTATCTACACATATCCTCACTGTTCAGTGTACGGGTTTTAAAAGCAGGCCCAAAAAAAGACAGATTGATTAGTCTTCATAGTTTGCATTCTGGTACAAATGCCAAAAAGTGTTTCCAAGCTATCTCTAAGTAAATATCTAATAACAATGTGAGGTTTATTCCTTTCATATTCTAGGTTTCAAACAGTGCACTAAATGGCAATCATAGGAAACCCTCATATACTGAGCCAGAGAATGCACGCTCAGCCCTACTAGCAGCAATTAGAGGCCACAGTGGCACCTCAAAGCTGAAAAAGGTAAGAAATCAAGACGGTAAGTGATCTTTAAAGTGCAGTCTATTCCTACTGGGTGTTTTGATTAAACACAGATAATGCCACAAACTGAATGTTGTGCTGCAAAGGGAGAAGTTGAGGGGCAAACCATATGACAGAAGACCGGATCTGACCTAGGCAGAGAGTATCGCAAGTCCAATTCTATCCTCTGCAATAAAACTTAAACTCTTTCAAATGGTGTGCTTTTAACTTAGAAAGAAGGACATAGAAATCTAAACCAGTTACAAGGAGTGTACATAGAAGACATCAAATCTCCCTTATTTTTGCATTTAGGTGGGGGTTTTCTGTAGAATCGTAGAATCACAGAATGGTTTTGCTTGGAAAGGACCTTAACATTATCTGGTTCCTACCCCCCTACCATGGGCAGGGACACCTCCCACTAGACCTGGTTGCTCAATGCCCCATCCAACCTGCCCTTGAACACTGTCAGGGATGGGGCATCCACAACTTCTCTGAGTAGAATTCTGCTCAAAGAATTCTTCTCTGCTTCTCTGAGCAGAGAAGTTGTACTTCAGGAGTACGCAGTTAGATTAATATATTTGCATTACCTACCGTATACATCCAGTCACAGTTACCTGAAAACACACTAGAGCTTCTTCATGCTGTTTATCTGCTAGCATGGTGCATGCAAGTAGTATGCAAGTAATTGATTTTGATGTTCCATCAACATTCACCACAGCAGGATGACTCCTTCTCTCTGATTTACCTAATCATTAAAGCATCTCTTATTCCTAATAGACAAAACCTGTATTGTTCTAGCCTTACTTATCACTCAGTTGACTAATCCAACCAAAGATGTGTTCTTGGCATGGAGGTTCCCGTTTCCCTTGTGCAATGACTCAGATCATTAGCACATATCCAGATAGCTGGCATTAGATAGAAGAAGTCTCTTCCTATGTTAGGGAATTACTTCATCCCTCAAATATCTTACTGCGCTTGCTGCAGGTAGGGTACAGCTTATTCTGAGCCTGTGAGCAGGATGTGCTAGCCAGCAACAATCTTCACATATACTGAATTGCATTCTGCATTCATTGGGAATAAATGTAAATTTGTGTAAAAGAGGGTCTGACAGTTAAGTGGTAGTGTGTCATCACAGAGACTTTCTGGAATACCTTCCTCTGGCAGACAAGCTTTTGCCGTAATTTTAGAGGAAGTTGCCTAGAAACCATACACTTCCTTTTCACACCGTGTCACCTGTGCTAGTTAAATGACCACGTTTGTATGTATACAGGGCACAATGCAGATGTGTTATGATGAAAGGGCTGTCCTTTTTATGTTATCTCAAATGTTCATATTTTATTTAACATGATGTTATATATATATTGTTTGTGTACAGTGAGGGAATAGAATACAGGAGCTTTCTGTGGATTATTTGGTGGGAGATGAATCCTTTAATTTTTCACCACAGAAGTTCTGTGTCTCAGTTTGTCTGAGAAGAGAATTCTAATGGATCTGCTTAGAAACCTCCTATTTGACCCATGATACTGAATTTCCTAGTAATTGCCAAATAATTGTAATTACTAACAATTTATCATGATTATTACTAGTAATGGTGTTAATGGCAAAAGTATCTCTTGAGACAGTTGATGGAAAAGCTGCCTTAGTCTGAAAGATTGTCTTTTTCACGTGCATGCATTTGAAGTAGGATGAGTTTTCAAGCTGCTAACTCGTGCAGAGATTTTAGTTTCCTGGTGTTCAGAAATTCCACAGAAACACACTTGGAAGAATAATCAATTGATTTTGTTCTCAGTGCTTTCACAGAGTTCTCTCTGGTCCTTTTTTTTTTTTTTCCAAGTATGGCTGGAAACTTTGGGTTTAATGGCATTTTTTTCAGTGAAGCTACATCTGAGAGCTCAGATCTGGAAGAGCATCCCTGTCATCTGAGATTATTTCTGTGCAGCCTAGACTGCGAAAAAGTAATGAGATTCATGGGTGGCTACTGCAGCCTTAATATATCTCCCTGATTCCAAAACCCTTGTGGTTGTTTTCAAATTAATACCAAGTCCAACTTTCTCTCTTACCTTACATGCCAAGAAGAATTACAGGATGCTGGATCTCACAGTAAATAAAGATTGAGTTTCTGAGGCAGACTCAATGCCAAAGTCTCGATACTAGTAATCAACCCAGCTGAATGATGTGAGTGAGTAGTAACAGATGTTCGACCCCATGAGCAAACAAAAATTCTATGTGTTTTGCATCATTCAAGCAAAATGAAACTGGGGTACTGAAAATGCATCATCTGTCAAATAGTTATAGTTTAGCTGTGCTTGATATTAATCACCTTCTTTCAACTGTATCATGAGCAGATCTCCTCACTGGCCTCCGAAGAGCTGCAGCGTTTCAGGGACGCAGAACTATCCCTGCAGAAGGCAGAAGACCTTGAGGAAGAGCAGCTTTGTATCCCACCTGCCCCTGCCCAGCTGCCGCCACCACCACCTCCCATTCAGCTGTCAGCAGCAGCTCCTAAATCCCCTGCCACAGTTACAGGTAACCCATTGGAGGCAAGGCAAGCTCTCATGGAGGCCATTCGCTCTGGTGCTGGAGCAGCAAAGTTAAGAAAGGTAAATGTACTTTTATATTTTACTGTGGATGAAACAACCTATACTAGCTGTGTTTTCAGAGCCATTTTTAAGCTGTTCTAGACACATGTTTTTTTCTTCCATCAGGAGAAGGTACATGTATTGTTTTCTCTAGCTAAATCAAATATTAGGAATGTATTTGAAACCTTTGAACAGCTAATGAAACACACCTGTGCATATATGCAACAATTTGAATATTCAATACTTTTTATTAAAAGAGACAATCAAGAGCCTGTATATAATTTCAGAAAGTGTTTTCATTAACTTTTCATTCTTGTGTATCTGAGATAATGCTGTATGTCCTTTAGACAAGGTGAACTTACAGATATGAGACCCTGAAGCAAACTTATAAATAAGTACTCTCTCCTAATTTCAGTAGTGTGTCCTAGACCTTGATTCTCAACACTTACACCTTGGTTACATGTGCTGAGAGCTGTCAGTAAATCTGGGAGGTCAATTTAATGTCTGTCTGAACTTTATTAATTGAGTGGGGTGTGTTTCACTTCTGTGATCAACTGTGAATCAGTCATCTCCCAGGTGGCTAAATGCTCAGTTGCCTATGTGTGATTTTTGGATAAATTCACTAACCTCTGATCAAAGTTTTTTCTTCCTAATCTCAAGTTACGCCTCCATTTCTTGGTAAAGAGAAGCAGATCAATTGGCCTTAGTGGAAGCATCCCAATGTTATAATGTAATATCCAAGAATGGACTTTGATCCAGGGATTTTAGGGAGTGTACAAAAGCAGACGTAGTTTTCCCAACACATGATTTAGCTGATGCCAGCCATAAATGTGTAAACAGGCTTTAACCTTGCGTACTTGTCCTCTTTTAAATAATGAAAAAATATGCTCAAATTTTAACATTTGAAAGTAGCCAAAAAAAAACCCCGATTTCTAATAGACCAGAAATTCCACAGAATCATACAAATGGCATAAACAAATCAGTGTTTCAGGGAAATTTACATCGGCATGTTCTGATTATATCAGAAATATGGATGTGCTAGATATGTTATTTTTCATGTGAAAAATAACTTTGTTAAGCATAAGATTATGAGGAGCATCTGAGTTCACTTGGTTTGTTCAGCTCGGAGAAGGCTAAGGGGCGACCTCTTTGCAGTCACTGTCTTCCTCCAGGAGGGCAGCTGAGGGGCAGGTGCTGATATCGTCTCTGTCGTGACCAGTGATAGGACATGAGGAAGTGCAGCTGTGTCAGGAGAAGTTCAGATGACAATAGGAAAAGATTCTTCACTGAGAGAGTGGTTGGTCACCTGAACAGGCTCCCCATGGAAGTGGTCACAGCACCAAACCTGTCAGATCTTGATGAGCATCTGGATGATGCTCTTAGTCATGATGCTTTTAGGCAGTCCAGTGAGGAGCAAGGAGCTGGACTCAATGATCTTTATGGGTCCCTTCCAACTTTAGATACTCTATGATTCTAAGAGTACAAATTTTGAAGAAATCAGGCTTTTGTTTCCCTACGTAACTAAGTCAAAAAAAAAACAGGATTTGGACATTCAAGGATATGTGATGCAGTTATTTTCTTTTTCTTCCAACTGCATTGCTCTTGCAGAAGTCTCTGAGGCAATCAGTAGCTCTACTCATAAAACCGAGTCTTTATCATTTCTTTGTGGATTTATTTCAAAACACTTGGATAACCATGCAGGCCATGAAAGTGCACCAGATATTCTCATGTATTCTGCTAAATACTGTGCCTGTCTAGTTTTATTTCCAAGACAGAGTAATTTTGGGGAGTTTTGACATTGAAACAACAGAAGAGTATGTGTCATTATATAGATCTTTTATGAAAAAAAAGGGGGCAATGTTGTGGCCAAGACAGAGTATGATTTTCTTATTACTGTGCTGTTCTTTCAGATATTGGATATGCAAACTAGTCTTGCGTACATGAAAGTCATTGTGACACTTTGACATTTGAGATCTCGTGCACTTGATAACTAATAAAAGTAAAAATGTTGTCAGATTTCTCAAAATCTTTCTATCCAGTGTGCATTAATATTTCTTCTAGTTTACTGCATTAAATTGAGAGCCAAATTCTGACCCTTCCTTGCAGTTGGACAACTTATGATAGGAAAAGTTGAATCCATAGAGGAGAGAGAGTAAATGATAGCTGCATATCAGAGTTTTATACCTTCACCTGTGTCGAAAGAACACTGGGGTTTTTGTAGGCAGTGGTTGACAGGTGCTGACAGGTGGTTTTGTGTCAGGGCTGAAACAAACTTTTTTCTTTGTTTTGCATCCTCTGTCAAATCATTCTATGATGATGTGATATGGAGATGTGAGCACAGAGCCATTTTTGACTTTCGGGAAGATTTTGGTTGCAGCAACTAGACAGCAGAGTAGGTGTTTTAGTTCAGTAATGGCATCTGTTTCTCTTCCATTATCTTCTCAAAGCTTTCTGGGACAAGGGCTTCTGACAGCAAAGTCATTTATTTAGCTGATATTGTGGAGAACTGGGAAGAATCTGTGTTCCTTAGTTATGTGTGATTCGGTGCTTATTTATGAAGGGTTATTTGCAATGGAAGCAGATCAAACGAGGCTGTCAGTGGAACCACATGTAAAAAGCAACCAATTGCCTAGATAAGGAGCATCCCAACAAACATTTGAGCTCTAGTAATATCTGTGAAAAGGCAACTCCTCCACTCCTCTCCTAATTACACAGCTATTTGCTAAAGTCATGAACTTTAAGGTTAAAAGATCCACTATGCAGGAAGGGAGAAGAAAAGTTGCTGGAGGCTGACCTTGCCTTGCTGAGAGTCAGGGTCTGCACGGCATGGTCTCTAAGTGGGTCAGCCAAAACAAACCAGAGCAGAAATAGGTGCTTGAGGGAAATACTAAGTATAGGTAAGACAGTATGTTCATAAGTTTCCTGGCTCTTCTTTAATCCATTTCTTGGAGTACTGTGCTTGCTTTGGCAAATAAATCACCCTCTGTTTTGAAGAAACGGCTTCTGTTTTATTGCACTCTCTTGCTGTTCACACACTCCTGAAGGAAAATTCTTGGGGGTGCCAAGCCCAATTGGGCCTGCTCAGTAAAATGGTTCATCCGCAGTGCAGGGCAGTTCAGAGACCTGCCAGAAAGTGGTTACACTACAGATCCTACCTAAAGGGAGCAGAGACACGGGCATGTTACAGGGTCAGAATGAACTTATTTACCAAACTGGGAGAGACCTGACAAAGTGCAGGAAGTAACAGTTTTCTTCACCTTTTGAAATGGTCTGTCAAGGAACCTGGCAGTTGTTCAACACATCCAAAATATAACAGCAAATCAGGGAGGTAGCATCAAGTAAAGCCACCAGCGATGGCTGCCCCAGTGCCTTTGGTGGTTAATTGTCTTGAGAAATGAACGTGTTTCGCTGGTGAGGAGCCTGCTTCCCAGCTGTGCAGACTGCCTACTGTGCAAAGGAGAATCAGTTGATCTAGGAAATAAACAGCGGATTTGAGACCATATTTTGGCTAATTCTGGTGAGCAAAACTCAAGTCATAGAGCTGTACCATTTGAGCTTCCGATGTTAAAAGTGAAATAGTGTTTTTCTTCAGTTACATCAGACAGAGTCACATAGTGAAGATCTATATATCCGGTATTTAACTTTCTATTTCCCATCTCAGAAAATACAAAATAACCTAGCTAGATTTCTGAAATTCTCTATATCAATGCTTGTGTATTTTTGGTTTTGTGTAACTTGCCTTGGGATTTACCATGATTATCTGTGGAAAAAAAACATAACTACACATGCAAATAACCTGTTAGGTGTCTAGCTGTAGGTATAGTTGCAGCACAAGTCCATGCAAGATTAAAAATCTTACCAAAGAAGAGAAGCTATAAAAGTTGCTTTAGCTTATATGCTGTCCATTCATTTTAGGTAGAGTTGTACCCAGGGATTTGTTAGAAATACTGCAGGGGAATGTGCCTGCAAATGGTGGGGAAGGCAAGTTATATCTCTGAAGAACAGGCTCACAGTAAAATGACTGCTATAGACCACTTCTTAGGGGCATGTGCAAGGGAGATTCTGCAGATTCCATATATCATCCAATAAAGAGGCTGCACCAAAGCAGCCCTTTCTGCTTGCTCACTGAGATTTTAAAAATTAATTTGGCTCCATCACAGTATCCACAAGCATTCATGCCGATGTTCAGCATAGACATTAGGTCACGTGCACTCTTGATACGTGCAGTGTATCATTCTGTTGGCAATCAAGGGAGCCAGGTAAGATTGCACCATTACAATGAGTCCATGGTGTACACTGTGGTAATTTGGAGTTGGTTGTCAACAAGTAGCACGTTGATCTGAATTATGGCACATTAAGTGTCTTCTAGGAAGCGTGGCCTAGTTCCATACCTGTATGTCAAGCAGTGGACTGTTCTTCTCACATAAGCAGAGATATATAATTGTGAATGAACAAATACTGTTTCTTATCATCAGTAGCTGTGGGTGCAGTGACAGGATTACAGACTCAAAGCCACAGTTAATGTTGGCTTTGGTAGGCTGGAAAGGGGGCAGGAGGCCCCATGATGAGGTTGGCCGAGCTTGATATACAGGTAGTCAAATGAGCCTATGAAGTGATTCTAGTTCCTATGCACAGTGAGAGGCGGGCATTTGCATGCTGTTACTGTTTGAATTGAAAGATAAAACTTAACTTGAACTCTTCACCTTGCTAATAATTTATACTATGACCTATTTTTTTCCTCAAGAACAATGCTTCTGCCAGGGATACTAAGGCCAAAATGGAAAAGTTAGACTTGATCAAGTACATTATTCCTTTTTAGTTTTTGCAGTGACCTTAATGTATATCTCTATGATAGAATCAAAGCTCAGTAACTTTGAATTTGGAAGAGCACCTTAGCGTATGTATTTAAAATTAAGCATATGCTTAGATGACCTGAGGACTGGGAAGGAAGATAAGCATTTGTTTAAGAATTTTCCTGAATCAAAGCCATTGGGAGTTTCCTTCATTTAATCAGGAAGCAAAGCACTCATCAATTGATTTATATGGCCAGTGACAGCTAGCCGACACAGAGTAGGTTTTGACTGTCAGATGTTGCATACTAACAGCCTGGGTTTCTGTTCATTACACAAAATGAAGGACTTTCAGAGAAAAATGCATCACCTGTATTCCAGAAATCGTGTAATTACAACCTAAATAGCTGCAACATATATAAGTATGTATGAGTTGTGGGGTTTTCAGGGAAGGATAGGGCCTTTCATTAGACCAACTGATACAGCTAGAAAAAAAACAGATAAGCTTTAAATAGTGCCAAGGAGCAGACGAAGAGACCAAGCTTGAAAGCAGCCTCACAGGAGAATGTTTGGTTAACAATGTCAACAGTTGGAGGTTTAAAAATATCTTGAATGATCATGTGCTTTTTCTTTGTTATAGGTCCCTCTGCTTGTTTGAATCATATAAAAAGAACAGATAATTGGAAAATTTAACCCTGTATGCATCCAAAATCATCATTCAAGCTCTGAAGTGGCAAAAAACATCAAGAAGTTTAGTATATTCTCTTGTCTACAAGCCAAAATAAGTTGTAGTTAATTTTCTGTGTGTTTCTGCATAATTGTTCTAAGGGGGAAATATGTTGCTCTGCTGTAAAGCTTCTGTGCCAAGGAATTGTGTTTTGCCTCTGAATATTTAAGGTTGCCAATAAACCATTCTTGTTGGCAGGTTAATAAGAATATAAACACTGTGCAGTCCTGTGTTAATACTTAATTGTATTTATGGGCAAAATTAAAAACTTTCCTAGCTATCTGAAAAGTAATACTCATTTTAAGTTGTTAAAAACATTTCAAACTATTTCAAACTATTTACTTGCTTCTCATTTGATTTCAAAAAGGGCTGTAAATGGTTGGATTGAAAACCAGAATAAAGGTCTATAAGAAACAATCACAAGAAAAAAGTTATGGTACCTAAGTTGTCATATGCTGGGGTCACTGGTTTTTAAAATTAAATTAACTTTGTATCTTAGATGGAGCTCTGAGAAAGCAGGCAATTAATAATGAATGTGAGACAGTGTCTATTGCTAAGTTACTTATGGGATATGACGTATAGAATGCTAATGTGCAGAGATATGCTGAACCCTAGTAACATTCAGAAGCATAGTAATATTTCAGAAGTATCGAGCCACCTTAAAGGATCTGTATTTGCAACAGACTGTGAAGGTTTTAAATAAGATTCAGAGTCTTGCATAGAGGTCCAAGATGTAGAATTCATTCCTGCACTGCAAAATGAAGTGAAGCTGGTTTACGTCAGTAACCAGGACTTTTGTGGACTCTTGTTCAGGTCATGCATAAATTGGCCCTTTGTTTCTAATTTGTATGGCTGTTGTATGTTGTCTCACAAGTATTTATAGCAGCATCTTTTTTCAAATGTTAACTACTTTGGTAGTTGTTGTTGTATATATTTTGAAAATATTTCATTAAATTGATTAACTTAAAAAGGACAAATGAAAATGCTTTTTCACATTTCCTATATTGTAATGAAACTGAAGAAGAGGAAGTTTGTACATTTACATTTTTATAATCATAGACTAGAGTGGTGGCAGATTCTTTTTTTTTTCTTTTTTTTTTTTTTTGGAGCTGGAATTTAAAATGTATAGGTATGGACTATTGAAAGCACAAGAATAAAGAATATTTAGCCATCTACATTTAATGTGACTATATATTATATACTGTAAAATATTGATATTCGTTAGTGCCACGAATAAAAACAAAATCAAAACCTGACATGGCTTGAAATGGTCTTTTTGACAAATATTTTCAATTTACAGAAAGAAATTGGAACTAGAGATGGACTTAAGCAAACCAGTATGCTGTGCTTGGTATCTCAAGTCTAATATAAAGTGTCTCAAGCCAGAAAGAGCTCAAAACTAATAGCCTGGTATTGCAGTAGAAATCACCACCTAGAATCAACATGTCACTTAATATACATTTCAGTAATGATGCAGTACTCATAATGTTCCATTTCCTCATTAGGAAAGCTAATATATTCAGAATTAAGGTGTTCTGTCGCACCATAGGATAAATCAGATAACCTTTGTTGATTGTGATTAGCCTTCTTTTGCCTTAAAAGTCTTCTCAGTATGCTGAAGATCAGAAATACTAACATTGCAAATGCTACCACAGAAGACGATTCAGTCACTTATAAGTTTGAATGCTGTAGACAGTCCAACCAGTAGCAAATACAGCTTCCTTTGTTAGGTGCTGCAAGACAAAATTTGGTGCAGGTCTCCTTATTCTTAGAGTTGCCTGAAGGCCCTGGGTGTGTAGCCTCTCCTTACTAGCACCCTTTTAGTGTAATAAGTTATATGAGTACTTACTTTTCAATGTAAGGGATTCAAAACTAGATTATTGGATGATAATATCCTCTGAGCTTCACAGTGCAAAGGTTCTGTTTGCTGGCACTGCATAGAACTAAAGGTTCTAAGTGTTATTCCTTGGTGAACTCCTGAGTATTTAATTCCCATGTATAAAGCACTATAAAAAAAAGTACAAGATAAGATGTTGTCTTCACTGTGATAGCAAAAAAAAAAATTACAAAAAATCCTGATGGCTCAGTCACACCTTAGACTAAAAATTGAGGAGGATTTCAGCAGTCTACAGTAGGAAGTCTAGGCTGAGTGTTCATTCTCTTCTCATGTTGATGGGAGTTGTGCCTGCTCTTACGTTGTCATCCAAGTGCTGTTGAATTCTTGGTAACAGCTCGATTTAACCCCAAGTGAACGCGGATTTTATTATAAACCCTTTTATAATAGTCCACGTAACTTTCTATTAAAGCTTTCAGTAGTAACAATATTTAACTCATCCTAAGTTAAAAGAAAAGCCCTGAAATGTGCCTGTTAAAGACATTGTGTCCTAAGCACCAGGTATTTTCATCTGTTTGGCTGCTCTTGCTGTCCCACACTGTTTGCTTGTGCAGACACAGCCTGTGTCTAGGGGTGCACGAGCTGCCAAGGTTAGACCCTGACACGTCCCGTCACAGGACCTGTAGCTGCACAGTCTGCAGGCTGCTTTTGTTTCTGAAGGACTGAAAGAAGGACAGCGAGCTCCCCTTTTCCTTAGTATATCTCTCAGCCTAGATTGCCCCCACGTGCTTTTACCTCAGTTCAACCAGAGGAAAGAGTCTGGTGCTTGCCTGATTCATCTGACCCTTTATATTGCCTTTTTTAGTAAGAGACTAAAATGAGGTGAAAAAATGGTATCACCAGGGAAACTGAATGGAGAATTTGGATTTGGTGTCTTTATTTCTTCTATAGGTATAAATCAATGTTCAGAGCTTAGAGAAGTCCAGTCTAATGTCTCAAATAAAAAATTGTATGTCTCCCCTCCCTTTTTTTTTTTACTTGTTTTTATTAACTTTTTTTTAAACTTGAGTTTGGAGCATTACTCAACCATTAAGCCAGCATTAAACCTCTGATTAGACATTTAATTTTAAAAATATTGGTTGTCTGCGTGAGCAGACTTACAGGACTTCATTATAGATTCTTTTTTCTTGTAGAAACAGACTGCTAATGTTAGTCATGCAAAGTATTGGACCTGAAGACCTCTTGACATACACATCAATCTACAGAGTTTCAGACATGGCAGCTCATACTTCCCCAGCTCATACAAGTGATTTGCACAATTTATGCTACAGCCAAAATAATTGGCACTTTATCAGTGTGTAGGAAAAAGGAAGAGAACAAGAGATGCATTTATGAAACAATGGAAAATGCCACCCTGGGATAGCTTTCCGTCTAACCTCTTTAGAAAAGAAAGAAGCAGTTTTGTTGTTGGGTACTGCTTAGCATTAAGCACGAGGTTTATTTTGAATCCAAAGATCTGCACAAATCTTGATTTGAATCAGTTTGTCTGAATGAAATGTTTATAAATTGGTTCTTTGTTGGTGCAGTATGAAAAATAGTTGTCTTCTACAACCGTTAATTAGCAACTTTTACATATTTAGAATATTTATTTGCGTGTATTGTTTCTCTACTCATCTCTAATCCTCTACTGAGTTACATATGCATTGTGCTCTGCCTCTGAGACTTCTGTTAAGATTTATTAGACTATTCCCATTCTTACTCCCTTTGTTACTGCTGACCACACACAATAAAATATGCCGTGCTCCAGCTATAGCTTTAGCTGCCATAGTGGTTGCATTCCCCTGCTTGCAGAAAATTACCTTTGCAATGATTGACTTCATTTTTTAAACATAAAATTAAACAAAGAAACTCTTGATTTTTCAGTAATGTTCACCAGGGGTTTGGTGCATCACTATTCTGATCTGCTTTTCTCTTTTGTTGCCGAGTAGGGTAGGGAGTTTGATTCGTTGCTAATGTCTTCATTTGGGTGAAGGAAGTTTCCATGCAGTTGCATTCCCAGGGTTGTTCATCAAAGTGTGGTAAGATGAATGAACCTTTCTAAGGGCAAAAAAAAAGTACTTTTTTTTTTTTGGTTACTCTTACTAAAGATTATTAAGTATTTGTTAAATAAATATAATTTGCTTAAGTACTAGAAGGCTACATGATGCTACATCAGATATAAAATTCCCTCTCTCCTGTATTTGTCTACCAACTTGAGGATTTTTTTTGTTCTTTTTTAAACAGTTTTCTGATTTATTGCAATATTGAAGAGTTCAAAAAGAGATAGAAAATAGAACTACTTAACAGGAATATTGTGTTTTTCACACTTAAGGATTTTAGGAACAAGCTTGCTTCCATAGTCTGTTCCCTCCCATCACTCATTCCGTATGTACAGGAGCATGCACAGAGAGAGTCTCCATCATTTCAGAAGGTCGGAAATAGTTTAAAAAGCATCTCTACCATGGGATCCTTTTCCATTTTTAACAGTAGCTTTTTTTGTCCTGTAAAATAGGAACTTTCGGAAAGTCGGGGACTAAGTTTTGACACAGTCACAACAGCTAGACACAGTCACTGCTGGAAGCAATGTCAAATCCAGTTCCAGATAATGCTATCTTCAGCTAATTTCTTTCCCTTTTTTTTTTTTCTTCTTTTTTGTTTTTTAAAAACATGCACATGCCATGTCTCTTTTCTGAGGTCATTATTGTGCTTGAAGCCCTAAAAGATTTTCTTCTGAACAAAGCATAGTGGTGTTGCATTTGAACGCCGGACTGAAAGAAGACATTATTCATAAACAAACACCATTGTCCAGTTTTCAAGTCAGGAGTTGAAAAAGGAAACCTTATTGAAAGAACAAGACTGTGGAACATCATTGTCTTCTACATCGGAACCTGTGTTTACTGCAATAGAAACAAAGCAAACACAGTGCAAATAGGCATGGCTTTCCTTTGTCTTGTTTCATGCATTCAACAGAGGGTTTTCTGTCAGAAACTCTGGCATTTGCCCCTTGTAGTGCTTGGCACGGGTGACTGGGTCACAACTTGAGGGTTCTGATTTGGGTGGCAAGGGCATCACTGATGAGTTGTGTCACTGGTTTGGGTTGGGTTTTTTTTCCTTGTGATAAGCCAAAATGTGGTTTGATTTAGCCAGCAGTCAAGATGGCAAAGCAAGTGCTTCTGCTGAAGCAATGAGCAAAGGCGCCACAGGTGGACAGCAGTTGAAGTGGAGAGTGATTCATGATCCAGCGTTTGCCAACTGCAGTACCCAGATCCCAGCAGCCAGTAGCCTGTGCAATTTCTCTTCTTAAGCCAGAGGCAATGATAACACCAAAGGGAGAGGGAAGTGGATGCATCTGCTTTCTGATGGAACTTAGCAATGAGCAACCCAAAGAGCTGCAGCCCTCCCTGCCACAGCAACATGTAACAGTGCAAATAACATACAGGAGTGGCCTCAGTAAGCAGTAGGTCACCAAAACCACTGTTACATCTGAATACTGGAAGTTACCAGTGAGATACTGAGACTGCACATATTTCTGCTGATACAGCTACCTGGTGGGTTAGTTAAGATGTTCAAGACCAGACCCAGCTATCCCCATTATAGACCCTTTGCTGATAAAACCCAGCCCCCAGTCTTCCAGTCAGCCCGGGTGGTGGCTGTACTTGGCACATTGCCTAACCAGCCAGAACCAAACACAGTAGTGGTTTGGCTGACTGCATGGTGCATATCCCCTCATTCGTTAGCCTCCCGGCTAATGTTCCAGACTTCCCAACTTATGGAAGGAACTCTCAGAGGCAGTTTGCAAACAGCCAGTGCTGCAGAACTGGAAAGAGTTATATTTTTATGTGTTGATGAATAATTTAGCAACAATTCGGTGTTATGTAAAATTACTGCATTACTGCTACTGGGGCCAGGATTGGTACATAATGTGCTTCCAAGCCCAGTTATACAAGTTAAAGCTTGCTAGTTTTATCCTGTCCATCTGTCATTAGAGAGAATTTTTTCAGGTTCAAACTGGGAATCAGGAAAGGTCTTTCATTCCAGGAGAGGGCAGTTCCACATCCTCATTCTCCTTTATAGTCCTGATAATCCTAACTATTTCCAAAGAGTCAGTTTTGCACTAGGTTGTGTATCAGTGCTGGTTTTCTCCACAGAGAAGGATGCTGTGTAATATTTTTCCATGTAAACGCCATGGGAATCATCTATCCTCATAGACATTTGCTTTATATTAAGGAGCAAGCTAAGATTTATTTTCGTGCATATTGGCCACAGGTTTCATACCCTTACGCTGTGGGGGCATGGAACACAGAATATGGGCAGATGTAGATATATCTGGGTTTGGTTTCAGGTTGGAAATCATTCTTTTGAGATTCTGCCTATTTTATAGTCAGAATGGAATTAAAAGGTTTGGGAATGAAAGCAATATTATTGCCACTCAAAAGCACACTTTTAAGGATAAAGTAAGATTGAAAACCTGCAGTAATTCAAGATCAGATGATGGGGCCACATCCAGAAATGGAGAAACTCACAGGCTTCCTTAGGACTCTGCATCCAAGCTACTGCTTTCTGCTGTACTCTACAAGTGTTGCCAAGAGATGCTTAGTTGCAAATGCAAATATGTTCAAGGCTGAAGGATCAAAGAGCAATTAAATTAAAAACTGCTGACAGGTCAATCTTAATAGTCATTTCCATGCTGAAATAAGTCAATAAATCTTAGCATGCAATAAATCTCACCACATAAAGGTGGGCTTGCATAACAGGAAAATGTAGTAAAATATAGCAATATATTTTATGCAAATGCTTTTTAAAAGTAATGAGTAGCATGTTTTATTCATAGTGTCCTGGCATCAAAGCGGTCAAGAAGACATTGGACTTCTGGAATGGGTTAATCCTCTGCAGCAGCAGTATGCTGAGCAGGCAGAATGCCTTCTATTTATATTACTATTTACTTATATTTGTAAATACGAGCCTTAATTGAGCTCCTGAACCCTGCTGTGTTTGGTACTGTGCAAACACCATATAAGTGACTGTCCCTGCCCCAAAGACCTTTACAAACTAGAAAAGTCAGAAGAAGAGGAGGATGGGAGCAAAGGAGTCGTGTGAGTTGCCTGAGGTCACCCAAGATGTTAGTGGCAGAGGCAAAACTGGAGCTTGGGACTCCTGTGTCATTGTTTGGTCCTGTTCTCCAAGTCATGCAGCTTCCTGGCCTATATACTAAGTACAGTGAGTACAGATCAAATAAGAAACAAATTTAACCTCTTGTGGTATTGTTCAAACTTCAGAGAGGCAGAGAAACAGCTGTTCAGCTGTCATACCAGACACCTTAACATACCCTTGTGTTTTTATCTGTTCCCCCAAATGCATTACATATGAAATACTAGATAACGTTCCTAGGTACTTGTATCCATACCTAGACACATCTCCAACAAACACATAATAGAAGAGGGATTTGGAATCCAACTGCTAAATTTAAAACAGATTTTCTGCATGGTAGAAGTTCCCTGATCATTAAATAGCCTGTATCTCCATTAAGGCTTCCTGCCTGCCTGTAGCTATCCTGCCCGCTATCCCCAAGGGAAGATCCAAGAGGAAAAAGTTCCTGGTATTGCTGCTTCAGCAGCATGCAAGTGCTTGAACAAGGATCTTTCTATTAGCCCCACTATAAACACAGGACAGCAGCCCAGGCAGGCAACTCCGGATGGAGGGAGCATGGATCATTTTAAATCATTCACACGTTCTAAATCATTGGGCACGATCTGCAAAGAGTGGATCTTGTGTTACATACTGCACTTGGGAGGCAGTGGAGACTATTTCAAGCTAATAAAATTCCCAACAAATGACCCAGCACAGGAGAAGTCCTGTTCTTAAGGAAAAGCCTTAGATCAGCACAGGTTCACATCTTCCCCTTTTTTTCACAGTGGAAAGGCTGAGGATTCTAAACCCAGTTCTAAAACAAGTCAAAACTTGGCAAGTACAGCAATCACACAAACAAAAAAAGGGCTTGGGAACAACCTGTACTTCTCCCCACTTCCCTCTTTTATTTGCATCAATTCAGAAGAGCTTTTCTTAGGCTTGTGTGGTCTATGGCAAGATGCAGTACCTCACTTCTAGCATGTTTTTCTGTTTTTTCTGGCACTAAGTGACAGCATAGAGCCCAACCCAGGGTAACAACGTGATGCATGTTCTCAAAACTGGGAACAAAAGGTGAGGATTTCTTGTTTTCCTCAGGATGCAGATCTCATGTTACATTACTAAGGATGCAATGAAAATGAGATTTCAAAAGCAATTTCAACCAGTTCCCTTTGCACACCTTTAACCCCAAGAAAGTTTTCCACCGTTACCAAAAATGGCAAAAGTACACTTTTGCCTTATATGCCCAGGACATTAAATTGTCACCAGTAATCAAATATGGCATTAGAAAAAATCGGTTAAACTTGCCAGGGGAGGTTTCTCCCAAGAGCAGGTAACGTTATTCTCCACAGCAGCACAGCAGTCCAGCACTGAAATCTGCCAGAGAAATACCAAATGCAGGATGTAAACCTGGTTTTATAAGAAATACATCCCAGCTTTACCTGACCTGTGCCTAGGAGCACGTTTTATTTTTCAGTGTGTGAGGCAGAATTTTCAGAGATGAAGGATCATGAGTCAGACCCACAAAATCATGAGACCAGTATCCAGTATGATGAGGGTTGCATTTTTCTGTTTTTAAGGGAACAGGTTCGGCCGTGTGGTTTGGTCTGCCTGATTTCTGAAACTCCTTTGTCTATCCATGGAGTGTGGGTATGGCTGTCAGCACCGTCCTCTCTCGCCTCACCTCCCCAGCTGTGCTGCGGGGTCAGGCAGGGAAACCCAAACTGGCCCCAAAGGCAGTAAGCAGCTCCAGAAGGGATGTTGAGTCAGCACAGTGCTCGACCAGCCTTAGTGAGCATGGCTTCTCACTCAGCCCCTGTCCATGCTAGTATCTCCACATGGGGCATTAATTGCTCCTTAAAAGGGAAAAGAACCAAAATAAGAAAGATTAAAATATAAGTATTCCCTGTAAGCACTGTCATCTGGGAAGCCTCCCTGGCTGCCAGACTACTGAATATTTGACCTAGGTTTGCCAGTGAGCACTAAAAGGTAATCCAAGCCAGTGCTGAAAAAATATCTAGCCAGATTATTTAAGACAGTTTTTATAATATTGAGGAGGGGGAAAAAAGGAGCCTGTCTAAAGTTTTTGCTCAGGCCTGGTTGACTCAGGTTTTGTACTGATACAGCTATTTCCATGAGAGGTGTGATTTTTCTACTGAAATAGATAAACCAGTATAACTATTTGGGAACTCTGTTGTACTGGCACAAAGGTGTTTTATACCAGTACAGCCTATTCGCTTGCTTGTATGGAAATAGAAATTTAGACATAAATAAGCTTCTTTATCCTGGTATAACTGTTTCTACCCTAGGGAAATTATACCATTTTTACTATACCCAGTATAGTTACAATTTTGTGTGTAGCCAAGCCTTCACAATGGTACGCCTTCTGTGTAGAAAAACCCTCATGGCCCAGTGCTTCACTCTGCCAAAAAGCAGCAGAAAGTCAATGAGATTATTCAGGTGCTAGTTATTCCACTGGATCAGTCTGTCAAAATCTGGTGGAGGAGAAGGAGCACTTTTGTTTACTTTTGTTGACTGGTAAAATAGTCCATGTAGCTGGCATCAACTGGCAATGGTTTTGCTGATATCTAGAGGCAGCAGACAACAAAAATGAGAGTCAAGTTTTTTGTAACACAGTCCAACAGGAAGAGTTACTCTTCCAATGTCTGCTTAGGTTCATTTTACGAGAGAGGAATAAAGCTTTGGTAGCAGAAGCCTGTCACTGTTTGACTCTCTGCTTTGGAAATCAGCATCCTTCCCTTGCTCACACCTGGGTATCTCCAATTCAACTCAGCACGACATAGAAGCAGAAAGCCATTATCCTGTGAGATAACAGCCTATTCATTTGTCATCACTTACAGACAGTATATGTTAAGCAGAAAAAAAGGAGAAATACAACTTTTATGGGTAGTCAGCAATTATGTGAAGCCTTTCACCTTAAAATGCCTTGCAAACTCAAGTTATATTTAAACTCATATCACCAGGGTATGTCTGGGCTAGTCTATCCATGTGAGTGCTCTGTCCTTTTATATATGCTCTATGTAAACATACAAGGAAGATAGGCAGCACTTAGCAGGTCAGTGTATGTAACAGGAAAAATGAGTGAGCTGTGCATAGCAGTGGTTGAGAAACAGTTGAGCTCCTGCTGTCAGGACTCCTGTGGGAGGGGAGGGGAGGGAAGGACAGGACATTGTCTCTCACAGCCTCTAGCTGCACTCAGAAATGGAGCTGGACTCTCCATTTATGTGATAAGAAAAGTAGATTGAAGAACGAGGTGGAAATGATTTTTAAATAGCTGCTGACAGTATGATTACTTATGGCATTATTGATAGAGCATGCAAGTTGGTGACCCAAGTCCTTTCTCACTAAATATAAATTCACCAATTTCCTCTCTTTGTCTGTAATAATTAAGAGGTCATTTTGGCAGTGTAAAAAAGGGGATTAATTCACCTGCTATCCTGATGGCTATTATGAAAAAATCACAAAGTCAGAGCAGTGTTTTGATTTCTGTAACTGAAGCCTTCTCCAGACATCAGTCTATTATTCAGCTGCAGAGCTCTGTGGCCCTGGAAGCCAAGTTGCCAGGGTGAAGGTCACTGCTCTGCCAGTAATCACACTGCCATTACATGAAGTTTTAATCAGCAAATACTGGGCAGATACAGCTCTGGTACCATACTGTTAAATACAATGGAATTTGCCCCACAGGTGACTGTAGGTCCTTATTGTTAAGTCAGGTCTGCCTGTTTACCTTTCAGCTGCAGATTAAACATATGAAATGTGCTATAATCCTTCTTTTCCCACATCAGAAGCTTGAAGAAACCACTTTCCTGTAGCACTACATATAAAGAGGTAACGTTTCTTCATTTGCCTCACATATCAAAATTCAAGGCAATCAGTCATTCATTCTGCATCATAAATAATACATGTACCCAACCAAACACAAAAGGCTGTACTTCTGTCTGTTTTCCCTCCGCACTTTAATAAGATCGTCTGAATTTCAAGATGAAATGTGCAGTCTCATATTTAAATCATTAGGTCCCTGTGTGGCATTTCATCTCATTTTTGCAAGGTCAGGGTGGCCAACGTGGTCAAAGAAAGAAAGAAAGATAATGACTTTATCAGCAGAAAAAATGTCACTGGTTCAGGGTGAAGAGGAAATAGTGGACCCAGCGAGTGTCAAGACTTGCTGGAGATTTGCAAGGGAGCTGTAAATCAGTGGTTTACTATGGTAAGATGCACCTACCCACTGGCATGGTGTCCTGGCAAAATGAGCCCTCAGCTCCTCTGTTGGCCCTTTCCCAGGTTTGGTTGTGTTTTGCTGAAAGGGTAGCAGTCCAACTTCCAAAATACACATGGCAATTTTATGGAAACTGCAATAGTCACTCAAGAGAAACAAAATTTCATAATATCAGTATGTGGCCAGGAGTTAAAACTCCTGGTTTCTGAGCAGTTTCTTGCTGTGATTCCCTCTTCGGAACAGAGAATGGTCCTGAGACCCAGCAAGCCTGGGTTACATTTTTGCGTCCTCACAGACTTCCTCTGTGACTCTGGGCAAGTTGCTCCATTCTTGCGTTCTCTGTTTTCCAGGCCTTTGTTTTTTACAGGATTCCCTCTCTGCTGGCCTCCCCTGTCCTGTCTCCTTCGAAGGAAACCTCCCAGAGAATGAGGAGGTGTCTGAATTGCTCTACATTGTTAATCACTAGGGAGGTCCAAATCTTGGGCAGCACTTCTGATCCTCGTAGCATATCCTTGCTATAATAATACGGTGATTATTTTAACCCATCTGCGATAGCTTCCCTAAATGTCAAACTGCAGATATGTGTGGTGGGTTGCTGCCTCATAAAGGTGGTGTGGGTAGTGTTTGTGAGGCATTGGTTAGGTTAAAGATGCTAACTTGTCTTTACTTCCAGATCTCAGCAAGTGTTCATCTAAATGCATTGGGCACAGGAGTAAATGCTACAATCCTTATTAGTTTTAGCACAAGCAGAAGCAAGACCTCAATCACAGTTCAAGAAAGAGTGAGACAAAAATTTAGCAGGCAAAGTACACTATATTCTCATGTCATCTTTATATAACCATTTAACAACCAAAAAAAAAAAAAAAGAAGGTCACCTATAAATCCAGATAAAGCCACACAACTGAACTCTAAAGCTAGTTTACAAAAGAGATTTCCAAAGCCCACATGCTTGTGTATGAGATTAAAAATGTTATTTTGGACCACAATAATCTGGGCAATACTGGGACCACTCTCAGCAGTGACAGCTTGATCACAGAATAGCTACAGAATACAGAAGTGCATGATTAAATGTACTGTTGAATGGGTAACCCTAGCAGAAGCGTCATGCCTTGCCCCCTAGTTATACGCACAGTGCATTTTGCACAGCTAGGAAATTTTCTATGATTCTCAAAGCTGTTCTCCGTCTTCTGTGATGCCCCTTACAGGACCTTTCCCTAAGAAGGGAAATCACAGAGAGCATTTATGGGGAGCTAACTGGGCTGTTAGGGGGGGTCTACCAAACGCCTCCGCAAGACAACTTTAACGGAAGTAAGTTTGTTCAATAATAGTCCAGTCTGGGCTAATTGTGGTCTTTTGGCAGGTTGCTTTTCCTGCCGTGTCAACTGTTTCAGGCACCCATTGGTGAAATGCTGACCTGTGGCAGGACATCCTTCACTCCCACCATCTCTTAGGCAGCCCCACTTCCAGCTATTATGCTGGAGGCAAGAACAGACCTTGGCAGCTGGAATGAAGCTTGTGGCATCACTGCTTGGCAGAGGTCAGAAATTTTCAGAATTCAGAATGTCCTCACAGCCAGCACAGCCAGACCATAGTGGTCAACAAACCACTCACCACAGAGGAGTCATTGGCCCAAGCTGAAGATTATTCATGAGAGGAATAGATTGTTTCCCCCTTCAATTATCTTTTTACTGCTGAAAGCAAACAAACACAACAACAACCAAAAAAAAAATAAAATCCTTTAATTATATGGGTTTTTTTTCAAGTCCAAGGGTTCAGGATAAACTATCAGGCTTAAGAAACAAAATGTCCATACAAGATAAAATGAAGAATTATGACTATTCAAAACACATGTTGTTTCCTACTTATTTTTCTCCCTCTAAGCTGCTGAAAGAAGATGGGCTGATAGACATGTTTCTGAAGAAGCCTTTGTACATAACATATCTAGAAATTAAAATAAATACATAAAATGAGTTATATTGACTGCCTTATATCTAAGTTAATCACAACCCAGATGGAATGAGAAAGATCTTACACACTCTCACACATGCACTCAAGCAGGTGTCATACCTCCTGAGGAGGTTAAAAAGGAAACCTGTAAAGTGATGGATGAAAAAATAAAAGTCCTCTCTATGTTTATTTAAATATGTATCCTCTGCAGTGCTTATCGGAAGCCTGAGCTCTTAGAGATGTTGATAAGCAAGACAGACCTATTAAAGCCTCATTTGAAAATCCCCAGAACAGGCACCCAGCCTCGTCAGCTGAAAACCTCCTGTCCCCAGAGCCCCCAACCTCATGTAGAAGCATTAGTTTCTAGAATTTTTCTGATGTTCGAGCAAATCCTATGGAGGGAAGAAGAGGCTGCAAAGAGAACAGGGGCAGAGAACCACCTTTCAAAAGCATCCTGGTGCAGTGTACCTCCTGGAGTGTGGTGGGGCCTTTCAGGATCACCTCGGAGCTGCATTCGCTGTCCCTCAGTCAGTGAATTCACTGGTGAAGGCCTTAAGCCTTTTTTACACACTCAATCCTAGACCCAGATGGGATCTGGGCCAGTTTCTGCACTAATTATGGTCCTAACGGGTCATTTGATAGAAGGCAGTCAAAGGCACACAGAAAGAACCCGCTCATACTTGTTTCCATTTAAGCACAGTCCCAGCATCTGGGGATTAGTGAAGAAACGACCATAAGTGCTCTCCGTGTCCTGTGGCCTCCTTCACAGGGACCCTAGCACAGGCTGATTAGTTAAAACTCCACCATGACTGGTCAGTCTCACAAATCAATTCCCCTAAGAGTGAAAATCTTTGCCTCAGATCATGAACAAAAGTTTGTCAGTGACAATTTGCTCCAGCTCTACGTGGATGGTTTATGAGCTGTCACTCCCTTTTACCAGGTCTTTGTCTATATGATTGTCATGAGCTTGTGAGCTTCCTTAAGAAAAATTTCCCGTGAGGATGTAGTGCTGGAAAGGGTTGTTTTGCTTTTCTGCTGCAAGCCACACTTACTGTTATCCCATTCACAAACCATCACTTTTCCAGCACTAAGGTTTGGAGCCTTAATAGCAGCTGAAAGGCAGTTGCAGTCCTTCCGTCCCTTGTTTAAGCCTCATCAACATGTGTTTCTTGGGCAGTTTATATTTCTTCTCTCTTTGGAAATGTTGGAGAAATGCTGCAAAACTTGTGAGTTGAAAAATGGGGCTGAATACTGACTTTCATTGAATTCGTCATCAACCACAGAGAGCTCTTAGCTACGGGCCTGCCTCTCCTCTGCAAGTTCAAACCACATCCCCGTGTCAGGCAGCTGCTGCAGCAGGACCAAAGGGGTGTTTTCTCCCTTCTGCTGAGATACTTGTTCGCTTGCAGCGGTGTAGCTGAACAGTGTATTTGAGCAGCAGAATAGCTGGTAGCTATTGTGGTAGAAATGGGCTCTGTAGTCTGCTCAGCCTTACAGGTAAGTACCTGCCTGCTTAACAAGCTGTTGTTTATGGGCAATTTTTAGGATCGTGTTGTATTACAATAGTCCAGGCTTAAAACCTTTGATGTCTCTGTGATAGAAACTTCTGCTCAAGACAGGATTTTTCCTCACTGATTACTCTAAAAGGGCATGAAAAAGTCCTAAAAAGTGTACTTAATTTTTTTGACCCAGAAGGTGATTTTCTGATAGCCTTGTTCATGCCTGTCAACAGAAATAATGAAGTGGATTGTGAGATTTCTCTACTATTTGCTCAGGAGACAAGGTCATATGTTTTTTAAGAAAGCTTCTCTCTCAGCTGCTGGGAGTTCAGAGTGTAGAAGAAAAGAGCTGAGCTCATTCGGGTTCACCTGCATGGTTGCTTTGCTAGTGGTAGTGGTACTCCACAGGCTCTCCTGCTACAAGGCACAGGTGGCTGGATTTCCTCCAAGTCCCCTTGCTCACATCAAGTATGACAGCAAGAGGCATGCCTGAAAGTCTGAGCTGGAAGAAGAAAACGAGAGTGAGAACCTGAATTTCTGAGCTAAAGTTTAAAGAAAATACAGAAACAGCTTTCCTATCTTTTATGAGATGAGACAAGTGGTCATCCAGGCAGACTGGACTTTTTGTTATGGTTCTCTTTAAGGCCTTAAAGCAGTTGAATAAAAGGCATAATCTCATATTTCTTTTCTAAGGATACTGGCTATAATATGCGATTTTTATCTGATTAGAGAAGCAAAACCCTGACAGAAGGGTATCATTTTCTGAGGGAATGCTTCCTGCTGTTTTTTGTAGCCCCTGGGCCAGGCTGTAAGCCTTTGGACATGATAAACTCTGTGACCTCCTCATGGGAATAAAAGATGGTTTGATTTCTTTTTCCACTTTCTTTTTTTTTTCTCCTTACTGCTCCAAGTGATACGCAGCTTGGCTGAAGACATTAAAGGACATTAAATTACTAGGTTTCCAGAGCTCACTTTCCTTCTTAGAAGGACTGCTTCTCTTTTTTTTCAGCTTGATAATTTGATGCTGCTGTCTGGAAAAAGGTCAGGCTTGCTCATATAATACAATATTTCTGGGTATTTTCTTAGACAGGAAAAGTCTGGGTGCTGTCACCCTCCATGCTATAGAGGTCCTGTCTTGTACTGAACATTAGAAAAACTTCTCACAATTTCATTAGTAGAACTGAGGTCCATTTGTAGAATAAACTTGCTCTGCAGAGCATTGGCAGGGGTGATTTCTGTATCAAATAGAGATGATGTCTTAATTGCTGATTGTGGACAAATACTCTTCTTCTAGACTAAAGGCAGCCCTTGCTGAGTCAGCCTTCCCATCCTGGCCTGAACACAACAGCCTGAGCTTCTCTGTCTGATATACTCATCATTTATATATGTGGTACCAGCCAAGCTAAAGCAGGAGCTCCTTCTAGGTGGAGGGAGCTCAGGGAGTACCTCTGTAGCCTTATACCTTTTAAGCCACCATTGGCTGGTCACTGTCTGTTACACCCCCTATGCCAAAACTACAGGGGGAAGACCTGGTGTGCCCTGGCATGTGTGGTCCAGGGATACAACACAGATGTCCCACCACTATTACTGTGTTTGGAATGACATAATCTCTTTTACCCACAGTCCCACTGACGGGCGCAGGTGGCTTCCCTGGTCCCAGGCACTCTAGTTCCCATCTCCACAGTAGCTCAGCTGCCCCCCAAATGACTGTTAGGTGTTTGTTCCAACGACCTATAAGATGCCTGAAGGCCAGCAGATGCTGCTGAGAGAGCCAGCGAGCTGGTCAGCACTTTCAGGATTGCCATGGCTTGCTGTGCCCTTTCCAGCCTGGGCCAGCACTATGGGGATGGCCTGTCAGTCCCATGACTCTGAGGAGATCACATGGTCCAAACAGGGTTTTGCCCAACTCAACACAAATTTTTGGTTTGGGAGATGTGACCCTACAAAGGAAGGGCTAGATAACTGTGTGCTTCTTGTCTTGTCCCTCAAACTTGCCATCAAATGCCATATTACTTTTTATAGCCACGTCACTCTTTGATCTAGAATCTTTCTACTACTGCCTTCAGACAATGTTCCCCACTCTCCTACTCCTCCCACCTCAGAAACGTGCCTGCTCTTCTGAAACACCTTGCATAGTCCACCACTGCCAGCCAAACCAGCCAGGATGCCTGCCCCATGCATCAATACAGCTTCCCTGTTTAAAGAAGCACGCCAAAACCTCCTGGCTTTTTCCTGGAGTCTCTAGCACTTAGCTGCAATGAAATTTGCCATTTTTCCTTCCCCAGAGACTCAAGGAAAAGTGCTTCCCCCTGCACTCAGGGGCGTGCTCTCTTGCAAAGTCACAATCCCTACCACGCACACATGTACACGCAGTGCAAACACACATGCCATGGCCCTGCATAGCCATTCTCAGCTCACCGTCCTCCCTCTCCATAGGAGTTTCGAGACCTGTCGCAGGGGTCTGCCCTTGAGTCTACCCACAGCACTTCTCCTGCCCGTCCCTGCCCTGGTGGTTGGGTCACCTCTCATCTCCTACCATCTCACTTTCACCAGGACTTCTGGAACAGTGTTTCCAGTAACACTGGATGAACACTGGTATTTCTTGCATGAGTCAGTCACATCAGGAAAATACTTGAGCTTCTGAAATAGGATTGAAATATATGCATTATCTCATCAGCCCAAGTAAATAAAAGGTACACTGGGAGTTGTTCTACCAAATTAATAAGCTTAATTCAAATCCCTACTGTTTTAAAAGTATGTACTGTAGGTTCTCTGTTTCTTTTCTACTTTTGAAGTCCTTTTAGTGCAATTGGGACGACACAGAACTACCATTTCAAAAGTGGCAATTGGCCTTTCAACAATAGCACTACATCCAGGCTATCGGCTGAGAACAGAAAAAGAAAAAGAAAACTAACATAATGCAAAACTCTTGATGAGATCCTGAGCTGTCAACATCAAATACTTCAACATAGTTAGAAGACCAGACATGTCTAGCCCAAATGGATATTTGATTTACTGCATCACAAATATGTACTCATGGGTCATTTAATCCCTGCTTCTGAAGCAAGGTAGAGACAGTAGCAACTGCAGGCAGGGATACTGTGTGCTGGGGATGGGGATGAGGATGGGGTTGGGAACCCCTTCTTTTTTTTACTTTCAACAGAGAAGCCACTGGAGTTAGGAAATCTTATTCCCACCATCTTTTACTGGCACTTCTTGCATCTTTGGTAACCAGATGACCACATGGCTGAGCTTCTCTGCAGCACTCCTGTGCTAAAGCAGTTTGTGTGGGTCTTGTTATTGTTGCTTTTATGCAGGGACAGAGTGATTGCTTTGGAGTTCTTTGCATGGAGCATCTGCCCAAACTTAGTCCTGATGGCAAGACCATACAGTTTACATGCATCAGTAGAAAAAGTCACCACACAAGAAACACAGTGTTCCGTGGCATTCATATGTGCTTCATTGTAATCCCAGTTGTGCTCTACTGCCCCTTCTGCCAGACCACAAAAAGCAGGGAGATGCTCTGGGGTAGGTGAGGCATTTCTGCATCAGGAGGAGGTTGGAGGCATGGGCAGGGCTGGGCATGTGGTATGGGAGAGGGCTTGGGGTCAGGCACAGGGGCTAAATGAAGTAGGAAGAAGGTTTTCCACCCCTAAGACAGTTAAGTGAGAAATTAAACCCCCATGAGAGCTGAGAAAGAGGGGAGTGATGCTGGGATAGGGCAGGACTGGGAGGTCACCCATTGTGCCTCAGACCTGAGCATGCCCCACTTTCTACCCTGGGCAAATGCAGGGAGGGGGCGGTAAATGATAAGCAGTTTTGATTCTGGGTCTGTGTGCCACCAGCTCTCTGTCCCTGGCAGCTGTGCCTTAGGAGGAAGCAGCCCCAGCCCAAGGGGTCAAGGGAAAAGCTGGGGGAAGCTGTGGGAAGGGAGAGACTCCAGCAAGGGCCATGGGAGGCAGGCAAGCGCCAGCAAAGCACTATTTTCAGTCCACATCGTCAGGCAGGATTTGTTCAGGGACAGTATATTTCCCCATTATGACAGCTCTGGCAGGCAGTGCAAGTGTGGCTGGTCCAAAGCCCTGCTCAGGGGCTCACTTCCTTATTAGGAAGAGAATTTAGGAAGAGATCCTGAATTTTTGTTGTTTACCAACACCCTGGTGGTCACCCTGCTGGGGAGAAGCAATTCTGCACCCCGGAGACCTTTGGTAAAACCTGCCAGAGGAAGACTGATGGATAAAGTATTCACGGTACAAACGGTCACACAAAGGCTCTGTTTGCACAGAAAGGGATGCACAGCCTTGGAGCTGACAAAGAAGACAAACAAGTAATAATTTTTGAGGATGTATTTAAAGCAGAATAATGAAGCTTATAGAGGAAGGTGCCATAGTCAGAGTGCAGGAATGAGAGAGGATCAAGCAAATTAGGAGGCAAATGTAAGTAAAGTACAATTCTTTTAAGGAAGGGCCTTTATACACAACCAATAATTAACTAGTGGAACTTACTGCCCCAGCTGCTATTATTGAGGTCAGCAAAGAAATGAGATTTAAAAAGGCCCATGAATAATAAAAAACACCAAGCATTGCACTCAGTAGAATAACAAATTACAAGGGATATAAATCACCATGCTTTAGATCTTAAATAACAATAAATTGCCCAGTGATTAGAAGGCAACTTTTGCTAGGGGCAGGTTCCTTAGTAATTGCTCATTTTAGCACTCCTTGCCCTTTTTTTTTTTTACTCTGAATGTGTGGTGCTGGTCACTGCCTCAAGAAAAGAAATGAGTTTAGATGGCAAGCAGACATTTTCTGTGCGTGGTGTACTGTAGCGAAGAATTTCAGCTTCTTTTCTTAGGTAAGAATTATTGAAAAGGGAGTTTCCCTCACAGAAACAGTACAATAGCAGCAGAAAACCTACAGTACGCTATTGTAATCTGCAATGTTGGGGAAAAAAGCTTTAAATAAATAAATTTTGAATTATCTACCTTATAGTCTTCCCAGATTAGTTCCTAGTTTTTTATGGTAATTTTGTTGGTTTGTTTGTTTGGGCTTTTTTAGGGAGGCCTTAAAAATGTCAAGATAAACACTGTGCTTAGACTATTGTATTTTTGTGGTACTTACTTTTGGCTGCTGTGCCAGACAAACTGATTTATAGATTTGATAAATGCATGTTGCTTCAGTTGACACACCAGAAAGCCTATGTTCAAGCTATTTAGATTCTAGCTCCTTACTAATAGAGATTAATACAGTTCTCTGAGTTAACATTTTCTCGGCTGCCAAAAAGAAAGTAATTTGAAGCAGCTAAGAGACAGTCATGGAGCTGAGCTGGGTACAAATTGAATCAAGGCTTTCAGAGCTCCACTCACTGAGGCGTTGCTCCCTGGCTTGCTTCCTAGCAGGATGCAGGGCAGTGTTACTGGCACAGGCTCTCTACAAAGACATTTTGTGCTGCTTCCCCCTCCTGAAGTTTTCCATATGTTTTCTCTATACTCAGTAATTAAGCAGGGCTCAGGAAGCACCACTTTGCTGCCCTTGGGTTGAGGAACGTGTGCTTGGGTCAGACATTTTACAGCGTAAGTCTATCTGTATAGCCCAGTGGCTATTCTGGTACCACTCAGCTTTGCTGGGCGTCTCTATGGGCTTTGTGGCCTTTCAACATGCATGGTGCTTTATATTAATGCTTTTTTTTTCCTGTAACAATTCAGTACTGCCTTCATTTTTTGAAGAAAAGGCAATTGCATTACTTTTCTGTCTCCCCTCATGGCAGCACCCCTTGAAACACAACACCTCACCCTACTCAGTGTCTCTAACCCTTTCCTCAAGCTCAGGTTGCCACCAGAGCAAGGCACAGCTGGCTGAAACCAAATTTGGTCAAATCCCCTTCACTGGCCTGCCACTTTGTTGGTACGGTGAAAAATCCTGCAGGACACCAAAGCCACTCCTAACCCATGTCTGCCCCTTCTCTCCATGGGAAAGCATGATCAGTCCTGCCCCAGAGCGGGAGACTAATAATACAGTCTCCACTGTTTTGGACCAGCTGCTTTCCTAAAATTAAATGCAGTGGAGTGCCTGGCGTTTCTTCTGAGGAAGTGTTTCTAAATGTTAGGCAAGGACTTCACACCACCAGTTATCATTTTCCAGGATGTGCTAATAAGGCAATGCTTGACAGAGCATGTACGTCGCCCATACTGCACAAGCAAAACTGGTGGCAACATTCACCTCCTCAGAGGGAAACAAGGGAACAACTTGCTGGGTTTAGATTAAGATAGCAAAGAAACTAGAAAACATGTACGTGCACTAAAGGCAGCCTACATTTTAACTGTACTCAGGACATGATTTTCAGGTTTTCCATAGGATTTTTCATACTTGCCCTATTTTGCATACACAAACACATATGCACGTACATATTTATTGTTTGGAAAGGTGGGATAGTCACGACTCTTTAACAACTTTTTGCAATTCAGACCAATGTATTCCCCTAGCACAACCCTGGCCAAGGTCAGGAGCTGGCCCCTGAGGTCACAGTGGAAAGGGGACAGAAGGGGAGCAGCCACTCTCAGCACAGTGATCTCCTGGTGCCACCCTATAAATGGATGGCCTAGGGCCACAGGGTATTTACGTGTGAACACTGATGTTTAGCAAGAGGCTTTGGTTTGTTTTGCGTAATATTTCTGTCTCACCACACGGCGCTTATCATCATTTACCTGATTATTCAGTGTCAAATGGTTCTGCTAACTTTGTTCAGCTGGGTTCTTCTCAGGGAAGGACGGCTGTTCCCATCCACTGAGTCCTTGATAGAACACTTAAATCAGCATGACCCAGCCTTTTTTCTGGGCCACCGGATAGAGAGAAAGTAGCTGAAAAATCATAGAGCCTTGAGACCAAAGGGACAAGACAATTATTGAGGTTAATGATGTCTTGGATTGAATCAACACCATTTTGGCAGATCACAGGAGGAATTTATGGTACTCAGAGATGAGACTCTGCACCCACACAGACAACTGGGCATACCTCCCACGACTGTAATTGTCTGGCCTGCTGTGTGTAACATGTAAATACACTGCTGGTTTTCTGTGCAAGGAATCCCATGCAGGTCCAAAAGGGCTTATGGGGGTCATTTCCCTGGCTTGCTCCTCCTCCTCCGCTTTTGGTGGCCCTGGCAAAGTGTGTGGCACCATGGTGTGCACACATGCCTATGTGTGCGAGCATGCACAGGCACTTGGAAGAAGGAATGCATAGAAACGTTTGGTCCCAAATGCTTCCTGGAGACTCTTCTCTCCACTGCCACTGCATTTCACTGCAGCTCAAGAAAATCTGCTTTTCCACTGTTGGCTGAAGGAATGAGGAATATCGTAGCATTGACAACTGCTGTGAAAAGGAACCCTTCCCATACAGCACTGCAAACTAACTTAGAGAACATACAGAGACAGAACACCGTCCACAAATCAAGTAAAGAGGATGATTCAAAATGATACAATTCAATACTTTTTTCCCTCTAACTGTTTTAAAATGAGATTTTCTTTATGACAGAGTTCTGCTGGAAAGAAATACTCATTTCAGTTATTGATTGCAAACAATTACCCAAAAATGCTCGCTTGTTTGTTTGCTTGCAGTAAGAGCCTCATTCTTCTCCCTAGAGAACAGGTAAACTGGCAAACCACGCACCATGACCATTTGCTCATCCTCATTTAAGGCCTGTAATTGATACACTAAACGATGTGATATGTTCCTATTCCCTTGGTGCTGTGATTAGATGAGTGGATCTCTTTTAAACAAAAGAATAATGAAATAATGACTAATGAATAATAAATCTGTGTTTGTATGTTAATACTCTGTGGAATATCAGGTGCGGTATAAAAAGTGGCTATCCCCCAAACAATTTGCTCAAACAAAACGCTTGTTCTGAATTCAAATACTGTTTCTGCCATATCCAGTCATCTGTAGCCAGAGGCTTTGCAGAGAAAGTGTGTTTCAAGGAACGATTTAAATGAAAATGGGCGGCTGCTTGGATCATAAAAGAGGGAAGGAGTTCCAAGAACAAGAAACTGCAGAAAAAGGGCCAAAATCATAAAATGTAAATTTGTGCTTTTAGGAATTGTACGCTACTCTTCAGACAAAGGGAACCTGTTATCCTCCACTCATTGTGAAGCTTGTCCCCAGCTCTGGGAGAAGAGGATGTTGTGAGTTTGATGAGAAGATCATGGATGTTGTAAAGAGGCAGCTCCAGCCCCAGCATGTGCTGCCTCATCATTGCTGAATTCAGGCTGTGCCCAAGGCCCTGTGCTGCTCTCAGGCCAAGGACAGGCCCCAGCGCAAGGCCAAGGGCCTTTGAGCAGAAGGGCACAAATTCTGCACCTGTATGACCTGCAAGGATTCACTGCTGATGCTACCATGGAGGTCAAGGAGGAGCATGACTTTTAAAAAGTGTTACAGGGTGTGTACACGTGCACAAGCACCACGCATGTAGGTAGCAGACATGATGTGCCTGTGGAATGTGGCTGCATGCGTGTGCGTGTGTGCGTAAAGCATCACACTGACAGTTGAAGTTGGTTTCTAAGAAACAGTTTGTTTCTAACACAGTTTGGGGATGTGATAAGCCTGACTGTTTGCTGAGGCTGAAGAGTTAAAAGTGTCGCATGCCGTGCAAGGGATTTTTATATTATTAGATTATTCTTAAATTAATTTTAATAGTTTAATTAGATTTAGTTAGGTATCTGCTTTGTTTACTTCATTTGATTACCCATTATGAGGGCTAGATTTCCCTTAAACCTGGCAATATACACGTTGCTATAGCTACCCTGCTTCTGGCTATTTTTTCCATAAAGCCAGAGTTATGAACAGCTTCCTGTTCTACCATCTGAAACAGTTCACCCATAGTTTTTGTATTCGTGTGTATCTGGCATTTAAGACCTTGGAAGCTTCTGTTTTATCCTCCTCTTGAGAAACAGTAAGGACCTTTATCTGAGGACAATTAAACTCTACTTAGGTACAGCAGGGGACAAAAGGTCTTTGAAAAACACTTTTGAAATGAAGAATTTACAAAAGGCACAGTTAGGAAAGCCTGGAGAAGGAAAGATAAAAGCCCTCCTCTGCAAAAAATAGCTAGCAGGAAACTAAAGAGGAAAGGCCAAAGCTTAAATGCAGCACAGGTGTAAAAGCTTAGCAGCCGGACAACTATCTGTAAGATGCCATCCATTAGGAAATCCTAGAAATGGGGAAAACATCCGGCTTTCTTGTGTGTGCTCTCCCACTGATGGAGAAAATCACTGGAACTTACTTCCTACTAGGACCAGGGGAGAAATCTGACCTGAGGAGCAATTTGTCCATGTGAAGTCTCAGGAGAAAGAATCCTCTGAAGATGGACCACCATCAGTGTAGAGTGGTCCAGGTGCACGCTGCAGTCCACATTAACCAACAACCCTCTTACACCTATGTGAGACTCACGGGAAGAACGGAGGGGCATGCAGGCAGGTGGGTGAAGATGTGAGGAAGGTGTTTTGTTGTGCAGACAGAGCAGATGAAATTTTATTGCCTTGGCAACTATCATATATCCTAAATGACAAAAATTGCACCTAAGCAATCTTTCTTACGTGGCTCCTGATGTTGCTAGAAGCAAACCCAATTTATAGCTCAGAGTTTCTTATGCAATGTTCATACCAAAGGCTGACTGAAAAATATCATAGGGTAGATGGCACAAATGCAGAGCTTGGGGTCAAGGAGTGCATCAGACTTTCCCTATTTGTGCTTGACAAGCTGTGTAGACATAGCCTAGAATTATCACCATCCTCTACTCCATTGACATCTCTGGTATTTCCTCCAGGCCCTGCAACTGGCAGCACTGGATTCTTATTTTACCTGGCATCTGTTGTTTCCTTCAGACCAAATGGTAGCCAGTGCGTCTCATACACTTTAATATCATATTAGCAAAGCCCCAAAATATGTTTGAACACCGGGAATGTGGTTTCCTAAGGTTACACATTGTCAACTATTTTGAAGTGTAATTCACGGGTTTTACGTGAAGTAAACAAAATAGGGGAAAGAAGAAGTTTCTACCCAAGTAGGTGTTTTTAGCTTTCAGTCTGCCTGAAAATCCTTGAAGTTGATTCAACAAATAGGTAAGAAATGGTTGGCTTTGTGAGCCATCCCTACACTCTTGCAGTAAGTGATGGCCTCACTCAACCAGCCCAACTGTTTGGATTGAAGAACAGGCATCTAACCTTGATTTCACATTTCACTGAATGCCAAGTCCAAAGGCTTTTATTATTCAACAGTTCTTCTAAGTAAAAGGGTGTGACTCTGCAGAAACTGGGATTCCAGACTTGATGAGTGCCAAGCTACACCCTTATCGCATATTGAATTACTTTATGATTTCTAACAGCACAGGGTAGACTGTCCAGGGTGTACAGTAAAACATTTATTGGCAAATAGTATAAATGTGACCTTATGTTCCTCGAATGAGCTGTAAATGCAGCTGACATTTCCCTGACCCAAGCTGTTGCCTATTTCGCCTCTTCTGAGACCTCTCCCAGCTCCCTAAGGACACTTTCCAAGAAACAGACAGGTGCCTTCACTTCTTCCTTGTGTTATGAACTAATGATCTCCTTGCTTCCATCTCCAGGCTATACCTTCATGCCAGCTGAGCAGGATGCTAATCCTTTACATGCTATGGGACCTCCGTCTGAAATTCAATTCATGCTTTGAGTAGGCATAACTTAAGCAGCCCCTTCTCTGGAGAACTGAGCCCTGGTTATACTTCGGGCTCAGACCATCTGCATGCCAGTTTTTGAAAGTGACAATTTCCTCTCTTGCCTCTTGCAGAAATCAGGGCCTTAGCAAACTGCTGTCTTTTAATTGCTCCCCTCTAAGCTTTGGAAAACAGTTCTACTGCTGGGCTGAGGAGCACAGACTGAGGAGTCACCTTGAAGGTATAAATCTGTTTGAGGGGATGCTGCTTAATCAGGGCACTGTTTTGATCTTTCTTGCACCTTTTTTTAGCCACCACTCATGAGCTAGTGTTAATCATTCAGATAAGGATAGTCTGCAACACAGATACACTCAGGTTATATGATATGCAGCTGAGTAATACATATTAAAACTCAAACTTTGTGCTAAGAAGCTAATGATCAAGTTATCCACGTCAAGGACACCTTGACCTGGTAACCTCAACAGAGACAGCTTCCTTTTTACCATAGGCATGATGCAGAGGGCTGTGCTCAACATGCCGGTAACTAATAATATTAAAGCAGTGCTTTGCCCAGAGATCACCATTTTTCCTTCATCTCCTATAGGCACGATCTTGATCATTACTCACCACTCTGTTAGTCAAATGCCTTCTGGATATCAAGATTCAAAGTATACAGAATGTGCATCAAAAATCAGTATCCTGATAAAATGTAGCAGAGACCTCTGTAATCTGTTCTGTACAGAGACGTCTTCATCAACATGTTTGAAAATCAAAGATAAGACAGAAGCTGTGCCTTTCTCAGCCACTGATGATCTTTTTGTCATGAGAGCTACTGCCTTCTCTTTACCCATGATAATTTGAGGTTCACTGCTCACCTACTTTCTTCCTTCACTGGCATCATTTTCTTTGAAACCAGTTATCTTGCTCTTACCATATTTTTTTTTTCTAGTACACACAGACCTGTAGTAGAGAACAACTTACCTTTCTTTTATATTCAGGAGAGAATCCTTGAATATAAAAGAAAGGCTGAAAAAGTTTGACCTTCCATTTCTCTAGCTCCTTGGATTTTAGTCTGTTTGTACTCATGATGTTTTGTACTCATGGTGTCTCCAGCATAATAAAGCTGCTATGGATTCATAGACTTTGCTCATCTCAGTCTTTGCTTTGTAATCTGTATTTTGAGAACTAGCAGATTGCCACTATCAAGAAACTATGCTTAAATAGGAAAATATGACTTATTTTGAACTTCAAGAGTGTGAGATATTCATCACTAAACTGTTTAGGAGTGAATTTCTTTACCTTAACTTTTAGAAAAAAATATATTTTTCATATTTTCTTGAAGTAGCCCATTGTGCAATTTAATTAACTGCTCCAAAATAGCAGAGTAACATTAAATTACACTGGTATACTCTGATGTCCCAGCACACTTGTTCAATCAAAAGTAAATGTTATATCTACAGAAGATTTTTAACAAAGTGTTATGACTACAGTATGTCATATAGTATGTTATTAAACACATTAGAGAAAATAATATAAAAACATTTGTTCTGTAGAACACTGGTATTCTAACACAAATATCTTCCTATATTACCAGGCTGCTACAGAAAATAAAAAACCATAACAAATATGACTGAATTATCTAATGTTTTATCTCCTTATTTTCAAATTTGGCTTGGACATCTTTCAATTTTTGACTACTGACTGCTCAGCATGGTATTTAAGTTACCCAAAGATATATTATATAATTTATTTATATAATTGGTTCCAGCAGTATGCTGAGTGTTGTTTGAAGCACAGTGATAAAAACAGCTCTCCCTGCAAATTATTTACAGTCTAGAGAGAGAGGCATGGTCCAATTTCCTCACAGCTTAAAGCTAAGGACACAAACATCCTTTTAAAATGTTAAGGATTGCACTAGTTTTCAGAAATGTCCTTCAATAGTAGCAACTTGACTGTGCACCTTTTGCTCAAAGTCTCTGTTGTGGTCAGCAGTGTTACATGAGGTTACCTTCCACTCTGTCTGACACCTCCAGGCACCCTCAGCCTCTTGCTGATGGGCTCCAGAACTGGACAAAAGTGATTTTGGCTGTAATCCATCTTGTCTCCTGTTCTCACATGCTGCAGTGCAGGAGTCTGCCTGCTCAGGAACAAGACAAGGGACTTTCTCCACTCCTTACACCAGTGAAGAAAAACCTGTGTAAATCATAGAGGGAAGGGATGATCCTTGCCTCAGAAAAGGAGTCTTCTGATAAGCACTGTGAATCACATTCAATGCAGTAACAAGGAGGTTGTTAATTAAACCATTATATAAAAAGAGCTTGCTTTAGCAATTTACTTGCATCAGGCATTTCTAAAATATATGCTGTCCCACCCAGATTTTTCATAAACTGCAATCTCAGGACATGTCTCTATTCCCAGCTGTGTAGGAGAGATAGCATTTGTCATGCAACGAATCAGAGGCAGATGAGACAGAGCTGATTCCTGCAAGGCAGCTTAAACAGGTTACAGCACCTCATGCTGCACCACGAGCAAGCCAAACCACAAGCAGAGCTTTGCACAAAGCAAAGCTTCAGGATTGCTGCTGCTTTATTCTTACATGAACCAAGCATCAGCCAGCACTCACCAACTATCTCTCTGTCTGAACCATGTTTAATTTATTGAATTGTTTCATTTGTCACAACCACAAGGGTGCTTTAAAGTTTGAAATGTATTATGTCACTAAGAAAGGCATGCTCAGAGAGGGCAAACTGTCCTGCCATTACTGTCATTACTACAGCCGTTAAAGAGAATGGTCAGAGTTTTAATTGTTCCCCTAATCATTGCATCATATCTTGTTTGGGTTAGGGTGTAATGTTTTACAGGCTGGTCACCATTCCAAAAAGTGACAGAAATTAATCAACTGCTCTTGCACTGTGGTCTGGCGATGCTGACCCTAAGGTAGACAAATCCCAAATCACCTCTCCATCAACATGCGTGGCTGCTGAGCTGCACAGCTTTGATTCCTCATGTGCTGGTAGGAGAGGTGGGCTTGACACCGCTGGCATTACTAGAAGGGTCTTCTACCTGGAAAAGACACATAATAGACATACACAAAAGATAGACACATAATACCAGCATATGCATTTTGTCCTGTGCCCACCAGCAACTGGGGGTGCAACAGGAGCCAAAGAAAAGGCTAGTTTTCTTGGGGACACTGCCCAAAAGCTAAAGATGAGACCATGTTGCTTTTAGACCGCAGCTTTCCAGAGGGAGTCGGCATGGGTTTTATCTGGCCAACTGCCTCAAAATGAGTCGCTCTAAATCAGTCCCCTGGAATCCATGCAATGTAAACCTTTCCTGTCCCCAGCACATGCCAGCATTCACAGCTGCTGAGATGTGGGCATAGTCCTGCATCCCAAAAATAAATCGTGATCATAGCCGATATACCCAGCCCTGCACCCGAGGCTGCAACTGTCTTAGAGGCCAGCTGTGGAAAATGCAAAGCACTTGGATGATTAGGAAGTGCTGATTATAGAAGGGAAGAGAACGCGGCAAAACACTTTTCATAACTTGTGAGTTGAGAAGCCGGGAAGACAATAGGTACAAGTTAAGACATGGCAAGGGCTGAGGTGGAAGAAATGAAGTGGTTTTGGAGGGCAGAAAGCACAGATGCATTGAGCTATCTCCAAACCATTGCCCATGTATTCTCTGGTTGGCTTTGATGGGGCTACACTGGAGTACAGCACCCAGGGGCTCTGACTCATGAAGTCAGGTGGACTGAGAATTTTTGTGTGATAATCTCTTAGTCCTTATGAGACCCAAGAGAATAATGGGAGAGTGGCACCGTACTGAAGCCAGGCAAAGCGCCAGATAGTATAGAATGTCCACTGAAGTGTCCCATCACCTCTAATACGGTGAATGGTGTAGTGACTTTGTTTGCTGAGTCACTGGATCTTAGGAGAAATTAAGAACTAGTGATCAGTGAGTTCAAATTGACACTGCTCAAACTATGAATTGCTTTGTATCTTGAGGAACACTTCAATTGCAGAAAAAAGAAATCATGCCAAGGGCTTATTATTCAGCCCTGTCTCTCCTTTGATCCCGAGAGATGAGATGATTGCCAGGCTCTCATTTTATACTCGTAAAGGCTGAGGCTGCTCAGCACCTTGCAGAGGCAGATCCTGGAGCTATTTACAAGGACTATTTGCAGGTAGTGATGATTTTAACCACTAGCTGAAAGAACACTGCAGTCTGACAAAATCCCAAATGCATCAGCTAAAAGTGGTAGTAAAAGGAGATTATTTGCTGCTATTGACTGAGTTTAAATACTGGGTTCTCCAAGTGAAATCTGCATAAAATACAGCTTATAAAAAAATATTATGTCCTACAAGAACAGCCTAGACACTCTTCATGAAAGACAAATGGTTTAATTATAAACTGATGCTGTTCAGAACACATTTTCCTGTCATGATTACTGTGATTTTTGGAGCTGAATTTTGTGGTTATTCTTCTTAATTTTCATTTTGGGTGGAATATAGCACTGTTTAGAGAGGAAACAGGATAGAAATAAGTGCAAGAAATTTAAGAAAAGACATAGCAACTTCCCTCTTCCTACCAGTCACAAAAGAACTAAGAAATAGCTCCACTACAATCAGTGTTCACCTTTCAGAGCTGGGGATCAGAGTAACACAGACAAGACCACAGGAAGTTCCATCTCCCTATAAAGCAAAGAAAATGACAGGGCAGGTTGCAAAATGCTGACATAGCCAGTAACTTGCTGCTCATAAAAAAAAAAAAAGACATGGTCAAATTTCTTTGGATAGAGGTCATCAAGGAGGTGATTAATCAGATTATGAACTGCCTGAAATATAAAAGCCATGGTCTGATGATGTGCCTCCTTTCACATGTGTCCTGTTTTCTGACTTCTCCCAGGCCCATTGTCTAATCACATAAAGTATGTGGTTGGTTTTTCTCCCCCCACATCCAGACTGTATAATGGGTAACCAGTAAAAACTTCCTGAGAAAATAAAGCAAATTTTCCATTTCCAAATGGCATAAGAATTATTAAGCATAACTGATGATCCCGAGAGAAGAATTTAATTTTGGTGCGTATGCTTGAACACATAGTCAGTTTAAAACATGACTTTTAATTGCAAAAGTAAACTTCAAAATATTAAGTGCACATCCTAATATTCTATGGACCAAGGGGCTGTGTCACTTAAAATTTGATGTGCAGAGTTACTTATATATTTGGAAATCAAATTTAGATGAGGAAAAATGGAGCCACCCAAAAGGATTCCTTGTGGAAGGATAAGATAATTATCCTGAGAAAGAAAATTCTGGAAAAGCCATTGCCATGTGACTATCCCCTAATAAATGGACTGTTTGGTGCTCAGCTGTGTTGCCAGTCCCAGTGTGACTGGGTCAGTCACCATCAAATATAACTTGTCTCTTTCTTCAGGCCCCATTTTTTATGAACTTACTGAGATTTGGCTACCCATTTGTTTTTTCTTTGGAATGTTCAGAATCTTGGACTTATCACAACCACCATCATACCAGGCAGATAGGAACTAATTTGGTGAAAGAAAGACCGACCAAAAAAAAAAAAGGCTAGCCTCTTGCACCCCTGGGTTTGCTTGGAGGATGCGCAGCTTCTCCAGGTTCCTGCTGACCTCACAGGGATTATAATGATGTTCCTGCATGAGGGACTCATTCACTGAAACACCTTAGCCCCTGAGGAAAACAAGTCAGGCTGAACAGCTCTGTCTGACATACAGAGACAGAAAAAAGAGGGCACCATTGCATGTATCTGACATAGCGTCTGGGCTGAAATGCCCACAGCAGGAGGGCGTACTGTGAGTCTTATGTTCACATGTGGCTTAGGATTATACCACCATAAACTATTATGGCTTTGTTTTTTATAGTTCTGACAAATACAGTTATGAGTACTCAGGACAACAAGGGTCATGGAGTTTTTCTGCATTTGTATATCATAGATGTTCATCTCTGAAATGTTGAAATATTATTAATTTTCTCATAAATCATCTGCAACATCCTAGAACAAACATCCTAGAACAAAGGCAAAAGCTTTTTAGTTAAAACCTAAAATAAAAGCTCATATTCTGCAAGAGGCAGAACAAAGAAAACCCTGACCTTGGGGTTGAATTTCTAGCACAGATGCTCATCTTGACTTAATTTCAGGAGGCTTTGAGTGCACCATGCAATTAGGCACACTCTTGCCCAACACATCCCAGCACTGGAACTCTGGTGACTTGTGTCAGATGCCAATGATGCTCTGACCCCGCAGTCCAGCAGCCTACTTCAAACTGAACAAAACTTCACACCACTTTTCTGGTTCTCCCTGCAGTAGTTTTAGACAAGACAAATTTTGAAGCAGACAAGAGTAAATAGAACCATTTCATTATTGCTCTAGATCTGGTGGCTACCCTTTGCTTATTTGCTAGGCAGCTGAAGTCTCATGGGGTAGTTTCTGAGACACAGAAGTGGGGAGCTGATCACAGTGAATTGGATTGTCAGGCAGCTGGGGAGATGTCCTTTCCTAAAGTGGGGTAACACTGGAGAATAGGAGGCGTCCTATTTCCCTTAGCAATAATGTGCTTACCAGGTAGGGGCAAAACTGTTCAACCCTTCAGCATTCGTAGTTTATCCAGTCAGAAAACACATTATTGTCTCATAAAATGGGACACCTGCCTCATTTTCCATTAAATATTAACACCAGCACCATGGAAATGAACTGTAATGGTGTTATTATAGTGATGTTCTGGGTGAACCTTATTACAATGTACTGTGGATGTCAACAAACAGAAAGAAAGCATGAAAACATGAAATTTATAAATAATTGCAGATTGATGTGATTTAGAAACCACTGCAACCTTCTGGCACAGGTAACCTGTCGTGGGTTTGTCCAGGTGACAATTTTTTACCACACCCCCCAAACCCTGCTAACCCACGACATAACCGTACCAAGTACTTTTTCATTCTTCCACGCTGAGCTATAGGAATGGTAACACTTGTCACTTCTTAAGTATTTTCATTATCAGTAGATATCAAAGCATTTGCCTAGGACTGCAAAGGGTCTTTGCAGGGTGCTTCTGTAGCAGATGAAAGCCAGGTACAGGCAGCACCTGGAACCAGTTGCATTAGCTGCAAGACAGGAGCTACAGAAATAGGGCCAGCATCCTGATGCCTGCTCTCCAGCACCCTCTCTTATCCACTTAGCAGTGCTTGCTATATAAGGGACAGCATGCCACGTCTGCTGACAGCTTATATCCCACACAATCTCCTTAGCTCTGCTGCCTGGTTCCTGACCTTTGTGGGCAGAGTACACCAAATCAGGGTTCTGAGAACCTTGCTTTAAAAAGTCATGTACTTCACTCTTCCCTGCTTCAGCCCAGGCAGGAAGTGGCAGTACCAAAATACTGCACTGAAGGCTGTTCCCGCTGCTTCCCAAGCCTGACCTTCCCATTCCTGTTCCTCGTGGACAAGGCTTCTGAAACCTCTGGGTTGTGCTGGGAGTTTCCAGGCTTTCTCAGGAGCTTTTCAGTTGGCCCTGGGTTAAGCTGAACTGGGAAATCTGCAAGAATAGCCTTTGTCCTGTCACTGCTGTGTTCCTGTTTCTCAGCCTTACTTGAAACAAAAGCGCCACAGGAATATTTTCAGTGTCGCAGATGAATAAGATTTTCCTGGAATTAATAAAAAGGTCGAATTTGGTTCCTGTCGCAATTCCTGCACATTACTAGCTCATGGGCCCTTGCTGAGGCTGAGCCACTTTATCCTCAAAAGCCAGCCACTGACTTTTTGCCCTGCTTTATATATAGCAATTTCTTTAAAACACACAACCAAATAAATGGTTGTGGACCATTTTTGTGGACCCAAATCAGCAACTAATGCCATAGACATGAAAGATAGAAAACTATTGAAGGCTCAGTTTTGGTGTTTCTTCATGTTTCTCAAATTTCCCTAAAGCAAAGCTCTTCAGGTTAAACCAGAGCACCATAATGTTCTCTGTTCTCACCAATGGTTTCCAAATGCTACACCCTGGGACACAGTAATAACTGAGCTGGGAAACTGTGACTTCAACTGAAATTCGTCAGTTTATAAGCCAGAAAGTAAATTACAAATTACCCCCAAAATTGACAATAAAATCTTCCTATGCAGCTCCTCCATATACTCTCTGTATGTTATTTTCTTTTTTTAAAAATGATGCTACTTTTGGAAATATTTCCAAGATGTCTTTAGTTAATACAAGTGCTCTTTTTCATATGAAGTACTCTGTGATAAATTCAGACTTCAGTTATACTATCTATCTACCATACAGGCTTTGATGGGGCAAAATAAAATTGTGGTGGATTAGTTCTGAAACGACAAAAGCTGCCTGCAGTAGATTTTCCATACATCCTAACAATCCTCAAATGGAAGGAATATGAGGAAGAATACTTAAATGACTAGTCTCTATTTTTTGCCTTGGTAGAGTTTATACCATGGTATAGTCCCAGACCAAGCAGTGTGTAGGAATTGAAGGGAAAGAGGAACTTCCATTGTTAAGGAAAGAAGGAAAGATAAGTGTTGCAGAGATTTGGAGAGGGAAGTTAACAAGACTTGGTGTTTGAAGCTTATCCAGGGCCTATCTAACAGTTCCAGGACATATGCTCAGGGATTTTTACAGTTGTAGGGGCCAGATAAACACTGTTTGGGACTATCCCAGGACCCAGCTGAATTATGAGAAGATTTACAAATGTATGTATGAATAAACAACCTTACAGTTTCTTGTAGGACAGCAGCTTTTGTTACTTGAGTTGTTTGTAGGGTGATAGTATTTGTTCATTTAAAATATATATCCCATCTGAAATTGCAAGAAGTGGTTGGTTTAATGACTTTCTTTTTTTTCTTTTTTTTTCCTAATTGCTCCTCAACGTTATTCTGTTAAACATTTTCAGTCATCTAGTCCAGGTGCTACAATTATGCAATATAACCCAGCATGATAAAGCCAGTAAATAACCAGAGCAAAGAAGTTGCAAAATAACCACAGGCAGATATACCACTTACCCAAATCAGCCAGCAAATGTTTGCAACAAATTACATTTACAGGCAAAAGTAGGAAGGATGTCATAGTTGCACAGTCCAAAGACAGAATGTCAAAGAAATTTATGCAGTACTGGCTTCAATGTTCTTCAATGATACTTTTCTTCCAACATATCTTATTTATACACTATTTATTGAACTAGCCCTTAAAGCAGAATAAGAACCCATTAAATACATTCTCTAGCTTACAGAATTTATATTCTGTCATTAAAAATAGTATTAATGAATACTATAGTGTTTCAGATCATAAACTTCAATTTTGAATTACTGAGGAGCAAGTGTGAATGTTATTTTATACTCGAATAGATAAATTTAAAAGGATTTTCTTTCCATACAAGACCAGTGTTACATTTAATGCCACAAAGACCTTACAAGCTTGTCAAAAATGAACTTTAACACCTGAAAAAGCTGTTGCTTAAAAAAATTATTTATACATAGTTAAGAAGACAGAAAAGGGAGACCATGGAGCTGAGTTCTGTGTAACTGCTCTGAGACTGAAAAATGTAAACAAATAAAAAATAGAAGCAATAATCCAGTTCAGTTGTGTCTAATGGTAGATAATGTTGGTGATAAGTACTGTAATATGTTCTGCCTTCTTATCTGGAAAGACCACAAATAATGACTAACTACTGATAAAAATAACAATCCCTTTGCAGACTAGCTTTTTCCCCTCCAACAAAATGTGGACTCTCTGAACAAGAGCCCTGTGATGATGATGACTTCTGAGTAACTTATGTGTTGTCTTGGAATAAATTTTTAATTTATGACTGTGTTGATTACACTGGATGAAGGGGAAAAACTCGAAGATCCGAAACCCCCACCTTCTCTGCTTTTTCATCCTCCGATGTTTTATTTTCCCAGCAGTCCAGCTGCACTCTCCTCATACTGTGTGTATTGTTGGGATTATCTTCAGCCATGTGAACTATAAACATGGCTCACTGCAGCCCAGCTAACAGAGTGGCAAAGGGCCAAGAAGGAAAGTCATCCTCTTCATCTGAGAGGCATCTGGAAAATGGACCCAGAAAGGGTCTTTGCCTTGGTCTGCTGGAAGTTGTCTGACATCAGAATGACAAAGCAAAGCCCACAAAAAAGAAGAGTAGCTGTTTGTAGGTGATGGTATACTCCCAGGTAATCGTCAAGACCACAGTGATTTTGGTTCTGGTTGGATTTTTTTTTTTTTTTTAAGTTTTGAGGGAAAGAAAGACTTGTCCCCATTTCCCACCAGAGGTAGGGATGTTCTTCAGCAACACATTTTCAGAAGCTGAAAAGTAGAACTCGAGGACTCACTTTCTAACCACTATGGATTTGAGTAATGCAATTTCTCTGCAACTCAGGTTCATCACATGTAAACAAGGAAAGCAAATCCGGACACTCATTTGTAATGTGTTTGTGTGTCTGTAATGTCCAGTGTTGAGCTTTCTGCTACAGAGAAGTATTTTATGTTACTAAAGTCTACCTGAAGAGTAAGGATAACAACCACAAAGGTTTGAAATCTCTTAATACCCCTATGGAAAATTAATTCTCTTTAAAACTATTATACAGTGCAGGTCAAAGTGGAAATTAAGAACATAAAGAGCTCTCTGTATCTATGTCTGTGGTGATACTGATATAACAAGGCGTACCAGGACTAGTCCCTAATTAAAAGAGAATAGTTGTCTGATTAATGGGCAGCACCAGATGGCATCAAAAGAGTTGCCTTTTTTAGCTTATTTCAGGCTTATTTGCATATTTCAGGCTGTGATGAAATTCTCTTCCATACAGTATCACCTATAAATTTATGTTCCCTCTACAAATTCCTCAAGTGCCTGGGAAGCAGTGTTCAGAATAGAGCAGCTTAACAACCCTATCATGTGCTGGTGTTAACACTCAAACCATATTTTCGCTTCCTTACAATCCATGCTCTTTCTTTATGGTTTGGTGAAGGAGAGAGAAGAGCTTCATCTCCAGCCCTGGTTACCAATGTGCAGCCATGCTGATGCTGGAGTCAGCAGTATCAGAGCACATATGAAAGCCCTATCGCCAGTGACCCTCAGCACAAATCTAAACTTTAAAGGTCAAACTTTACTTCTGCCTTTTTTTTTCCTTTTTTTTTTTTTTTGACTCAGAAACCCAATGTCTTCAGGAAAGCAAGCTATTTCCTTTTATTTTATCGGTTAGTGGAAAGCAGCTGTACTGCTTAGCATAATTAACAAGGAGGTCAGACAGTAATGCTTTGTATACAGTAGTGTTATATGCACCACTAAGGCAAGTAATTGCCCATAAAAACAGTATCTTGTAAAAGCAGTTGGGAAAATCCCCCTCCCCTGAGGAAAAAAGTAGGAGCGCAGTACTTCCTTTTAGGCATCACAAAAAACATTACCGCTTCAGGTTCTTCAAGCCCAGAAAATCATTTACCAAAAAGATTCAGGAAGTAATCCACAGTAATAGTCATTACTGTTTACTGAAAATTTGCAACTGACTGTTGCAAATACACATGAAAAATATCCATGTAAAAGGAAGGCAATTGCACACAATACTGCATTTACTACCTCTCCTGGTGCATCCAAAGATAATTTTAAAAATATTAAACGTTGATCTTCTCAATAGTTTCCTGTAAGTTCCATTGTTGACAATTTTGCTCATGTCTTCTTTGACTGCTAAACAATGCATTTCTGCAGGCAGGTGGAAGAAAAGCCATTGGTATATGCTCATTCATGATAAAATACCTACTTCTTTCCTGCTGAAGTCAACTGAGGCAAGAACAGGAGGCACATTTTCAGAAATACTGAATAGGCTAACTCAACACTAGCTCATGCTGAGTCATTCATCAGGAAACTGAGAATGTTGAAGAAAATGGCAAGACAAATGGCATCCCTCTTAAACTAAGTTTGTACTGTTTAGAATAGGATAGAACAGACTATTTAGAAGGGATCTACGGTGCCCAACTGGTCGAACTGCCCAACCAATTCAGGACTGATCAAGTTAAAACTCGTTGTTAAGGGCACTGTCCAACTGATTCTAAAACACTGACAAGCTTTGGGCATCAATTACCAACCTAGGAGGCCTGTTCCAGTGTTTGACCCCTCTCTCAGTAAAGAAATGTTTCCTGATGTCCAGTCTGAATGTCCCCTGGTGCAGCTTTGCACTGTTGTTTGATTTGGGTTTGATCTTTTTTGATAGCAATGCAGGATGGCTTCTGAAGAACCCAAAGGTGGTAAAACTGAGGATTCATGAGCTGCCACCTGATTCACTCCACCAAAGAGATGAAATTCAGGTCAGGTCCAATGAAAGGCCTCTGGCTTGCTGCCCTGAGCATCTTTACAACCTTTTACAACAGACGATAACACAAAGTGTTCCTCAGATGTCCATTTACTTAAGAAAACCATTTCTGTCTCTGCTGCAAACATGACATTTGGAGAGTCTGCTGCCAGACTTTTTCTTGCTGACTTTGTGCTTGTGCACAAAGGTATTCAACAGAACTGAAGGAAGCCAGGATCACAATATATATTACATAGGTTACAGCATGTATACAAAAAGTCAGTATAGAGCCTTACTCTGTGTCAACCAATGTCAGGCAGCACCTTACTCCATTCACAGTATCAATAATTTTGGTGAGGACGTTCCCACTGCAATATGGATCAATGCAGCTGATCTGAGAAGACCTGGTCCATTATAAAAAATTTTAGGGCCCCATAGGAGAAGGTGTATTAACATGTGAATTCCTCTGGAATCTTCTATTTTATACATTTTGTTTGAACTTTTCATATGGTACTACTTGCACACGTACCGTGCTGTCCAAAACTAAGGAATCTAATCCTGTCTAGTCTGCTGGGGAGGTCACCTATGCTCATTGACTATAGAGGCAATTTAGACAATCATTTTGAATTAGACACCTAACCTTTGGGTGGTCAAAGCTGGTTGGGGTAAATTCCCCTCCATCCTGTCAGTAATATTTTATACATGCATACAGAGAGAAATAAAAACATTTACATACACATATGTTATATATTATGTATGCATTAATAAATTTTTGCTATATGTATCTTATATACATACATTGCAACATTTACTGAAATCCATATAACAAGTTATTTTTGCTGTAGTATACTACTTCAAGTACAAATGAACCTGGCAAAACTTGTAACACACATTTAATAGTGTTGATAGCGTTTCACTTTTTTTTTTCCTGATTCTTCTTCTGATCTGCAAAGTTACCAAGTAACTAGAACTAAAAGAATAAATAAAATAAAGTAGAAAGTGAAATAGTGCTGATTGGCTTTGCAAAGGACTTCAAAGATGTTAAACATTTGCTACACAGGCAGAATGGTCGCTGTCTCCCACTCCCCAGTGTGGGGAAGGTGGCCCTCCATGGGCAGGTTTTTACTTTGTCTTTCATATCTAAGTTATCCAGACTTCTGCTCACGATAATTGGAACATCAGCTCCATAGCAGCATCTGGGAGGAAATGCTCTTGTTGCTATGTTCTCTGTGAATATTTTACATAACAAACACTTTTACATCTTGGTTGTTTTAGCATGTCAATGACTACCTTGGGGGCTGTAGAATGTGCTGGATCTTGGGTTGTGGGCATTTTTTGTTGTTGAAGCCTGGAATATTAGGCAAAATCCTCAGGCATGTTTTTCAGTGTGCTGAAGGGACATGTTAATATTTCAACCTAAGACACAAAGTTAATAATATCCTTATGTCTGGCTCTTGGACTCCCTCCTTGCAGAGACAAATGCTACCCACACATTCCTTTGCCCGATACACAGACAGTCATAATTTGGCGATTAGCGTGGTTCCAAGGCCTACTGAGATAAATCAGAGAGAAGCACCACATTGCTTTATATAGACTAATGACTTGAAGCAAGTTAGGAATGCAAAGAAAGCTGTAGGAATGGATATTTCTAATGAAAACTCTCTGTCAAAGATAACAACTAGGAGCACAAGTGACAAATGGCACCAGCAGAAGATTGAACATAGGAGAACCAGGGAGGAATCTGAAGGCCAAACAGTCAAAGATACAAAGGCAATTTATAAATTCTTAGCTAATTCTGCCATCTCTGAGATGTGATTAATATGGACACAATGACAGCACATGGGTGTCTCAGGGAAAAATAAAATGGTGCTGAAAAGAGAAGCAGAGTTTGTAATTTCTAAACTGAAAAACAGTAGTGTGTTTTCTTTTTTTTGAATTAAGCATCATTATCACAGGGACATTGCTGATTTTAAGAAGCAAGTATTCTCCTGGGAATGGCAACAATTGGTATAATGTGTGAGTAGTGTCCATACAAAAAAGTACAGTTGCCACATAGGAAAAAAGGAAAAATCAGAGCATTCATTTGGCCCTTGCAGTAGATCTGAATCCGTGGAAAAGATAATTAGCTGTCCTTAAGTGTAGAATAAAATGGAGTTGTATTTTGGCTTGTGTGCAATAATGCAAGGCTAACAAAAAAGAGAAATAAAAATGTTCATTTTAGATAGAGGTTCAATATTTTGCATGCATCCATGCTGATTTGAGGTGGTGTCTACTAGATTTTCGCTTCTCAGAAACAAGGACATATAAAACATTGCCTGTAGATTTATTCTGATTGCTGCTTCTTTGATTGTGAAGCTGAAAAAATGTACCCTCCAAACCCACTAATATTTCTATTGTGACCAGACTTGTCCAGAGTTTTACAATCCTAATTAGTTTCACAGTTGTCTTGTTGTTTTCCTGTACTCCCCCTCTGTCTGCTCATCACCATCTGCTGTTGTCCACAGTAAGATCTTAAAGCGAGTACCATCTCTTTGTTCTGCCTCTATACAGCGCTTCATAGAAATAGCTCATTATGGGAATCCAGGGCTCAAATTCCAAAACACCATGGCAATAAATGTAGTGGACAGAAAGAATAATGAGTCTCAGAAACAGTGGAAAATGCCCGACTCCTGGCATTTGGGTAGTATCTCCTGCTTTTTGACTCTTGCACTATTTCTGCTCAACCCATTACAAGAATTGCTAGAAGGAGTTAGATGAGCACAGAGAGCTTGATCACAATGCAGCCACCATTTGTATAAAAAAGGCAAGGATGGATGTGGAAAAGGGAAAAGTGAACATCAGAGAAAATCTTCTTCTAAACCCACATAAGTGTGAATAGGGAAACATTACCTTTGTTTTGGTACCTGTACTTCAGACTGTCTGCTTGAGGCTTTTGTTCTGTTTTCATAAAGTTGAAAACATTTAAATGAAGACTCACTAGATGCCAGTCTGTTCCAATAGGGAACGGATGTGGATGTGGTCACTGACAATGTACTAAAATGGAGGATTAGCCCTAAGGATCAGTTGTCCTTATTCTTCAGCAGCTTATATTCTCTCCAGGAGCAGTCAGTAGCTGGGCATAATACACAGCGGATGCTTCCTGCTTACTGCACCCCTCTCCCCTATTTGTCACAAGATCTTTATATTTGATTTTTACACATACCAAGAACATAATCCTCTGGTTCATTCAGTAACTGAAAGAACTGATGACATAAGAACAACAAAACAAAATCACCATTTCATCTGGTAAGTTATGGGTGGCCAGAACTAAGACTTCTGCAACTGAACTCTATCATAAATTCTTGTGTTTTGAGGTCAGGAGGGTTGCTTAGATTTGTGATGAAGGATGTGGAAAATCTGAAAGAAATTGATATTTTTCGCTATTACTTAATAGAAAAGGCTAAACATAGCAGTTCAAAGGCCTTGCTTGGATTGAATGTGAAATATGATCGAATTGCCTCTAAAATCTGGGGTTTGTGGCTATTAAAAACACAGTAGTTTGGGAGACAGTGTATTGAACCTCAATTAATGGATTTTGGCACTTGAACAAGTCAACATAAAATGGTGAAACTAAATATTCAGGAGGACTGGTCTTTTAGAATTCCTTAAGAGGCATTCGTTTTCCTAGCTATTCATCTTATATTGTGGTCCGTGGTATTTGGTTCCTCATAAAACTCTTCTAAAGTAAAAATGAACCTTCAAATAAGGCAGAAATTGTTATTTATAAAGGTTTATTAATACTTAGTCAATTGTTGCAAAGTTCATCGAGTCAATATGTTGCTTATTCCCATATTTCATGCCCAGTTTCAGCATTTTCTCATAAAGTACTTATTCTACACAGTGCATTCATTTATAGGACCATCATAGGAAGCCTGTAACATTCTTTTAACCCTATAAAAATTTATAAATACATCATTAGTATAAAATTTAACCTGAATAGGTATTTATTTTTAATCTTTTGGATATCCACTACTTAAATGGATGTCCAAATCTGTCCCATTGTTTTAAAATTATATGGCCAATTAAGTAAGCTACAACCCTGTTTCAAAGAACTAGACATGTCTGTAACACACGTAGTCTGTCTTAGTGTAGGGAATTGCCGGGTGATGAGCAAATGCTTGGGTCATACTATTTAGTTATTTAAGGTGACTTTAAAAGACTGAAATGACTACTCAAAAGATGATAGTGTTCCCAGGGAAGCCCCTAGCAGGGGTAACACAGCAACCCATTGTGCAGGGCAGCAATTAGGAGTGCCAGCGCTGACTAGAATCCTGGGGCGCATTGTTCTTCCTGATTTTCAGGTCATTCCACCCAATGGGCAGATGCTGGGGAAGTCATAATAGAGATTACCAGTATGGGGATGCCACTTCAATAGACAACCATGGGTTACTGTGGGATTTTCACTTGTCTGGACTCTGCTAGAGGAAGTAACTGCTTTTGAGAGGAAAAGCTAGCTACAATGAACAGAAGTATTTGATGTTTGGGGAAATAATTGCCAGTGTGCCTCTGGCACTTTTGGGGACCCATCCAGGCTCACATTCCTTTCCCTCCTAACACCCTATCATCACCGGGGTAAAGACCATCATTACATTTTCCCTGCAGAAGTGTTCTCAGGATGTATCAGCAGTTGCACCTAAAGCCTATGGATACCTGAAAAACTTCTGAGCTGCAGCAAATGGCCCAGAAAGTGCTTGCAAGCAGTTTGGCAGGCTAGCTTCAGGCAGATTCCTGAGGAGCTGAATGCTTTGGGTACTCCCCTTGTCTGTACTGGTGATTCTCAAAGGTCAGCATGGGGCTCTCAGCGGGGTGTGAGAAAGTAAGAATTAGAAGTGAAAGGCCTCTGAGTTTTGCCACAGAGAGACCAGTTGATAAAACTGATCTTTTTCATGAAGTAGGGCCCCAGTGCAAGAAGAGGTCAATGGTCAGCGTACCCTATTGACACACTCCTCAGGGAGCAAGTTTTCTTGAGCAATATCAGCATGTTGAGACCATCTCTCTCCACCTGGGATATTTCTCTCTTCCCCTTCCCTCTAACTTGGACCTGACCAAGTTGGGGTCACCTGTGTGTTCTCTGTCCCTTCCTTTGTCTTATTTTTTCTCCCCATTTGAGTTGCCAGATTTTCCTAGAAGCAGTGCAATGTCCATTGCCAATGGGGTTGATGCATGGTGCATTTAACTATTTAACAGTGAATGTAAGTAGCTGTTGGTAATTTACTGAAGAACATGGTCAAATCTAAATCACCTGAAGTCTTTAAAACAAACTGGTTATCAAAAAACACAAGATGTGTTGCATAAAGCAGAGATGTTTATGTTGGCATCTCAGAGCCTAAGCATGCTCTACTTCTTCACTAAGAGCAACATATCATTCTTAGATAAAGTAGTACCTGCAAACTGAGCAAATTCCTTATGCTTACAAGAAAATGTCTTTAATTTCAAGCCCAAACTTTTTTTTTCTGCCTATGTTTTGCAAAATTTTTCACTCACTGTACAATAGGTCATGAGGAGGAAGGAAAATTTGTGGTCAGGATCCTATATGGGCGTATAACTGTTCAGTGGTAAAGTATTTACTTGCAGCAGATGGAATGAATATGGGAGAACATCTAATGTGGTAATTGACGCTAAAATCTAAGGCATTAATTAAATGTGTGTTCTACTTAAGGAGTCAACTAAATGATGAGTGACAATTAAAAATGATGTCTTTATAATTATTCCAATTCCTATTTATGAAAGTAGAGTGTGACTGCATATTAAAATATGATTGAAGGTTTGATGACTCCTTATTCTTTCACAGTTAAAACGTTTGCAATTATTTCTCCCTCAGATTAGAGCAATGCATAGTGATGTAAAGTAAAACAGCGTAGGCTTGATTCTCCACTCACTTAACACAGGTTTAATATTGGCATATGGTGACTCCCTTAAGCAGAGCACTCCTCAGTTAGGATGATTTGAATGGACAATTAGGCTCAGCATGCTAAATACTGCAAATTCAGTATGAACATCTGGGGATGCTTTTAAGGATCAGTGATTCATTTCTTTTAAGTAATTTGGTTAGGTTTGGAAAGTCTGTTGCAGCTGTAAGGGTGGAGATTTCTCCTTCCAGATAAAGCACTGGGAAAAATTCCTTTTCTTCTCAGGGCTCAAGATTAGCCCACCCATAGAAGTCAGGGACCTTTCCCTCAATCTGTGTGTATCTAACATATTTCTTTTAAAATACTTAATTAGTACAGCAGATTCAAATTTTGCAAAAGGGCCTCATAGAGCTGTCTTTGAATTAGGTTAACTAGGAGTTGTATTTGGTTGCAATACCAAGAGCCATTCTCAACCCAATTCTCCTACACTTCCACAATGACCATCTAAGACTTCAGACAGTAGAAAATTTCCTTCTCTTGCCAAGTTTTTGAAAACTCCTCACAATTTGACCCAAAATTAATTTTTTTCCTTACCTATAATGTAACCATTAGTATTCCCCATTTTCATTTATTTTTCAGAATTTGTTCTGCAAATATTTTTATTCAGGAACAGAAGTTGATTTCTGTATTACATCCAAGAATTACAGGACAGAGAAGATAAGCCCTTCTTTTATTTGAATTTTATTTATTTCTACTTAGCATATTCTTTTCCCTTTCTTTCGCCCTTCGTACTCGAGGATATGCTATGGAACCAGCAGTGCAAACCGTTGAGAAGGCAGTAAGCTCAAGGTTAGCTGGCAATGCCGCTGATTATTTTTACTCTGATTATTAAACTCTGAAAAGAAAGAGAATGAAAAGTGTATATATGTGTATATATCTACACATTTATTTACACATAGAGTGAAGATAAATATTCACGAAATCTTTAAACCCAGTGCCAAGCTTGAGAAGCCGTTTTTTATACTGGAGTCTTTCCTAGCACCCAAGGCACCTGCACTCCACTCCCTACCTTGGCTGCAGAGCAGCAGCAGCAAGGCATTCTTGCAGCCCCTGCACTTGCTTCTCTTCTGGTGGGAGAAGAGGGTGGCCAAAAGCCTGCTTCATCTGTCTGCCTTTTATCCTCTGGTACTAGTAGGAAGCCTCTCTTTCCAGTCTCCATGGCTCTCACCTCTTCTCCTATCCCAATTTCCTCAGCATTTTGCAACAAAAATGCTACTAACTCCTATCCTGAGCCTCTTTGCTGGCTCCCCAACTCTGATAGCCACCCCTATCTGCTCCTGCTGCAAAACACTCTCACTGCCTGCTCCAATTCTTACAACTTCCACAGCTCTCCTTACTCCTTCCAGGTGCTACACAAACATTTCTGTGTTGTGCTTCTGTCTGGAAAACACCTTCTCTCTTCCCGTCCTTCAGTGTGTCTCAGATACGTCTTTCCTTTGTGATGATTCCCCCAGTTGCGTGCTGCATTGCAATACATTAGCATTTCTGTCTACCTTGCTCAATTAGCTTTTATTCTGCTCTGAATTGGATTTTAGCAGTCCATAATTTGTGAACATTTAGAATTAGATATATTTTGTAAGCCATTTGAAAAACAAGGATATCAAGCTTCCAGATGGCATAAAACACTGGTTTCTGGATTTAGTACTTCTCAAGATAGAACCTGTTAAAATCATGACTGACTGGAAGAGTGGAAAAAAAGCAAGAGGGCAGTCCAAGTACTGTTCTTCTGGGTTTTGTTTTTCCTCTTTTTGTCCTCCTTCCAAGAGGACCTGTTTCAGGTGACAGTTAAAGGAAGTGGACAGAGCAGAGCTGGGCAATTAGTTCCAGAAAGCATAAGATGCACCTAGAAGGTGGTCAGGATGTCTCTGAGAAACTAACCAGAGGCTCAGGGACTTCTTGCTCTTTTTCACATTAAACAAAATGAAACAAGGTGGTGGAAGTGCTGACATTGTTCTTAACAATACTAGTTTTATTCATGTTATAATATAAATTCACTAGGACAATCCTATTTAAGATAAACAGCTGTATAATTTAGGAATGTTTATACTTCAGTATATGTTAATGTTGTGAATTATGCCTAAGTCACAAAATAAGGTGACTTTAAGATCAGCTCTCCACAGCCCATTCAACCCTTAAAACAAGTCTTTACTTTTTACTAGTGCCACTCCATTTCTCTCTTTCTCTGCTTCAAAATTCCTTCTTTCTTTATAAAGCTACTGCTCATCACCTTATGTCCCCTGCAAAGCTCCCCAGATCTTTAATCTGTTTAGCCCATGTGTCATGGACTTTCTCTTTTATTAACGGGTGGAACTCAAATATTCTTACTGCCAGCCTATCTTTCTCTGGAAAAATTAGATGTACATCACAGCTTGCTCCTGATGTGGAGGCTTTCCAAGTGCTGCTCGCTGTTGATCTCTTTGCGCTGAAGCAAACGCCTTGGTATTGTGCCTGGTTTTTTTTCAGCAAAAGGCAACTGATGGAATAATATGTGAAAGAAAAGTCTAATCTAGGTTCCCATCTAGGGAGAGGAAAAGCACTTCTGTCACATATGGTTCAGAGGAAGGCAGGGCATGCTAAATATCAAAAAGAGTGAAGTTGCAGGATTTCGGACAGCATGGAGAGTAAATGCTGGAAAAAGTCCATCCCTTGGCTGACCACAGTAAGGCTGCATAGAGGAGAGAAAGCCACTGACTTACAATCCCGTTGAGCAGATGTCCTACAAGGGAAAGTCCTTTATCTCATCAGTTGCTGCATCAAAAGCTCCTCTGACAGCTCAGCACTGAAGAATCCACAAACACATAAATGCCTATGTTTCCCTAACAGTTACATCTGCCCAGGAACGGTGATATACCAGACTACATGTCAATCACTTCCCCAAAAGGCGCATAATATTGGGTATATATAATATGAGCTATATGACCCCAGAAGCACTTGCTGAAGCACAGCTGGCAAAACAAAATGTGTACATGGCGGTCTTTCATTCAGCAATCTTAGTTTACAATGTTGACAGAGGAGTGTCTCCATGTTCATGAGCAGGTCTGCTGTCAGTATTGTGGTTTTTATACTGCAGACACATTTACACAATATTTATGTATTGGCACTGTTTTCGTTAACCAGTTTTCCCATCCAGCAATAAGGATGGCACCCAGTAATTGCAGATTTAAATGGAATTGTTGTGCTCTTTGAGGCAACAGGTACATACATTTTTGATGGATGTAAAAGCCAGTAGTAAGGTACATATGTGGTAGTTATGATTTTTATCTATGTAGGCATACTAGGCTAAGGAAGTCTTAGCAAGTTTAAAAATGTATAAAGCCTGATTTTTCTGTCTGGTGGCAAGTCAGAGGATCGTTAACTTTGAGTAAGAGACTTATCTCTTCCAAAAGTTAGACATGCTGACAAATTACTGCTCTAAACTAATAGCAGTGTTGAAGACCTCTCTGCTAACACTATCAGATAAATACATCTACAATCTCTGCTTCCCACATTTGACACTTCTTTAAGGGCTTGCCTACACAACGAAGTTGTTCTTATATTCATTTTAAAAAATGTCATCTGTTTTATGAGTGATTTAGTTTAACCTAGTTTAAATAGATTCTTTTGAAAAGTATGTGTTTATATAAAACATTGGATGTATGCAACAATAAAGCTCTGCAGAAACCAACACTATCCAGGTTCTGACTTGGATAGAAATTGGTTTGTTGTACAGTTTCCAGTCTTGGACTAAGATGAAGGCCTGTGCTTTGTTTTGGTGTTTTTTTAAAGAAATGAAAATGTCTCTAGGCATTTTAAATTAATGCTAAATTTAAAAAATTACATATATATGTGTATATAAACCCATATATATACACATAGATATATATGTATGTACATTTTACTTCTGTTGACATAACTAATGCTTTTATTAGATGTCTTTATCTGCTTAGAGACGATTTCCCTGAATAAAATGAAGTAAGTGCTTTCTGAGACACTCATATAACCTTAGTATTTCTAGACTGAAGTGCTTTCCTCTGTAAGATACAGAATATTTAACAATTCCTTATCATTTATATGGTTGTAACTGATGTGAAACATTCTTTCTCTGTTGTACATCCAATGTACACCAGAATTAAATAATTGGCCCAAGCAGGATTTCTCTTGTTCTGTGATGTAGAAGAATAGCTAGTCATGGTTTGTATAAATTACTTCATAGTCACAGTTGTATACAATACAGTTTCCTAATGAGGCCAATTCCCTAGGCAACAGCCCAAATCTGCAAATGTCTAAGCACAGAAATACAGCCAGCAGGATGTCTAATTCAGTTGAACTCAATGGAGATGATTTGATACTCATAATCATCTCACCTCCACAAGCTGTATGCCTGTTTTAACTAATGATTTATATTAAGACAGAAAAAAGTATTCAAATGCTCCTTCTTAAGGGAATTATTTTAAAATCTCCTCAATTGCCTTGGGTATTTTACTACCCATGCTTTACAAAATTGTTTCTGCCCTGAAATTCAAAACAACCTTCAAGAAAAACAACTAAGAAATTATGCTGAAGAGGCCCTAAGTATATTTAACCCAATATCTTGTGGCTTGAGTAACCAAAGAAGTCTATTTGTGACCATTTTATGTTCCTGAAATAAAAATAAGTTTCAGTCTTTTAGATCACAGGCCCTAAGCTGATTGACTTTTCCTTTGGCTTACCTCTCCATCATTCCATCTCTTCTCCCCCACATCTCAATTCATCTGTGTGCAAAGTGTAAAACTACTTCCATTACAAATCAGTGGGATATTTTGTCTTGTCAGTCTTTGCAGACAATTTCATATGCACTTCTGCAAGTGTGACAACAGATGCATGTACTGCACCCTGATCAAAGGTTAGGCCTAATTGATTTCTTACAAGAAGATTGACTGGACAGCAATGACATAACTACACATGGTGATGATTTATCTCATTTTATGTACATTGTTACGTCTGGGGGATCACAAAATTGGGCTACATCCTGACAATACTCACTAATTTGAAATCCACCATCCAGCTGGTAATTGCTAGTGTAAGTCACTAGAGTGTTATTGTGAAACCTCTGTGGCCCCAAGATAGAAGGAGAATGTCGAAGCTATTCCTGTACCACCATTTCCCAGCCATGCCAAGTGCTGCTCAGCCTGTCCCTGTCCAGGAATCTGGTGTCATAGCAGCTTTGCAAGGGCAATAAAAGGAGCAATCAATTTTTACTCCTCCTAAAGGGCAATGCAAACATACATGCTTCAAACCCAAGTTTTAATATAGGCAGTGTGTAGGTCATAAATGTGTGATTCATTACAAGTATGATAGGACAGAGCTCACCTATACATTGGTTGCACTTTCGTTCCCAGTGAACCCACTGCACCATGTAAAATTAAACTGCTAGACATGAAAATGAAAAGAAGTTGAGGAACATACGGGTACATTGCTCCCTATCTGCCAGAAAACTGCCCAGGGAAATGCGGTCAGCTATGCGCTCAGAAATCGTGCTTGAACCTGAGGGAGTCTCTAAATTGCAGGGGGTTTGGCCTTCCTTACAGTGAAACTGAAGGAAAATTCCTTATGCACTGTCATTAAAGTAGAGTCAGCAGCTTTAAAAAGCACAAGGATACAAGTAACATAGGGACTTGCTATTTGAGCTCAATAATAAAGTTTCTGTCAAATGTATGTAGCATTCAGATGTGTAATGGTAAATGAAGGACTAAAAACTCACCTGTTTGTTTTTTCCTGGACTATCCTTCCCTTGCTCCTCATTTAGCTTGATTATCCTACTGCCAAAATCACATGATCCAGTGGGGACATAGTATTTGACATAAATGTATTTATCAGGAATAAAAAGAAATTACTTTCCTTTAACTGTATAGAGGGACTGGTAAGGATTCCTACTCAGAGTATGATCTTGAATCTCATTCTGAACATTCTGCTCAAGTAGATTTGAACTGCCATTCAGTAGGGGAGGAAAATTTCCTAGCTCTGGCTAGTGGTGTACCATCAGTTTGTACATGAACTCCTTTTAGCTAACCATGAGCAAGGGATAAAAATAAATACCTATTGAAAGAAAGCTTATACAATTATGTCTCTTTGGAGCCAGAACATCCTGGACCTGCTCTTTCCTACGCAACATGTGAAAAAAACTGTAATTTGCTCCCCTTTCTAATCTCTATAAAGACAGAAAGAAACAAAGTCTCTTCTTTTACATAAAATATAATAGGTGAGGTTAGAGAGAGTTCTCCAGCAGACACAAATGGAAGAGGCTTTTGAGGGAATGCCCTTCTACCTTAAAGGCCTCTATTAGGAACATCCTAAAAATTGCAACAGGATCTAAATGACTAACTACCAAGGTTGTTTGAGGACTTAACCACAACACAAATACATAAAGTCTGCAGGGTCTAAGAACTAATCATCATACCAGGAAGAAACAGTTTTCCATTTTCCCTGTTTAGGTTTTATAGGTCTTCTGCCACTGAACTGTGAATAAGTCCGGGAAACCTGGGACTCCTCCATCTCTCATATTTAAAGTCATGGTCCGGATCTGGGTGGAGAATGAAACCTCTCATTCTGGGGTAATTCACTTATGGCTGGAAGACATTAGAGTTGTTGACATCTGTAAAGTATTTTAGAAATTATGAGGATATATAGTGATGAGCAACACAGAGGCCACATCAGAACAGAGCTTCATGGTCACCCAGGAGTTGCATAATTGAGGGAGAAATGTGGATTCTTTCCAGAAGATGTCAAATCAAGTCCATCTGTACCAAAGCAGGACTGAAAAATGTGTGCTGTGTTAAAGAAGCAATTCAACCAAAAGCTCAGTCAGAATTTTCCTTTTACAGCTCTGTATGATGTGTAATACTGATGGGCTACTTTATGCTTCTATAGCAATAAAATTCTCCTTGTTATCCTTAACAAGGACAGACTTAAAGCCACATATTAAATTCCACTTCCCTTGTGCTAACTCTTTCACTGATGTATCTGCATTCCTCCCTCATTTGTCTTTGTTCTCTTTCCTAGGTAGGTGAGAGAGCTAATTAATTAATACTCTTATTTTTGAGAGGTAGGAACATGAAGCTGAAAAGCAGAAACATTACAAGTACTTAGCTGAGGTATTGTAGGGACTGGGTGGGAAAAGCTTCATCAGAAGACTGGGACCTCATAGTTTTCAGGCAACATCCTGGGGGCCTGCTGTTCTATTCATGTGGACAGATCCAATTTTTCATTGGATGTTCGGTCCCTCATGGTCGACCACAGAGCAGTTCTCTGTTGTGGGTTTGCAGGAGCCTGTACTGTTCTGCACCTTACCGGAATGCTTTTTGTATGTTAAGCTGCTACACTTCATATTGTGTTTTGATTGCATCTCACTTCTTTGCTGCCCCCATCCACTGGTGTTGTGATTGCAAAGCTACCATTGTAGCTTGCCTGGTGTCTTGCATTCAAGTAAATGAGGTGTAAACTCCCAGCAAATGGGTCTGCCATAAATTTAACCATGTCTGATGAACACCCTGATGAGCAAGACCAAGAGAGAGGAAAGCAAGGAAGACGACTGGAAAGAGCTTACCGAAACCAGTGTTGGAAATGTGTGAGCTGGGATGTCAGGCTTTGATTGTACAGCAAACTATGATCTCTCTATTACTGTAGCAAACAGTTTTTCTCCCCTTAAAGTTCTTTTATTTTGTTAGAGGTTTTTCTTTTTCATGGATCCACTTTCCCACATAAAAGACACCAATTAGAAATTAAATTCCCTTTTCTCTTCAAAGAGAGAACTAGAAATATGACCAGCTACAAACCCCTTCATTTTTGGGGGTCGGGGGTTACAATCATATTTGCCTGTCTTCATAAATTTTGTTTTCTTTGACACACTGTCATGCAGGACTTGCACAAACAGGAGGACTGACTACCTAAAGAGTAAAGACACTAAAACTTAAAACACCTAGAGAGCTGTCAACCATAGTGAGTAAGTGGGGAGGAGCAGAAATTTCTTCTAATCTCTTTCAGCTATTGTAAACACTTCTCACTCGCTGCAGCACATCTTATCAACAGATGTTGGTTGTTCTTGTCTTTAATTGCTGCTGTCACTTCAGCTTCTAGCAGTTCCTGCTGCTATGGCTCAGTCATTAAAAGGACACTTCTCCACTAACCTCTTACTGCTCTTCTATCCTTTCCCCTCTCTGGAGGGGAGGGGTGGAGGGGGTTAGGGGAGTGGTGGTGAGCGTGGGTGCGCTTTCTTTGCAGCTTCATATCCCTGCTGCTGTGCTCGCACTGTAGCGTGGGTGTGCGTAGGTTGGTGGTGTAATCCCTCCGTGCTCAATGTGCACCGCTGATTCGAGGGCTGAAAACTGTTGTCTCCCATCTGGTCACAGTCCTCGGAGGCTGCAAGAAAATTATGTGGCAGGTGCTGCTTAAAGAAAGCTCTTCTCATGCTCAGAGAGCATCCCGCACAAAAAAGTGGCAAAGTATTTTTCTCCCCATAATCCTCTCAATTTCTGCCTATTTGCTGCTCTTCTCTTCCTACCCCCACCACTGCCTTTTCTTTCTCCCTTGGGACTGGCAGAATCTCAGAGGAAATAAGTAAAGCTTTCCTAATATAGAAGCTCATCTTCTCTGAAACCACTTCTCATTCTGTTAATGGAGTTCTGGAAATGTTTCAGTTCTCTCCCTACACTAATACTTTATTCTTTTCCTCTGATAGCTGTCCAAGCACCAGTGCCATCAGTTTTCTTAGCTTTATTAGCTCATTTTGCAAAGAAATGCACAGGCAGTCTAACAAAATAATAATAAAAAATTGGCTGGAGAGTTTTATAACTATGTACTCTCTTTAAAGAAATAAATATGCATCAGGAGACATCTTTCTGAGACCATTCTTTTATCAGGGTTTTACACTTCACAAATATGTGTGCTCTACATACAAATATCAGTGGAAGATAACACATGTTGCTTAATAGATTTACATACGTTCCTTTCCCCTTCTTCTCATACCCTGATACACGTCTGGCCCAGGGCTCTTCTTCCAGAGTCTTTCCACCACCTTTGTAGATATGATATTAGTGCTCAGTATTTGCAAATCCACACATAATATTGTAACAAGTGCACAAAGTGCCTACAAATCCTCCATGTAAAAGGGAGTGCTTTTTCTGTGCCTCCCTCCCCCACATTTACACCAGTTCTGGGGAGAAGCAAAGGAAGAGGAGAGCAGATGACATGGAAATGCTCTTGTTCCTCAACAGGAGTAGGGTTTTCCACCAGGGAGAAGGTGAGGGTTAGTACCAGGAGTTAGGTGGATCTGCTGTGCCCAGCAGAAGCAGAGGGAAACTCAGGTACCCTCTTGTCTCCTCAAAATCTCAACTTCAAGATGGGGAGAGTTGCGGTGGGCGGGGGAGGTGCAGGGTGAGAAGGGAGCCTTCCACCCTCAAAATAGAAATTGTAGGGAACAAGGATATGCTAAGCAGGAATGTTTGTAAGGGTGGGAAGTCAGTGGGAAGAGGAAGAGAAATTCTTCAGAACATTGGAATCTGAGGAGGCTACAGCTGAACGCAGAAGTAATGGGCAACTGATAACAGGAGAAATGCCTGCAGTCGTCCTGGGAGAGAACTAGTTATACAGAGCATATGAAGCAGGCTCAGTAAGCCCATACTTAAAATACACCTGCACTTTGGAGATTTATTACCAACAGCTACCTTCCTTGTGCTTTACCCTACCTGCCCAGGGATGAGCTTTCTTGCTCATCCTTTTCTGAACACAGTACTTGCAAAAATGGGAACTGACTGACATAAGCATCACACAAGACATGGACAATTGCTGGCTGGCGGGCAATGTCCTGTCTAAATGGCTTCTCCCAAATGCACAAGAGGGAGGATAGGAGAAGAGTTGCCTGGGATGGGCTTCCATTTCAAACAAGCTCTCCCATTGAAGACTAATGGGTGCCGCAGCCAGAGGATGCCCCAGACCAGCACATACAGTGCTTCCAGGCAGGTTGCAACAACCTTTTCTGTTTGTGACCCACGAGGATGCCAGCAAGGCAGTTGTTTATCTGTGGTAGGGTCCACCCAAAACTAAAAGTGAGGGCAAGTAAAAGATGCCTGCTAGAACTGCATTTAGTTGCATGAAATGTAGTTTGGGAAATGAATTGGTCTTGTTAAAAGCTAGCTATGCTGGTGTCAGAATTCAGTATGTACTTGGTGATAGCTGTATGCACAGAGTACAGAGACAGGAAAAACCTGAGCCAAAAAAGTGTGTTCTCCAGCAGGAACACAGACTTAAGGTGCTACTTTTATGCTGCATTTTTATTAGTGGCATCTCAAAAATATCACTTTCAGCATGCCTTTTTCACTTCTCCCACAGGAACATGAAAATTAACATCAGCTAACAAAAATTTCTATTGCTCTGGAAGGAATGTTGTTCAGTGGTGTTTATATATTATTTGTCTCATTTGCTTTTTGGTGGTTTTTTTGTTGTTGTTGTTTTTCTTTTTTTGGTTTTTTTGGGTTTTTTTTGTTTGTTTGGTTGGTTGGTTGGTTTTTTTTACTTTATCAAAGTCCAGTCATAATGAAATGTCGAATTTTTTTACTTTTGGTTTGGTTTTTTTTTTAATCTTAAGGTATGATTTCATTCTTTTTCTCCCTCCTAAGAGTTTAAGACACGCACATACCTCAACAAGCAAAGCACGAGACCCTTCATGTAGAGTCATTTCCCATCAAATTTCACACTGGGCATGATATTCCAACTCAGATAAAATATAGAAGTGAAAGCCACGTGATTTGGCACACAGTTCCAAGGCACAGGCAGCAAGCTTGCCCCCTGGATTGCTTTAGAACATCTTCACCAATTGGATTTTGCTGTGTGTAAGAGAATAGTTGTGCTGCTCATGGAGATGAGGTCATATTTGGGGGTCATAATTCGTTATTTCCTACCCCGTCTTTTATTCCAAGAGAAAGGTTTTTGAGCTCATTTATTCTTCTGGCTGCTGCTGTGCCACCTGAAGAGGTCAGAAAGGGTCTGTCCCCACCACTTTTTGTCTTATCTCCCCCTCTTAGCACCACTCTTTCCAAACCAAGTGGTCTAAGGAGATGTGCGGCTGAACATCCAGAGAAACACACTTCCACAGCAAGCATAAGAGGAGAAATCATAGTCAAGTCCTAAGCTTCTGCAGCCCTTGTTCTGCATTCCCAAAGCCCAGGGTATCACACCTGCCTGTCTTTACCTGCTCCCCAGCTGCACAGGAGTGACAACTAGTTTCTTCCCCCTGGCTGAAGTGCTACCACTTACAGGTAGCTTATGTAATCCTGTATGTGAGTTAACTCTATCCCAAACAGGAACTTAAACAGAGTGAAGGTCAATTCCTGTGAAAATATCCTATGTTGCTGCTTGATCATTCAAATTACTCATGGTCAGTTTTTATTTAATCATGTTTTCTTCCACGATTTTTTTCCCTCCAATATTAAAAAAAAAAAAAAAAGGCAATTAGATAACGAAGCATATGTAGCTTGTTTTCTTGGATTGTTTCTCAGCTTTTTTCTAAATTGTCACTGCCCCTTTGGACTTCAGTGGGGTAGCTGCCAGGTTTCCACAGAGATGCAAACAAATTCTATGCAACAAAATATCATCCCTACATGATTTAAGTCCCAAATGTACATGGTGACAGTTTTATGTTTTAGTAATATGAAAATCTGAGATATTGGATGTGAGTATAATTTAGGATATTTCTGTGCCCTGGAATCCAGTTAAAATGCACCATTGCACATGCCATGTTTCAGTGGTGAAGTATTGCTTGCCTCTGATTGCTGCAGGGTAAGAACTTTATTTTCCTAACCCGTGATTTAGTGCTTTCCACCCCCTGTAAAGTGTAACTAACAATGTCCTCTATGTGAGCTCCGGTAGCTAAGGAGACATGGAGGAGATGGTTGCAGCAGGGAGAGGGAAAGGGGGAGAACAGAAGGGCAGAAAAAAGGATATCTGCAACAGGTTAAAAAACATCCACAACTTGCCTTCTTAAAAACTTGAGAGCTGGATATTAGTCCAAAACCCCAATTAGATGGTGGCAGTGGAGCTCCACTGATTTTTGAAGGAGCTGAGCCAGTCTGAACCAGCTGAGAAGCTGGTCTGCTGTCTCGCATTTAGTGCCCAAAGTGGTTGGAGCAGGGGAGGTTTGAAACTGTACTCCTCACATAGCACGGAGGGGCCTGTGGGAATAATGTTTGCTTTGGCATGGAGGTAGGTTACTGTAGACCCAGCAGGTCCTTCATTGAAAGGCTCCTTTCTGCTCTGAGTGATGGTAACTTCCATAAAGAGAGCAAATTCATCCAGAGATATGCCTTAACTCACATCCTTCTTTAATTCACAAGTCCTTGTGCAGTGCAGACCTCAAGGTGAATCTGTGTAGATCCTCTTGCCCTTGTTTTCATCCCTGGATGTCCTGTTATTCTCTGCAGGGCACAGATCTCATGTTGTTTTCCCTGGAAACCTATTCCACACTGCCTCTTTAAGTACTCACCAGCAGACAGAATCTGTGTCGGGAGCTGATAAACTCCGATGCTTTTGCAATGCCTCGTTCTACAGCTGTGGGTCTGGATTAGAGAAAAGTTGCTGCTGAATTTCCTTCATCTTCCTTTTTCCATACAGAAAGTCCCTAAGAAGGATTCTGTCCTATGATTTTCCCATTTCTGGCATGCTTTCTGAAATTTGCTCTCTTCTTCCACCCTATCCTCTTCTCCTTTCCCATGGTACTTGCTCTGCCTCTGTCTGGTTAGAAAGATTATCTTCTCCCAGCATGCAAATTAAGAAGTAGTTGTGAGAAAAAAGTGGAGGTAGAGAAGAGGCTCCTCACATCACAGGCAGCCTCGTGCAAAATGTCTCAAGCAGTGCGGGGAGGCCTGAATGAAGGAGGGATGCAGCAGAGCTAACATCCACTCCATGAGGGCCACCTTCTTTCCAAGAGATGACTAACAAAGCAGAGGACAGGGGAGAGAGAATAGTGACAGATTTCTTTTCTAACATAATAACCAGAGGCTATTTAAAAAGAACAGCAGACAACAGATTTAAAATAGACAGATATACCAAATTATGCAGCCACAGCAAGTAGTTCCTTAGTTTAATCATAAGATTTTGTGAAGACTTAGAAATTGTATGGGTTCAAAACCTGATTGGCAAATACATTAAATTAAAAGATAACTCTCATGCAGGGAATCCCTGAGGCACAAAACATGAAGAACAGGGAACTATTGAAGGAAATAGCATTTTGTGTTTTATTTGCTGCTATGTTTTCCTGTGATCATCTATGTACTGGCCAGGTAGGGCACCAGGTTGGTGGCCTTGGTCTGATTCAGTATCACCACTGTTATGTTTACAGGCCCAGTTGGTCAGATGTTAAGTGCCACCAGACCTGCTGCACTGCTCTCTTCAAGAACTTTGAAAATAGTGGGCTAGATCAACTTTCTATCAAGACCAAATACAATCAAGGAATCGGCAATTCCAGATACCCTGTCCAGAAACTCAGAAGGCATTTTCCTTCCATGTAGAGGAAAATGAATGCATGTGACAGATACTTACTGTGCTTATTTATAAAAATGCTTCTAGTTGATGCAAATTTCATCCTTACGTGTATTTGAGTCAATAGTAAGATGGATATGCCCCCATTCTTATAGAGGTATGCCAGTCAATCTTTGTTCACATCCTCTGGGCTCATGCTATTCTGATACTGCTCACCTGACTGCAGCCATGAAAAAACATCTCAGGTAAGAAAAAAAAGAGGCATTTTTAAAATCAGCGATGAATGTGTTTTGTGTGGCAAAACTCCAAAGACAACCTTTTCCCATGAGCAATTCAGAAGGGTGGTGTTGGTATGGACAAAGGACACATACTCTTCTTATTCAGGAACAGATGCCAGTCCCTGAAGGACTGCTCTGTTTACCTCTGATGCCATATTATATTTCTTCCAACATTATTACAACTGACATCAGAAATCCTGACCCAGAACATGTGTCCATTGTCTTGAGGAGGTATCTCAAGCTCTGGAACTACCTTGGGCTTGTTGAAGGCTGGTAAATGGTAATCCTATATCACCTGAGATTTGGTGGTGTATTAAATGTGGCAACTGGAGCAAGATGTTGGTCTCTCAGTTAGAAATGCTTTCTTACCAAAGGAGTTGCTTTATTTGGGTCAGCTGTTATGTCACAGAACACCACACCATGATACTGACTTTGTGCTATTCAGGCTTCTCAGGATCTTAAGCATGTGAGTAGTATTTGCTATTTAAAAGCCATGTTAGTAACATGTCCACTTTTTGATAGCTAGCAAAAACTCTGCAGTTCTGCCTTCCAAGCATCTAGGATTTCTTTTTAAGAAATGCAGAGCAGATGCCACAGCTCACTAATCACAGTTTCTTCTAAATTATAGAATCTATGTCATGATGTCAAGTCTTCTTGTTAGAAATTATTGGAAACATCTCACTGCTATCTGTCTGGAATAATCATGTCATGCTCTGAATGCCCTGCTGTCAGTTAACAAATATATTAATACTGAGCATGTGAACTTATTAATTCCCTGCGAATGAGGACTTATGTCCTGATAGCATTTAAGAGTGGAACAGATCACTCATCATAACAAACTGATTATGAGCATTTATAGAAAAATGTAACAGCATGCAAATTTAAGATTCTGTCACCCTTCCTCATGTCAAACCCCACCTTGGCAAGTGGCCGCAACACCTCCTGCCCTCCAGTGCTACTCCAGGAGCAGGGATTCCTCAGTGAAGCCGCAGTAGTGCATTTAAAAATAGAGGACCAATGATGTGTTTCTTCCATTCCCCAAATTCTCTTGCTTCAGCTCCTGGAGTTGGATACAAAAGACATTATTAAACCCAGTTCAACATTTTTGAATTGGCAGAGGTGGTGTGATACCTGAAGAGATGCTGCTTTAGGTTTCTGGGGGACCTACCTCATAGTTCCTGAAGCAAGTGACGACAAGGAAGGAAAAGTATTTTCTTTCAATGGATTCTATGTGATAATTTCAATGGGATCTTCAGAGATTCACTTCACACTACTTGTGAATTCACACTACTTCATGAAGAAATACCAGACTCACAAGAAAAATGTATTCCTGAATTAACGTGCTTAATTAGTGGGTCTCAGTTCAGTGTTGAGGTCTGTTAATTGACTACATGTTTTCTCCTCTCATCCTATCTTTTTAATTTATTACTGTTTGTCACACACACCTTTTAGGAAGGTGACGTCAGGTTCTAGGTCTCTGCACACCTTGATGTATGCATCTAAACAGCTGGCTAACCTGATATGGTGGCCATTACTCCATCAGATCTGATGTTAAAGAAATAATCTAATCAGATTGATCTCCCTAGGTATTTGATGATATACCTAGCTGTCACTGTAATTTCTGAACTCTTCATAACATAGTGTACTAGTTATCCCTGTAAGCATTGATGTTGTGTATAAAAGAACTGGGACCTACCTCTGAGAACAAAGTTCTTAAGAAGAAAGATGAAGATGCTTTAGGGATAAACTCTCAAATATCAGGAAGATGTCCTAATGTACAATTTATTATGCAAATTAACTTACCCCATTCTAGGATTTCACTAATTTTTCAGATCTTGCTAAATAAGCCACTTGCTTAAACTACTTTGTAACAAATTCAATATTTGATTGTTTGGTTTTGTTTTCATTCAACTTTTCACTGTCTGTAACTATAGGAAAAAATGCATGAATGTATTTTCAATATGAGGATACTTGGATTGGGTGACTAGATGGGTCTAAAGGTGCAAAGGTTTTGAATACTTACTTCTTTTTGAGTAAAATCCACCCAATCTCTTTTAGTTTGGTCAGTTAGAGATCTAACCTCATCTTCACTTATATTAACATGAATTTATCCACTGCTTCAGTTGGCAGAACCCTCTACTGTGGTGAGAAGTAGTGTAGCAAAGTTCATATCAGAGCTCCCATTTCAGCTCTATTTTCATATCTTTTAATTTTAAAACCATCTCTAACATAATGATATGATATACCAAAGAGCTGGCTCCCTCCGGGCACCAGAAATTCTGAGGTGTTTTATTTGGAGGGAAAGTCAGAAATGATTTGAACATGATTTGAACAGTAACTGTGAAAGAAAATGGGAATTTTACACTGAGATGAAGGTAGATTTAATTGGGAGACATGATAGAAGATGGAGGAGTGAGAAAAGGGAGAGGACATCTATGTATATTGTGAAATGGAAAACCATATTACATAGGCCAACACAGCTGTGAGAGACAGAGGATAACAAAAAAGTCAGCATTACCTTAATCCTCCTGGTCTTTCTTAAATAAAGTATGATTTCATATGGTAAGTCTCACTTTCTTCATATCCATTTCCATCATAGAGATTCAAGTGACAAATTGTTTTTCTTCTCAGAAAGAAATGTGCCAAAACACATAATAAATCTATAGGTAAAACTACAACACCAGTCTTCTGCTTACTTCAATCTATCTACCCCATATTTTTTAAACTTGTCTTTGGCTGGATGATATTGGTTTCTGTAAGAGCTTGGAGTTGTAAACACCACAAGATGTCCTAAGCTAAATTTTATTTTCCTCAGGTATGTTTATTTACTACTGCTCAGAACTGTAATAGCACCAAAATATTTAAAAGACAAGTAAAAAACATATACTAGCTTAAGATCCTATACCTATCTTATCCTTTGAGCTTTTTTTTCTATCTGAGTTCTCAACCTTTCCTTTTTTCATTTCTTTAAGAATGTGTCAAAATCCAAAGATGGGCAGCAGAAAACTGCCTGTGGTAGAAAGAAAAACCAGTTCTGTGGCAGCTGTTCTCTTTGATCTCCTTACGGTTGGTCACTCATCACAACTGCTCACACTGCACCCCACATCTGTTCTTCTGCCCCTTCTTGTACTGGTCTACTGTTATTCCCAGTGTCCCACTGCCTTTTCCTCCACAGACCATCTCTTCCACCTTTTCATCTTATTCTGATTCTACTCCTTTCTTTCAGACATAGTTTTACAGCTTGACAAGGCACATGTTATTTCCTCTAGAAACACAAATTGATGGGTATGGTCTACCACGTGTTTACATTGACTTTAGAGATTTTTGGATGTAATCCTCTCCCTGCAAAATATGGACTGTAAAGCAATATGTTATTTCTTCCTTGTTGGTTCTAGAGTGTTCCATGTAATACTGCAAACTCAGTCCTCGCCTTGCACACAGCATTCAGAAAGTTGCTGAATGTTGCTTCTGTGCTGTACATTTATTGACTGAAACATTTGAGTTGTTGCTTTTCACACTGGTAATTTTAGAGCACAGATGCCTAGCATGTTTACTCACATACCAAGGCTCACATTTAATGAGCAAAATGTCAAGTATATTGTTATCCACCATAAAAACTGTGAAAAATATCCTTGCCATCTGCAGTGTGCCTTCTGCTTCAGCCTAAGAGACTTTTACAAGCAACTACATGAAATTAGCATTAAAGTCAATATTTATAAATGGAACCACCTCTAAAGGGCAGGATCTTCTCCCCTCCCACATCCTCTGTTCCTTCGGGATCTAATGAGCTGGGGAGGCTGAGTGCAGGAAGGGAGCCAAGTTGCGCCTGTCTCCTGGCTGCAGTCAGCCAGAATAATCTCCCTGCACTAAGGAAGAAGCAGAAAGAGAAGAGTGGTACTAAATGGCATTGACGGCATCTGAGGGCCAGATCCTGTGTGGATGTCAGTTGGCGTAACGTCGTTGTCCTCACTGAAGTGACGCAGCAAGCACAGACCAGCACAGTTTGGCTGACTGACATAGCACCATGTTCGATTTGTGCTAGCTGAGTTTAGAGCCCGAAATAACGCTCATGGAATAGATGGCGGATAGCAAAACTGAAACTGGGATTTGATAGACTGCCATCAAAAAAGATAACCTCTTCCAAAAAAATGTTTGTTATTTCTCCACCAAAAAGGATTGGACAAGGATTGGCCATTTTTTCTGGCTTTTTATGGTGCTGAGGACAATGAAGATCTTGTCTGTTGCTAAAGTGTCTAGCTTGTACTGCAAGAATAATTAAATTAATAACTACTACTAATGGATAACTGCTCCTGGGCTCCAGGCAGGCTATATGACCTTTTAATTTTGCTATTGTGAAGCCTTCAATCCCAACATGATTACAGTATTGCAGAACTGAGATCTAAGCACATTTTTAAAAATGCTGCTGTCCACTACTGTTATCCCAACATCCAGAAGCAGCTGAAATTCCAGCCAGATCTTTATGGTTCAGAGCAGATGAACCAAAGACCAGAACATGCTCCCTCGCATTGGTGACCAAGATAACTTTTGCCATTTGTTCCAGCTGTTCCGCCAATTTGCCCACATACCATGGGCTCTACTAAGCTCATATGAACCACAGCCTAGCATAGACGTCATGAAAGCTGGTCAATCCCACAACTTCAGGCTAACAAAACAACGAAAGGTAGCATCATCATATAATCCACACTACCTTGCTTTTTTCCTTCTACACATGTTGAACATGAGAATCAGGAAGAAAATTTCTGCACTAATTAGCAAATATATAATAAATATTTATCCAGAAAACTCCAGATAAAATGGATTTTAAAATTTTTATTTACAGTTGTTTAGATCTAAACATATTTACTTAATTGGACTTCAAGAAGGCCACTCACATGTTTCCTTTATAGCATTTCTAATATAATCATTGCTTGGGCAATTAGGCCACTCACTAAGCCACAAATCTTATCTTTCACACTGGTGAGTCATAAATAAGGACTGAGTCACAAATAGACCAGACAGACAAATGGTGGCAGGAAGGAAATAAGGTTGGCTGTGAATAAATGTAGGCTGGAAATTAGAAGATGGCTGCAGTCTACCTGAGGAATGCAACTCTTATACAGTTTTCTAACTAGGAAACTGAGTCAAGAGAGGTAACTTAAATTGCTTTATCATTTAGCTTGACAAGCTCATGAGAGGGATTGTACACCAAGTAGAATTTAAGACTGAATTAGAAGTCCTCAAGTATTCAGAGTCTTTGCCTGCCATGACTACCTGCAATTAGAGGGTTAGTGGCCTGCTTACCCAAGCTGTCCCGGCAAGTCTTGCTGTTATTAGTAGTCCTTAAACTTGTATACAGCAGGGGGAGATTGCACAGATACAACTATGCCAGTGTCATCATACAGTGAAGGCTCTATGCAATACAGGATCTAGTGTTTGCATTGTGAGTTTGCAGCAATGTTGCTGTGGCTGTTGCAAAACCCTCCTGTTAGAGGAACTGAGAAAAACTTGACTTCCTATGGTTGTATTCAAGGGCAAATTCAATTATGGGGTATGCTATGATGCGGTGCACCTAGTAAGATGAGGATCAACTAATAACTCTATAATGAAATGTTTTCCAGTGTTTGACCAGTGCAATCACTTTCTGTCATGCAATCAGAGTTCCTGGAAACTGTTGTGATACAAATAATGGGACTTATGGTGTTGGGTTGCCCTTTACTGGCTTCTATATTTTTCAAGGAGAAAGGGAGACTGCGATTTTTGCTGCTCGTGGAAGACAATTTACTTATCTCCTTTGTGTAAGTAACAACTGATCTAGTAAATGTAGCTGATGTAGCAAATAATATGTGAATGCTACCTGTTAAATGAACAAAGTCTCATGTCTGTCAAAGCATGGATTTAACTGTGCCTCTCAGTTCCACATCAGCTCTGCTCTGCACCAGCAGTCTTTTCTTTAAATGTGAACTTTGCTTTGCTGTGACATATTGTGACTCAAAAATATCATTATTTTAATCAATCCCTAGTGCATGGATGCATATCCCATACCATATCGACCACATCAAGTCTTTTTACTATTTATATCCAGGGCACAGTTCCCTTTCCTGCATGTCCTTTGGTCTCTGTCCTATCATATGATACAGGCACTGGTGTTTCTCAGAAATATTCATGTTCACTTAGGCAGCAGGAATTCATAGGACATGATGCTGAAATTATATAACCATGTGTGATTGTCATGTGATATGGGCACGTGCATTTCGCTATAGTGAGTGCCATGTTCTCAGCCAATGCCCTATGCATCTGAATGAAAGGATCTTTCTACTGAAGATATTAGGGTTATCTGACCACAAAGTTCAGTACTAGTATTTTACACAATCACAGAATCAATTAGGCAGAAAAAGACCTCTGAGATCATTGAGTCCAACCTATGGCCAGACACCACTACATCAACTAGACCACAACAACTAAGTGCCACATCTATTTTTTCCTTAAACACCCCCAGAGACAGTGACTCCACCACCTCCCTGGGCAGTTCATTCCAATGTTTAATCATCCTTTCTGTGAAGAAACTCTTCCAAATGTCCAACCTAAACCTTAGGGTCAGTTACTGCTTGCTTTCTGAAAACTTGCAGTCAGGTAGTGGTTTCACTCTCCTGGAGAAATACTTGTATTTCCTGCTGTTTCTTAACATTCAGTCTGTCCACACATGACAACAGAAAGGTACCCTACCTCATTGCATCAATGCATGGGACGGTAAAATATAAAGACCTAAACATATCTCATTTCAGTTTCCTAGTAAAGAATAATTAAAATATTAGTGTGTAAGCAATCAATATAAAAAGTTTCTTTTAACTACACAGTACGTTCTGCAGAGTTTAGACATGAAGAAATCAAGTCTGACTTGAACTTGCACGTTGACTTCACTGGCACTGGAATTGGATGGTAATTTATAATGCAGAATGCTTTCTTGAAAAGTAGCCTGTCAGGATATGAGTGCCAATGCTGAAATACATTCAGATTAATACATAATTAAATTCTATAAAGCAAAATGCCTTTTTATAAAAGTTGTTTGCTCTTTTAAAGGTAATTTTCTGAAATGCTAGTTGAAAAATGGAATTTGACTCTTCAATAACTTGTACTTTTTGTCTCCTATGTAGTTTGTCATTGGTTCACCTTTCTTTTTCTCCTTTGCTAGTCTACGTGGTGAAGATCGTTGTAAAAGTATTTCTGTTTTGAGAGACCACTTTTGAAAATTCATGAGAAATTACCCTTCCATAAACATGAAATAAAATATTTACGGATGGAATCCCCATTTCAAATCGTGCCGAAGTTCTCATATCTGCCTAAGTGCTACTGTGAACTTTGCAAACCATGTCATGTATTCCACACAGCATACTCCTGAAGATAATGTTTGGCTGATACACGTTTTTCTAGCTCCACTTCTACAGAGAGTTTAGACCCAGTTAAGATCTGCTGTTGAGGATGTGCACTGTAATTTACAGAAAAGTTCTTTGCTGTGTGCCCAGCGTTATTCATGCTTGAGGGTTTTGTTTTCAACCTCACTGTGTATAGAATAAGGTCTGAGAAGTATGCAACTTTCTCCCACTCTCAAATTAACTTCTTTACACCATCCCCCAACATTTGGGCTGAAATTCTTCACATTTCAATATCATGACAGTATTGGTTACTATATCAGTGAGTAGGAATACTGCTTTTTCCATTTTAGAAATACCTCTTTCATTATCCAAGTTTGCTTGGCCCTGACCAGGGAAGCATACTGACTGTCCATTTATGGCAAATTTCACCATCTCAGCAAGTTCCCTGTACCCAGCTGTGCTGGAGGACATAATGCCTAGTAGGTATTCGCTTTCAGAATTTCAGTTCCACTTTAAACAAGTGCTTAACTTGTCCAAGAGGTGCTTTTTGTCAGCAAGTTGTTTCAGGAGCAGTTGGGTACTCCCCATGCACTCATAGGGTAAACCTACAAAGCCACTTCAGGTCCAGGTCCTGCCATGTGCTTTCTTGCATTGCTTGGGAAAGTCTCTTTTTGCCAATGGCTTTGTGTCTGCCTCTAATTAGCATCCCTTAATTTCATGTACTTTATGTTTGTGTGTTAAGCTTGTGGCAGAATGCTGGGATTTTAGAGATGCTGATTTTTCTTCAGATGGAGAATGGGATCTCTTGGAAAACTGTGGGCATGGGAATGGTGTAAACATGACTTTCACATGCATCAATTTCCCCACGTGCTAAAGCAGGCAAATCCTACTAACTTTGCTACCAGAGAACTACAAGATTACATTCATTACTGCTTGTAAAAGGCATCGGGTTTCTTAAATCAATACTGCTACTGAACTACAAAGTAATAGTACTTCTTGAGGAGGAAGAGGATTGCCTTTTGAGTTGCCATCTGCTCCTGGCCTGACTCCAATTGCTTCTTAGTGAGTAATCTGAAGTAAATTTTTTAGAATCAATTCTGTATCACATTTTTGCAATATGACATATGTATCTCTAGATCTTAAAGAGGGAAGAACAATCCACCAGTAGTCTGCCTCCCACTGTAGAAGCAAATGATCTAAATTAGAGCATAGCAATTAGACAGATTCACTGATTTACTGTACATATTCTTGCTCTATTGTCACCCCACTGTCATTGACAGAATGAAGTTTGGATGTTTGTTTGTTTCTTTCTTAATATGGCATTTTCCAAATTATCTTGTCCCTGAGGCATTAGTGAAAAAAGGTCCCTTCAAATGCTTTACAAACCACAACTAGTGTAAGAAGGTCACCAGATCTTTGGGGGGAACTGGGAGAATCAACAAAGGAAATAATGTAAGACCAGAAACTTAATATGTCATCTTAGAACAAGGGCTGCGTGGAGCAGAACCCACACTCTTGAGGTGGGCACATGATCACAGAGAAGCCACATTCCTGCTTCAAGTCAGCCTAATCGCTGGAGCCCCAGTCCTGCTGAGGCCTTTTAGCCATCCAGCAGGCTGTCCAAATCTTCACGGATTAGTGTGCATTAGAAAGGTTCTTGATGAAGCAGAAAGAACTGATCTTATCGGTAGGTGTAATTTTTCTGAAAGTTTTTTCTGCAAAGATATTCTCTGTTCACCTTCACTAAACTTTTTGAGATCCAAATAGCTTACGGTATTAGGCAGATGTGCACCTTTACTCTACCAAGTTTAGAAAAATAGAATAAATCATAGCTAAATCTTAGGCTATAGGTGACAAGCTTGCTTATCCCAAATTTCCAGCTATAGAGTGTGAGAGCTTCCTGAGGAGCACCAGTGGATTTGCTCTCAGCTGCTCTAGTAGCTACTGTGAGACTCCCTGAGACTTCTCACTGTCTGTGGACGTACAGTGCTGCTGCTGCTGAACCTCTGTGCTGCTGTGTTGTACCACATTCTTGTTTTTGTTTCACATCTGTTAAAGCATCAGAAGAAAACAATTAGAGGCAACTTGACCTTAATAACTTTAATTAAAGTCTTTGATAGCACAATGAACAATCCTCAAAAATTTCCTTCTCAAGAAAGTTACAAATTGCACTAAAAATATATGCAGATTATTTGTATATATCTGACAACCCTGGAAAGGATGTCCTTTGATAAAGAGCAGTCATCACAGTTTTGAGAGAAATCATAGAATCATTAAGATTGGAATGACCTCCAAGAGATCTTCACTTTGTCAGGATAGCAACTACAGGGCAGTCCTTTCTGTTTGAAAGATTGCTCTCTTATCAAAGGATGTATATCACATTGTGTATATCACACAATTTGTCCTCCAAGTTTTTCTCTGTAATAAATATATACTTAATGCCTACTTCTGGCCAGACAGTATGAAGTGCAAGTCCCATCAGGATTTGCAAATGAGGCCTTTGCTGACAGATGTATTTCTAGATGCAGCCTAGTATAGACATTGAGAAAAATTGACAGATCTGGCCATTTTCCTTACAATTAGATAAAATGATGCATACTACATGAAGAAAATGTCATTTAAAATCTTTTCTCAACTTGAAGTGAGATACTTTTCCAAAAAAATTGACCCTTTCCCCAGGTTGGATGATATTCTGTCATGAGATTCTTTCAGACTGTCCTATTTAAAAAAAAATAAATAAAAAATCCATTCAGTCATTAACCAAGAAGAGGAGAAAGAATTAAGACAGTACATAACAGATAAACAGTACATAGTAAACCTTTCTTGCATTGGAGAGTCAATGTCAGGTCTCTAGTGTCCTAGCAGGGTGTACTAACTGCTAAGCCTCAGGGTCTCATGCTCTGTCTTTGTCTGACTAAATATTTTTTGAAACAAAAGGAAATAATTTAGATTGAAGAATGACTCCTTACTCCTTTATTATAGTTGAATAAGTAGATAAGATTTGTAGAAAATATACTTCTAAATCACTGCAGGCACAACAGGTATTTTAACAGAAGTTTTCAATGCTCTGCATAAACAGCCAATCCACTGCTTGCTATGGATGAAGCAAGGGAATCTCCTCCTGCCAGCTGATTTCCGAGAAATGTTTAGCTGAATTGGCTAAGAGGAGTTTATGAGAGACTGCAAATTTATGACAAGGGATTAATTTAGATGATAATGCAGTGTATATTTATTTTGGTTTGGCAATTTTTTTTGTAATTCTTGAACCAGGCAAGCAAAATATGACTTCCTTTGCAAACTGCAGTCTAAATATATGTCTAGTTCAGACTTGAATTGACTATTAGATGTCTACATTTTGCTCATTTAAAGACAGAGGATGGGCATGCACCCAAAACTCCACATTGCCTGCTTTGGAGAATGGCTTGAGACATGAACTGGTTGCTATAGAGAGTGGTGGTGCCTATTGTACATAGGGAGAACCTACTTCAGCTCTGTATCCATACCCTGCAAGCCAACAAAAGGCACACCTACACCTTGCAAGGCTGTGTTGTACAGAGGTGCATTTTAATTCAGAGAATGCTGGGATCTGCACTCAGCTCAGTGCACAAACCGAGGGAAGATCTGGTTTGAGTCCAATACAGTTAGATTGCTCTGTCTCTTCTCTCAGCTTGGTAAAACCTACTTCTGAGAAATCTCTTCTTGTTTGCACCATTTAAATGTTTCTGTTTTTCAGATGGCACTAGCCTGATGATCCTGCTCCAGCTGTGGTGTGAGTATGCTCCTAAAAGCCTCACCACGCAGGGCAAGTTATATCATTAAAGATTTTCTTTTTGTCTTTATTATTATTTTAATTTTAATTATTTTAATTCCCCCTCCCCCAGAAACCAGGAAAAGACTTGAGATGAAATCACTGTTGCGCTAGGCTCCATAAAAGTTTTTCCATTGACTGCAGTGTGGCTGGATTTAATTCTGAGTCACAGTTCTTGTTGCCTTCTCTCCTCATCTGTGGCAAAGCTGTGAAGAAGCATTACATGTTTTGAATAAATCCCGATTTCTCATGTAAAAAGTAAGCATATATGAACTGAATCTCCTCTTATTGCAGTATAATTTTGAATTTTTCTTCTCATCCAGTGTTATCTAGCATCCTAGTTGAAAACTGATGCATCAGGAAAGCAGTTGACTTTGATTTGGAAAAAGTAAACACTTTAAGGTGCCATTTCACTTAACACCTTTAATGTCCAAAGGCACCCATTTTCTTTATCACTTTATTGAAACTGAGAGAATATAGCAATTTATAATTATTAGTGTTGAATCAGTCTATGTGTTAATTGTGGAGCTAGCATTGGGAACAGATGTGCTTTTGTAAAAGGGCGGGCTAAATGTATTCATCTTTTTAATGTTGTTTCTGTTTGAATGATCAGTATCACTTAAAATTCCCTTCTCCTTTCCACCACCTTGTGTAACTGCTCTATTTTGTACAGTTCAGGAAGAGCACATCTCTCTTGCTGGAGCTTAGGACTCCATCTCAAATTACAAAATGTCCCTGACTATTCAGCCTTTTGAAAAAGCTGTAAATAGAGATATAACTTACCTAGCAACAAAAAGCAGATCTCCACAATATAGCTTTATAAACGTAGTGAATTCATTCAGTTATGGTCCTACCACAGCTTTTCTTTTTCTGTTGCTAGTCTTTTAGAGATAGACTAGGAAAAAAGTATTTTCTGTACTTAGCTGATATTAAGAAACCATCTTGATAACAATCGGACAGAAGATGAAGTCTCTGAACTTCTAAAATTAGCCTACTTGATGAAGTTTCTGCTGAGTCAGGTGAAAAACCAAAATTGAGCAATTACTGGTGGAAAATATGAAAAATGTTGAAAATCTCAGTCTTTTGGTGAATGTTGAAATTCAGTCTGTATCCTTCGGCTCATACAGCTATATTTAGTGAGTGTTTTTACAAACTTGTTTAGTTTCTTTCTTAGTGCTTTCCTTTCTTCTTCCAGCTTTCAATCTCCACCATAGAGTGATAAAATAATGGAAAAGGAGGATGTAGACAAAAAGGAATGAGAATGTTCCCCCTCCACCTCCCCATCTTGATGCTAAAAAGACCTTTCTGGGTTTTTTTTTCTGGATAGCTTGTAAAACTATTTTAAGCTTCATCTATAGTAAAAGCAACAAAAATAATTTTGAGTTGGTTTTGTTCCAGATTAAGCCTTATTAAAATTCTACTGTGTTATAAGACTTCCTGTCTATTTAAGGTGAAAAGCTTCGTCCCTGACAAAAGAAACTTATTATCATTTCAAAGGTTGGTCAGCACTTTTGCCTATATACCTACTAGGTAAATAATGACCATGTTGACCCTTCTTTGATTGCTGAATTCTTTTATCAGTGCATTCTACCAGTTAAAGATCATGCTTAATGCCGACTTTCATATAATGCTTTCATGAAAGTTCCTTTGAGAGTGAAAGCAGTGGACAGATTCTGATCTCTCCTCTTCAGATCTTCTGCTATTGGATTTTCATTTCCTAAATCAATGTAATAGAAAAGAAAATTATGCCTGTTCTCAGTATATATGTGAAATATAAGAATATTTCTAAAGAAAACTTCATATCTACTAGACAGTTTTCATTAGTCTATTTAATAAAACTTTAAAATTACCTTTTTCTCTCTTGGAACTAACTGAATTGTAGAGCTTAGTGTCCTTTGGCTAAGTTCCAAAATGAAAAGTCACCCTGCAGAGTTCAAATCTCTGTAGAAAGAAAACCAAGTCCACTGTCGTTGAACTCCAACAGCCATTTATTATTATTATTGAGTCTTAAACATAGCACTAAATAGATAGAGAATGTCTATATTCTCCTTATATTCTGGACCTGGTTTTGAACACTTAACACACGAGAAACTTACATTAAGTTTTCTGATGAGTAAAAATGGCAAAAAGAATTTTCTGGGCTTTATGGATATCTTGAGGGCAGTAAATTGGAGAACAAACTGATATCATAAGCCAAATTATACCACGAGCTCCGAGCCTGGCAGCTGCTGGGCAGCAAGACCCTCTCCAGCTAGGAATGAACTGCATGCCCTCTCCTCTTCTCTCCCAATGCCCTGGATGCCCCCAAGCACAGCCATGGAGTCTCATTAGTTCTTCCATCTTCTTCTTCCATCAGGGGTCAGGGGAATTCGTCTTCTATAAACCGCAATTTAACCACTGCAAAGGAGAAGAAAACAGGGAGCTGGGACAAACAGCCTGGGCACAAAGTCCTGAAGGCATCAAGGCTTTTGCCCTGATGTTTGCTTTTTTGGACTGTCCTTGAGCAGCAATAATGTTTACATAGTCAGAGTACATTATTGCCAACATTATTTCTTGTGTGTTTTTTCTTGCAGAAAATGATAGTTTTTATTTTTCTTAGCAAAATATTGACATTTTGGGCTGCTATTTTCATGATATAGCATACAGTAGGGTGTTGCCAGAGATTTGTTAGTTAAAAGAAAAGATAAATATGTCCTTCACTGCACTGAAAAGATGCATTGCTATTTCTCCAGGTAACAGTTTTAATGGTGCTATTTTGGAGAAACAATTTTATAACAGTACAGTTTTGTCTTGAACAACACAGCTATAGTCTAGGAAACTAAAGATATCTTTCCTAATGTTTTTATTTTTCAGAGGACTATTTTCAATACTCATGTGTATCTATTTTTTTTAACCCACCACAAAATGAAAAGTATTATACTGCTAAGACCTGAGAAGTCACTTATTTTTGTACATATTAGAAAGAAATTTAAGTACAGACACCTGCTTAATAATAATATAATTGAACATTTTATCATTGTCAAAGGCATCTTTAGAGGAATCCATCAACTCTCCTGATTTCCATCCATACAAGTCAATTTACTGTCTTCAAAATGTAACACTAATGGCACTCAGTGTACACACTGTAATCCTTTAAAATAATGTACATGGGAAACGGATATGTTCTCATGCATTAATAATTTAAAAGTTAATTTTAGGTACTTAATATGATTAACTGATGGATCAGCAGTCTTATATATGAGAAACAGTGAGCACACTTAAAGAGCATACTGGAAGGCAGCCATGTGGTTGCCTGTGTGATGTTTCAAAAACACCTGAGCTTTATCTCTCCAGTTTCCCTTCAGCGTTGGATGCAGAGCATCACAGTCATAAAGGTGCTCTCTGGTTTTGAGATTCAAGAATGCCTGTGAGTGCAAAGTGCCTTAGAGGTAGCAGGACTTAGAGGGAAGAAGGGGGATGTTTTGGAAGGTGGGAATCCCTGTAATGCAATCCTGCCCATGGCTGGCTGGCTCTGCAGCACCAGACCAGTTATATAACTTCTCTCCTTTCACTTCTTGCTTTTTGAGGACACACTGTAACACAGGGCTGTAAATTGATATTCTAGGGTGAAAATACTAGAGATAACGAAGTATAACTGATGCATTACGGAGCTAAGGAATGTACAGGGGCAAATAGCATGAAACAGGATGTAGAAAAGGCATGTTTTGAAGTCCTTGGCCTTGCCCACAAAAGCAGGTTCTGCAAAAGCAATAAGAACTGGACGCCTATTGCACAAACCCTGGTCAAATCATACAGGTACATGTATGGCTGCAAAAAAGATGGAGATTCTCTCTTCACAGAGAGACACAGGGCGCAGACAAGCAGCAACAGGTCAAATTTGCAGGAGGAGAGGTTTCATCTTGATTTTAATTCACTGTTAAAAAAGGAAATTTTTTACAGTTAGAACAATCAGCCATTGGAAAATCATCCCCAGCCATGGGATGGAGTCCCCATCACTGAAGGCTTTCAAGATGCGATTGGACACCGTGACAGACAGTGTCATCTTGACTCCCTTTCCCATGAAAAGCTGGACCAGGTTGGACCAGATCTTTGGAGTTCCCTCCCAACCTGGGCTGGTTGACCTACATGTGCAGAAAGCTTCGTGGGGCTGTGCTGCCAGCCATGCTGGTCCTGCCACCTGGGCAGGTAGTAGGTACCTCCTCTGGAGTAATCTCAGGCAGAAATCTGATACCGTCTGCATTCATCTTTCCACTAGATAGTAACCTGGATAAGAGACAGCTTCTCCCTTGGTGAGGCACCAGCACTCTGAGGCTGGACCCATAAAACGCATGATCAGGGTGAATGATGGCTCACAGAAAGTCAGGGCAGACCAGCCAGGTAGTGGGAAGAGAGGGTTGAGAGGGAGGCTGAGACGAGACGACACACGAAGCAACCTCCCAACAGTCTAGGCCAGGCCAGGCTGGACAGTAGTGGTGCTGACAGCCTGAAGTGCAATGCTCAGCATTGCATCAAGTGGAGATGGCCGAGGGAAGTGCAGTCCCCAGGAGAGGTCAGGGGACTGGTGGCATGAAGAGGATGAGCACTGAGCAGGCAGGAGAACGGCACGTGTGTCCAAGAGGCTGAAGTGACACACATGAGGAAACTGGAGAGATTATTTGAGGAGTTGAACAGGGAGAGCAAGTGGTGAGAACAGAGCAAGACCAGAGCAGGGCTGGAAACACGGGGACCGGGAGGGCAAGCTGATAAGAAAAACATTCCTTTAAATATAGTAAGGAAGAGCCACGGAGGAAGAAACCGCAAGAGCAAAGAAGGTATCGTGTTACATTTCAAAATATATTCAGCTTGGGCACTCAGCCACAATGCTCCCATTAGTGTACATGCATCTGTCTTAGGAGGAAAAGCCCATAGATTTCTCTCACTTCTCCTTAGGCTCGATTTCCTTTTATAGGGCTGTCCACTTTCTTATGAGAGGTGTTTTTGCGTCTGACGGAGTGAATATTCCTCTCCTCCCGGAGCGCGACGGCTCATGTTGGAAGTCTATGCGCTTTAAAACAGTAGCTCTTCAGGAAGCGAGCAGCTTTGCTTCTCTTGAAAGAGCTTTACCACAGTCCGAGTTATTTGCATGCTACTTGCAAAATGGGATGGCTTGGCGCTACCAGGGTGAAATACCAAACGTCCCAATGCACAGACGTTCGCAGCAACAGTCTGTAGGAGTGCTGGTGGCAGCCTCAGGATTCAGGGAGAGCAGGACAGTTTGCAGTACAGAGGAGCTCTGAGCAGCCCCCCGGACTGCTGGCACACGCCGGGCGCCTGGTCCACGCTGCCTGGACGGGGAGCTGGGGCACCTTCCCTGCGCAGTTTTTTTGGGGAAAAAATGTGAGAACAGGGCCGGTTAGGTTAAAGAAAAAGTCCACGCAAATGCCTGGCGTTTGCAGATGCTCTGTTAGTTTTATTTTAAAGAAAAAAAGCCCTTCCTAATAAAAGCAAGAGAGTGCGAGCTTTTGTTGGAAGGCAGGAGACCCGCCACGGCTCCGCGACCTGCCGCCCCCAGGCCCGTTCGCACCGGGACGGCGGAGGGTGGGGATGGGGGGGAACGCCATCCCCACACCATCCGACGCCGCCGCTCCCTGCCGCCTCCTGCCATCGGCGAGGCGCGGGCCGGGGCTGCGGCTGCGTGCGGCGGGGGCGGGAGCAGGGCGGGAGCGGGGCGGG
>JAWWES010000081.1:81786928-81883505 GCA_035583135.1 Lophotriccus pileatus | reverse complement strand
CCCCCCCCCCCCCCCCCGCTTTCCTTTGAAGCGTCGCATAACTCTGTATTGCCAGCAGGATGGAAAGTGCTGATTCAGCAGCCAGGAGCCCCACTCCATCTGAAGTGGTGGTCTGCCTGAAATGTTCCCATTTGTTGAAATGGGAACATGTGTTGCTAGTATGTCAAAGCAACATTGATCAGGTTTTCTAAAACAGACCCAAAGAATGTGGTTTGCTTTTCCCTTTGGTAAAGCAGAATGAATTTGGGTTTGGAGGAAAGCAAGAGTGAGCAGGATAGGAGAGATGTGGGTATCTACTGCCTCAAGTTACACTTCTAAGGGACAATTGAAATTGTTCTGCCTCGTAAAGGTTGCAAGGATTCATTAACACTCCAACTCTATCTATTCCTGCATTTCGAGACTAGTAGTTGTGCTTAAAGCTCTAGAAAAGGTACGGAGAAGGGCAATAAGGCTAATCCTAGGATTAAAAGGAATGAGTTATGAGGACAGGGTAAAAAAAAAACACCGCAAATGCATGGCGATTAGAAAACTCACATGGAAAAAGGAAATATGCTTGAAACTTTAAATAGGAGCTTTGGCTGTGCTTCATGATCATTTTGCGACTGAAGCAGGATGCACTTGCCATGCTGTGTTAGTCTTCCTTCAGGGCTTAACCTCTCAGTGCAGCATAAGAAGGAGAGCTGTTCTGGAGCTGTATTCCTCTGGCTATCTTTGTTCAGGTGTATGTTAATATCAAGGCTTCTTGGGTTTTCTTTCTCCAAAACCAAACTCTTTAAAATTCAGCACAATATAGAGCAAACAACAAAACCTGAAGAGTACTGTTTGGTAGCCTTACTGCAAATGGTAAACTGACAGAGCAGCAGACCCTGACGCTTGCCTCCAGTGATCATTTTAGCATGTTATAGTCTGATTTATTTTCTTCACTTGGACTTTATTTGTTCTTAAAGTAGGTCTTGTTTGCCCTGGCTACATATTAAAGATCTTGTGGTACTTCCATGGTTTTCCTTGATTTTGTTAATCAAACAGCACTGTGTGAATTGGCTTTCATCCTCAGATACAGCCACACCTGGATTTCAGTAGCATATTCCTGTGTTTTTTATTAGGTAGTCCAGAAGCGCTGCCTAAATGCAAAATGGATCTCTGCGTTTCAGTTCTGCTAAAGTGTGTACTGTGCGCTCTGTGAATAAAACAAATATTTGCAACCTTCTGTCCTGGGAGCACTTAAATAACTCCAGCAAGAATTGTCGCAAGGGTTTTTTAGAAGTCTTCGGTCATGTTCTCATCTATGCTTGGCGTGTAAATGGGCAAAAAAGTATCTGGATCTTTCTGGGGAAGGTATCCTTCCAAGGCAGGGAGTTCCCAGCTGGCAAAGGAGAGGCATAGCTGGGTCATGCGCTGCTTCTGCCAGCAGCACTGGAGTGTTGCATTGGGAATTTGTTTTCTGACAGCTCCGAATGAGCAGATGTCCATCTAGACTGTGAGGCACCATCAGCTTCCCTGTGTGTGAGTAGCGGTGGCAGCAGGCAAGCTGAGGGGTTCCCGGGTACTGTCACACTGGGTGGGACCATGCTGTTGCTCCTCTCCTCCCTTTTGCCATGGATCTTTCTGTCTGCTTGTAGAGGTGATGGTGCTAAATGAGGCCAGATTTCTAGATAAAACTTTTGCTTAAACCAGCTGAGCTCTGTCTCAGGAAATGTGAATATGTGTGTGTGGGAAATGCACTGAGGTGCTTCTTCAGACCACAGAAATCGGGGGTGGGAGAATAGATGAAGGGGTTACCTTTTGATGTGGTAGACATTTTTAGGATGCACTTAAGTATTTGCTCAAGTGAAAATTTCCCTAGTTGCAGCAAACACTGTGGTGCAAAACCCTTACTATTTTCTGCTGGCCTTTTTACTCTAAACCTCTGGGTGAACTTTATTAATGGGGTCAAGAGAAAAGCCTTTCTTCACTTTAAGCCAGCATTTTTTTGTCCGAACTAAGACTAAGGAAGCCTGCTTTTCTTTGGATTTACCTCAGTTATGAGAGTATTGATGCCAGTTCACTGTGTAGTGTTTCTTATGTGTGCCCACCTGGCCCAGTGTTTTCACAAACAAGGAAGGTAACTCTTGAGACCTCTGCCTCTGTCAGGCTTGCATGCAGCTTGCCAATTGGCTTGGCTACAGCGTGATTGCATAAGCCTTCTTCTGTAGGAAAGCAGGCTAAGAAGTTCGGATTGTTTTTCTTGGAAACTGGACCTGCTCCTGGCCATGTCCAAAATATACCAGTTGTGACTCTTCACCCAGGGAAATCTAGGAATGGTGATCCTTTACCAAAAAGTTGAACCCCACAATCTTCTTAAGAATTGCAAGGAATGAGGTTGCCGAGGAGTACTTTTATTAACACTGAACTTTATTTACAGGTTTGCTAACCTTGCACTGCCTGCTGGTCAGGAGAGCACTTTACAGTCTAAACTTGGATGTGGCAAAGTAGTCTTGTTTCCTACCACTTTTTCTCCCAAACCAGCGGTTGTTGTGATACATAATATTATGAGGTAAACAGATGTCACCTCACTGACTTCTCTTTATACATGTTGAGCTGTGTGCTTCTGAACTAGTCCTGTGCCAGGTTGTTCCTATTCTCATGCCATCTGTTGAATTGGATGATCTTTTTGGACAGCATTTCCCACTTTAGCTCAGTATGGCTCCCCTGTTGCATTGTGGATGTGGAGAGTACTGTTCTAGGAAGCCAGATTCCACTATGAGTGCAGCATTAAAGAAAACTGTTGATCAATATGAGGCATCCTGATTAACAGACTGTTAATCTCTTCAGCGATGAAACAACCAGAATAGCCTGACTATAAGATTTGGTTGGATATATTCTACAGTCCCTTTGCTTATATGCTTTATTCCTGTGAATACTGTCTCTTCAGCAGGTACCTCATATAAGAGAAACAGAGAGGCACTACATTTTTTGTACAAGTACATTCATCTGAAAGTGGTGGGTTTTGTCGTTTCTAGCAGCTTTTGGACTTAAAATGTGCATAAGAGCACTGAATATTGAAGGATTCGTGAAATGTGTCACCATCAGTGACAGGTTATCCTGAAACTGTTTAAAGAGATCTTCACATTCACACTAATGTTCACCCATTGATTGAAAACTTAGCTCCTTCTTTGTTCTCCTAGGGTCTTTCATAAGTCACAGCTGGATCAGTTCGTGCAGAGCAGATGGACATGGTTGTCAGGACTGAAGGCAAGTTCAAGGCCTACTTTACAGCTGTGACCTTGTGAACAGTTCTGTCTTTCTGAGTCTGTATCAGAAAAGACCAGGGATTTCTGTTTCATGGTGAGGAGTCACTCATGGAACCATGAGGTTTTGAGCACTGGGTGAGTTACCTTCTGTTAGAAGGTGGTGGCAGCTATATGGCTGCTTGGATTTTTACTGGCAAACAACCTTTTTAGGCAAGGACCAGAGACTCAGGTGTGGATTGAACAAAAATATAGTCAGGATAAATAATGTGGGTTCTTCAAAGCCCATCACTGATGCTTATTTACAAGTCAAGAGAGCTTTTAATGAAACCTGCTAATTGCATCCCAATTAGTTAACCCATGGGGAATGCTGATTACCACTCCTGAATGGCTACAGCAAAAGCTGTCTGTCACAAAGATCAGTTGTTTTAAAGTGGGTGATGTCTTTAGCAGAGTAGGAGACCTCCAGCAGCATGGATAATACAGCATGTAACTACTATTACAAATTAGAGTGAGGGACCTTTTTCTTCCTGAAGCCTTTTAGAACCCTTTGGTAAGTCATTGTATCCCTGAATATCAACTTTGGAGAGACTAAAACAGAGAGAAAAATGCGTAGTTCTCTGATGCGTGATATGAAGCAAAATTACAGGTTGTACCAAACTTGTAGATTGCTAGACTAAAACTTGCATAATCTAGGCATATGGCATGAAAGTCTACCTTGTTGATACTGAGAGAAATGAAGTGTCTCTTTTGGAGCACTTTGCAGCTTTCAAGACTGCTGTCTTTGAGGTAGTGTTGGTTCAGGTATGATGGGATAAGGCTTCTTTCTAGACTAATTTAATCTCTTCTTGGAGAAAGGATCAGCAGTGAGAAATTCTCCCTTCTTTACCACATGAAGATGGAACAGACTCTGTTTATTCTTCCCTGAAGTGAGAACTGGGGAGGGGGTGAGGGGAGTTGCTCAGTAATTATACTGTGCAGTATGTTTCTGAAAAGAGCTTTGGGATTATGGTGATAGTCATGATCCTTGGATACAGAAGTGATGAGCGTCCTAGATGAATTTACTGGGAATACCTTGTCCATCTCTGCATTCTCTTCTTGTGGGCAAAAGCTGTAAAGTATCTGAGAAAGAAACAGTGTCCTATTTCTGTTGTATTCTTTTGTTGGACTCCAGGAGAAGACTGCAAGAGGTTTTCCCATTATCTTACCCTCCTGCTGTTGAGCTGTCATCCTTAGGCCAAGAGCAACAAGTTGAGCAGCTATGTTGATGTTAATGTGCAACAGTTTCATTAATGATTACAATGTTAACCATTGTAATCATTACTGTTTCAACTGAGCAACAGTTCCGTTGCTCTAGCCATGATATTCAAACAATGTATTTCTTAGTGAGTCTGGTTCAACTTTTTTGGAAGCCAAACCCAAGGAGCATGGGGAAATTCCGAAAAAAGACAGTTTTGCATAGACAGGGCATGATGAATGGGGTGATTGTAAACACATGTTTGGTTAAACCACTAGCAAACCAGCCTCTCATTCTTCCCAGCCTCCATCAGTGCCAGCTTCTACTAGCTCACAACAGGACAAAAATAGGAAATTACTTTCCTGGCAGGCAAACCATAGAGGAAATGCCATGCCATCCTGTTGGAATAAACCTATAGCCCAGTGGGAAGGAGCTCTCCTGCTGAGCAGCAGTGGGGATTTTTACATTTGTTCACACAGTAAACTTCAGAGTGTGGTCCTTGTGCTCTCTTCACATTTATTGCTGCAGAATTTGTGTCAACAGAGAAATCAGAGAAACTGAGTCGGCCGCATTCAAGCTGAGCCTGTGGCTGCTGAAGGCTGCAGATAAGTAAGGGTGGATAATACTTCATGAGACCAGTGTCATTCTTCCATTGTGCATCCCTGGTGAGAAAATCAATAAGCAGGGAGAATCTCTAAGTCTGTAGACTCTTTTCATGATGGAGATTAGCACTTGGTGAACACTTAGAAACTTCTTTCAGTGCCCAGGATCTAAATTCTGCCTTTTTGATGGCTTGATTGAGTGGCTGCAGCTCTTGTTGTTGATTTGTAACATAGACTAAGTTTTCAGTAGTTATGTTTTTCCTTTGATTACCTTTATTTCTAGGTTATCTTCAGGTGCAATTGAAGTTTTGAAACCATGAGGAAGGGAATCTGTAAAATATCACCCAAATCAAATCTTTCACTGCAGATGTTCCTCTTAATGAACGAACTGTGATTCTGTAATTCTGATTTGACACAAACATATTTTTGATCAAGAAGTTGCAACTGGACGCTGTGTCTATGCATGATTCATATGTTTGTAAAGTGCTTTAGATGCCAAAACTAACTGATAGCAAGGATTTGGATAATTTTCCAGAGGAAAAAACTGCTAGAAAAATTTTCCCAGATAATTGATTTTAATGGAGGATGATAGCACAAGATAGCTGTATATTAGAGAGTATTAGAGCAGAGGTTTTCAAGGCTGAAATAAGAATAGGGAAGAGATTTTTTTTTTTCCCTCCCCCCTTTCTTCTTCCCTTCTTTTTCATGATGTTCATCTCTTTCAAACTGCTAGGTATGGATTCAGATAGGAGAATGTTTTCTCTCCTTAAATGGGAATTGAGAGAGGGTGTGAGAAGGACTGGGGGAAGGTAAAATCTGTGGGTTGGTCTTGCTTAGTGTACTGTTAAAGCTCTGAGCATCCTTGGAAAGAAACGAGGAGCTTTTATTATATCGAAGCACAAGTGTGGAATTAAACTTCAAGGAGCTGGAAAAGCTAAAAATTCAGAAGGCTTTGGCACAAGACAAAAATATCACAAGCTTTCTTAAAAGGCCTGCTTTCCCTTCTGGCTCAAATGTATTGAAGTCCATTTAGGAGATATTAAGGGAGAAAAATGTATTGCAAGGCCATTGATTCTTCTTGAATTAATGTCTTGTGGGTGATCATTCTTCATTTTAATAGCTGCATGTGCTGACATCACCCGAGATGTCAGGGGATTATGTCAGAATTCAAGCCTTGATACTGTGCAGAACAATGGCTCAAGTGCTGTCAGATGCTTTCTTGGTGGGTCAGTTTGCTTTTCTTTTTCCAGCCCAGCTCTAACTGTACATAGTCACAGCAAGAGATGTAGTAAACAATTTCCAAGAGAAATATATCTGTGCAGCATAATTGTGAGGACAAAGTACTACTTGCCTCTAAATCTTATGCTAGAGGGAGATTTGCCATCAGCATCTACACTCTAGATGGAGAATGCATGCATTTTTAACACTTTATGAGAAAGCTCACTAGCTGTACCATTGTCATCTCCTCTTTTGTTATGAAATACTTCATTCCAGGAATTCTGAAGTCCAAAAAGTTGAGGTCAAAAGTGGTTTTGGCGGTACTGTTTTTTTCCTGGTCAGTTGGTTGGTTCATTGTTGGGGTTTTGTTTGTTTTGTTATTTGTTCCCCCCCCCCCCCCCCTTGGCTATTGCACACCTAGCTTTAGTTTTTAAATGATGATTATAACGAAGGCCCTTGTGGCTTAACCTGTCAGGCAACTAAACACCACACAGTTCACTCGCTTCCCCCAGTGGGATGGGGAAGAGAATTGGAAAGAAGGTAAAACTCACGAGTTGAGATACACAGTGTAATAGAACAGAAAAGGAAGGTAAAGTAATAATAACTAAAAAAGACTATACAAACAGGTGATGAACAATGTAGTTGCTCACTACCTGCTGACTGATGCCCAGACAGTCCCAAGCTGGGGCCACTGCCCCCCAACCAAATCTCCCCAGTTTTTTTGTTCAGCCTGACACCATACAGTATGGAATATCCCTTTGGCCAGTTTGGGTTGGCTGTCCTGGCTATGTCTCCTCCCAGCCTTTTGTGCACCCACAGCCTCCTTGCTGCTGGGGTGAGAAACTGAAGAGTCCTTGACTTGGTGTGAGCACTGCTCAGGAACAACCAAAACACCGGTGTGTTATTAACATTATTATCAACCTAAATCCAAAACAAAGAAGTGTACCAGTTACTAGAAAAAAAATTAACTCTATCCCAGCTGATACCGGGACAGCCCTATGAGGGGAAAGCAGTCAAAATAGCCCATTATAATGCTCTAGAAATGATCAGAATAGAATGTCACAGATTATACCCGATTTTCATAAACTGATGCTTTTGATATCCTTTACTGGTGGGCTGTTGTAACATCACACATAGTCACCACATTTAACATCTGAAAAGTTTTCGAGGAAGCACTGGGTTTAATTTCTAAAAGGCTTCAGGAGAATTGACCAAGGAGACTATGAGATGAGCTGTAGGAGTGGAGAGCAAATGCTATTTGGGTTACTGACATCTCTGGTGTGTACTCAGACTTGTTTTGTGTTCGGCATGCATTATTTGTTTTAGAGCTGATGCCAAAAAAGGTCAGGAAGAATCTCTGTGGAGTTCCTTGCTAGCAGAGGAGTATTACACTGTTAAAAAATGAAAAGTCAGAGGAGCATTGCAAAGGCTGTTGTAGATGATGCTGTGCACGACAGGATGAGTTTAGGTGTATGATAACACTTGCAACACCTGGTTGAGTTTGTTGTTGGAGGATAACTTCCTCCCCAGTGTCCTTTGGAAAATAGTACTGATATGGCCTGCAGTATGAGAAGAGCATTGCAAGAATGTCTTGCTAGTCTCATCCTTAGCTAATTTTGGTAAATATATAATTTGTCCTGGTTTACTCACAAATGGTAAACTCCTCTTCCAAGAGAGCAGGTTCTCACGGATCTTTGGAAAATGGATGATTTTGAAAACTTGAATGAAGGAGTCCTGTGCTGTAACAGCCTTTGTTTTGCTTGTATTCCTCTCTGAGAAGTTCTTGGGTCCTTCATGTCCAACAGTCCAGCTCTTGCTTACAAGGTTTATTCTACGTGCTTCTCATTTAAAATGTACATTAGCTAAGGTGACATGTCTATAGGCGATGTGAGGTTGCTTTCAGGTCAATTTGGCAATGCTCAGTAGAGTTTCAGGGAGACAGTGTGTGTGCAAACATCAGAGATGCAAGTCACTTCTTCCTCTTTGAGTGTTGCAATGTTAATTTTTTTTGTTTTGGTTTGTTTTTTTTGGGTTTTTTATGTGTGAAAAATCTACAGTGTGAAGAGGTGAAGAAACTTTTCCCTTAGGAGAGGGGCAGTCGTCATTTCTCAAGGGATGTGGGCTGTGCTAAAAGCTCACTGCTACTAAAAGATGATGTTGTTTTTGTTAGAACATTTGGGTCTCTTACCTCAGGCCAACTTGGTCGTTCACTACCTATGTGCATGCCTGACTCCGTAACTGGGTAGGAAAGCTGTCACACGTACTTGTTTTTTTTGGGATTGGTTTTCTTTTGGGTTAAAGGATGAAATCAGTTCTTGGAAGCATGAGGTGAGGCAGATGAGGTAAGGTGCCCTTACAAGGAAAGGAAGAAAAAGAAATGGGAAAGAGAAGAATAGGTCTCATCTCTTTTCAGTAATAGCAAACTGCTGGGTCAGCTTGGCCAGGGAAACCTACTAATTTTTTTGGCAACCTAACAAAGGTTATTTTTCTCTATTAATTCCAACAAATCTTATGAAGCTACATAAGCAAACAAGCTAATGACTTAGACCTGGCTTTGCAGGTGGTCTCCAGAGCTTGCCTGTATTTGCAAGGTTTACCTATTGAAGGGCTGAAGGGAATTTTTTCTACCACGTGTGGGGGTTAACCTTGTGTCTGATCTGTGTGTTGCCCTGAACTATGGTTCTAAGAGATGTTGTCTTTATTTGTGTCTTGAAATTTCACCTTTTTTTTTTTTTTTTTTTAAATAAAATTGACGTGTGTTGTTGGGTTGTTTTCTTGAAATGCGTATGAAATGTGTTAGTGCTAGGTGTGTTTTTTTATTGAGCAACTCAGCTGTAACAAAAATGTCACTATCGCTCTGGTACATTTAAAAAAGGTAAAAATAGCACCTTCAGTTTCAGAAGACTATGTAAGGTATGTTTAGCTGTATCTTATATGATCATCATAAAACAGAGCAACTGAGGAACTAACTGGTAATGAATCCGTCATTATTCATATTATGAAAAATATCAAGCATAATAGCTGTTCAAACACCAGATATTGGGTTGACTTGCTCTGAAATGTAGTGGCAAAACATGATTGTTTCAGACCAGTTACCAGCTGAAATGTGTTTTTTCCTGAAATGGCTTGTTTCCAGTCTCAGAATCCTAGAGCTACCGGCAAGCTGGTTCAGCCACCCTGCTCTGATCAAGAGGAGTTTCTGTAAGCAAAGTCAAATAAAAGCATTAAAGGTGACTTCTCTTGTGCCTGATAGGAAATGATTTTAATGGCTGTGAGCAGATCTTGCCCATGCACTCCTGTGACTCTTCAGGGGCTGCCTTAGAGAGCAAATTTCTCAGCCTTGATAAAGCTAGGATGCTTTAGCCTGAAGAAAAACCCAACCACCCCACAGACTGAAAACCAAAGTAAGTTCAGTAATTTCAGTTATTATTCTTGTCTGTAGTAAATGTGGAATAATTTTGAGGGCAAGGTGACACATAATGGATTTTCTTCGTTTTACCAAACGGAGTTTGGGAAGATCTAGGCTTTGGGTTCTTGGGTTCTCAATTGCACAGCAGGGACTGGGGTTTCTCTTTAGAAACATATCTGAATAGCTGTTTCCATAATTTTAGCACAAAACTGGTTGAGTTAATTGACTAGCTCAGTTTTTATGGGTGGGTACCAATCTTGTTATAGATGGACTCCTGGATGGATGGAGGAAGAGATCTTTTCTCAGCCTTTATTATTGGGACTTGTGCCCATCTACAAACAGTTTCTGTCTCTTGCAAGGTCATTTGAAGACTGACAAATGTGTATTACATGTTCTCCCCATATTCTGTGTTTTACTTGGAGCACTCTATAGCAGCTGCTGAATGAAGTTTGGGTTTTATAAAAAATGCTACTCATAATGATTTGGTTGGTTTGCATAGCTGTAGGGTTTGGGGCTGTTGAGGTGAAGGAAGTAATGAATGACAAAGTGTGCCCATAAAATTACTTCTAATGTGGTTGAATACAAATACCAAGTTTCTTCCTCTTCTCAGGATATCTGGCCAAACTGTATGCTTGCCTTCAGCCATGTCATATCTGTACTGACTCTGGCAGTGATTCAGAGAAGATTCATCCAGCCAGAGAAGCATTCATGGGATGGGTACTTTTTAAAATCAATTGCTTTATTTATTTTTTTTAAAGTGTCTTGAGACTGAACCTTTTTTCCTATCTGCAACTGTGGCTTATCTAAAGTCAGTGTTTGACTAGAGTTTGAGCTGTGTTGTCAGAGTGAATTTTTGCCTGTGTTAGAACCATAAATTGTTGCATTGTGTGGGCAATGATGCTTTCATCCAGTTGCTGGTCTTAGACACCTCTTCCTGCCAGTATCCTCTAATTCTGCAGTTGTAACTCTGTAAAGCCAAGCAAGGAAGTGTGTACTTTGTGTGTGAACCCTTTGAAATCCTGGATTACTGTGTTGAAAGCCCGGAGGTTCCCAAAGTGTCTTTTTCTGCTCCTCTTCCTGCCCTGCAGCCAGGGCTGCCTACCTGCAATATCACCTTCTGTTCCCAGCAGCCCTGTGGTCATGCTTTTTCCCCTCCCAGACACCCAAATACTCCATTTCTCTATTGAGGATGGATGAGGTCTACGCAAAATAGGATTATAAAACCAGATTTTATTGGAATACCTTATGGATGTTGAAGGATTCTTGTTGAACACTGGCGTAGTTTAGCAGTATGCTGAACGTCGGTAAAGGCTTTATAACTGATCCATACATAAAGCTGACCGTCTATGTGCTGTGGAAAGATGATAGGAAAAGATGAAGGGAAGAATGTGTTGCTTCTCATGGTCAGGGTGGCAAAGCAATTCCTTCTGCAGGTCAGGCTTAGGGCATCATCAGGATGGCTTCAATTCAAATTAATTAGTTTAGTGTACTCTGATTACACTGCATTATACAGCCCCTTCATGGTGTCTGAGAGTGATATATCTCCTCTGCAGTTCAAGGCATGCTGCATCCAACACTCATCCAACACTTCTTTGGTATTCCTGGAACCTTAGAATGAAGCCTTTCAGCAACGTGGTATATGAAGGGCTGGCTCATGTTGGAGTACGCAATAGGAGACATTGTTCCAAGGTAGGCTGGGGGGCTGCTGAGTGGCAGTGTGGAACCTTAGCAGGGATGTGGCTGTGTGTGGAGCTGAGGGGCCTGGAAGAGAGAGCTTCAGGTTAAGTCTTCCTATGGTCTTCTGGGATCCTTTTAAAACTACTGCTGTAATAGGGTAACTCATGATACCTGACACCTTAGCCATGTCAAATGAGGTCCCTAGAAAAAAACAATGGACTCAAAGGATTGTATTAAAAGTGACTTTCACCTTGTTGCTTCAAGTGCAGCCTGGATTACCAATGTGTTATTTTATCATTGATGATGATTTTTTAGCGTGACGGTAATCTTCCTAAAGATTTGTCTGGTCAACGAAGAAGTAACAGGATTTGTATAAACCAAAGCAGAGCAGTCCAAAGTAGCTGTATCCTAAAGCTGACCTAACCTATAAAGCTTTGAATTACCATGTCATCTTCCACCAGGGAACACTGCAAAGTCTTCTGCCCTTTTCCATCCTGTAAGAAAGAATCTAGTCATCCCATTATTAGGGAGGAAAAACTGAATACAGACTAAAGATTTAAAATTTAACAAAGAATGTAAATGAACACCAACTAAAAATGTTTGTGTTTTATTTTTGTTTTGGTTGCTGTGGTGTTTTTTTGGTTTTGTTTTTGTTTTTTATTTTTCTTTATTGAGATACATACTGTAAAAGAAAACCATTCCAGTCTGGTTTTGAGGATTTGATTGGCAGTTTCTAAGTGACCTCTCTGCTCATATGTGTTTTTTGTAGCAGTGGAAGGGGAGCGGGGAAGATACTTGGAAGGAGAGAGTTGAGGAGACATGGTGAGAATTGAGAAGGTGCAAAGAAGGGCAGTATTGATAAAACTCAACTTTTTCATCAGCTTGATCTTTTGTGGATTTTTTTTCTCCCTCCTAGTGCATCCACTTGTCAGCAGTGTGAGAAGAGAAGGAATGAAACTGATTTCCATAGTCATGTATGTCTTTCTAGTGTGAAAAGGCAAAGTAGGCTGCACCCTCATTCTCCTCAGGTGAAAATGATGTGATGGGAATGTTTTAGCTCACAGCATGGTCAAATCATGGCTCTGTAAATGATTGCTGATATGATTATTTTTTCATAGTAATACTATCACTTTCTTGGAGCTGCTATCAGGCATCTGTGAGAAAAGCCTGCAGTTTTTGATGGCTGTATAGTTTTTGGTGTTTTGCCTGTGTGATGGTTGTATCACTCTGTGTTTTCTTCCATGTCCCAGCTCGTGGAAGTTAAATTCTCAGAGATGATGATTGTCTCACCAAAGGTGAAGGAAGTGTTAAGAACAAGAAAAAAATTGTGAGAGAACAAGTATTTATACCACAATACATAGTAAACATCCCACTTATGATACAGGTAGCTAATTCACATCTAAAACCTTGCCTGACTTCAGTCCTGGTCTAGACCATAAGTGTCAATTTTGAGTAGATGTTTAGGTGCATCTCCTGTGGTCTGGTGGCCATTCGGACAGCCAGGGATTCCAGGGATAACCACATGGTGAAGCATCTGAGCAAAAACATTTCTGCTCTGAATGCAAACAGTGGTACAGTGGAACTCCATGAAATGGCAATGCCTGTTCACCTTTCTTGACTTCTAATGCCTATACCTATTGATTTTACTTTTTAAAACCAATTTACTTTCCTTTCTTTTATGTCCCAGCCCTGTCGCTCTTTGGGAGCAACTGGTGCTTTGCCTTTGAGGGCTGTCAGCCTCATGCTCCAAGGTCTGCAGTTGTAAAGATGCAAAGTGGAGAGCAGAGGGTCGTTCCTGATAGGGAGGGGTGGGCATTGGTGCCAATCTTGTAAATCCACAGCAAGTCCCTCCCATGGAGAGAAACCTGATCTTAACTCTTATATCCTCCTTTGCTGTGATATTTACATATAATTCCTACTTCTTAAGACAAGAAGGAATTAGATGTAGTCAGATTTAAGGAACCTGCATGAACTAGCCTTATAAATATTTGTCTCTGCATTGGCATCTCACTCAGGGATACTCAAGAAAATATGACGAATGACTGTCTTTTTGACACTGCACAATATAAAGCAAATGCAATTTCAAAGCCTCCCTTAAGCCTCTGTGGCATGCTTAAATATCTTCCAGTTGGATGGTTAAAGGCTAAAATAAGTCTTGTACCCAGGAGTACTGGATTTTGAGGGATTTGTGAAACGTCTGTCCCCAGCTACTTCCATTGATACAAATAGTGGAGACCAAACTGCGGGGAGGGGGACTGCATCTTATTGGCTGGATAAGATGATAGTGCTTGCAGTTATTTCCAACCAGAGTTCATTTCCTATAGATACTCCCAGAGGTTTTGCATAGTGAGAACAAATGCAAATGCAGTTTGGAATACACTGGTGGCTACAGATCAATGGTTACGGTCCACAAACTAAAAAAAAAAAAAGAAGGGGTTGAGGTTTTGTTGTGTTTTTCCCCAGGTTTCCCCCTCCTGTTCCCCCCCCGTACTTCTAGAGATGCTTGCTACTGAGTACATGTTAATGCCAAGCTGCAGAATGATAAGATTGCACTTTACAGTGCTGAATCCACTTAATTGTGCTGGAATAGCTATGTATCATGTTCTATGGTCTTGTGGAAGAAGAAATTTCTCTATACCGTGTATCCTTCGAAAACCTGACAGGCAGCGAAACCATAAGATCTTTATCTACAGCTCACTGATTGTGGCTAAGCATTTAAAAATACTCAAGGCATTATAGTCAAAGTGGTGTTTCTGCTATTTGTCCCCCAGAACGAGACTGGAGAGCAAAATTTCTAGGGTTGAAGGTGTTTGCAATGTGCCTATCTGTTGTCAGGTACCAGTTTTTTTGTAGTGTTAGGACATAGCTGGATATCAACAGAAGCAAGTAGATGGGTTAGACTTCTTAAGCTATTTTAACACCTAAGGTTTTAAGTTGTTTGTTTGGTGTTTTGGTTTTTTTTTTTTAAGACCTTTTTAAGACATTTCAGAAGGTTACAGTTGGTATGCAACTCGTTGGTGTTCTCGTTTTGGGTACTGTCCTTTGAAGAAAAAGAAGACAATGCATCTGTTAAAATTGTTTTTCTTGTAGCACAGTCCTAGATCTGGAGAGGAGACTTTACAAAGGTCAACTAGTCCATGAAAAGCTGAAGCATTGTTGTGTTTTTGATGGCCCCTTGGTGAAAGTGATTGGGTGAAAATCTGTATACTCCCCAGATACTCTTGTCTGTTGACTCATTGTTTTTTTCCCCCCTTTTAGCAATTTTGATTTGGTGCTTCTCTTTTCTCTGTTTCCTCACTCCGCACCCTCCCTGACACTCCACCCAATAATGTTTTCCTAAATCTTTGCTTTTTAAACCTCTCTGTTTCTTTTCCTGAAAGCGGTGGGCACAAAGAACAGATTATTCTCTCATTCTTTGCAGCAGGTTTTCATAGATTTGGAAGATTTCATCATGACCCTTACTTTTGCTTCTTTTGGCTGAGCTCCAGTTAATTCTGTTTTTTCTTTTTTCCTCCCAGATGTCATGTTTTTCTAATTCTGAGATGTTCCTATTGCTTTTGCTTGGATTCTTTCCAGTTGATCTTTTCTGAAATTTGCTGAAGACTGGGTACAGCTTTGTGCTGGAAGCTTTATCAGCCACAAGTAGAACAGAACTGTTGCTTCATGATTCTCACATATGTTCTTCTGTACATTCCTGTGTGGTATTTGCCTCTTTCTTAACAAAGAATTTTCCAGTTTCTCAAACTTGCTTTGAACTAAGTCTTCCAGCAAGCTGGCAGCTTTAAGTTAGCAGCTTCCCCAAGTTTAATGAGTGTCATTTTCTCCTTTATTATCTAGATCATTATTGTTAGAATAGTGTGGGACCAGGGCAGATCTCTGCAGAGGTTATTCAGTATGTCAGGCTATTCTGTATTTCAATTTTTCTTGACATTCCAAGCAAATGTAAGTCAGTGCAGTTACCCAGTCGCTTTCAAGTCTGCCATAAGATGACTGTTTGCACTGATAACAGTATGACAAAGTTTTCCTATCTTTTTGTGAGAATGCGGTTTGAATTTTTTGATGTGGTTTTGCTAATGTCAAGATTCAGTGTCTGCTGCTTCTGTGTTCCTAAAATACATTATTCTGACACAGTAGGATTTTGAGTTTGACATAGCTTATGCATGAAAAAACAGTTTTTGTTCAAGTCAGTCTTTTATTTTATTCCTGATGCTAGCAGATGGGTTAATGGCAATCCATGTGCAAATTAAGCAACAAGTATCATTCTTCCACTTTTCTATCCACTCCTTTTTCCTCCCACTTCTTTAGGATATCATTGTTTGCGGTTCTCTAGCCTCTGCTACATTGTCAATCCACTATGAACTTTCAAAAATAGTTGCTAATGATTTGAAGCTTTAAGAAAAATTCAAACTATTCAATTCATGACTGAATTTTATGAAAACCAGTTACTTTGAAAGTTGATTTATTTCTTTTCTCTCTCCTATCATCACTAGTAGTAGTTGGGCTTTTTTGTTTCGGTGTTTTTACCTATAGCTTTCTTCAGAAAGTGATGAGTGGACTGACCTTTCCCTTAATCATTATTTTATTGCTGTGGAATTACAGAATGAGTTTTTGATGTCTCTTGTTTCACTTTCACTTATTTTGGTATTGCAATAATTGTCTGCAGGTTATTGCTCTTTTAGTGGAGTGCTGATGAATGGACTTTGCTTGACCTCTGTAGCTAGCAAGACAGAAGAACTAACTGTTGCTTGCTTTTTGTCATATACGGGCAACAGCAAAACTTAAACACCTTCAGTCTGAGGATTAACTGGAAGCCAATTAAAAACTGGAGATGAGAAAGAATAGTCAGTGGCAGAAAGCTCTCTTCAAATACAAAGCAAGTTCTTTCATCCAGAATCAATGCACTGAAATGGTTAATGGGCAAATGCCAAAGGGCTGAATTTTTGCCTCAGCTGTTTTTGTCAGACTTGGGTTTGAGAACATCATTTAGTTGGTGCCCCTGATCAACTCAGCCATAATTCAGAAACCATGAGTGGTTTTATATATGTTGCTTCTACTGCTGTCTGAGATTATAATAATTGAAAATATAAAGTACTGAAATATATTGATGAACCCAAGTTGACTAGATAATGATATGATAAACCAGAGGCTTAGTTCTGTATCACCACCAGATATAGAAGCATGTTGGATAAGGGGCTGTTGATAGAATGGAGAGAGAACAATGCTAATGCTGTTCACAAAATAAGAACCCTTCTGAAAAGGAACGTACAGTTTCAGGAACAGATGGTGTAGTGGTAATAGAGACTAACAAATTTTTGTTGGCTGGCAGCCGTCTTTCAGGTTAGGATCTTGTCTTTAAAGCTCTTTCATAGAGTTGACTTCCTTGCTACAACGTACTTGGTAAAAGGACAGAGTAAATTTCTCCTGGGAACTTATTCTTCCTGGTCTAACTAAAACGAGATTACAGTGGAAGTACAAGGCAGTCAGCTCACGGTGACAAGGTAGGCTTTGTTGGAGCAGCCTATGGTTTTTTTGGATTTTGTTCTGCTCCCTGCACTCCAGAATTAGCATGCTGCAGGACGGTTGTCACCCCTGTGATGGAAGGTGGGAAGACTGACTTGGAAACATGCACAAGACTTGCTTTGATCATCTCATTTCTTCTGTAGAAGAAGCATATTGTTTGTGAGACAGAGCTTACATAATACTCCTTCTGTGTGTGTGTGTGTAAACATATTTAACACAGACCTTTTGTTTCTTGACTAGTTTAAATTTAATCCATAATGTACATGCAGTGTGGAAGGGGACAGAATAGGGGTGAGTTACAGTGCATTTTGGATTTATCCTCTCCTCCAGTGCCCCAGAACTTCTATGGACTCATATCAGGCAAAATGGAGGTGAAGTAATCCCATTCCCATCTTCTATCTGTGCCCTAAAAACAAACTGTCTCTAACTAATCAGTGGCATCGCAACCCTTTGTCTTTCCTTGCTGGATTGATTCTCTTGTTGCACAGTAGCTGGTAGAGAGGCTTTAAATGCAGAATTAGCATATAAGCCTGTGCCATTTTTGGCTGGCTGTTAACGTTTAAAGTCTTTAAAGTCGCCCACTAGAGACAAGGCAGAAGAACAAACGTCGGCCTGGATATGTGGCGTGTGTGTTCTTGTTTAATATCGGAATTTCTGGTATGGCCAGGGATTCATGCCAGCTTTGGCAGTACAGGGCACAGTTCAGATACTTAAGTACTGTACTAAAAATAACAGGACTATTTTAGACTGGGACCCAATTAGGGAGAGAATAACTTGTTGCTCTGCAATCAGTAATCTGAAGTAGCAGGCAGGGCTGCAATGCGCATGTAAACTTGTCTGTTTTGCTTGCAGAGTTGCCAGTGTTGACACTGCTTCCTCACCGTGTTCCTTAGATGCTTTTCCAGAGGTTAAAAAAAAAAAATCGACAAAACTCCCCCTCCTCTTAAGGCAGAGTTTATGTGCTTTAGTTCACATTTTGATATTGCAGTGTTTAATAGCATTACATCTCCTAATCCTCCAGTATTGGCATGGGAAATTCCTAGAAGGCAGGGAGCAGGAGGTGAGGAGTGGTGCTCTCCATGACACAGTGAGTGAGCTTTGTCCTGCCCCACAGAAGGGCAGCAAGGGTGAATCTGGACAGTAAAAGAGAGAGGGGCTGGCTGATTTGGAGACTTCCTTTTCCCCTCCTTTGCCTACTGGGCAAGGGAGAAGGGAGTATGGTTCCCGAAATTTGCTGCTGCTGCTTGATTTCTGTGTCAAGAAGTACAGTGAAAATAACCTACATGTTTAACCTCCTGAAGCAAGTTAGAGGGATCTGAATATCTTTGTGTGCAGCGTGTTTGGGGTGATGAAAAGGTGCAAGCCTGCTCCAGCATCCAGATCCTCTGGTCTTGAAGGCTTTCAAGTGATTGGCTGCATCTGATCTCAGTATTATGCCACCGATCAAAGCAGGGTTGTTGATGAAGGAATGCTTTATGGAGCCTTACGCAAATGCTTCATTGGACAGACTTGTGCTGATGCTTGAGATGAAAGCAGAATGCACCTAAAACTTCTATTTTTGTACATGTCTTTCTAGCATGCTATTCTGAGAACACGAAAAAGCCAGAATCTTTTTGGTGTTGTGACTCTTGTGCTGTTTTGAAAGTAGCTTTTCTTTTTTTTTTTTTTTTTTTTAAATAAAAAGCTTATGAGAAGTGTTCAAGGCTTTGTTCAGCTGTGGTCTCTTAGCAGCTTTCAGTATGGTTTTGGGCTTATGTTGTGATTTTTGGGAGGACATAATCAGGTTTCCTTTATCATGCAGGAAGCTTCGTGTTCTTTAAAACCTTAGATTTCAATTTGCTCTTGTCCTGACCTGAAATGCCAAGGAAGAATCTTCCTAGATGTCCATTATGAAAACAGCATCTTTTGTATTCCATGTTAAAACATATCATATTGTGGATGTAGTAAGTTCCCATGGAAATAGTGGGAGAGGCACCTTGGCAAAGTGGATTATGTTTTGTATTGTAGAGAGCCAGCATTTAGGCATGTGCTTGTCAACTCACGGGCTACATGTGTTCTACCTTCTTCATACTGCAGCAGCCTGCGGGACTTGCTGTTAAAAGTAAATGTTACATGGAGGATGCCTAGCAACTGTAGTTTCTAGTTCTGTGCCAAATTGTGAAAGGTGCAAATCTGTTGGATTGATGCAGCGTTTTTTGGAGGATGCAGTGTGGCAGTGCTGAGGTGGTACTTCTGCACCTCAGTGATGTGGCTGTCCCTCCAGCTCTCCTTCACCATCCCCATTAGGTTAAGGTATCGTGCCCACAATTCACAGCCAGAAATATTTATTTTTTTTTTAAAAAGAGGTAATGTGAATTTCAGTTTCTTAGGTAGAAAGCCCTGCAAGGAGTTTTTCTCTGCTTTTAGACCCTGCTGCTTCATGGCGAGCTGTACTCTGGTTCTCTGGAACGTGCACACCCATTACTATAGTTGCTGTCCCTTAATAAGCTTTCTCCAGTGTTTAACCTAAACTATTATTATTTTAACACATTGATCAAAATCTAGTCACCCCATTGAAAAGATCTGTATGTTTCCTTTCCACTCAGCATTTGCCCTCTTCTCCCTCAGCTGTCTCTTTTCTTCTCTGTGCCAAATAGTGCAGGACTGTTCGTTTCTGATTTAGGAATTCCTATTCTCTCTACTCTTTTTAATTCTATTTTACCCTCTCAGTGTTATAACAGCCCACAGTTTTCAAGAAGTGTGTGTATCCTGGATTTAATGACTTGTCATGATTCTGCTTTGCTTGTGGCAGTTCCCGGATTCTTAATACCGTATTACTGTATTTCCTTGTGAGATATTGTCTGCTCCCTCCCCACCCCTTCCCTCTAAGATGATACTTAAAACAAGACTTAAAACTTTATTTTTCTTCTTGTCCATTGGCTTGAGTTTGTGGCTACCCATTTGCCTGCAATCATGAGATCATTCTGCTGTGCTTTGCATGAAGCTCCAGCTCTGACTGAACACATCATACTGCTGGCAAATTTTGTGTCACATTTCAGAGAGCTTATGGATACGTTAAAAAGAATGACGACTACAGTCATTCTGTAGACTTCTTGTATGGAAAAAACACCCTCTGTTTTCCTCCCTTTAATTCTTATCCTTCAGTTGGGTGTTAAGGGGGAACCACGCCTGCAAACTACAGCAGCTCTGAAGTGGTGTGTCCCCAGCCTAGGGATAATGGCCGCATGTGTCTTGTTCATACAGTATCATAAACCTTGGGTATGTTTGATTCATAACTTCTGCAAAAGCTATACTGACTCTCCCTCATACCATCTTATTTATTATTCAAGTCCGTGTTATCTAGTTTTAACCAGTTCTTTCAGAAAAGAAGTCACTTCCTGATGTTTCAGTTCACTGGATTTAGTTTGAACTCATTTCTAAAAACTGATATAACTTACCGTCTTCCATGCTATGTTCAAATCACTTTATGCGTGACAGGGTAAGGACAACAATTAATAGCTTGGTAGTTTGATATTTTCCTCTAGAAATCTTGACTGAATGCTTTCTGTTGTGCAACTTACTACAGTTGCTTAATGCTGCTCTTAGAATGTAATCTGTCAGCAGTTGTTTAGTATATATGGTGCCTGGTTGGCTTATTTATTTTGACTTCTTTTAATGAACAAAAATATATCTCTTAAGGAACTAAAACCAAAACAGTCCTTACCTCTTCTTTCTGTCAAGAAACCTATAAGATGTTTGCAGCTAAGGTGAGTTTTGAGGTGAGGGGTGTGAAAGACTTGATTTCCTGTATTTTGCATTAGAGTTGGTAGCAGGTGCCATTCTAGGCTGGTCTTTGGGTTAAGTCTTGTGCCCTAAATTCAGTCTGGGCATTTGTTTGAAGGTAACCATAAACATGAAATTGATCTTCACTACCCTGACTTCTGGGGCTCTTGCCATAGGTTATTAGGTGTGCCTGGTATAGCATTAGTACATCCTGTGTTTCATTTCTGAACTTGTGTCCCTCCTCTGTGTTGCCTGGTCTCAAATTACTGGGACATCAAGTTAACATCTTTGAGTACACTTGGCAGAACAAAGTCAGAGGAAAGTAATTCTTGGTTAGAAAACTTTTGCAGCAAAAAGGTGGATATAAAATTTCCACACCTGTGCAAGAAGTGTCAGGCAAATCTCCCACTGGCAAAGGAAAAGACCTGGGAAGCTCTCATGTATCTTTTGCAATATTTCTAGCACATAATTAAATGCTGCTTTCTTGTCCAGTCTGAGAACTTGTTTATGAAACCTGATACTGCCCTGTGAAACTCTACACTTTGCTTCTTAATACTACAGCTTGAGTGATGCTCAGTGAGGTGGACAGGGTGCTTTGTGTATCAGCTGTTTCAGGCATCCTGAAGTCTAAATACAGCACTTCCTTAGCTGGCACTTGGAAGCTTCACCCGTTCCCGGGGAGGGGGAAGAAATGTCAGTGTCACGGCTCAACCCTGTAGCAGATGCATCCTTCAAAAAAATAAATAAAACAGCTGAGTCATTCATTCGTGCTTTTTCTTCCACTCTGCCAGCCAATCCCAATACCCTTGTATTTCACACAGGAGGGAGAAGGCAGACAATACTGTCTTTTATTATTCACACCCTGCAGCTCACTATCTTCTTCACAAAATAAGGGTGGCGTCTGTCTGTCTCCACTTCATGGGAAAGATTAACAACAATTAAGGTCAGCAATTAAGGTTGTGAAAACCTTTGAATAACTGCAACATCTGTTCTTATACTAGAATAAATAAAATAAAGCTGGAGCTCTAATTGCCAACAGAGTGCTTGCTCATATCTGTTTTATAATAGTGGGCTTGTGAAATTCGTATTGTTAACTGGTCCTTCACAGACCAATATCATTGGCCAGCCATTGGAGCAAACTTGCGTGGTTTAGCTCAGAGCCATGTGCTGGAAGTGAGGGTACAGGATGAGAAGTGGGAATAGTGTATAAAATGTGGGACACTGTGAACCTTGCCCTCGCAGGGTGGCCGAGTGGTTCCTGAGATGGCTGTAGGATGTTATCAGCCCCTCACCTTGGACATAGCCGTTGAGCCCCTGAACTTCTCAGTCCATTTCAATGTCAAATAAAACTGTTTTTCCTAAGCTGCTTTTGACTCTGACTGGTTTTACTCTTGCTTTGAGACAGAATAGGGTTATTAAGGGGAAATTTACTATTTCTCAACCAGCTGTTGTTTTTTTCCATAAGCTTAAATTTGACGGCAAGAGAGCACCAGAGTGTTCTGAGATGGACACTTCTAAAAGTAGTTACTTTCAGTGTTGCCTCAGTGCCTGACTTAGGTCAGGAAAAAATTTACAAATTAAAGAATGTCCTGAAATTCAGTTAAATAGCATTTGTTCAGGTAAAGCCATTTTGGTATAAAACAATGTTCCTTGAATGTCCAACAAATGGAATAGAACATTCCAGTTCGAAGGTACCTGCAGTGATCATTCAGTCCAACTCTGTGACCACTTCAGGGCTCACCAAAGTCAAAGCACATTGCTAAGGGCATTGTCCAAGAGCCTCTTAAACATTGACAGACTTGGGGTATTGACCACCCCTCTAGAAAGCCTGTTCCAGTGTTTGACCAGTGTTTGTTCTTGGTAAATGAATCGTTTCTGTATGTCTAGTCTGAACCTCCCCTGACTCAGCTGTGAACTGTTCTCATACATCCTGTCACTGGATACCAGGGAGAAGGTTTCCAGTAACAAATGGCACATTTACTTAATTTTGTCTGACTATACGGGGTGATTTCTTAACGTCTGCAGAGCAAATGCTCAGCAGTGTTGTACTTCCCATCCAGAGAATGAAAACTTCAGTGCTGCTCAAGTGCTGGGAGCTGGAACCTAGTCCTTGGCACATGTGGCCTTTACAGAGGGAACTGTTTGTGTTCTGACTTGGCGCAAAACTGCGCCTTCCAGTTGTCTTTTTTGGTGTTTTTAAAAGTGGATCTCGTGAGACATTTAAACCTTAAAGGGCTTACTTAACCTGCTAGACAGAGGTCTGTCTTAAGACTTAGGGATCCATCCTCGAAGTCCAGTAGAAAACCAGCTATGTCTTTCTGTCCCTCAGACCATGGGAAAAATTCAGGTGTGTTGTTTCCTGGTGTGCTCAATATTTCTCCCTCTCCATCTGTTGATAGTAGTTTTTTATAACCCTGCATTTCTTCACTCTAGCAGCAAGACCTTTTCTGACCAGTGCTACTATTTGCTGTCGTGGGAAAAATTATATGCATGTTATTCCTTCTGCATGTTTCACTGTTCTGCATAGTCCCACTGAGACTGACTGGAGTGCTGCATTATGCAATGTGTTGTTGCATTTCTGCAGCAGCAGAGAATAAGGGTATGCCAGTATCCTAAGAGACAGCACTAGGAAGTTCTACAGCTAGGTGCTTCTCTGGGAACAAGGGCGATCATCTCCTGCCATGGAGAGAAGAGCAGTTCTGTGTGGAGCAGCCTTTTTAAATCTGGCTCTTAAGAGACATCCAGCTTCAGTGAACTTCTGCTTCAGTCTTGTATTTTGGAGAGAAGCTTTTTGGTTTTGCATAATGAAGAGGTTGTCATTTAGTTAAATGATACAGTCCTCATGAAAATTGTGCTGCTTATTTTAGGCTATTGACTTATATGAGTTATTGGACTGGAAAAGATGATTAAGCAAAGATGTTGCAGGAAACAAATCTGATAGTTTCCAAACCATAGTGTAATTTATGTAAGACCAGTAATGCCATGCAGAGGAGAGAGTATCAGACACTGGTGGCAAATTCAGTGGTACTGCTGTCCATTTGAAGGAGATGGGGGATATTAAAAGCTAGTGATTGCTGAGATCTGCAAGCATCAGAGCCTTAGGTGAAGGGAATATTCACCCTCTTCTAATGACAGAAAGTAGCATGAAAGCCTGTGGGAGGTATTTATGTAAAGCAGGCAGTTGTGTGAAGCCATCTCTGTGCAGAGCTGGGTTTTAATAAAATAGAACTGCTAATTAGTGAGGCTGAAATGAAAATCAAGACTTTTCTGATGCATCTGTCAAATTGATTGTATTAATTATGAGTGAATGCTTTCACAGATCAAAATACAAAGCTATAAAACCTTTTCGAATTGTTATTTCTTCGATTAACAGCAGCAGATAGAAATTTCAAATTTCTGATATTCACAGAGGCTTTTGCAAGATAGCTAGTCTGCTTTTTTTTCTTAAATCTTTTGTTTTATTACACTGCAGTGTATTTTGGGAGGGGGAGAACTTTTTGGAAGAGGAAAGTGCGAACAAAATCTCTGCCTCGAACAGCAAAGGAAGTTCAGGGAAGAAAAACGTCATATTTTTGTTTTGTTTTGTTTGAGGTGAACTGAGTTCTGCCTTGTCAGCTGAAAGAGTTTTCTGTTGCATTCTGTGCAGGAGCTAAAGAATCTCTTCATCTGTTTACAGAGTTTACATGCACGTGTAAGAGTACGTGTATAATATATCTATCTATCATCTATCTATCTATCTATCTATCTATCTATATATATATATATATATATGTATACACACACTGAGTGAAATCAAACCCTGAAAGTTGCTTGGAGAAACAGAAGGTTTGTCAGGATTGACTCCTGCAGTGCACAGATGAGAAGTCTGAGACCAGCAGGGCTGGTCTGGCATAATTTTCACTCTTGTCCAAAGGTGGTGTGACTTTAAAGCTTAGGTGCTGAACACTGGGGAGGGATTCCTCTGGCTGGTTTTGTGCCTTTAGACTGTGGATGGCTACATCTGAGCCAGTTTGCTAAATTCCCTTTGTAGTCAGTGGAAAGAACCAGGTGCTCCAGTGGTGTGCTTCATTGAATTGTGTAGGTTGTAAGTGGCCTCTACAGCTCATCTCATCCAAACCCCAGCTTTCTCTGGCATCTTTTAGATAGCTGCTGTGTAATGAGATGGACTGTACATAAGGAGAGCCTGTTTCTCCTCACTGACTGATGTGGCAGTGCAGGGCTCCTGTACACAATACCACCACCTAGGGTATATGAGTTTCTTCATATCCTGTATTAATGTTGTGGTCAATTCTATCTGTAGCCTGGATGTTGATTTGCTTCTGTGGGCAATGTACTGCAGGCTTGTAAAATGATGTTGCGTGTGGGGACACTTAGGTGCTGTCTTCTCTCCATCCTTTCTACTGCTGCCAGTACCAGTTGGACAACCTTGGAGGTGGGAGAATGCAGATGGGACCTGTCTGTGGGCTCCAGGCTTGGAGTACAGGTGTTTTGTGGGTTGAAGTACATTGGTACATAGGGAAGGCACTTTGGCTACATCTGGAGCATACACCCTTTGAGAAAAAATGTTCCCCTTCGTCAGCTCTGTAGTCTGAAGGTTAACTAGGCATGTTCCTTGTTTAAAGTGTATCTAGTTAACCTTCAGTGATGGTGATATTCAGCATTTCATACCTCTGTTAAATAGTCTTATAAGGCCTGAAACAACAGATTTCCTTTATGGAACCCTGAAAGTGTAGGAAAGTAGCTTTTAATGTAGGTGACTTGGCAAAATACTCTAGTCAAGTATTTGGCCTGCTACCCAGCCTTCGATATATAATCTTTCGGTGCTGCCAAAATACCATTCTAATTAAGTTGACATAGTCTGTGAAGCCTGGGTGGTATTATTTCAGTTTTCTTTACTGTGCTTTCCAACACTGCATTTTGAAAGGGTTGGTGGAAGCTCTGACACTCACAACCTCACCAGAGTCTTCATTAAGCTGGGATTTTGGTGACCTTGTGACCTTCAGTATCAAAGGAGGGAATAATTCTCTTTCTTCCTCTCTGCAGGTACCTGTTAATAGCAGTAAAGAAATGTACACTAATGCACATGAAACATGTGATCAATTGGCCAGATTTCAGCTTTTCATTGAACATTAGCCCTTCTACAAAACATTAACCTATTCTGTAGGTTTATTTTCTGTTTTGCTTACACTTATTTGAGAAAGCTATGCCCTGTTTGTCCTAGGGTGGTATTATATTTGCAAGTAGGTCAGCATACTCGCTTTTGAGATGTCAGCTTGGAACTGGTTTTAAAGGGCTGAAAAGCAAAAGGGGTTAAGAAAGACTTTTGCATGTCCAATATACTTTATTTATTTTTTAATTTATTTATAGAAATTCCTAGCTTGTAATCAAGAATAGAGCACTGGTAACATATTAGTTGTTTTCTGAAAGTCTGCACTGATTGCCTGCTGCTAACTATAAGCCACCCGTGGATTTGAAGCTTGTGTGTTGCATAATACCAGCAAATGCATCTGAGATTACAAAATGGTCTCTTTGCTCTAAGAAGAGATTGTTGTGATTTGTTAGTAAGGCAGTGTTAAAGTACACATGAGGTATCTATGACATCAGTATCTTAAAACCGCAGGCAGTTTTTTGCAGTTGAGTGTGCTCTGGCACTGCTGGTGCTTCATTGCATGGGAGTGAATAAGTGCAGCCTCCAAACTGGGTACAGTTTTTATGTTCCAGTTAGTCAATCAAGAGTGTGTGTATTCCTTTAAGTTTCTTTCCGTTATCCTTTGCATTTCTTTATTATAACTCTCTTGAATTGACAGGATTTTCTGTTCATGCCAAGAGCAACACAGTATTTGTTGGAGTTGCCTCCTTGTACTCTTTGCAAGTAGAAGCAGAGTTCACAGTCATCTGCTTGCTCAGGGTTGATGTAGTCCAGGGCTCTCCTGGCTTTACTGAGTTATTACTTACAAGATACATGATGGTAACTCTTACCCTGTTGTGCATGAGATGTGAAATGGGTTTGCTTTTTTATTTTTACTACTTGCTATTGTTACTTACTGTGATGTCTCTATAGTAATTGTTTCAACAGTTGAATTCTTTACAATAAACCATGTTTGGGAATACATCATCCCAGAATTCTTTGGAGGGTGAATTAACATACTGTTGATATTGGGGGGAATGCATCTCTGCTCACAGCATGTAATTTTTTTCAGAGTGTTCTAATCATACAAATGAGATATGCTGAGAATAACCTGCACACTTAAGTGTACCTCTAATAGTATCTCAAAAAGATACTATCTTAGTGAGTAGCCTGGTGTTTGAATTGAAATGTCTAAACTTGCCTTCCAGCTTCAACTGTTTATATGGTATTAGACAACGTAAATAAGCTAGTGCTTATTCATGAACATAAATTACAGATAACTGTAAAAGCCTCTGTCAATTGATTTGCTTTAAAAACATGAACCTTGATGTCTAAATAAAAGCTTTTGAAAATCCTAGTCAATAACTCTTTAAAAAAATCTTCTACCGGGAGAACAGCAAGTGACACATGTACACTTAACTGTGTTAACTGTCGATATTAAACCCTGTAAATCATCAAAGTGAAAAACCTAATGCCTAATGTCCTTCCTCCACTATGATGAAGTTTTAGATCCAGGAAAAGTATTTTAACTCACCTGAGGAGTCTGGAGCGCAGGAGAGACATAAGGAGGAATGTGGATGGTATTGACAGATCTCTGCCTGTAGCTTTCTGTGCATTTTGGTTTTGAAGTGTCTGATGGTCAGCTCTCTGTAGCCAGTATGGTGTTACAAAAACTAGCAGGTTTGTTGAGAAACTTTGCTGAGCCCCCTGCATAAAGCATCCCAGTAAAGAAAAATACGCTTGAATAGCGTAATGATTGATGAATGGATCATTTGGATGAAACAAGCTTAAAATGCTTGAAAAACTGATCAGTAGGCAATGTGATAGGAGATTGCCTTTTGTTCTTTTTTGTTTGTTTGTTTGTTTTTGTTTGGTTTTTGTTTGTTTTTTATTTGTTTTTTTTGTTGTTTGTTTGTTTTTTGTTTTGTTTTGTTTTTGTTTTGTTTTGTTTTGTTTTTATATCTGTCTTTTGCATCAGCCACAAGGGGAGGAAAGGCTTTTGCATACTCTGGAAGATTCTCCTCCAAAATAAGGGAGTGTTGTCGAGAAATAAGGGAACAGAAGCTGGGGACAGGACATCCTTGCTACAGATTGTCTATCTATGAATTTAAAAGTCCCTCTATCAAGCCTTTTTCATATGTGTTTCAACTGTTTTCTCTCCTAATTTTTGTCAGGCTGAACTTGCTCTAATTGTATGGGAGTTGGGTAGAAAAACGTCTTGTGTGTAGTTTAGTCTCTGGGCTAGGGGATCTAGAGCCATTGGCTTTCAAATTCCACCCCAGAGCACCATTCCACATGTTCATATCAGTTGAAGGTTGAAAGCATTAGGGTTCATTAGTGTGTCGAATGCAAAAAGCAGTGTTGTGGTAAGTATGAAACAAAACCAGACTTCAGTTGAGTTGGTACCACAACGTGAAAGTAAATCACTTTGAGAAAAATGCAACTTTATATTTATTTGGAGATTTCTCCAGATGTTTAACTTCTGTGAGATGCCTGGAAAGCATCTCACAGTAGTTCTCACAGACATGCAGTAGGAAAGATTTGCCAGCTCCTAATGGCAATAAACAAAATAAATGAAAGTTCAGGTTTCCTTGGCCAATGCAGTAGTTTGCTGCCATTGGAAGGGGGTGATCCTGTTCCTTTCCCTTCTTGCTCGTGGTCTCCTGCCATTCACATTGTGCCAGCTGAACTGCCTGTCAGATCTAAGTTTATTAAACTTGCTTCCTTAGCAGAACACTAACCCAGCAAAATAAATGCATTAATTAACACAAACTGAACTCATTAAGGACCATACATGACACAAAAGGGGGAGAAGGAGGGAGTGCCATCAAGTTGCTGGGAGGAAGTGGAGGAAGAAAGCAGAGCAAGGCCTGATGAAGAGAGTGGGATGTCTGTCCTGTTCTTGGCAGTAACGAGCTATTAAATCATCTTGACTGTTGTATAACTTCACTCTGAGTCTTCAGGTTGGCTAATAAAAGCCTAAAATAACATAAGGAAATAATTATTTAGACTGTTTCCCAAAATTATAAAACTTTGGATTCTGTTTTGCGAGAAATGTGACTAAATTGAGGTGGGATGGTGGGGGGGGGTAAGACAGTGACAACGCAGAGAATAGAGATAGTATTTTTTTGATTCTCTGGAGGCAAAGAATGTTGTAAGGAACTGTATATACAAAATTAGAGACTGTTAGTCATTGCATTCGCAAAAGTTCACCTTGGGCTGCTTCCCTATGTATCTCCTGTCCCAGTTATGCATCTGTGGACCTGCCCTAACTCTGCAAATGGCTTGCTGATTGGGTTGTCTCCTGTGTACCGCACAGTGTTTTATTTCAGTTTCTGTCTGATTAACATTTTGTTTAGACTTGGGTACAGTTTCTGTTTAGTTGCCAAAGTTCCGGCTTCAAAGCTATGGATTTAGCTCTTAAGAGGCAGAACAAGATTGTCAGTGATCAAGGGAGATTGTGAAACTGCAGTTATGGAAATATTTCCAAAGTTCATTATAGTTTTTTGTTGTTGTTTTTGTTGGTTGTTTGTTTTGTTGTTGTTGTTGGCTTTTTGGTTGGGCTTTTTTTGTCTTTTTTTTAATTATTATTTTTGTTTGTTTTTCACTGGATGACTTCCTTCAGGTGTAAGGGGGAAAATCCTTATGTAGATGGGCTAAGTACTCTTTTTCTATTTTTCTCCCAGGACTTTATTTTTGCTGCCAGTGAACCTGCTCTGTCAGGAGGTAAACATGAATTCACAGGTTATGATTTTTGAGCCTTTTCAAAATTTTAGGCAGATTCAGGAAACAAAAAAATGCTGAAATGCATATATTTTATTTAATTTTATTTGGCAAGACTGAAAGTGGGATGGCATCAGCTTTTCTGTGCTTCTTCTGAAGTATATATCTGTTTTGGCTTTCAAAAGCCTGAATTGCTGTTGCCAAGATTCTTCACTTTCTGGCAAAATTACAATGGCAAGTGGCTTCCTTTACAAGGTGTAATATTTAGACTAACAGCTTTGCAATTAAGAATGGCAAAAGAGAATTATATTCCCTTTTTTTATAAGACCAGATTTTTTAGTATGGATTCGTGGGAGTGTTTGGACGTAACTGAAGTGCTTTTGATTGATGATTTATATTTTGAACAGTGCTTTTCATTTTAGTGTGCAACACTCACTTGAAATTTTAACTAGAACAATGCTTTGTTTTCAAAGATGTTCAAAGTATTTCTGTAGTTAGGCAGTTGCTCTGTATCATAGACTTGCAAATGCCTTTTGGGTATGTATGTGTAACAAAACATGTTTGCAGATACCAACTTGTGCAAGGGAAGTGGGAAAGCTGCAAGTATTCTTAAATATTAGCTGCTGCTAATCTCAGTAGGCCATCAGGGTGTTGAGGATCATGTCATTGAATCTTTTGCGGTGTGAGAGTGACGCCTTTCTTGAGGAAAACTGGCCAAGTATTATTTTCCAGCATGGAAAACCTGGAGACTTGGGGTGTAAGGAGGGACATTTAAAGCTGGGGAGAGAAGCAAGCATATGTTTGCACTGAGTAAATTGGGAAAGTGGTCAATAAAATATTTGAGATGATGAATCTCATCCTCTTAGTACCCAGCAAAGCAATGCTGTGTTGTTCTGGGCACAGAAAGCTGCCAGTATGGCTTAAGTCAGTTTTGGTTTTATCTGTTTGACAACCTGCACTAATGAACCTATGAGGGAGTCCTGCTCACCAAGTTATCACTTTGGGAGTGGAGGGCATCCCTCAGTCTTGTAAACTGGCGTAGTCTCCACCTGAAACCATCACTAAAAGAGGGCAACATGCTTTAGAAATCCTTATACATACTGATTACTAAAGCTACAGTGAAATCTGATGGCAAACTTGTGTGCTGCCAAGGGTTTTCTAGGATCTGATCTCCTTGGTCCAACCAGCTAGGGAACCTGATGACACTTTCTTTTCAGCCCACATAGTTGTCATTCAGGCTTCATTCTTGTGAGAAGTTGTGTGGATCTTGCATGCAAAAGCACATCTGGGTCCTGCAGTTTCAGTGCAGCTGGGGACATTGCTAGCTGTCAGGTCTTTCAGCTACAGAAAATTCACTGGCATGCCTCATGCTGCTTGTATCCAAATTTATTTCCATTGTAACTATGGCGATAGGAGTAGATTAGGAAGAAAGTTTCAGAGTATGGGTCCTCATGCCCTGTGTTGTAGAGGATTGCTAGGTGTATCCATTTATTTGCTTCATCTTGAAAACCTCCTTCAGTGATGCAGATATACATATATATGTATATGTCTGTAGAAAAAAAAAACAGAACACTTCTCTAGGAACTGTGAAGTAGTGGGCACCCTGGAGCCAGGTGAGTGGCCAGTTGAGGTCTTGGAGATTGCTCCTTCTATGGACTGGCAAGATAGGGCCTTTTCTTCCCTGAATCTTCAAGATGTTAAATTATAGGTCAAGTAGACTTAACCCAGACAATCCTGAAGGTAACTTAGGGGAGAATATTGTATGAACTCAGTTGTTTTAAGACTCTGTCCTAGTTTCTTAGGAAAATCCAGGTTTGGTCTGCTAAGCATCATGCTGTAGTGTGGGGAGAAATGGAGCAGTGATATTTAGTTATGTTATACCTGAGTTCTTAGAGAAAGGTCTTCAGATAGGTCAAAATTTAAGGCTATGTTGAAGCTTTTTCCCTTCCCTGTTTCATAGTAGTTCAGTTACAGAGAGCAGAACATTACAGAACAAAAATAATGAAATACTTAATTGGGTATAGTATTCAACATATTTGTTAAGTTACCTTTCATAAAAGAGAATAAATCCAGTTTTCAAGAGCTCTGGAGCTTTTCTTGCATCTCTGCCAGGTTAAAATATTTTTTTTTTGTCCTTCCTCCTGTTCCCAACTAATATGCAAGCAATTGCATTTTAAAAATTATTTTTCTCTTGAATTTAAAGACTTTGACAGATGGCACATGTAGAACCTGGAAAACTTCCTGAATTGGCAGAGTGACCATACCCCTGCCATTTTCCTACCACAGTATCTGTAGGTGCGTAGGCTGTGTCTGCTTCCAGAATGCTGGGCGAGATACCATTTCCTCTGCTGGGAATGTGCAGAGAGCAAGTGATAAATCAAAAAGCATACCTGGTAATGGGCTTAATTTACAGTTAATAAATAACATAATGTACTGGTTAGGTGGATAATTCGATTGTGACTTAAACAACTCATTCAGAGCAGCGACAATCTCCAGGATGCATACCTGCAGTGTTTTCCATGTGGGATGAATACCAATCTTTGTTTAGATTGTGTGAGTTGGTTTAACACTTTTGAGAGACTGAGACATCAAAGCTATGCCTCACAATAGTCTATTCTTTAACCTAGAGAATGTCATACCAAAAATTAGTCTTATGACCTTTGAAACTTCGTTTATCATGACTGTCCTTCTTTCAGGGACTCTGTCCAAGGCAGAACTCTTAAGCCAATAATGGCACATGAAATTGCTTGGTTATGAATGTGCACAGGCTGTCTCGCTTGATCTTACATGACAGTTGCTCTCGCCACTGAATGTGGTGAGTTTTGTAACAGTGATTGACTACATAGCTTGTTTTCTATTTACAATCCTTTGGAATTTCCCTCCCCCATCTAAGGCATTTTAGGAAAAGGGCAGTAACTTGGCACTTGAATACCTCTTTGCGATTTGTGCTGTTTAACTTGTGTGGAAAGAACATGTATGTCTGTATGCAGCTACAATCTCTGAAGAGAAGTGAAGTGCTAAAAATCATATTTAAGGCAACAGCAAAGGAAAAGTTGATTTATTTTTTCTTTCCAAGTCCTAACGTTTATCTGCTGAACACATGAATAAGTATAGGGTTCTGTCCCTATAGAATTTGTTATTTGTTGATGTGTTACAACAGGGCCTTAGATCTTAAAGGTGAGCAAAGGTTTTTTTGTATTCCTAGGGTAGGACTAGTTTGATAAACTACTTTTAGACAGACAAAAGAGATGCAGTCTTAAATCAGTGTTAATGTGTGACTGACCAGGAATGATATCATCTAGAGATTGCTTTCCTCTGTTTCTGCAGTGTTAACAAATGAATACTCAAGAATGTAGCAGTAAAGCAAATGGCTCTTGATGAATTGTGCAGTCTTGACTCCAACTATTGTTTGAGGAAATTTATGATCTTCCATTGGCATAATGGGGCTGTGGCATAAACTGCGGCACACCCTAGAGTAGACAAATTGGTCTGGTATTGTTTAGAAACATATTTAATCTATCTTGCTATAAATGAATTGGAGCTTTTTGCTAAAACATCAAAAGACAATATTTTGATATTCAGTTCTAAATAACCTACCATTGCATTTGTAGCAGTTGTGCCTTTTCCTGTTTTCTAAATACTGAAATGATAAGTAAACATAAAACTGTTGCAGTATAAAGCTGAATTCTTTCCCCTTATCCTTTTACATAAACTTTTTTTAGTCATGATGGGTTTAGAGGTTAATAATACAGTTCTCTTTGTTCTTGATGCATTCTACCAACTTCAGAACAGCTATTTCAGTGGCTTGCCTAATTTCACTGTAGATGTGCTTACAGAAAACCGTACTTCCCAAAGTGAAAAGGTTTTTAAGAGCTTTTCTTAAATTGATGCTTAATTCTCGTGGAACAAACTGGGTGATTAGAGTGAAATCTTCAGATCAGTCTTAAAAATTTACTGCAGACTTTTAAGTGTGGAGAAATAGTTAGATGGCTGTAGACCACTGTTTGTATTTTTTAAGACTAGCAATAGTACAAGTTGGGTATTGTGCCTACAGAGTTAGATGTCTGAGCTAGCCTCCCCCTGTTTCATCATGTGAATGCTGTAAGATTTTGCGTTTAAACTTTCTTTTTCCATAGCATTTACTTACCTAGAATAAACAACTTGATTTATGCAAATTGGGTTGAATAGATTTTCAGACTTGCTGTTGCCAAAAGCAGTTTACTCCTGAGGTAATTGGCTGTATTAATCGATCACAGAAAACTGCAGAAGCCCAGTAACTACTTCCTGGAAAGGAGCTCCCAGGAGTTTGCCTGCCTTACAGATAGGAGATAACCATACCTCAGCCAAACTTATCCTGGAACTAGATAAAATAAAGCTTTCTTGATGAGTGCATGGTTTATGTGGTCCATAGGCTGCAACTCCTCTGGGAACAGTTTTTCCAAGATGTCTTTTACCCTTGTCCCTGACTTAACTGTCCCATAAATCTGGCTGGCAGCTTTGGTTTGGTGACAGTTCATGCTTACCAGAGAGTAGGGGGTAGCCTGTTTAAAACTCAGGCTTTTGTTTTGAATATATAATTGATAATGGGCAAACAAGACAGGAGCTTGCTTGTGTTAGAAGTAAAAGTTCTGGCTCTGTTTTTAGCCTGCTCTCTCTACCACAGTCACCCTTTTTTCATCTACTTGGAGATGACATCACTTGTCTTAGTCTGCAGGAATGTCTCCAGTTGAATATCGGTGGTTGGAAGAAATGCTGGACCAGCAAATAGTGCTTTATACTTTTATTTATTTTTGCTTATTTTTCTTTCCTTTGTTATGAGGCAGCGGTTAAAATAACTTTGACATTGTCTTAATACTGCCTTCTCTTTTGTCATTCTTAGTTCTTTAGCCATATGTACCTCTAAATGTTTGCCAATTTCTTTTCAAGCTGTATCTGATCACGGAAGCTATGCTTAAAAGAGACACAACTCACCTTGAAAAGTTGTTGCTGATAATCACTCAAGACTTGAATGAATTTGTATGGGGCACCCTATTTGATAGACTGTGTGAGAATAAAATCATGAGAGAAAAGGCGGGTAGGAAAGGGTAAAGGTTGAGGTTGTGTAACTAGGCATTGAAGGCTAATGCTACATAAGGATCTTGATGATCATATGGGTCTTTTCCTACGTAAATGATTCTATCATAAGTGACTGTCATCTTAATCTTAATTAACTCAAAGATTTCAGTGGTTTCTTTCCACAATTGAAAAGATAGGCTCAATTGGGGAGACCCAATTTTTAAATGGTCAAGGCCTTGATGGTTTGCAATGAAAGAGAGGCTTTCATTTTTCCTGCATAGTGGAAATAAAGGATGAGCCACCTGGCCTGAGAATAGTTATGCTGGGATTTTAAATGAAATGCCAAATTGAATGTGTTTTCTAGGCTACAGACAGCAAATGTGCAGAATTGGTACTCCCAAGTTGATGCAAATTCTCATCACCTCATCTTGCTCTTCTTGGTCTTCCCCCTCCAACTGTTTTCAATAATAAGTTGATGAAATGTCTTCAGTATGGTTTCTGACAGTTTGTTTGTACTCTGCAGGTCCTGGGAAGCAGTAGATGTAATTTGAAGAAAATTTGAAGAAACAAATGGCTTTAGCTGGCTGCCCAGACTCCTTTTTACATCTTCCTTATCGGATAGTAAGTTGTGAAACTGCATGTTCCTGTCAGCTTGTAGCATCATATTGCTGTGTGCCGGTGATTGATTGTGCATTCAAACTTTTCATCAAACTGCTAATAGCTGTCTGGCGATTCTCTGGGTTTTGCTAACATTTGGGAATAGAGCCTCTGGTACCATCCGGTATTCAGGATCTGCTGCTGAAAAAAATTGGATCACTAATATATACTGATTAAGGTTTGATATTTGTTTTCAAAATAGCCATTTCATACTTGGGAGAAGTCAATTATTTAAAAAAAAAAAAAAAAAAAGGCAAGCTACAAAATCGGTGAAATGCCTTGCACTGAAATGTACCAGTGCTTGCTGAATGCTATATTTGTAGCAACAAAGGCAGAGATTTTTACACTTGGTTAGATCCTATGCTTTTTGAGTCATTGTGCTGTATCTAAGCAGCCAATATGGCATATTACAAAGAGTATGTTTTCAAAAACCCTCAGCTAACTTCAAAGGTACTATGCATTAACTATGCAAAGGTACTATGCATGTAACAATTCCCTTTTTTCCTGGGCAGTTTTAGTTGGCATAATGCAAGCTTTGTATTTTTTTATGGAACTGCGAATTCGTTAGTTTGGATATGACCTTTTCTTTTTGCACTTTTTATCTCTTGTTTTCATAATGTGATTACCACCTTGAGGATTCAGTTATGATTTTGGACCCTGCAGATACACAAATAATTAAACAGTGTCATATGACATTAAAACCTTTTCCCTTTGTTGCAAGAGAAACATTACTATTAGTCATTACTACAGTCATGCTACTCATTTGGAAGAAAAGCAAAAACCCAAACAGAAACAACAACAAAATTCCCCCAAAAACTATAGTATTTGTGTATGCTTTGTAATGTGTCAACTTACTTTTTTTTTTTCCCAACAGGAAACCTTAAATGAGTTAAAAATCTAATGTTAGTATATGCTGAGTTGTCAGCTGAATGTACCTGAATGCTTTTCCTGATAACAGGAAAAACATAGCAGTTCCTCTATAACTGCTTTTGCAGCTATAAAAATAGAATGAATGTTGAGAAATTGGGTGTCCTGAAAATCTGTTACTATACTTGGACTTGTGATTTTAAAAGAATATGTGAATAGATGTGCCTGGACTTCATAATTTTGATGCACTGTGAAATTATGCTTCCAGTTCATTTAGAGCATCATCTGAGTCATGATGCAAAGCTGAGGGAGAGGAGAGCTATCTAAGAGAAATTTGACATTATATGCAGTCATTTTTGAGCTGAAGTTCTTTAACTGAATGTCAGTCATTCTTGTGAAAATAGTATCTTTATTGGTTCATAGGAAGTAAGAATGTGAATTTCATTGTTACTTCTTTTCTCTGACAAACCCTGTAGATAATCTACTTAGTCTGGGGCAGTCAGCAGAAGTGTCAGAGCAACATGGATGACTTAAGATGGTGGGAAAGTGACTCATTTAATTTTGGTCATACCTTACTGTGTATTAACTACCCTAAGTACTTATAACCAGTTTGAAGACTAGCTTTGGAAGCCCATTCACAACTACTGTGCCTTCTGTCAGAACTGAAGTTTGCATTAAAAAAAACCTGAACATCTGTTTTTCCACCCCTACTAAATCTGACTTAGGAGCTTTCATCAACTTGTCTTTCAAATTTGGCTGCAGTGCCAGCATTTTGTTGGTAAAGGGCTGAAAGAAGGTTAAACTAAATATGCTCTAGATTAGAGTGTAAAGTATTCTATTTTTTCAGTACATTTTCTGACTTAATATGAATGAAAGTCTATGAAAGATATTGGTCCAGAGATCCCAAGGTTGGGACCTTAATGCTGTAACTTCAACATTAGAATAAATTGACACATTGGAGTTTGGGATTACATTCAAAACAAGAAAAATGAGAACCTGGGTAAGTGAGTGTGTACTACAGAATAATCTTTCAGATGCCTTATTGTCAGTCTACCTCCGCTCTTCATTCTTTCTGGTTTTGGGGAGATGACCAAAGTATAGAGCTCTGAATTTCTTATTAGGCTCTTTGTTTGCAACCTTTACTGCTTTCAGAAGCTTTCAGGTCTAGTTTAAGAGCCTTTTTTTTTCTTTTTCTTTTAACTTTCTCAGGAGTTAGCACATAAACCAGTCACACTGAGTGCATTCTCCTAAAAACAATCTCTAGCTTTTTACTATCTTTCAGTGGCTTTCAGGAGCCCTTTCCAAATTCTTGAACTCTTCAATAAAAATCCAGCAGTGAGAATTGGCAATGTTTGTCTTCTGTTCCTGGAAATTCAGAACATAGTCCCAGAATTTCTCAGAAAAAATGGGATGATTTACTGTGTTTCCGTTCTTTTGCAATCTGTAGTCACAACAGTATTTATGTACAGTGACTTAAACTCTTGGGGAATATTTAGTTCTTTAACCCTTTACATTAATTGTACAAGTCTCAGTGACATAAACAGCAAAAGGATGGGTTTTTTTCTCAATTTATGAGGATAAAATTCTGAACTTCTGTTCATCTTCTACTTTCTGCCTTCTGTTTATTTTCTCATAACCAAGATGCAGGTATATACTTCAGTAATAATTAAGAGTTTGTTTTGAGTGAGCTGAATGCTTATTAGAGAAAGGATTTGTAACTTGGCATAAAATGAACTATAAGTACTTGGTCACAAAACAGGGAGAAAATGGGAATTGCTTTCTCATGCATGTACAGAGCTGTGGATTTTAGAATTGCTAATAATCCTCTTGATCAGATAAGAGAGCAGAATATTGCACATCATACTTGAGAAGCTTTGTGCACTTCAAGAGCAGGGAATTAAAAACCTAGGAGAACTAATCAGAGACTAGCTACTGTAATGAAAGCCTCTTTTAATGATGTCAGATTTGTGGATGTGAAGGTGATGTGTTGCCAATACTACAGCTGCAATAGTGATATTCCTTTGCCTTCACCTGGAGGAACAGCTAGCCACAGCTAGGTTTTCCAGGTTTTAGTATGGCAGGTTTGACCCTTGTTTTCAATATAATGATACAGTAAGTCAGGCGACAGCTTTGGAGGTTGTCTGATCCAAGTCCACGGCATATTGAGGGTATACTTGTTTTCCTAGGGTGCTTTATCTTGGTGAGTGTGGTTTTTTTGGGAGGCTTGTTTTTTTCATTTTCAGGGGTGGCTTGCTTTGATTGGGCAGTTAAAGAAGAGAGGGTTTCTGTATTAGTGAAATGGGGAAAAAACCCTTTTGATTTGATTAAATCTCTAATTTAATTAGATAATTACATTGTGGATGCCATAATCCTCATCATTGTGACATTTAGGTGCCTTCTGTGTGACTTAGTCTTATCTCTGCCACTGTGGAATTGAACTGTCTGTTATTTAGTGTAATATAAGTATACATGCTGCTGCCCATGTTTGCGTAAAATGTCTTGTCCTAAAAAAACCTCCATGAAAAAAAAAGTTGATTGCAGAGTATGTCTCCAAGTAGACTTTGGAAGAGCTGTCCAGACCTATGTTTTGGCCCTCATTGTCTGCCTGACACTATTTGAAAATCTTAGTTTTCTTGGCTATTGACAAATTGTTTGTTGAGTCTATGGACACCTTTCTTACCAATTTTAGTAAGAAAGTCACCAGGCCAAAGTGGCTCTGGTCACTCCCCTCCTCAGCTGGGCAGGGGAGATAAAATATTATGAAAGTCTCATGGGATGAGATAAGGGCAGGGAAAGATAACTTGCCAGTTACTATCATGGGCAAAACAGACTTGACTGGGGGAAATTAAGTGAATTTATTACCAATCAAATCAGAGTATGGTAATGAGAAATAAAGCCAAATCTTAAAAACACCTTCCCCCCACCCCTTCCTCGTTCCTCAACTTCACTCCCAGTTTTCTCTCCTTCCTCTCCTCCAGCAACACAGGGAATGGAGAATGGGGATTGCAGTCCATTATACATTGTCTATGCTGCTCTTTCCTCCTCAAGAGGAGGACTCCTCCCACTCTTCCCATACTCCATGGGGTCCCTCCCATGGGAGACAGACCTCTGTGAACTCCAGTGTGGGTCCCTTCCATGGGGTGCGGTCCTTCAGGAACAGACTGCTGTGACTTGTGGGGTCACAAGTCCTGCCAGAAAATCTGCTCCAGTATGAGCTTCTCTCCCCATGGGTCCACAGGTTCTTCCAGGAGCCTGTTCCAGCAAGGGCTTCACATGGAGGCACAGCCTCCTTTGTGCATCTACAGGTTCCAGCTTAGGATACCCTGCACCACAGGCTGCAGGGGATCTCAGCTCCAGTTCCTGGAGTGCCTCCTCCCACTCCTTTGTCACTGACCCCGGTTTCTGCAGCACTGTTTCTCTGACATATTCCCACTCCTCACTCCCCTCTTTGTAGTTTAGGAATGGCACTCCCTAATTTAGTTATCCAAAGAGACTCTCCAAACCTCACTGCCCTCCCACCTCCAATGAAAGTGTCCAGAGAGAAGAACTGGAGGCAAAAAAAGCACAGATGCAGGTTGAGATAGTAACAATTTACTGGAAACAGCAGTGAGATAAGAAAATTAACAGTAACAGCAACAATTTTAACAACAGAAGTGTATAAAAGAGAGAATGATTCACATGCAAAATGCTCAAGGAGCCTGATGCCCCTTCTCCTGGGAAAAGTCCCTTTCCCCCACTCCCAGCAACTGATATGAGGTGATATAGAGTAACTTCCAGGTCCTAGCCATGTCTTCTCCCTCCTACTATAAAAAATTAACCCTGCCCTGGCTGGAACCAGGGCACAATTGATAAATGGGGTTTTCCCCCTCCTAAATCCAGTATCAATCATCCAGTGAAGGACTCCCCACCCTAAGGGACATACTGCCACTGTCGGTCGTGGGCTTGGTCTTGGCCAGTGGTGGGTCTGTCTTACAGACAGCTGACGTTGGCTCTGTCGGACATGGGGGAAGCCTCTGGCAGCTTCTCACAGAAGCCACCCTTTAGCCCCTCCCACTGCTACAGCCTTGTCTTGCAAATGCAATACATGATGTTCAAGATTCAAAATAAAGAGTGGCCTAATTTAGTCTTATTAGGTTTAAATGTACAAGTGTTATGCTTGCATGGAATTTGTCCCAGAGTCCGGGTCATGCTAACAGGACAATATGGAAGGACCAGAGTGCGCAGGCAATCTTTCAAAGTCCTTGGGCATAGCTGAGTGAAAAAAACACCAGATGCATTATTGCATTGCATCATTCTTCTACATATTGCATAAAGAAAAGCTGAAATGTTGCTACTGCCAATGCAGAAAGTCATCAGATTTGTGAAATATGGTGTCACTCAACAGATCTTTTATTGACGATGCTCTTGTTTTAACAGTTTACATGTATGTGGTGTAGAGGGTTGACGGACTGGAGCAGACATAAAGTACAAAGCAGCGAGAACATTAGTGAATGTTTTTACAAGACATGTTGCCTCCAATATGAAGTTATGAAATCTGTCTCCGTGAGTGCAGACTGCAAATGTTTTTTACAGATAGAGTTGATGCTGCTTGGTAGTTTTCGTTGAAGACCAACTAAAGCTAGATTTCTAGCCTCTATTTTTCTTGGAAAGAAATCTGTTTAAAAACTTGTCCCAAAAGCAGTCATTTTCACTAACACTGAAGTAAAATTGTGATATTTACCTCTTAAAGAGGCCATTGGAAGTGTACTTGCCACCACTAAGGTATATCATCAGGCTATTTTATATGAAGCAAAATAATGTAAAAAATTTGTATCTTACATTAAGTTTATATACAATTGATTATGGTTTCCCTCCTTACAAGAAATACACATCAATAATTTTTTTTGCTGTACCAGTTTACCTTTTTACATTTTCAACTGAAAGTCTGTACTTACGTGTTTGCGTTTCTGCTTTTGTATTTGAGTTTATGGAGGAGTTGGTTGGCAAAACACGAAGTCTTTTTATCAAGGTGAATGCAAGCAAGAAGTTTCAAGTGGCTGGGTCCACATTTTTCAATTATATGAGCTTTTTCAAGCCACAAAAAAAATTACTTCAAACATTCTAGTGGTCAATCATCGCATTTTCTACTTTCTTTTCTACTTACAGTGGTCAGGAAACAAAGTAGGTGTTTCAAATCAAGTGAGGAATTTAAGTAAAGAAGTTTATTTTGCATCTTTCTGTTAATGGTTTCATGCTTGAACACTAGACTGAACTTATCATTTAGTCTTGTTATGTCACTACATGCAAGCAATCCCTTGATTTACCTCTATTTTTCATATCTCTTTAAATCTACAGTTTGCTGCTTTTATGCTTAAGAGAATGTTAAGGGTGATCTTATGAATATCTATCTATATATCTATATCTATATAAATACTTGAAGGGAGGGTGCAAAGAGAATGCAGCCAGGCTCTTTTTCCTGGTGACCAGAGGCAATGGACACAATCTGAAACACAGGAGATTCCCTCTGGACACTGGGCACCACTCGTCCTCTGTGAGGGTGACTGAGCACTGACAGATGCCCAGAGAGGGGGTAGAATCTCAATCCTTGGAGATAATCCAAACCCATCCAGACATGGTCTCAGGCAACTGGCTGTAGGTGGCTCTGCTTGATCAGGGGGTTGGACCAAGTGAATTCAAGGTCTCTTCCAACCACAATCATTCAGTGATCCTATGAAAATTAAAAGCAATGTGTCTCTTTAGGTTCTGACTTGTATGCAACTTTTAAGATGTCACTTCCAGATTATAAAAACATCCATGTTGATAAAAACAGATCGTTTTCTGGTGTTTTCTCACAGAACTTCATGAGAACATTCCTAAGTAACAATCAGTTTAGCAGACTATAACACCAAATGAAATCCTGTATATTTTTTTTAGTGAATGTGATCTTTTCCAAATGACTAAATATCTAACAAGCTGTTTACCAACTGGTTATTTTGGAGTGTTTTCATGTTAGTAACAGCTCTAACTTAACAGGGGAGAGAAGTTGCTGCACCAATCCTAAGACAGCTTCATACTTCAAATGTCTGTGTAAACATAACAGACTAGAAACCTGAAATACAAGGGAATGGAAACATTTTTTTCAAAATTGCCTTTGTTGTAATCAACTGGAATTATGTTAGTGATAGTTTGGGGGATGTGCTTGTAATGAACCTTCCTCCTACAGATGTTCTGTGCTCTACATATGAGTAAATAATAACCAGTGGAAAAGATTATTTTGTTTTTTTAAAGAGAAAGATAAGATTACTGTGCATTTGGAGCTGTCACTTTTCAAGAAAGTACTGTGGCTCTGAAAATTCTTGGTGCTGTTTTCCATGCTTGTTGGCTCAGAAAGGCCTTTTCTATCCTTGGAAGAGACCAATGATATAATATTGTCTTATATTTAAGTATTTCCAAGAAATGTATCTAGATACAGACCTTGTGTAAAGTTATGCCCAGTACATTTTCTTGCCTTACATAGTGCAAAGGGAATCTGTTTGATCGAAGGAAGGACAATATTTCATAAGCACTTATTTCATCCTTTTTTTTAAAAGTTGAAGGGCGGGGAGGGGGAGGAGGGGAACTCTTCCAAAGTACCACTCCACAGTCAAAATCCTGTGGTTGTGCATGAAGCTGTTTGTGTCATCAACTCTGAGAGGATAATTTTTCTGCTTCTAAAAAGAAGCTGTGGGTACAGTTTCCAAACTTTATTGTTTATGTGATGTCTCATGGCAGGGATCATTTTGTTTGTTTCTACAGTTGCAGACTTTCCATTCCTAATGCTGCAGCTGAGTCCTGAACTGAAGCTGATTAAAAGAAGAATGGATAGCCTGAACTCACTATGGCTTTGGTGGTGGATGGGCCACCTACCTTGTAAAGCTAGGCATGAATATATCAAGTTCACTTAGCACTAGCTATGACTGAAACTGTTCTTTACCTCCTCCTTTTGCATCCTTTAAGAATTTTTCTTTTAGTTTCTAATATAAGGCAGTCTGAAACAGTATTTTTTAAAAGTTCTCCCTAATTTCCCATAGAATTTTGCTGCTTTTCAGGTGTACCTTTCATTCATAGTGTTCAGGTATGTTCCCTTCATGGAGATGTGGGATGGAGAGTACTACACAGAGCAAGGACATTGTTCCTGTGTGATTGACTTGGTTTTTCAGGAGGGAATTTTACCAAATTGATCAGCTTTCAGGAATCCTTCATGACAAAAGGGCCAGATTATTGGTATTAATGGCCTTTTATGCTAGATAGTATTGATATTTTAATCTGAGGCATTAAGATACAGTGTTTTTCTTTCTGGTTTTGAAAGAACAACAAGCAATCAAAAGTAGAACACAAATGTCCAGCAAAGCTCTCAGGCTTTACTGCTATTTTAAGATAGCTTTGGCCTGTGCACTGGTACGACCAGTGTGCATGCTTGAAATTCTAGCCTCTACAATGAAAGGACAAGCCCACTGAAACAGCCAGTGGTTTTGGAGCATGCTGGTCCTTTGCAAGCTGAATGTTAAACAATGACTTAAGACTGTACTACACACTGGCTGTAGCTCTTGATGTCTAACACACTGGCTGCATTTTTTGACATAACTTTGGCAAGTGGGCAACCTGGCAACCCTTCATGCTAGAGGCCTTAGCTCTAATAAAGCGCTTTAGTTATTAGCACAAGTAAATAGTTGTCCATTTGTGCTTCATTAATGCATATTAGTCATACAGTAAATACTGTCAGCTGGCAAGTTCCCCAGAATACTGAATACTTTTGCACAGTTCAGGAGGGGGTTTCTGACAAAGTGGTGTTGGCACCTTACTTGAAGAAGTTCTTGAAGCTATTAGTGTAGGTGAGTGACAGACCATTATTTCAGCTCACGTGGGTTTTGTAAAACTGATGCATCAGTGGATGCAAAGAAGTATTTTTGACAACTTTTATGCTGTTGCAGTAGGTCATTCTCAAGTTTGCAGTTAACTTTTCTACAGTCTTCAGCTATATCTGAGGCACATTGCTTTGGGCTGTGCAAAGTACAAATGAAGTGCTTATTTTTCTGATGAAAATAGATGTTCTGAAAATCCCATAAGATTGTCCAGTATTGTAAAATTTTAATTATATATTTGAAGTACCTAGAATGTGCAACTCGATGAAGAAACCCAAAGGCAGCGCAATGATCCATGATCTATGAGTTTTGAATTCTTGAGAGTTAAGATCTTTCATATAAATGATATAAAATTGTGAGCTGAAATGTCAGGTATGACTTGTTTGTTGGAACAGCTGGCGTAGATTTACCAATTGCTTTTTTTTGGTCTTTTTTGTTCCTGGCAGTGACTTCCAGGAGGACTTGCTCCATAATCTTAACAGAAACTAGGCAAGGTTGACCAGCTTCTGGTTCTTCATATTGTCAGCCTCACCTGTTCTGAAGAGGAATGTGGTTTTTTGCCTCTGCAGTCATCAGGATCATCCTCTGATCAGTGACTTACTCTTTTGAAGATATGAGAGAGTAGTGGTACTGGATAGCTTCTTTAGCACCTTCTGACGCATCCTATCTGTCCTAGGGACTTGGTTCAGATAGCTTGTCTGATCCATAACCTTCCTTTGCTGTGAGTAAAGGTTCAGTCCTCCAGATGCTGACACTGTGCTCAAAGAACTGGGAGACACAAGGATGAACTTTACTAGGAAAAACTGAGGTGAAGACATAGTTGATCTTTTGTGTCCTTAGCTGCTGGGTCCCATGCGCAACTAAGGACAAACTAGACTAATTTTAGCCATCCTTTTGTCCTTTCTTGTTTTTTCTTGTCATCATTTTCTTGTTCCAACTCTGCTCATGGGCAGTTATCTCCATATTCTTTCTGCATAACCTCTTCCTGCTTTGACCTTTGCATTATGGATGGCGTTTGAGCTGACACAGGAGTCGCCTGTCCATTCAGCCTATCTTTCTGCCATTCCCTTGTGACCTTCTGCATGCCAAAATGGACCATTTTTGAGGTTTGAGGAGGTTGTCCTGCAAGATTGTTGCCTTGAGCACCTTGGTCCTTCACAGCAGTCTGCCATAGGAACCTTGCAAGCAGATCTTTAAACAAGCCAAAAATCTGCTTTCCCACAGTCCAGGTCTGTAATTTTGCTAGTCGTCTTGCTCCCTTTGCTCAGTCATTACCATCATCTCTGCTGCCATCAACCTCTTCCTCCCCAACTGGTTCTTCTTTGTCTGTAAGTTGTCTTTGCTTGTTGGTCAAGCAGCAGAATGCTTCCCTGACTGGCTCACTGATCACTTGTGATGTGATATTATCTTCAGCCCAATCCAGAAATCTTTGTAGTGTCCAGTGGCTGCAGCTGGAACTGCACTGTTTGCTTGTGGGTGGATAAGGAATGTGATTTAGCTGATTTGTCTCTCCCCATCCCATGTACCTGGCTGCGAAAAATGGACTTGTTTGGCTCAGGCAAGACAGGTATTCTGAACTTTGATCTTCTTAAAAATGATGGGTGCTTATTTAGGAAAGAAGTATTGAGGTGGAAAATGAGGGACTTGCCACTGTGACATAACCAAAGGAGACCCTAGGGTTGCTTGTAGTTCAGGCGTCTCCTGGCCCACTTCTGTCCTTTGTGGCTGCCTAGCCAAGCTGTTGGTACTCAGTCTCTTGTTGTGGCATTCCCCTGCCTTCTCTGATGTCTGTCCATTTGGTTTGCATCCAGATGGACTACCTCCCATGCTGCCAGCCATATCTCCCCAGGACTGTCTTTGGGGCAGTGTGGGGAAGATCCCCCTTGCTAAGTGGTTTGTAAGATTTCCATCCTTGGATATGACTGATGCAGCTATCCTTTGGTCACAAGTGCCCCTGGTCAGAGTCATTTGATGGGGTTGGTCATGAGGCACTAGGAGAGTTGACACCATATGTTCCCCTTTCCACTGTGGGGCCAGTGTGGAAGGGATGTCACCCATGTGCTTAGAGAGCAAAGAAAGAATGGAGGTCAGGAAGGAAGGGCTGACATAAGCCTTCAAATGGATGAACTGTTCTATTGATTGTAAAGAGTTCGTGGCTAGCCTGGAAAGGCTAACACCTCCCTTTCCTGAAAACCTGTGGGTTTTCTATCTCCTCCACCCTCTGGTAGAGACCTGACCTCCCAGGATTTCCTTTAATAGTTGTGTGCAAGCTGATGGAGAGTACTGCCTGGGAGAGCTTGGGAGAAGACATTCTGGCCCTTCTGGAAGGAAATAGCTGGCTTTTCCTGGAGGACATCTTGGCAAGGATGATGTCAGAAGATAGTTGATTGTATCTGGGGCTAGCCCACCTCCATGGGTTCTTTTTCCTAATCAGCCTCTGTGGTCTCTGGATATCCTGCCACCTGGTTGAGTAAAGTTCTTTAGTTCTGCACAATTCTTCTGTGTGGTCTCACCCTGTTCCCCCTCTGTGTATCTTCCTTCTTTCAGAGCCCTTCTCTAGGGCTCATTCTTCCTTGACTAGCAGAGAAGCAGGAAGCATTGGGCAAGCCAAGGCCACATCACCATGACCTCTTGTCACGACCAGTTGAAAAGACTTCTGTAGAAGGTAACTCTAGGATCAAATGTAACTTACACATTACATACATAAATAAATATCCATTTATTAAAGTGACTTAAAACATCTTTACCCACCCACACATGCACACTCAACTTACTTGATTTTTTTTTTCCTTTTGGAATTCAAGACTGACTGAAGGAATTTTTAAACAAGATATTAATGTCAATACCTGAGGGAGTCACCTTGAGTGTTTTGTAGCTGGAAGCATTTGTAGAGCCTGTTCTCTAAGGTGAATGTGCATTAAGACTTCAGAGGGACCGTTTCTCTACTTCTGACCATACAGAAGTATAAGGCAGTGTGTTGCAGGTTTGATGAAAAAAATTCCTTCCTACATGTTTGCTGGTGAAGTTTCTTCATGGAATATATTTTTTTTTTTTCGTGTCAGGGGCAAAAGAGCTAACTAAGTGTGCTAAAGGTGTTCCTAAAAAGGCACCTCTTGCAATCTTGTTTTTTTCTAGAGTCCTTTATGCCCTCAAAATTATGACAAGTTGATGACTGTTGAACATGAATTGCCTGGATGGTTTAGTCATAAACCATAACTGCTATGCTGGATGAGAGAAAGTTGGAAAAATAGTTTTCTAACAGTGTATCTTTTAAAGTATAACTTGCCCTGAAGATTAAAATAAACTCAAACCCACAAGACCAGAAACTTCTTATTGGCTGTCCTGCTAGCATCTTCTGGAACAGAGATATTGACACAATAACATGTAGCATTAGGATGTAAGACTGCACACACACTGTCAGTATTTCATTGTGCTAAGCAGCTCCCAGGTAATCTGCGCAGTTAATTTTCTTGCTTTAGCTAAATGAATGGTCTTCTGTTCATCTGTATCCAGAAGGTGGCTTGTTCCTCTAACCCACAGCTTGCTTCTGAAGCTTAATTCAAAGTTTTTCCTCTTTTCCTCCTTTTTTTGATCTCTTGTTTGACTTTAATCTCAGCAGGAATCTTTTCCACTACCTTTATTTCATAAATCTGCATTTTTGGGTTAGAAAGAATAGCTCAAAACTAGAGGAAGCAGTACAATAAATACTGATTGTGCTGTAACAGGTACCACCCTGAATGCTGGAGTTAAGCACCATCTCAGCTGAAGTGTGGTAGCTGCTCATGTGCAAGCTGCCAGCCCCTTGAACTGCAAGGTAAACAAGTCACTTCCCCTCCCTAGACTTCAGCAGTGGTTTCATCGAAGAGAAAGAAAGGTGTTTGAAAGCCACTTCAATACCAGTTGAACACAACTCATCTGATTGCATCTCATCTTTTCTCGGAGTGAACAGTAGAAATCCATTTGCAGAACCTTTCTCATGGTCTGGCTGACCAGCTTTGCAATCTCTGTTCAAATCTCTTCTTGTTTGGAGACCCTGTACATGGGCAGGTCTCGTTTGAGGTGGTTTGCTTGTTTTGTTTCATGTGCTGCCTTGGCAATGTTTGGCACACCAGACCTTCCTCAGTTTGGCATGCTGGTAGTTATGAAATGTCTTTGATCTGTGGAGGCTTTAATGTATCCTCGGAGGCTTTGTGAAGAATTAAAGCAGCTGCTGCTAACTACGGTGAAGCTCCGCGGTGTCTGTTCTGATATGCTGTGGGTAACTTCTTCCTTGGATGTGTCCAGTAGGCGTTAGCAAGAGGTGGGGAGCAGTTGTACAAAATTAGTGGTCACTTAACACACTTATGCTGTAAACAACAGTAAAGCAGGACAAAACAAAAAGAAAACCTTCCAAGCATGAAGAGGTGTTTGACATGCTTGCTTTTGGTGTGCCAGTTTCTCCGAACAACTGAAGATTACACTTTCTATTGTGTTTTACTGGGACAGCTTGCAATTTTGCATGTAACTTGTTACTATTTAAATGCAAATTGCTGATCTTTTGTGAATTTTCTTCCTTCAGAGATGTTAAGTCAATACAGATTTTCTGATAAAGCCATCTTCTTAATGCAGGGTAACTGGTAGAGCTACTTAGAAATTGTGACCCAAGTGCAGGACCCGTCATTTGGACTTGTTGAACCTCACACTGTTGGTCTTGGCCCCTCTGTTCAGACTGTTAGATCCCTCTGCAGAGCCTTCCTACCCTCCAGCAGATGAGCACTCCCACTCAACTTGGCGTCATTCACGAACTTACTGAGGGTACCCTTGATCCCCTCGTCCAGATTATCAATAATGATATTAAACAGGACTGGAGCCCGTACTGAGCCCTGCAAGTTTCTTTCATTTTAATAAATGGGAATAAGACAGTGTCACACTGAAATATTCAGGGTGACTCCTGCTGTTAGTCTTATCTTAATCTTTGTTTTGTTTTCTTTCCAGCTGTTATAAATCAACAATTTGTATGTAGGTATTTCTGTAGTGCAAACTGCAGCATCATTTGTGCTAGAAATTTTATTTAATCATTGTGTGCAAAGACTTGGGGGTGGTGACTTTACAAGGTCTAATAGAACATCACTGTGAGGACGTTTTTTCAGGAAAACTGTTTTGACCATCACTGTGAAAGGCACAGTGATGTATGTGACTTTCTTAAAACTGCAAAAGTCAAGTGAGATTCAGACATGATTAAAGAAAGAAATGCACACGTACGGGTATCTTGTTTTCTTGGTAAAGGTGTGGGGTTTGTTGGTTATTCTGAGGACTTGCAAAGTAACCCATTACTGGAATGTAAGCAGTAAAAAAGAATCTTTTTTTTTTTTTTAAAGTATTCATATATTGTAGACTGTTCTTAGACTCCATAATTTTTTTTGCATAAATTACATTACTTATTTGCTCTGAGTGTAACCCTGCTGTTTGGTTAGGGGAGAGCACAGCAGTCTGTTCCAATACATGATCTGATGCTGGGTTATTAATCATGAAAAGGCATGATTATTGTGCTTTAGAGATATGTTTGTGATTTCTGTGGTGTTTAAGTAGGGTAGAGATCAGTCAGCTGAAGTGTGTAAATCTTTACCCCATGCCTGAGATTCTGAAATATAATCTTTTTGGTAAGGCTTGCTGTTTTGGAGCTGTGTAAAGAGTTAGTTCTGTATCTGACTGAAAGTCACCTGAACTACAAATGCTCTTGTCTGAGGTAGGCAATGAGTTCTGGGGCAGACTGCACCATGTGAGAGGCAAATGGTTTTTTATCTAAGCAGAAAGGTGTGTGATCAATATAATTAGCATCATAGGTTTGATCAGATTGGGACAGTCATTTCTAACCTAGTTAATTACTTATCTAATGCTAAGGGTCACTCCAAGAGTCACTCTTGGAGCGGAGGGGTACCAAGCACACCCTAAATTGCCGCAATTGAGAAAATTGAGTAGAAAGTAGAGTGATAAGATCTGTGTTGCTGATAGTTGAAGTAAGTCAGGATAGCAAAGTAGTCTTGTATGAATTCGTTCAACATGACACTTTAAATTCATCAGAGTTTCAGTATGAAGACTTGAAGAACAAATTTCAGTAGCGTGTGAGAATTACTTTGCTCGCTGGCATCCAGTAAATTTTAAAGGTCTGTGGGGGTACGGTGGCTCCTGCCCCACAAGAGGTTTATAATTTTATCAGCTCTGTCAAGGGCTGTGGATAACTATCTTCATCTGTTGGCCTGTTCAAACTCTTTCTTTGAACTGAACCATCAAGAAGACAAAAAGGGGTAGAAGTATTGCCTGTAAGAGAGCAGACCCACATTCAGATGGCATAAATTCCTTTGTTCTGTGTTTCATGCCACTTTCATTTCTTTGTTAAAGTTTCATCTGCCTTGAGTTTTCAGGGCTGCCTAGCTATGAGGGTATGTAAACTTAAATTTAGGTTATCTGGTTGTGGTTGCTGCTTCCTAAAGCATAGAGGTTTGAATGTAAATTCTTGAGGAGAAATGCACTTGTATGGAAATAGTGGATCCTTCAACCCAGGTGGCATCTTCCCTTCTCTCCTCCCTCCCCTGGCCTGAGACACAGACATTTTTTGATGCAGTGCCAGATCAGAGTCCACCAGCTCATCCTTTCAAGCGTTGAGCCTTCCAAGGTTAATTCAGGGCATCATTAGCTTGTGCTGGGACAGACTGTCCGAGGCATTTTGCAGAACGTCTCCTGTCCGCGTGGTGAAAGAAGGCTGTCAAAACCTGACTCCCAAAGCCAGTGTTCTGTGAAGCAGCTGGTCAGCAGCGCTGCTATAACCGTAGCTCTAATAGATTTGATGACAAGTAGAACGGATGAGCTACCTTGTATTTCACAGGTCTGAGCATGGGGAGGGCAGTGCATTGAAAAGGATCAAATATCCTATACCTTCTTTCTGTGTTACAGTTTCCCCTGAAAGAATATATGGAGATTTTTTAATTTTTTTTTTTTCTAACACAAGGTAAAACAAAATAATTTTGAAGACATTTTCTCAGACTGGACAGGTGTGTTAGCAAGTGTGTGACATGCTGAAATTTTCCATAGCACCCGAGCACAAATATTCCAATGGTGTTTCTTTTCCTCTTTCTGATGAAGAAGGAATGTAGCCTGACCATGCACTTCAGAAACATTGGGACAAAACACAGAAAGTGACCCTAGTAAAGATTCTTGAGTAGGCTAAAGGTTTTATGAGCATTGTTATGGGTTGTATTACTGCCTCAGATTGCATGAACATCATCCAGTATAGTAGTTAACATGTATGACCTTATGCTTTTAGCTCAATTTAAGTAGTGTAGTCTCTTAAGTCTCAGTTCTTTGATAAGAGAATGATGCAATATGTCACTGAAAAGCCTCTTAAAAAGAAGAGTAATATGACATATTGCTTTAGCTTACTTTAAACTTTCTCATGATAGCTAAACTCAGTTTTTCAGTTTAATTCCTGTTGGTAAATACAGTTTTCTCTCCCCAAAAAACCAGGTTTTTCAGGAACTTTTTTTGGTGGAGTCAGTATTGACCAAAACCAAAGAGCTTAGAACATGCAGCAAAGGAGGGTTTTGGTAGCTTTGTCAGTGGCAGTCCCTTGCCAGTGAGAGTGACATGTTTTGGAGGTAAGGCTAACTTACAATTCAATAAGCTAAAGACACATTATCAGGATCTATAGGCACCAGCAGAAGAAACAAAATTTTTATGTAAGCATGTGATTTTTCTGCCATGAAGAATTTCCTAATATAAACTTCATTTATTCAGTAGTATTTTGTTAGAAATGAAAAGGAACCTAGTTTGTTTAAAAAAAAAAAAAGAATGCAAAAGGATGCTTTATCAGCAAGTAAATGCTTCATCTTTGTAAGTACTTTATAGATGAAGACGCCTCTAAGGAGTGATTGCTTTCACTGAGAACTTTGTGCAATTGTTTCTTTTCTGTATCTCAAGACTTTATTTGAGCTGTAAACTGTGTAAATTGTCTCTAACAGACCCAGTGGTTTTAGTCTCATTAAAAATAGAACAAAGCTTTTAGCATTTCTAAGCCTGTCAGTTGGATTCCCTCCTTGCTAGCTGATTAAAAGACAGCAACCATGATGCATTGAATTTTCTTCTCCCATAATAAATGACAGTCTGGTCCAAAAAGCGCACAGTGTGGAATATACTATCCATTTTCTTGTGCAGAGTACTGGGAGACAGCTTAATTCTTGCAGAAGCAGTTAGTTTCTACTAGGAGAGGACTGCATCTAGTGAGAGAAATTTATTTTGACATCGTTATTGCCAAATTTTGGGTCCAGGAGTGCTGAAAATCCTGTTAATGCCAGTTTTGCAAAGACCAGCCTAGAGAAGCTGAATCTGTAATGTTAGCCTGTGTGTGTGCTGTAAAAGTGCATTGCTGGAGCTGTCAGCTAATGTGGTATGCTCACTCCTGCCTTACTGGAGAAAAGCCTTTTATTAATAAACTGCTCCTACCAGATACTATTGCTAGTCATGGTCCAGCTGTTGCTAGACTACAATAACTATTTGATTAATTAATTTGTTTATTTCCTGGAGGGCAAAGAGACACTTGGAGTTGGGGGAAGACAGGAAGAAACTGCCTGGTAGTAACAGTAGTTTTTGGTGTGCCCTGATAGCCGTTGCAGCGCAGATAGTGACAAGTCACATAACTGGACTCCTAAAATAAATCTGAAGCACCTTCAGAAAAATAACTTTCTAGCGTACCTATAGCAGTAGCTTCTATGTCAGCCCATGGATGTTAGGAAGAAACACTTCACTGACTTGGGGCATCACACTATGGGGTTTTGGTGTCAACAACAGGGTCCAACAAACTCCCAATTTTTTTCTGAAGGACTTATGGTCAGTGGGTTACTGAAGCCCAGAGGGGGTCGGGAGAGAAATTCCTCCAAGGTCAGACTGGCAAGCATTTCTGCCTTCCCCTGTATCATGGGATATAATATAATTCCTGTGATTCATTTAACAAATTCCCTGCCATTGCAGAGACATGGACCACAGACACAGGTCTGTCTTGTCTATCAGCCTCATTTTCCTTTTTTTTTTTTTTTTCTAATTCCTGGTCTGCTGTGTTTCTTGTAGCTATTGTATATGTTGCATGGTGGGCTGGTAAGTCTGCTGAGGGTTGTATGAACGTGTGGATCACAATAAGTCTGTGAGCCATGCCAGGTTTTCAGTGATCTGCAGCAGTGATTTGCAGCACCAAGGATCTGAGGTGCTGCTGTGTGTTGGGAAGAATGTACTGCTGCCTTTGCTACTCCTGTAATCCTGAGCTGGGCTTGTTTGTTCTTGGTCTCTAGGGTTATTGCTCCCAATCTTGACAGCCAGTACTGTAAAAACAGAAGGATTCCTGCAGTTAGTGGCTTTGCTACTTCAGGAGAGAGAGCCCAACTTTTGACAAAGCTAAGTGGCTTTATTTTAAGCCCTTGTTTGTACAAGCTCTCTTAGCAATGGGAAAGCTAAAATTCTAGGTTCACAGTTACTCTGTTGACTTACTGAGCCTTTCACTTGGCTCCTACCTAGTCAAATGACTATAGTTAAAAGGCAGGAAACCAGGTTACAGGTCTTTAATTATGTAATATGTGGGTTGTCTGAGAATGCACTTTAAAGGTTTTTGCCTAGTATGCAAAGCCTCTTTTTTCTTTATTTCTATGAGATGTTAAGCACTCTTGCAGAAAACAGTAAAACGTACAAACCATGTTTGAGTAAAGTTGAAATCATCTGCAAAGAAGTGACTTTGGACAAACCCAAGAACCTTGCTCTTCCCTCAGGGCTCTTACCTGTGACACACGTCCTCAAAAACCGGGATGTCAGCTTGCTGAAAATATGTTGTACCAAACATATGTTTGGTAGGGGACCATGCTGCTGTATTTTTAAGAAAGGAGCATCACATGCATCGCTGATTGATCTGGACTATGGAGTTTGGCTTAGAACTTGAACATAGGTCTGGATCTTTCAGTTGGATTTATTCTTGTAATAGCTTGTGTGTTTGCCTTCACAGGTCTACAAGTAAAACCGAGTGAACAGAAACTCTGTAGATGCTTGTGGATACGAGTAAGCTCTAGGACAGTTTATTTAGATGAATAGCTGGCTACTCAGCACTTAGCGTAATTGAGTCTTCCTTGTATATCTGATGCTTTAAGTAAGCTGCAAAATCACGGTATAAAGAAGCAGCATAACTTAAAAAGCAGTGCAGAGCTTAAAAAGCAGTGCAGGAAGTTACTTTACATAAATGCAAATAGTCTTTTGTTTGGAAACTGAGGAATCTTATAAAGCAATCCTCAGAGGCAAGTGCAGCATAATCTGTTTATTGCCTAAGGAAACTCAAGGAGCATATTAAGAATTACGCTACTGGGTCAGATAAAGAAATGTTCCTCTATCTCTCTGTCCTTCCTCTAGGAGCAATAAGTTGCAGATACAAAGAGAGAGTATAATTTCTCCAAGTATCCCCTTTCTTCTGCAGAAGCCTGGAGCTCTGTCTGCTTTTTCACAGCCCTTAGCGGACACTTCTTCAGTGAATTTTTGTAACTGCCTTATTTGGAAACCACTTACACTTGAACACTCTGCCATAGTTTCCTTGGTCTGTGATAGCATAAAGTACTTCATTTTGCTTTACACAAGTTGCCTGAACAGAGTAAAGCTAAGGTGGTTCAAGTAATGTCTTGGCTAATTTTCTCTATATGCTCGACAAGTTTTAAGACCTCCACCTTGGTGTGGTGAATGAACTCTGCCAGGTGGGCAAGCAAGGCAGGAGTGCCTCTGTGCAAACTGAGGTGTATCTGCCTTGATAGTGTCCTAAATCACGGTGAGACCCGTCAGCACATCTGACTTTACTTTCTGTTGTGCTGGACAGTGTACAAACATCAGAAGTATGTCATGATCTTAATTTGTCGCTGTGGGACTGCTGGCATGAGTACGCGTGACTCTTGCTCAATTGAACCTTTTGTTCAGGGGCATGGCAGTGTGGGTTTGCAAACAGCTACAGTAAATCCAAAACCAGGGACTGTCGTCTTGGTGGTCTGGCCATCCTCAGTCTGGCCGTGCTCCCAGGAGCTTCCGAGAAGCTGTGCTGCCACTTGTAGCCTTTCTTCATCTCATAAACTTCCAGCGACTGCTGAAGTTAGAAAACGTTGAAGCCTTCAGTAACAGGGGATTTCCAGACTTCTCAAGAAAACTGCTCAGTTTCTGCTAATGTTAGGACCCTTTCTTTGCGAAGAATGAGGGAGAAGGGAAGTACAGATGATACTTTATTATTTGTGCTTTTGGATCTGCTTCCTCCCTTCTCTAGGCAGTATTTACCCTTAAGATTATCCTGAATGACTGACTAGATAACCTTTGCTGAATGAACTAGGATGAGAGAAGCAGCAGTAGTAGTACTACCAGTAGTAGCAACATACTGGTCAGCCTAATAACACTGTCTCATACCGATAAACACTCTTCTGAGCTAACCTGCAGGTAGGAACAGTAGCACTTGGAGCTAAAGAAGTGATTAAAGAGCATGTGTGCAGACAGTGAAGCTGCTATGGTATATGACTGTCTGATTCACCGATTAAAAACAAGATTTAATGTTTTCTTTGATAACTGAAATGCTTATTGTGCTAGCACAAACAGCAGCAAACATATGTCATAGTTGAAGGATTGCAACTTGAAAGGCTTGGTTATAGATTGAAAAATAAATCCAGATTGTCCTGGTTACTGATATGTAGAGATAACGGTGTCTATGAGTGGACTTTGGCTCTTAATGGGATGGAAGCATGTCACCTTTTGTGTCGTGCAATATAGGTTTGCAAAAGGACACCGTAGTGTGACCTGTAATGATGGTGTGCTTGGCTACGTGAAATCCTAATGTTTTAAAGGACTCAGTGAAAAATAAACACTGCTTCAGATCCTTCTAGCACTCTTGCTAGTCACTTGATTAATTCATCCTTGGTTGCAGATGCTGACTGACAGAGAAAATACTACATGCAAACAAGTCAGGGAGGGCTAATGCTCGGTTAGCTTCTAAAAATACTACAAAAGCTGGATGGTACAGTAAGTTAAGTAACATGCTTTAATTTCATATTGAGAGCATTTATTGGAAAAGGAGGGAGAGCTGGGGATTAAACCATGAAGCAAACAAATGACTTCAAGCTTGGTTTCAGCCATGACAGGGGAGATGGTAATAGATCAAAGCAGGTGCCCACCTTGCTGAGGGCCATGTCCTCAGCCTTGAGATGGAGCCCAACAACAAGGCTGCTGGCACAGAGCAATTATATAACTTTATTTCCTGCCCCCCTCCCCTTTCTTCTTTTAACATTGTTCCAGTGTCTGATCTCAGCTGCAGTTGGCCGAGTGCCAGTGTTTGTCTGTGCACAACGGACACAAACAGATTCTGGAGGGTCATGTGAAACTACCCCTAGCTCTTTCAACCACACCGCCCTTACCTTTTCCCCTCCACTGCCTGCATTGCTGTAACAGGTGTGGCTTTGTTTATGCACGGCTTGTTGCTTTGCTTTAGCACCTGGGTTTTGCTGGCCCTCAGTGTCCGGAGGAAACCTTTGTTTCCCTGCTTTGCTCAAGCAGCAGGAGAACTCTCTGGACCTTCTGAGCAGCTGTTTGCACTGAACAAAATAGGAAGGGATATCAGCTGTATAAGGGCAGCAACCAGCAGTCATTAGTCACTATAGCCTCTGCTTCTGAAAACTTTGACCATGGGTTTGGCTTAACTTCCTAAGGCCGGTGGTTCTCAGCATCTTCTGGTACAGATGTAAGGTGATTCCAGAGAGGGTGTATCCTATTCCTGTAAATTATTGGCAATTGCTAGTTTAAAAAAAAAAAAAAATCCAGTTTAATTGAAGAGTTACGGGCTTGGAGCCAGGTGTAAGCCTGAAATAAGGTCTTTTCAGTTAAGTGTTTATGTGTTACTGCTGTGGGAAACCCAAATGTAAAATGATGCATCTCAACCCCATTTCACCTTTGTTGATACATAGCACTGCATGAATCTTACCTTGCACTTGTATGTACTGGGGCAACTGAAAACACACTCAGATAAGTAACAAATAGCTTAAAACTGGTTTTCTTGTTCCAGCTTTTATTTTTCTTGGGATGTCCTGTTGTTCTTCCCAGCCAAGAGGCAATATGTAAATGCATCCATGCGCTGGACACTGGGACTTGTTCCTGGGAAGTGGAACTGATGGTGCTAAACTGCCTCTCTGGTGTTTTACCTACCCCATAAAAATTTGTTATGTTGAATTGCATGAAGGGAAATGCACAGAGAAAAGCTCTGTGCTAGAGAGGGATGTTCTGCTGAGTTCTCAGTGCCTGGGATGCTCACCTCTTAGCTTTTGTACTGAGGGCAATCAGCTTCAGCTCTAGGTTTTGGCTGAAAATTTTCCTAAATAAGCATCTCCTCCCCCCTGTTGCCCTTGGCGCCTTTGAATCAATTACACAAAACTTTCTGGGGAACAGACTCATAATTTTGTATGTCCTTTCTGGAGTTGCCTTCTTGTGTTCCAAGTCCCAGATTTCTTGCCTGAAATTTAAAATTGAGATGATGTGGGCCAGTTCAATGATGGCTGTGTAGTGTCCCAAAGAAAATGAGATACGTCCAGTGAGAATGACTAGTGCTCCAAAAGTGCTAGAAACGTTGGAATGTGATACCCTGCAGTTGCAAGGGATTTGACAGAGACAGGACCTCATGAGTTGCTTGTTCCTAATACATGTTCAGCTAGCTCCAGTGAAAGAGCTAACAAATACTGCAGTTTCAACAAAGTAAGAACAAAGGTAGTTGTGGTGACAGCAGGTCTGATGTGGTTTGGGGGTTTTTTGATTCGTAAGAAGCAACTACAAAAACTTGTGAGGTAAGGGAGATGTGGCTCATGAAACAGCAGCCAGTGTTGTGAAAACCAGTGCAAGGAATGTGAAGAGCTATATGTGGAGAGTCAATACGGAGGCAGAAGTCTGAGTGATCCCAGTTTTATCTGGCATATATGGATGCCAAAACCTTCCTTAGTCATACCACTGTTAGCAGCTTTTGTCTTCCAAACGCCTGTGGGGTCTTGAACTAATCCCTGATGGTGAAGACACTTGAGAGTGGTGCTTGAGTACTTGAATCAAAGCTCAAGTATTTGCTGAGAGAGTCTCTCTGATGAAGAGATAATTTATTCCATACAGTGTATAACTATATGCAATTCTAAGCCCCAAACACTACATCCATTATGTTTTTGAGCATTAGCTTATATTCTGTAAACTGGAAGTGCTGGGCTGAGAGTTCACGGTTACATGTAGTTGCATTGCCACTCACTGTGGGCATGTTATTGCTCTGCCATAATTACAACATCATTTGCCATGAAGGTGGTTCCTATATTTTGACATAAATGTGGGTGATGCCATTGTGTATTTATCCCCACACTTTGGGCACAGCAGGATCATGTATATAGTCACGTATATCACTGCAGCAATTTATGGTGGGTGATATATCAATGCAGTCAACTTTATGCACTTTTCCATACCCACCCTTAACTGGTATATGCAAGGGTATGCCAACTTTGTAAAACTATGTACCTGCTTTAAATCCCCTTCTCATACTTCGAAAATGTAATTTATCTTGCTTTTCTTATATTCTTGTTTATATTTCAATTCCCCTGCTTTCTCCTGGTTGTCTTCTTTGGCAAGATCTGTGAGAAACCGTGGTGTTTTAGACTGAGCCAAATTCAGTTTGTGTTAAAACTTCATGAAATCTGATCTTGTGAGAGTTCTAGTATGAAAAAAACAACAGGTTGGCATCCAGAGGCATGGATGTTTATCTAAACTGAACTTCTGATTCCTCTTGAGGTTTAGTAGTTCACTACTGAATCTGTTTCAGTCCAGTTAATTAGTTACAAAACCCTAAGCCACAGACTTGGAATTAAAGAAAACAAAGCCCCAAGCCTCCACATAATTTGATGCTAGAAGAAACTTTTGTTAAACTAGGGAGTGCATTTACATCACTGTTTCTCAGTTTGAAATGCAAACTCGTGTACAGATGAGCCAACAGCATAGTCATTGATTCTGGATTCATGCCACAGGTATTAATATGACAGTCTCGTGTCCCCCTCTGCTCTGCCCCCCAACTTCTCTGACACTGATTTCTCCTGTCAGAGCTATGGCAGGTTTTTCTTTGCTTCGTATCGGTGGTTTGACTTCGTGTAATATAGCTTACAGGAAGTACAGAATGCTTGGTTTTAATAAGATATTCTGCTCTTCTCTTTTTAGGACAATGTAGATCAGACATCAGCTCATGGTCGGCGGGATCTGGTGGAACCGGGTTTCCAAGAACCATCTAACCGCATCTCCCTGAATCACCAAGGTAAGGAACAGTGGGTGGAAATCTAGGCTCCTCAAGGGAATGCAGATGTGGTTTGACCTCCATATTGCCATTTTCCTCACTGGGGGAAAGAAATGTTCTGGATGGTTGGAGGAGGAGAGCTGTTGAAATTGTTTCTTGTCACAACTGTCCTTTGAGCTGTGAGTGAACATGATGAAGGACTTGCATGTATCTCAAGCCTTGCAGCCCGAAATGGGATTGCTAGGCGGGGTAACACAGATATTCTCCTGTTTTTAGGAGGGGGGAGGAGAGAAGTACTGAAACGGAATTCAGCATTTGTAATGTTAAAGTTGCATTTAAAAAAATCTTTGACTGCTATAAGAAGGATTCAGGGCTCTGGCTCAAATGTCTCAATGTCAAGTAGGAGAAAAGAAAAGCATATTTGCTTACTTTCCATGATAGAATTCAGCTTATTTGAGAAAAGAAAGTCCTGAACTAGAAATTGTAGTGCTAGTGTAATAGTTTAGCTTCTGTAAGTCAACTAGAGTACTCAGAAAAAGTTTAAAATAAATCTTAAAAGTCTATCTTTGCTGATTTCTGCCTGTTCAGACACATAAAAGGCAACAGTTACTATTGCAGAGACTGTTCAGTTCAACTTTATTTTTTTAGGTTTGAAATAATTGATTATAGAGAGTGCTGTCTTAACCAGTGAACCCTTATACCCTCAGGGTTCCTGATGGTTTAATTTGAAACCAAGTCCTTGAAGGTCATTTTCAAATGTTGTTTCATCAGTGCAACAGCTAATAGTAATGCAGTCAGAACAAGACTATTGAGCAGAAAAGATTACAAACGTGTGACTTAAAATATTTGCCAATTATGACATGCTTGAGTTTGTCCTTTAAAAATCCGGCATTTTTAATTTGTCAAGGGCAGCAAGACTGGAATTTCATGACTCTTAAATTATCAAGACCATTTAAGTTTCACAAACAAGTCCCAGAATGTAATGAGGATTGTATTTTAACTTGCTCCCCTCTCCACGCTCCAAGTCTTCTGGTGTTTTTGAAGCTTTACTTTCAATTGCAATGTAATCCAGCCTAAAACTTGCAATAACACAGGCAGTGTGTTGTGGCATGCTTGCATCCATAGAGCAGAGTTTATAAATTCAATTTTTCATTTGTTTTAGAATGGTACTGTTACATTCATTTCACCCATGTGCAAATCCTGGGGAAGATCTATAAAGGTGATTTCTGAAGCGATTTGTAAATGTCCCCCTTATGATCAAGGGATTTTTTTTTTGGGGGGAACACATGCTGTGTGGTCCGAGTTCATGCTTTACAGTATGTGTGGCTGCTGCTTTTGAAGTCTGAACATTTATTGCAGAAATAGGTAATACTGTGTTTTGATGGCAAAATGCCAGCTTTGCAGCCTGACATTTTCCTGCTTCCTTTTCAGACCCTTCTTTTCCTCTGTCAGTATTTTGTACTGCAGAAGGATCCATATAGAGTCACCTGACATGTGGCTCTGTCTCAGCCACTTCAAGACAAATGTCTGTGTGCGGGGGTCCAAATTAATTTGGAAAGCATCTGTCTTTAAAGAAAATTTTGCAGAGAGGGGTACTGGCAGTTTAATGCCTGTATCTAAAGCAAGACTCAGTTAGCGTATTTCCCAATACTTTCTGAAGTAAAGATCACTTATGCATCCACAAATTGTTTGGGATTTTTCTTCTGTGTCAGCTGACTGACAGCAGTCAAATCCAGGATTTCTAAAATCTTTGTAATTTTGTTGCTGAAGTAAGTATGTAGTACATTATTAATCTTGACACTGTTACATTAGTGGTGTGGATTAAGAACTGAAATCTGAATGCCCAAGGGTGGCCCTTAATGCTCTGCTGGGCTGTAGCACTTCTGCCTTTTTACAGTGTTGGAGGGAAGCAATGTGCCTTACAGACATGATACCTGCTGCTTTGGTACCTTTTTGAAAATGGAAGTGACCATAAGCATGATATGGTGTCATGTTTTATGCTCTTTCATAACATATGACATATACATTCTTATCCAAGAACCTGAAAGTACAAGTATTTTAAGGGCTGGCATATAATCCAGTAACTGATTAATGAATAGTACATGGAAAAGTACAACACAAAGAGCTTCAATGAGAGTTATGACATGGTCTGAACTAGCTCCTATGGAGTCACATTAGTCACATAATAAATAAGAAGACTAGATTATTAACATGAAATTGATTTTTAAGTTCTATGACCACTGTTTACTTTGTTTTTTTCTACTCTTACAGAAAACTTTGTTATCCATTGCTTTCTATTAAAGCTTTGCTGGCACTGACACTGGTTAAAAATGTAAGAGTAAACCTGTATCTTGCCGGACCACTGCAAGTTAATCTAGTGGTACGTCTTGATTATATAGATACTTGCAACAGACTATGTCAATTTTTGCTTCAAGTTATGTACAAGGTTGCTTGCTGACTTCAGCATATACCTATTATTAGATCTAAAGCTTTTGTTTCTGTGTTTCTTCACATGAGCAGAAATTGTGGAAGGATTAGAATTGGCTAAAATATTTAATGTGTTAGGTGTTCCCTGCGTTTTTCTCTTTAGTGTGTTAAACGCTGCAGCTGAACTTTGAGCAACCGCACTTGTTACTTTCTTTTATGTATGCACTTCCAATTCATACCTGACCACATTGCTCAGTGAGTGCAGCCGATCTGCTGGTTTCTGTTGAACATTAACTTCTGGCCCTTTGCTTTTCACTGGGGGAGCTTTTGGTACAAGCACTTGCAATTCTGAACCTGAACTACTTTCCACAGCCTATAAAAATGGTGATTAGCTTCTTCCCAGGCATCTGAATCCCTTCAACGCGAACTGGAAAAAGAGCATTCAAGTGGAGACTGAGATAGCCCTGCCAACTGTCCCTGCCTGAATAAGCCCTTTCTTGTGAAGGGTATTTCAAGTACGTGTTTCCTGCTGAATCACTGTTTTTACACAAGCAGATGCTTTATAACTGTTCAGCTTTTTATTTCAAAAGAGTATCTTGTAAAGATTGGGAAGCAGAAGATACTTTTGTAAAGTGAGGAGTCATTAGAATAGGACAGTTTCATGTGAAACACATGTACAAAGTTGAGCGTAGATGGAATAGTATTTTTTCCTAGAAACAGTTTAATAACTGCTTATGTGTAGGTATGCTAATAAGCTTGCTTACTTTAACAGTAAGTGTTTCTATACCTAAGCCATTATTCAGTACTCACTTTTCAATTATTCTGCTAATTGGGCAAATTTTGTAAATGTACTAAATGCAAACAGTGGGAACTGTGATGTCTTTCCTATATTCCCCATAAGCTACATCATAAATTAAATGTCATAGGAAAGAACAAGCTTTTTTTTGATAAGCCATACTAATATTGCAATACTAGCAATATTAGCGATGCTAATATTGAAATAGTGATATCCACCGATGTAAAGCATGCTTCAGCTACCTTATATATAAAAGTTATAGGAAGTTATTAACAGACAACCAGGATTTGGCATTTAATAACCAAAAGTCTAAATATTTCTGGAGCAGTCCTTCCAGAAGCTGTAGTAAAGTCTCTAGGCTTGGAGAAGAAAAAATAGTTTTAAATTATGTGGCGTTTTCTGAAGAGGAAAAGAAAGGAGGTGAAGAAACAATCTCAACAACTATTTACCATCTTTAAAAACACCAAGAGAAAGAGAAAGTGAGAGCATGCTTAGGATGGGACAGGTATTGTTATTTTTCAAAATTTTTTCCCTTCTGGAGTGGAGTGTGGAGATGAAGGAAACTGTAGCCCACTCAGGCACATCTCACTTTGCAATACATTCAACAGTCACAAATGTTTAAAATTTTGCAATGACAGGTTTTCTGCAGTGTGTAGCCTACAGCATTTGTACCCTCTTCAGTAGTGAGGGGTAGTGTGGGGCAGAGCTGGGGACCATAGTGGTAATTTTAGTCAACAGCACTGCATTCACATGGAGATGCCATTTTGAGAAGTTTAACTTCCCTCTTTAGATTAGTTCCCAAACCCTTAGGCTAACAGAACTCTGAAAAAAAGCCAAACAACCCACCAAATATGAAAAAAGAAGACAAAGTAGAGTGGTGTTTAGTACAGGTAGTTTGAGAGATTTGCAGCAAGCTACAGGAAGAGAGAGAAACTGAGTTTAGCTGAAAGGCTGTATACAATGTAACGAAAATTGAGTGAAATCAGTGAAATGAGAAGAAACAGATAAAAAGTTATTAAAATGTTGCATGTTTAGAGAAAAAAGTTTGCTGGTGACTGAAGGATTTTCTTTTACTTTTATTGTATTTTTTAATTTTATTTTTTTATTTTATTTTTCATGTATTGACTTTTTGTTATCTGCTTTGCAAATCATCACTTTTGGACGTATTTAAAAACATTGTGTTCCTCTAAAGCCAGTCTGTGACCTATGGGAAAAAAATGGTTTGCAATGACCTTCTAGCTGTGATAGGAGGGAGGTGGTTGCTGTGGCAGAGCAGTTGCATTGGGAGAGCAAGTGGAGCTGGATTGGGAAATTGGGTTCCTTGCTCAAGATAGTCCATGATTACCCACCCTCAGGGACTGAAACTGTATGGATGTATGGCACCTGTATGGTTTGGGTTTTTTTATACTAAAGATAGAGGGATTGTCTTCACCTTCTCTTTCAATATTTGTATCTGCAGTTATCAAGGGGCAGAGGGGATCAGATTTACAAGGTGTAAATTTAGGGTAATTAGAAGGTTCTTTCTTGTTATTGTTAAATTCTTGTCTAAAGCTTTGGGAGGTGAAGGTGTAAGCTGGGCCTCTGAGTGGCGTGATTCTCTTACTTCTTTACAGCTATGTCTCAGAAAAAGAGGGCATTTAACCTCCCTCACCCCTTGCGTTTTACCCCTGGAAAACAAGTTACTAGCATAAGCCTAAAGCAATGACTCTGTAAGAAACTCACCACTAATCGATTAACGAGAGACACTGCGAAATCAATCGTAAAATCAAATGTCCTTTTTAATTTACTTTTGTCTTTAGTATTAAGGAACGTGCATTTCCCGCTGCCACTGAAGCAGACCAAATCTACCTGTTGCAGCAGGCGCCTTTTTGCATCCTCTGTGTAATGCAAGAGGTAGCATAGGGGTGCCCTCTCTCCTTGCCTGGGGGTGTGCACTCTCGGGCATCTCGTGGTCTTTTTGTGCTGCAGCTATCGTGGTACGCTCTGGGGGCTCTTGGTGAGGGGCTGGGATGCCAAGAGTCAGGTGCATGAGGCACTGCTGGGAGTGTCTGCTCTGTTAGCGGGAGGCAAACGCTCACATCGAGTATTTGTTTGCCAAAGTTGTTTACCTTTGGCACGCTTCCCCGGAGGTATGTCAGCTCAAAGAGGTGATGTCATCAGCGGCATGAAATACTTTCTGTGCTGGTGGAACTACCCCGTGGTGTCGGGGCAGCTGGCTCCCTGCCCAGAAAGCGCCTGTCTGCTGGCAGCCTGATGCAACAGCCTTGCTGGTGGCTTCTTGGGAGGGACCTTGCACGAGCTGAGAGAGGGCTCCTGGATGGAAGCAGCCTAGCAAGACCTTCATAGGGATAATGTTGTTCCAGGCGTTTCATTTTTCGGGCTTGAGTTCGTGAGTCTGACACTTCCGTTGGAAATGGTGTGCTTGGAAAAAAATCAGATATCAGAGCGGAAACAGTCTCAATATCCACTTGTGATGAGATGTTTCTCCCAGGTACCAGAGCTAAGCTTATTTCTTGTGCACTTATGTCTTCTGTGAGAAAAAAGTCTAATGCCCTATGGGTGGTGCACTCTCTCCTCTGTAAATATATTTACTTAGCAAATTGCATCATTCCCGTTGCTAAAGCAGCCAAATGCAATATATTTCACTATTTTTTAATAATTTTATATACTTATTTATTTACTATCCAGAGTATGGGGACACTCGTGGTCTCAGGTCTTTCTCTGCCTCCCAGGTGGCTTATTTCTTCCATTTGAGTTAATAGTCCATAACTGACTTAGTGATCTGAAATACCCTCTTTTAATTTAATCAGTGCAAGTTAACTTTAAGATCTTGGGATAATTAGCTCATATATTTTCTGGCATAACTTTTTTTTTTTTTTTTTGTAATCTGACTAAATTTATACTGTTAACATATTAGAGCAGAAGAATGAAAATTAATACTATCAACATAGGCTCTTTTGATGGCTTCTGGATGACATTTTTAACGTGGCTCCTGTGCTACTCCACCCTCTTCCTGCACGTTCTTGGGTTTTGCATATTCCCTGTTAGGGGTAATATTTTAAGTGTATTTATCTTTATGTAAGAAGCTTTTGAACCTGTCAGTGAGGGTGTTAGAGCCAAATGTCAAAACATGGCTGTGGGCACTTAAAATAGTTTCAGTACTAATGAGCTTTCCAGCTAGGAAAGTTGATTTATTATGTAGCCCGGCTTTTAATCATGCCATAACAATGGCAGTTGTTCAGTAAAAACAGTGTCTCTGCAGCATCATAATATTAACTTCAAATTCTGACACCTTAACCAAAATCAAATTCTAAATTTCAGAGGCATTTTGACATGTAAAGGGGAAGGGTATAGTTAGAGATTGAAACAATCTACGTACTCACTATACCATCTGCTGTGAAATACACTTTCGAAAATATTCTTTTAAGAAGTATCTCTAATTTTTGAGATAAAAGTACAATGTCACTATGCAAGGACAGCTTTAATGGAGAGAGAACTGCCTTTCAGTATCTGATTACATGGAAAGCTCCAGGGCCTTAATCTGTTTTCATGACTGTTGTGTTCAAATCTGAAATAAATCTATTCTGCTTATTCGGACATTTAAAAGTATCATCTATCAGTGGATCAGAAATTGATTTTCATTTATCTGCAGTGCACATTTGAAATCACTGTGACTCTTGAGGGAAGGCTATTTTGCTTTTTAAATCTCTCTACTTTGGTAAAAGAAGACAGATTTATCAAGAGCAGTGTTAACTGCACATACTCTGCTTTCTGAAGACGACAGGGGGAAAGGAACCCCATTTTCTGTGAAACTGGTTTCTAAGAGTGTGGTGGCAGTGGTGTGGTGAAGTACAGGCAGTTGTAATGCCAGAAGCTGCTCCTTGAATTGAGATTGGCTGGACTGCAGCTTCACAAGAAAGCTTTTAACAGCCTTGGTTCACCAGTATGTTTAACGGTATTGGAATCAGAGAGTTATTTTTTTCAGAAGGAGATCCATTTAACCAGATGAAGCCCTGTGTTACACCTACCCCCATCACTGAACTGATTTTTGTTCTGTCCCTGACCAGCCATGCACCTTTGATCTCTCTTGTAACGGCAGGTAATTTCTAATAGCTGACACAGTATAGCCCTCTTGTCTGCAAACAATTCTGAGAGACGTGTATTCAAGTTTTGGATTTTTGTTTTCCCCTGACCTTCAAGGTTGTATTTTTGGTCTCTGTCAAAGTAGTGAGAGGGTGGAGAACAGTTTCCTTCCATTGTTTGTATTATTAAATGTCCTAAACTTTGGCTTCTGTCTCTTCTTTCCAGTGCCTCAGGTAAAGTATAAGTTAATTTACCTTTTTATTACTTTCATCTTCTAAGCAGAGCTTTTATCATCTTAGAAATGAATACAGAAATTCACTTTGCTCCTCTCTTAAAAAATAAAAATAATTAAAAAAATAAGCAAGCAATGTCTAGATCTGTAACATTTCCAGGGCTAAGAAACAGAACGAGTGTGAGGTAAGACTTGTTTGGAAGAGTGAAATGGGGCATATTTGTGATACAGCAGTTCTCTTGGCAAAGGCTTCTGTTGCTTTAGGATTCCTAACGATTCAACAACTTTGTGCTCCTCCCTTTCAGTTGTTAGCTGGTCTTAATTAGAGGAAGAATTATAAATGCTAAACAAAAGTTGGCCTTGTGCTTAAAAACTGAATGGATTTTAAAAGTTGGCTGACACTATTATAGCAAATTTAGGTTTAGCAGTCCAAACGAGTATAAAGTTAGTTTAAGGGTTTAGTATCATTTTCTGTGTATTAAAACGATTTTCAGGAGCTTACATACCAGAAAAATGGGATTGTCACATAAAGCTGTAACGCATCGTATAGCTGAGACGAAAATGCCCAGTCCAAGTTATAGGTTAAACATGATTTTTCTTAGAAATGCCTTTTCTAATCTGTTTATTAAATTGGTTCAGCCAGATGACTGGGAAGTTGAGGACTGCAGATTTTAACATTTTTCCAGCATGGGAACGTATCTCCTTTAGTTGAGACAAACAAGTTGCACTGGAATGCACTCATGGTCTCTATCAGCAAGTATAGCTTAACTTAGTTATGTCAAAAAGAATATATACTATGGTATATCTGAAAAAAAATGAATGTCACTAAAAATACTTGGCTAATAAATTACTGTGGTTTTTGGGTGAATGTGAAAGTAGGCTTTCTTAGTGGCAAAGTTCTGTTTATTTAAGTATCAACATGATTTTCTGTGTTTAAAAAATGATTAAAGATTCATGAACGAAGTCAGACTTCAGATAGCGAGAGGAGCGTAAAATGGCACAGGCTTCCATTACAGCAGCTTTATGGTTCTTCCTGTAAGCTCTGCTTCTCTGCACAGTGTCCTGCCTGTATTTACAGCCAGTCCTCACTCAAAGAAAGTGATCTGAAGGTGAGTGACTTTGGGCTGGCTGGCAGCTTTATTGATAGCAAGGTCCGTACTGGGGGAATGGATCCTTATTCACTCGTTTTGGAAGTTGTGTGGAGTAGCAAACATCTGAAGCCTGTGCTGTGGGGTTGCACAGACTCTTGCGCATATATGCGAATGAGTGGTTTCAAACTCTAGCAGTTAATGATGGCAGCAGCAGAGCTGGGTCCCTTGTGTTAACCATCTCTAGCTCAGGCATGTATAAGCTGCTCAGAATAATGGGACTCACTTGAGGTTTTGATGAAACCGGACTGCAGAAATCATTGCAAGACGCTTCCAAGTGCATGTTTCTTTACGTGAGCACACCGAAGCAGCCACGAGCTCTTCACAACCCCCTCCGAGCAGAAGCTGGGAAATACTTTTTGGGGTTGGCCCCTGTGCTTGTGGGGAGCAAAGGAAAGAGTTAGAAGCACTCGTTCAACAAATTAGCTGTTACATAGAACAAAACAAATCGCTGTAGATATCTACCTACATTTTTCCCATCAGCAAAATGAGGACACTGCTACTGCAAAACTTCTGTCAAATGTGTTGTTGAGATCTGCTTAGTAGTGTGCATGCTGTTTTTGAGATGAAGTCCTGCTTTGTTCATGTGTTGAGCCAGTTCTGATGAGATGAAATCAAGACTGAAATGTGAACATATGTGAGATTGTATTCTAATACATAGGGTAAACCACGGGGTATTTTTTGACATGGTGGGTAGCCTTTCTGGAGATTGACTTGTTTGTATGTCACATTTCATATGGAAGTATTGAGAAATGATGCAGCTTCTAAGTACATAAATATGCTTTGATTGATGCTGCATAATTCTTGACTCACAGTAGGGAGGAGGTCAGTGAATTAAGCTGAAGAGTATCTGTAGCTTTTTCTTTGTGCACCTGAGGGTTGAAATTAAAGTTTGGAACAGACTTGCCAGTTGACAATGAAACATTTACTAAAAACAAAAAAGGAAAGGCATTAAATGTGGATAACGAGATAAGGAAAAACCACTTGAGGCATAAAGCATGGTGAAAAGCCATGGAGTGTCTTTAAGATGGTTTTAGTATGTAGCTGAAATGAAACTACTGAAAGAGATCTAATTTGTTTTCATTACTGTAGGAGCCGAGATGTCTACTAATACAGTATTTATGTTTGTGGTAATATCTTTCCACCATTGTGTATCTCTATAAACCTTCTGTTTAAGAAAACGACCAAACAAAGCAAAACAAAAAAACCTCTCAACCCTTCCTCGGTATGGCAATAGTGTGGAGCTGTTTGGGCCAGGATACATGTCTCCTGCTGTGTTAAGCTGGTGAAATACAAAACAGAGAGATCTCTTTCTGAAGAGCAAGTTTAGAGATGAATCTGACAGATTGTTGGCTCCAAGGCAAATTGAGACTATCAGAGAAATTTGTTGAAGGCCTGGCTGGGGTGAATGCCTCCTTTCTTACAGTGAGGGTGTTTGAGCAAGAAGAGTTGGTGATCTCGGTGCTGATGACTTTGCCCTGAAAAAAGATGTCCTTTCAAGTAGGCTGTTCTCAGACCATTTACATTCCCCAGGGTCTGGTGTCTCCCAGGGGTTTGGTGGTACAGCTGTGCTGGCGCACTTCCTAATGTACTTGTAATAGCAAAAAAACACTTTCTCTGAAGGAAGTTTATTCTGGTTTGACAAGTGAAATGAAATGCAGCAATAAAAGCATTCTTAGACACTTACACTGAACTGGAAATACAGATATTTTGAAAGGAAAAACAGTAGAAATCTAGAGTAATTTCTACTGAACTGGTTGTTTGCAACCTTTCCTTGTATTTCAGGCAAATGTGCAGATCTATACAAAGTGAGGGCACTGGATTAAAGACGTTTACATTGAACGTATATGTGTCTCAGCTCCAGCCTGATTTTTTCTGCCTTATAACACAGAGGAAGGCTCAGCACCCTGCCAATAAATCTGACACAAAACAGATAGAGAAGAAATGCTTTTGCACTATTAAGTTTTTGGTTTCATATCTGGGAGGTGGAAGAGAGATTTTTAGTGCCATGGGTTAAATAGCTTTTAAATAGGCTTGGAAGAAACTTAATGGTTAATCTAGCCTCAAAACTTTTATGGATTTATTTTTACTAGTATAGATTTGTAATCCCTTTACTGTGTTTTTAACTTGTAATGATTCCTTGGTCAAAATATTTGACATGTCTCATGCAGGCATCTAGATTACTTCTAAATGCATTTTATTGAGAACATGTGGGAAGACAGTCTTTTAGCGAATCCTCAGTTTTGGAGAGGCCAAGAGACAGACTGCCTAATGAGGGCAGAATTGAGGGGTGTTGTTGACAGAGTGGACATTAGAGACATTGATAGTGTAGAAAAGAACATAAGAAGCTCTCAATGAAATGGCACCCTCCTATGCTGAAAGAGGAAGACAGTAAGAATCTGAAATCGGTTTGATTGAAGTACAAAAGATGTTACTCTGCAGCAAGATAATGCTCAAAGTTAGTTCACCACAAGTTGAAAGGAAGCCCATGTGGGATGTCCACTTTGGAGGACTGTAGGGGAGAGAGGAAACTTTAAATGGTTTCTAGTGCTTTATGTACTACAGAAGCTCTTAGTTCTGGTCTTTCCTGCTCTTGGACTGCTTGGTGTTTTGTTCTCTTTATGGTTAAAGTATGTATAGGTGCATAAACACATCAGAAAACAGAAAGAACCTTCGTTTATTTTTTACTCCTAAAGATTAAAAAAACTTTTAGGTAACTGTACATTCTGATGTTATACTACATCTGCCTTGGCTTGTGCTTTAAGTTGTAAATTTGACAAATAAGGAAATAAAGTCTGTGCTTGTTTGTTTTTCTAGTCAGATGGTCCTCAGGTTCATCTAAAAAAAGACTGAAGAACATCAGTGAAAATATGTTGTCATACCAAAGAAAATGCTTTTGAATTTTTTAAAGAGGAGTAAAATAGCAAAAGCTAATATTGTAGTGTTGCATTATTTATGGTGCCTATAGCTTTGAAAAAATCTTGCAGTGTTAAAACTGTCCTAAAATGAACTGGAATGTTACATTTCTGTAGCTCTTTTTCTCCGATTTCTTACTTTGTCTATAAAGCAGATACAGCAAGCTTGGGATTTGGTTTAAGATCATAGAATAAGAGGAGGGGAGAAAATCTCTCAACTTCCATAGCTTAATAGAATAAGCAAAATCTGTAGAAAAACAACTCTGTTGTAATTTGATGTCAGTTCTGCACTAAAATCTTTTATCACAGTGCAGCATTGTAACAATAAGCCTCAGTCATCACTGTCTTTCAACTTACCTGACTGTGATAAGCAGTATGGTATTTGTTTCTGCCTTTATGTCAACATTGTGCTGCAAGTAGTTCATGACAGCACTTCAGTGTGGCAAGCTGTGTCATGTGAGGATACTTGAGAAATGCATCTTTTCAAGGCAGCTGACATTCTTGCATTGAGGTTGAAGAAGGTTGCAGCACTTTTCTTAAAGCCAAGAAGGTTCAAGAGAACCATCAATCTGAATTTGCTACTTTTTCCATGTCTCTTTCTGCCTATTAAAAAGGACAAGCTTCTGTCAAGCTAGTTATATTTTCAGCTAAAAAAAGCCAGAGTTAAATGGGGCAAACCAGCTAAATAAAAAAAAAAAACAAACCTGTCAAAATATAGCATGAGATGTAGCTAAATTTGGAGTTCTTAACAGCAAGCAGCTGCTTAAGTAATTAAAGTGTATAAGGTGCTACTGACCAAAGCAATTAGTATGTAATTTCATTAATGGTATTAGGATTGCAGTAACAATATTTAAGTCTTTCTGTCCAAATCAAGATTGCAGGCAATTTGTGACATGCACAAGATGAGGTTAGAAGCGGTGAGATGTTACGGTATGTTAGAGCACCACTGTCTGAGAGGATTTGTAACTGCGCAGGAACGTGTCTTACACTGGCTGTGTCTTGTTAATGCTCCTAATTGACATACATTGCTCTTGAGTTTCCGTATACATACACTTCTAAAATTTTTTAAGCGAGGATGTTTGTAAGTTTATATATAAAACAAAGCTTATTTGGGCTGCTAAATTTTTTTGTTTATATTTGCAATTCATTTGTGAGCTTGCTGCAGTTCAAGAGCAAAAGAGAATTATTCTTTTTGTGTATATTTTTGTGGTTTGGCCTTTAAGTGGTTCAAAAATCCCGGAATGCTCAGGCATAGTAAAATATTCCAAGTCCCTCTGAAATTAAAAGTGCTTCAGATGATGAGTTTCTAAGTTACAAGGTCTGCAACTCAAAGACAAGTGGGTGGTGAGCCCCGCAACTACAGTTAGGTAACTTCATTCCTTCAAGAATAACTATAAATATTCTTCAGAAGATGACAATGAGTTTTAGAGACTAGCTAGAAAAAATACCTATCAGAGGGTGAGTATGGAATATACTAAAGTCACCTCCAAGGCTAGGGTAACATCACTGACAAATCATTCAATCAGGGAACTGAAGCTGGGAAAGCTTGCTGCTGGGACACCCACGGATATTACTACCAGAGTGGCTAACCTAGAGCTGCTGACACTGTTAAAAAGCCACTGAGAGAAGTCCTTCAGAGCCTTCAGGCTTTACAGCAACACTTTTGGCCTACCTTAAGCTCTGTCCTGTTGACGCATTACCTCTTTCTAGGTCTAAGGCTTTCTAGGTCTGTAAATACGTGGGCGTGCTTTTGGCAGAGGAAGCCAATCTTTGCTGCTTTTCTCGGCTGTATTTCAGATGTGAAACAGAGCCAGGTGAGCAGGTTGTCTCACCCCTTGTGAACACGGACCCTGTGCCCAGGGGTTTTTGGGGCATCATTTCTAAGAGGAGTGGTGGGGGTGACTTAAGGCAGTGCAGTGCAGGACATCAGTGCCCTGCAAACTCTTTCAAGCATGCCGTGACATCCCTGTGAAGTGGGGTGAAGGAAATGGGACACGGCCTTGTAAGAAGCAATGGTCTGTTAACGGACACGGGAAAGTATCTTGTGTCCTGCTTCCAGCCTCGTTATACAGGCATGCAAGGAGGTATATTTAGACAGGGAATTGGGCTCCCTGAACACTGACTAGACGGAGAAGAGCAGCGGGCAAAATCACAGGGCACACTGTATACCTGAACCGGGAAGGCACACAGCTTGTAAAATCAGGCATATGGGTCTCAGAAGGAAAATGGGCATAATGGAAAAGTTGGTTTTGACTCGTAACAGTATGTGACGAATCTTCTGTGTAGCACACCTTCAGCTTTTGCCTCTGGGTGAGCCTGATCCTGCCTGATTTTTACCAGTGCATCTTACCTGTGTAATATTAAATCACAAAGGTCCAGGCTTTGAGTAGCTGAAAGAAAAGGAAACTTCATTTGATGAGCTCAGAACAAACATTAACATGTTTCTGGTTTTCTTAGGCCTAGATAAATTTAGGCTGATTTTCAATGAAGACTTAAGTGGTAAATTCACATTACTTGTTCTTTTGTATTGTTGCTGGTCTCAGGGTTGTTGTTGGTAATTTTGGTTGGGGTTAGGTTTTTTGGGTTTTTCTTTGTGTTTAAAAAAAAAAAACGTGTTGGCTAGCAGGAGTTCTTGGAGTCAGTGTATGGCAGAGGGAAGCGTCACAGAGATTTTATAAATGACTGTTTTTCGCATCAGCGGTGTGCGGTACAGACACCTTCAGTGGTGGCTCCACACCGCCATTTGGGATGAGACTGCAGCAATATGCTTTGCCATCTGGGGATCTGTGCGGCAGGACTGTGGCGTTCCCTTCTCGCACAGTGGAGGTTTGTGCTGTGTTACAGCAGTAATTCCTCACAAATTATCCTCCCTTTGCTGATGGGGCCAGGGGAGATCTCCTTATTCTGATCCTAAAAGGACTGTGTGATTTTTGGAAATAACTGCTCAGCTTGCCTGAAGGGAGAGCTTAAAATAGACAGCCAATTCAGGGACAGCATATCTGTCTGCAGATGAAATCAAATGCACGCCCGAAAACACTGTTCCTTCAGTGGGGCAAAGAAATATACGGAAAGCTTGTATCGGTGCTGCATAGGCAGTAAGAGGACACCTGATGGCAGCTGCCTTCATCTGTGAAGCAGAGCTAAGGTAGGCAAGCATGCTCATGGTTATTTGTCAGGTGCCAGGTTTAAAAGTCCCAAGTCAGACGGAATTTCTAATATTCTATAAGTAAATTTATTTTAATCCTCAACAGGCTCTTAGAGAAGGCTTTTTTGATGCAGTGTTGCAATACCAAACAACTCTCCCCCAGTTCAGTCTCTTGTAGCTAATTTACTAAAATGACGATTGGAGTTAATATGAAACTGTTAAAGCTACTGATATAAAAAAACCAAAGTTACCCTGGCATTAAAGGATTTTACTTTTTCATATGACTTTGTTTCTGTTAAGTCTGCTTTGACAAGAAGTACCTTAAATATGAAATATTCCTGTTGCCTGCTTTGCAAGTCCATCGGTCACAGCTAGGTAACTATTATGTGCTGAAAATGCAATCTTTAATTAACTTGGAGGAATAGCTGATTCATTAATTGGTGTGTGCAACTTTTGGAACTTGTATTACATCCTCAAACATGCTTTCTAAGCCAGCAATAAACCTGTTCAAAGCAAATTTTAAAACTCGTGGTTTAAACTTGGTAGGAGTAAAGGTTAGCTTGGGTATCAAGTGATGAGAGACACACCTAATTTAATAGCAACAACAACAACAACAACTACTACTAATAATAATGATAATAATAATAATACTTCAGCACCAGCTCTGCAGACCCATCACTTCCAGAAGAGAAATGCTAATGCACTTTTTGGGTTAATCCAACCACTTTTTACTTGAAAGCTGTATTTAAGTTGTGGAGTGCCTGTGAAATAAAACCCCCGATGCAGGAAGCCTGGGTGTTGCTGGCTGCCAGGGCGGGGACTTCCCCAGGCAGGTGGGTGATGCTCTTGCTGAGCAGCCACCAGCACTGGTGCTGGAGCAGGCACACATTACTGGCACTGGCTGGAACGTCCCAGCAGCATGTTAGGAAGTTATGCACGATGTTTCCCGGAGCAGGGATAAGGCTTGGACTTTCTTGGCAGGATGGGAGGGACTAATCCGTGCAGTGGTACTTATATTGATTTGTAAGGATTGTTCAACTGGGATTACGCAGCTGGGTATTATGGTGTTTAATCAGGGAGGGAGAACACACGTTCCCTAAAGGACAGCAGTAGATGCTTTGACTGTTTTTAACTTTGCCTTTAATAGCTTTAAGTTTGTAAGACACGTGGTAACTTTTCTCATCTGTATGAATTTTTAACTCCTTTTTGAACTCTGACTTGTGTAGTTACACCGTTTATTTGTCTATATTTGGTTTGCACTCTCAGTTTTGGTTTTTTTTTTTCTTTGACACTGGTGGTAAGAATAAACTATCCAAGTAAAACTTCCGAGAAGCATTATGAGTAGAAATGTGTATATAGGAAATGGTAGAACAAATCGGGAAAAGTAATAATTTTTATTCATGTAAGCATAAGCGAAACACATAGTATTTTAAAGCTTTCTATTCTGTTTCTTTTATGTAGAAGTATGTCATCTTAATTAAAATAGAACTAAACCTGACCTTTGCTATGTCAAATTGCAGTTCTTACTGATACAGGATATCTTCTTATAAATGTGGCTGTCTAATATCATATGCAGTCTGCCAAGCATTTACCATGTGGTCAGCAGACAGTATTTCAGTTCATCTTTGTATTGCTACCCAAGGTTGTGCTTCCTGAGTTCTGACTTGCAAGTATCTTAGTGGCTCAGTGGGCTAACATGGTTTTGCCTGTTTTCTGAAAAGCTTCAGTGAATTTTCTGTGTTTTTGTTTTGTTTTTGTTTGTTTGTTTGTTTGGGGGGGTTGTTTGTTTTTGTTGTGTTTTTTGGTTTTGTCTTTTTTTGTGTTTTTTTTGTTGTTGTTTTGTTTGTTTGTTTGTTTGGGTTTTTTTGGGGGGGTTGTTTGGTTATTGTTTTGTTTTGGTTTTTTTTTTTTATGGGCTGCACAGGCTAGGAGCCCATCTGCTGCCCAGCTATTGCCCCAACCATGTTCACTTGAAGGATAAGGGGCAGTCTTTCTATAATCATCATTTTGAGATGTATTGACCAGGCTTGCTTTCTCAGTTTTGCTATTGAGGTAATGCACCAAGACTGAAGCATCCAGTTAGCCTTACTAGGAAGGTAAGACTTGAATAGAGAATGCCTATGTCAGTCAGTCTGTCTGTCTATCTGTGTCTCATGCATTCCTCCATGTTTACTGTCTTTTTTGTTTTTCATCCTGAGTTAAGAAAGGGCCACAATAAGTCTATAGATCCATGACTATTCCTCATAATTTAAGCTTTAGGTTTCCCTCTGTTCATAACTCCTTTTGGACCAAGAAAATCCATCTGGCCTGCACATTATGTGATGTATCGCATCCTTCACCAATGTAACCACTCAGTCTTTGGGTTTTTTGAGTATTAGTCTTCTCCAACCCCAGGTTTGGCCTTTGAAAGAATACACCATTCTGCCCACTATGGTGCTGCTTCTATCCTTGATGTTATTTTCTATCCTCTGGGTAACTGAGGCTGTTTTGAGTTTTCCCCCGTCTTGGTAAACCCAAACAAATAAAGGCTTTCTTTTTAAGGTCTTTCTCAGCCTTTTTCTTAAATTTGTGAACTAAAAGTGACATGGGAAAATGGTACATGAAAACCACTGAACTTCATGGAAGAAAGTTGCAGATGTTACCAGTTTCTTGAAAATTAATCTCTTTACTGGATTTTGTAATCAAACTCAAGAATGACAATTTCCCAGAGGTCTACTTAATCTGATATTCTGCTTTAAGTGATGTGTTTACTCAGTGTTTACTGTGCAGTAGTGGATGTGCAGGCACTGGCCTGAAAAGAGGGTTTTGAAAGGCCATCAGCTGCTTGTGATTGCTGTCCTTTGTCATCAGCAATAACTACACAAGGGTGTGGGGTGCTCACCCAACAGGAGATGGGCAGTTCCACTGTCCATGCAGTCAGACAGGATCAGCTGGTGACATGTTTGGCTTTGGGTTCAAACTTTAACCTGATGATTTTTTTAGGAAGCTATACTTTCTTCCTACCTTGGTTTTGTTTGTTTGTTTGTTTATTTGTTTAGTTGGTTTGTGGTGTTGTGGTGGTAGGATAGGGGGTTTTGTTGTTGTTGTTTGGTTTTGGTTTTTAAAGCTGCAAATTTCCTATTAAAAAATGAGTATCTGGAAGACTAGGTCTCAGTTCTGCTTTATAAAGGGTTTGTGTGTGTCTGGAAAAGAGACTGGCCATGACTTAAATATTTTAATCCTATATCTTGCAGTATGCATAATCAGAATTCTAGGTGGTTTAGAAGTTTTCCTTGGATTTCAAACCCCTCTCTCATAGTGATGCCATTAGTGCTTCAACACTTCTGAGTGCCTTAGAGTAAAACAAGTATTCAGCGGTGGTGGTGGTAGCGATAGCCATCTACAGCAATAGTCTGTTGAGGCAACACTCTTCAGTTCCACAGAAGGATCAATGTGACTCCGCAATTCTTGGGTTAGAAATGGGATCATGCACACTGGGAATCACTTCTGAATGTTGTCTGTGAATAATTGCAGCATCATTAAAGACAAAACCATTAAAATCTCCATCACAGACATGCCTTACCTAGCTTCATCATATTTACTTTTTATGATGTCAAATGTTAGATGTGTGACCTGGACAAGAACTGAATTTTCCATTTTTAACCATCCATTTTTTTTCATCAGAATTCCTGAAACTCATTTTATGCATTAGTCTAAGGGCACAACTTCATTCCTTCCTGCTTTAGGGCACCTATAGACAGTTGTTCCTGTTATTTGTTGACACTTTGATTTTTTTTTTTTTACCAGCACCTTTCATATCTAGCTTATTCCTATAGTTGTTACCTAGCAACGTTAATTTTGTTCAATTTAGTTTGTCTTCTTTTTCAAGAAATCTATCAGGTTTTAAGAACATATCTGGAGTCCAACCATGAACCTGTAGAAAAGAGGTATCTATAAAGGAAATTCTCTCCAGTACCTGTAATTAATGTACATGCATTTGGTGTTAGCCATCACAGCCTTACTGGCAGAAATGAAAATAGATCCATGTGCCATTTAAAAATGCCCCAGAGGATAGTGGAGGAGTTACAAGTTCACTGTTGATTTCTCTGTGTGGTGTTTCACTGTGTGGTGTTTCACTGCGCTCAAAGAGCACAGATGCCTATCTCAATTTCATGCTCTTTTACCAACCAGCATCTCTGTTTCTTGCCCTTCTCTCCATGTCATGGTCCATTTAGCATTTTGGAAGCTGTACATGCACTGATGTGACATTTTCTAGGCCAGCAACCATAGTTACAGTACAAAGTAGAGGATTTACTTAAGCTAAAGAGCACTAGAATGTAATAAAGGAGTTGTCAGTGCAGAGTCCATAAGGAGACTTACAGGGTGCATAAAGTTTTGGGGTTCAGGTTTGTAATTTTTAATTCAGACTGACCACTCTGGAGTTGGCGATGCCTCTAGGACACGAAGTTGTGTTTGTGTCTTCTGTTTTCACTTGAAACAACAAACCTTTAAGCTTCTAATGTTCAACCAAGGCAGTCTTGATATTTTTATAATTGGGTTTGACAGCAATCTCCAGTCTGGAGAACAGTGTGAGAGCACAGGGTTTGCAAATATTTTTATATTGTCTTTTTGTTTCTTGTGCAAAACTACCCATCTCTGTGGAATTTTCAGGAAATTAGGAAGGGAGAGATTGCATAGAATTGGAGCTGATATTGGGAATGGAGGGTGCCATTCAGCTGCAGTATCGCTGTAGAGGCCACTGTGGGGTTTTTAAAAAATTGTAAGGGATCTGCTTATTATCATCCACCTTCTGTCGCATGCATCTCTCAGAGGTGTACAGGCTGCCAAGTGCTAAATGCATGCATCTGTAGCGGGGCTGTAGGTAGCAATTGTACAAGAATTGCAGGTCAGAATGGTCAGCTGGTGCCTGTGGCATTAGTGGAATCTGGAATCAGACTATGGAGGGATGTGAGACATTTGTGTGAACATAGGAAATGTAGTTACATGCTCAGAGGGAAAAAGTAACAGAGGAGTATGAGTGTTACCTAGAATGGACTTCTTTTTGCATCATTACAACTGTGTGTTGTCAGCAACAGTATACTTTCAAGAAGTTTTAATGATTGAGATTTCTGAAAAATCCTATCAAAACACCATTTGGATGCAGCACTGGAGGGACATGCTGCAGTTCCCTTGCACAAGGGATCTCCTTAATATGGGGTTGTCTTATAAATGGAGTTTGTATACACATGTCACTGTAGTAATTGTTACCTGCATTTTTGATTGTAAAACAGGAGATTTCCACAATACCAACATCCTTGCAAAACATACTTGCTTCACCAATATGAATCAGAATAACTTATATGTGGTTTTAGAGGATTTGAAACAGGATGTTGAGGTGGATATCGTGAGGATTTTTGCCCCCCTTTCAAATTCTGGTTAAGTCCTTCTGTTCATTTTAATGTAAATATATTTTCCCTCTATCACCTATAATTTACATAGTGTTTCAATGCATCATCAATGAAAAATATCTAGGATATTTAGGGTATCTACAACTTGTTTCTTTTCTTTCATTGTTTCCATTGTCTCCTAATTATGTGTGCAGGAGGGCCTGCTAACCACTTTGATACCATCCTCTACTGAGCTAAACCTGAATGAAATATTATATTACTGTGAGAAATAAAAGAGTGATTTTATTATAAGCAGATAAAATGAACAAAATTACTAACAAAAGGTTATTTTTGTTTTTCGTTATTACTAACCTTTAGGCGTAAGCTGTAAGGCATGCAGTTCAGTCTTGAAATGTATGCTAAGGACTGACCATACGGGAATAAGGCAATTGCATATTCACTGGAAATATAGCTGACCCAACTTCATGCCACAGGGCAGGCAGATGGAGGCGGCAATCTTGCCAGAAACTCCGCCCCTGGCCATGAAGGGGGGCACCGGAGAGCCAATCCGAGGAGAAGAAACAGGGTTGGACCTTAGGAATGTTTAAAAAGCGGGGGTTTTGAACCAGGGGTGTGCTCTTGTAAATTTTTGAGCCTGAGCACCCAACACGTGTTGTAATTAAATTTTCCTACTTATATTGTCTTTATTATTTTCTTTGTTCTGTGGGTTTTTTATTGTCGTAAATTTGAAGAAAGATTTTTTTTCTCACGGTAGTTATATCTTAGTTTCTTTATTTTGTCAAGATGGATCTTGAATGTGCTGCACTGAAACTCATTTTGGGGAACTGATTGCCGGAGTTATGTTGTCAAATAGGAAGGGGTGATCAATCAACAGCTGCACTACTATATCAGTTGTTTACTTACATGCTATTAGGCTTCATATAGTACCAGACTTAATTTTGTGGTGGCAGAAAAGTGGTATAGCCTTTTTATAAATCTTCTACTCAGTTTGTAGTAGCTCTTGCATCAGTGTTCTCTGTAAACTGGTACGAGGGATAATGCTGGATGATTAAATTAAAAAATAAGAAAATGAAAAGGAAATTATTTATTTTTTAAAATAAAAGTTTTTTACAAGCCTCTTAAATCACAGCTCACTTAAGTCCTGTGATGTTTTTCATAGTGTTTCCTGTGAACTGTAGACCATATGTAAAAGGGGAGGGTATTTGCTGAACTGCCATTGAGAGATATGAAATGCATCTTGATCTGTAGTCGAAAGCCGGGATTCTTTCCATGTTCATCTTTTTTTTTTTTCCGGTAAATTTCTGCAATGCAAGGAGCCCCTTGACAGCCATGGAAATACCTGCTTTCTTTGGGAGGCTGGCACAGATGAAGATGAGCAGGGATCATTTCAGCTTTATGTCGCTTCAGAATAAGTGGGATCCTGCTTAGTCTTGTTAGCTGAGCTTAACATGTCAAGGCCAACAACTACCAAAAAAAGTAAATAAATGAGGATCTAGGGGATAGAGAAGGGCTAGAAGGAGAAAGACAAGTGGGACATAGTTAAGCACAGATTAAAGTTTGCTCAGGCCTAATTTAGGGGTTATCATCCCTCCAATGGTGTGCTCGAAAATGTTCAAGAAGTATTTAAAGTGCTTTGTTTTAGTGGAAGATGTTAGCTTAACTCAGTATCTCAGTAGAGGTTTTGTAACAAAGTTTCCTTTTTTCCTTGAACTGAACTTTCAGATTTTTTTCTTGTAATTGAAATCATGATTTACTTTACCAAAAATATTACTTGCAACATCCAGCGGAGCAAGTTTCTGAACAAAGCCAAAGTTTAACAAGTTGCAGGCAAAGAAACAAGATGAAGTTCAGGCAGCTGTCAGTGTATGCACTTTGGTTCTAGTTTGGGAAAGCACATTGCTCATAGAAGAGTCTATGAGACTGCCAGTACCCTGTCTGCCACCAAAAGTATGTCAGAGCTAGGTTTTCAAGTGTTTTCGTTTTAAAAGTATATTCAAAAGCTGTTTGCGTGTTTGTGTGTGGAAGTGATAAGGTAGCATCTGTGCTGTTCAGCTCAAGCAAAAAAAATAGCCCTTGAATATTCACTTTCATACTCATTGATCTTATGGCAGAATTCAGGAGAGAGTAAGGAAAGTATCCTTTTGTGCCCTGGAAGTGCATGTCTACAAGATAGCTGGAAATCTAGAGGTTCCTCAGCTACCTGCTACTCTGCTTGATAGATCCTTCCAGGTCAGTCACAGAATTTGTATGCACACACTTAGAGGACCAGCGTGGTGCCATGCTGGCTCAAAGCCCTGTGATTTGCAAATTTTGCTGTTAACTAGCAAGTCTCCTCAAAGTCAGTTTTGTCAGCTTTTTTTTTTTTCCCCCCCATGTAGAGTTCACTTGATGGAGGCTCATTGATTGGTAGAGAAAGACACTTTGAAGGACTGCACTACGTATGAAATACTCTTCTGAACAGTATACCTGCAGATAGTTAAAGTAGTTAAAATCCCATGGATGGCATACTTCATTTTTATTTAGTTAAGGTCTGTAGAGAACCATCACAAGTAACATACTGGATTACTTGGCAGGCTGAGACATCTGCTGGCACTTCCGAGGTGTAGGCTAAAGCAGTGAGGTTTCCTATTGCATAATGCTGAAATCTCTTCAAAACGCAATGGTATTTAGTAGTAAAGGCCATTGTATGGAGATGAAACTGTATGAAATTCAAGATTGCAGGCTTTGTCTTTAAAAAGCCTAAGGATCTGTGCTCCTGCAAAAGTTTTATAGCAAGACTGAGGGCTATTATTAGCAGTGCTGCACCCACACAGAAAAGGAGTTGACAGAGGAGTGAAACCAGATTCTGGACTTTAGTGCAACATATTATTAGGAGAACTCTATATGCACCTTGTCAGTGCTTGCCCTGTTGGAAATTGAATTTAGGTGTGTAATTGATATACTTAAAAGCCTGCTAGTGGTAATTCAATGCTTTAATCTATGCAGTTGGTTTGCTTAGTATTTTGCATTAAGTGCCTCATTTTATGCATATTAGGCTACATAGGGCACCTTTGTAACTATTTGATTATTCAGGGATAGCTTGAGATGACTCTTAATCACTCCTTCCGTGTTACAATCACCTGAAAACTTAATGATCTTGGACACTGCTAGCTTTGTCTAAATTGTTAATAAATCAGCACCCTTGTGGACCAAGCCATAGGACTTCCATTGAATGTACACCTTGACTTTCTTCCCTTTCCGATTTTCACCCTGCCAAACAATTGCTGTTGGTTGCTGTAATATATACTCCCTGATTCTGTGGCCAGGGTCTGTCTTTTATGTCTCCTACATCCAACCCCAAAGCTTTTACAGGACAGCCGTCTGACACTCTACAGCTCAGTCTTCTGGTACTTTGAGTGATAAAATTCTAAAGCATTGTAATTTGGCCTCTTCCTCTTTATACTCCTGCTTCTGTGGTTACCTTGTGGTTGCTCAAGAAGTGTTTTCAATATGTCCTCTCCAAATAGGATAAGAATCTGGAGTAATGAAATTTAAATTGCATCTCTGTCTCAAGATTGCTAAAAATAGCAGGAAAATTATTGTAGACTTTATCGAAGCAAAGCCAAGCTTAGATTGTTTAAAATGCATGAACTAGCTGACAGACAGAAAAGATGGTGTAGCCTAGTGAAGGTGAGTCCTAGTTGTAGTGTAGTAACTGTTAAGTACAGAGATGGAGGGAAATTACTATAAAGAAATGAAAGGAAGAAACATGGTTTTGGGGTGATGTGGGGTTTTTTTGTTGGTTTTCTTTTGATACATGTTAAAACCTAGAAATCTTCTGAGTATGTTTTCAATGAAAGCTAAGTGGCTGTTACTTTAGTAACGAGCCTACTGACTTTCAGTGAGGAACATGGTATTTCAGGTCGCTAAACAGAGCTCAGGTGTAGAGACATGGACCATCAGGTATTTAATTCTGAGCAGATTTTTTGTTCATCCAACACTGAGAACTTGGGTTGTCAGCATCCCAAACAATTGCTGTGTAAATGCCATGTTCAGATCCCATTACGGTTATCGTGTTGCTGGTGGACAGAAATTCAGTGGCGCTGTTTCAGATTATATCCTCAAGAAATTTAATACTAGTTCAAAATGATTTATGATATCTAAAAGAAAGTAGCACAGTTAGTTGCAAGCTGAATAGCTGCTTCTGGTGGTTCCTTTACCTAGAAAACATGACAAAAGAACAGATATCAGAAAATAGGGCGTGTTTTAGCTGCATAGCACTGTGCAAGTATTTACTAGCTCCATTGCTTCTCTCTACTTACATGTTGTGAAAAGTTTTGTGAGATAGAAAGTTTGCAGGCAGCAATGGTATATTTTACCAGGCCAGTTGTTACAGCTGGAAAATAAGGGCACATTTTTGGATGCATAAAGCTCTGTTTGGTCAGAAGTAGATGTTCAGGCAGTGGCTGTGCTGTAACCAGAAGCAGATATCGATGTGTGTGTTCATCAGCCTGCTGAACTCCTGATAGGGGGTGACGTAACTTGTGGCTAGGGAGTAATTACAGTGCTCTGCAATAGGAGTTCAGAGAGCGGTTAGTGCAAAGGCCTCACAGAGTTCTGTTGTCTTGCAGAGTAATTATGATTGTTAAGGAGGAATGACTGAGCACAAGTTACTTATTTACACTGAGGTAAGGTGGCGTATATGGAAAGGTTGGTGTCCTTTTTAGGGACTGGTATTTCTCCAGTCACCCACACCACATCCCTGGTTGATTTCTGTTGAGCTCTTTAAGGTAGGGGTCTATCTATCATGCTGTAAGAGCAAGGATATAGATAGATCATTTTATATGAAAGTCCTTGGAGTGCCCTTCAAAATACTGTATCACAAAAATATGCAGAAATACAGGGTTTTTTTTTTTACAGATATAGTGATGGCTTTCCAATGCATGCAACAGAGGAGTGAGTGTGTCTTCCAGCTATTGACTTTTTTCTTCTAAATTATTTGGTCTTGCAAAGTGTTTATTACACTGGCAAACTGAACATGATACACTGACAAGCGAACTGAGATATTTGTAAATGATACACTTTTGAAATGTATGCCAGTTTATCAGTAAGAGAAGCGGTGCTTTGCATTAGCATTGTTATTAAAAATCCCACCAAATTCTGCTTTTGTGTCCACACCCCCCCCCAATATATATTTATATATATAAATATTATTATGGAAATACTTAATTCTGCGTGAGTAGCTTTTCACCAAGGAAGACAGAACAAATGTCCATTGCTGGCTGTTACTAGCTGTGGTTTTCTGCCCTAAAATAAATAAATTATTCCTGCAATAAAAATTTGCACTGTTAAAATATAACGATAAAATTATGTGACAGTTTTACTGAATCTTCGTCTTTGCTCTTGCTATGTTTCTTTTATCTGGGACTTCCAGGTGCATTACACTGCCTTTATTTTGTGTTCCAGATGATGATGTGGACCTAGAAGCTTTGGTAAATGACATGAATTCCTCATTTGAAAGTCTATACTCCGCATGCAGCATGCAGTCAGAAACCACTCCGCTCCTTCAAAATGGCCAGCTCAGCCGCAGCCAGCTGCCATCCTCGGCACCCGGCACACTGCAGCCCACGTCTCCGAGGCAGAAGGTGCAGCGGTCTCAGCCAGTGCGCATCATGGCAGTCAGGTAGGAACGAGGGACTCTCCTCCTTTTTGCTAAGCTGTCACCAAGCAGTTTCAAAGGAACTCCATTTTAAAATAGGAGATCCGCTTCGGTAAGGAACCGAGTAGCATTAGGCTGGACTTTTGCATAGAAAAATGTACCAGGTAGGTGAAGGATGTATTATTTCCACGTATTATCACCCTTCTTTTCATCAAAGTTTGATGTTGCTGTAGTAGCTGATGTCTAGAAGTGTATCATTGGTACCAGTTGGCAGAAATTATAACCATACTTGGATTTGTTTCCAAACTGCTAAAAACTATACCTGTTCTCAGTGCCTACTGACAGCTTCTTGGTGTTTTTAAGCATAAGAGATTGTGTAGATAGATGAGGCTGTGTTCGGGTAGTTTTGATATACAGAAAGTGCCTCTCTTTGTAGAGGTTTCCTGAACAGCCCAAGACAAACGAAGAAGGAGCATGTCTTAGTTATTTGTTATTCCTAGGGCACTTTTGTCTCACTTGAGTGTATTGTGTGTCATTGCCAAAAAAAGATGTGGTAAAGTTGTCCCCCTGTTCCAAGGGTGAGGACTGGAATTCAAACTTCAAGTGAAAAACTTTAGGGTGATGAGAGAGACTATAGGTGATATATAGGTTCTTAAAATCTTTTTAGGCAGCAGGAGAAAAGGAGCATGAGTAGGTACATAAATTTATTTCCTTCTAGTTAATGTCTTCATTAAAAGAAGTGAAAAGTAATAATATAATAAAAGAAAAATCCCAGATGTGGAAAGGGTTGCTTCTAATTCTTTACATGGATGTGGTACCTATAGGAATGGTATACTTAAGACAGACAGCTTTTCTATTTGAATGGATAGTATGCAGTAACTGTAATGCAACCAAGTCAGCTGATTTATTAATTCTACAAGTATTTCATACCTAACCTTGAATAGGGCTGTACTAGAAAGTGTACTCTCTGGAGTACTATAAATGTTGATGTTTTGTAAATTTCTCAGTCAAAACACTTAAACTATTTTTTGCATTTCAAAATTTAGAAACTCTATTTTGAGAACACTCTGCCTTTCTGAAATCTGTACCTCCATACGCATAAGAACATCGTGTCTTTTATCATTAAAGAAAGTAATGGTGAAACTTTTTTTCAAGTTTATCTAGACCCCTATGGGGCGGGGGTGGGTGGCTGCATCTTCTTTGCAGCCAGAACAGAGTGATTGACTGTGGTCTCTTGAGAACACAGGTTCATGTGCGTATCACTCAGGAAGTAAATGATGCACTGGTAGTAGTACAGACACAGCAGAGTGCAGCACAGAGAACTCCCATTTCAAGGAAACCACACCTTTCTAACTGTGTTGGGTCTGTGGTTCCACTTCTTACGGTGGAGGTCAGTCAAAAACCTGCAGTACAGTGCTCTATTACACAGTTGCTGATATGCCATGTCTAGTGGTCTGAAGAAATCTTACACTGTCCTTTTACCCTGTGCTATAGGGAACTGCACACATGAGGAGCAGCAAAAAAAAAAAAAAAATCAAGCAGGTCAAGTAGTTGTTGGCATGTAGACAAGCAGTAGTTGTCATAGTTATGGTTGGAGCCTGCTATTTATGGCAAACCCCCGGATGTCCAAGGCTCGTTTGTGGAATACCAAGGCAACTAAATTGCAGGACAGAGTTACCTGTGGAGCAGATTTCATAGTAGTTAAATTTTATCAGCCCCTGGGTTCTGGTACAGTCGAAGACAGTGAGTGCACCCAGAGTGGGACACACTGCCAGGGGCAAACCCAGCAGTTCTCTCCCAGGCAGCTCTGTTAAGGAGGCTGCGCTTGCTGAAGACACAGGGGAAAATGAGAGCAAATTGAGTTTTTAATGGTTTGTCTTTCAAATAGAGAAGTTAGTTGATTATCTCAGGAAACTTCCATGATTGCCACTAGATGGTGCCTTCTGTTCAGGCCTTGAAGGGCAGACTGCTGCAGTCACCTAGTGCATCTTCAGTGGTGATGCCCTGGCATTAGGGAAACCTAAAGCTATCTATATGGTCATGAACAGGTCTTACAGCTTTTCTGGTAGGCTTTAGTTTTCCTTTTTGTTGGTGTGGACAGTGCAGGTGTATTATAAACTGCAGCTTGAAGCTCTTGCTGCTCCTATGTAGACTCATGAGGTGTATTTCGATAGGTGCAAACTTACCTGAGCAGTAACTATACAACTGGCATAAGGTGGGAGGGTGTAATTGCAGCTTATTGCTGAAGCTGTCTTTGCCTTTTCATTTCTCAAAAAAATGCCGAGTTGCTTGGAGATGGAATCTGATATTATAAAGAGGTGATAATACTGTTTCAGTCTCAGCTTAGAGAACTTTACAGTGGGGTACACATTTGTTTTCAAATTCATGTGAAATTTGGCTCCAAGTGACAGCCGTTGTGTTCTCCTTTTTCACATTGGTTTGGAAGATCTTTACTGACTTTCTGGCGCACAGTGCTTAAGCTTATAAGCTAGTGCTTACAACAGTGTGTACAGATAGATATTTCTGTTTATTTTATTTGCACAGTTACCTCACTTACCCAAGTAATCAAATTATAAGCAAAAAAACAAGCATAAATGCCTAACTGGTCATTTTTCGCATGTAGTTACCTTCTCAGCTCTAGCAGTTGCTGTAACTGTTAGTAGTTGCTTTGAAAAAGAGTGATTTTGACCTTGTCTTTAGTGTCAGTGGTAAATGGTGGGACAGGAGATCCAAGTCTATTGATGCCAATTTGCTCCTCTTAATGCTTAGTGCTTCTGTGTCTATAGGCGTCTTCAAGAAGAAGAGCAGCAATTCAGAACATCGTCACTGCCAGCCATCCCAAATCCCTTCCCAGAACTTTGTAGCCCCGCAAGCTCTCCAGTGCTGGCCCCTGGATCTTTACCTCAGAGTCAACCTGCTAGTAAGCATGTGAGTATGGGACAAAGCTTTGTGTCATCCATTTGCATGCAAAACAGCAGTGGAGTACTTCATTTTGAAGGCAGAAAAGAGCTTCAAGACAAGTAAAAACACCTGTAGACTTTGTCTGTGAGTAGGGCAGCACTGGCTGAGAGAGTATCTTCAAATAGGCTTCCTTTCCTAAAAGGTTTGTAAGAATGAAGTGTATAAATGATGTAAGCCTCTTTCAGATAAAAGCATGTTTTGAATGAAGGAGTAATGCCTAATGTCTTTCAGATTTTGTTATTCAATATAAAGACTTACTAATTCAGAAGTCAAGTTAATTAGCTTAGAGTTGGAGGAGGATCTATGCATATTATCCTGCATGTTCTAGGTGCCACACAAACACTGAACAGGTGGATTCTCTATGGTCATGGTGGTGCTTTATTTTGCTGTTTTTCATGAAACTGCTTAAAAAGCAAAATAGTGTTCTTAGAGTATGTACCTATGCACAGCTCCTTGTAATGGAATTTAAGAGGAGTGCTGTCCCATGGAACGCTGGCGGAGTCATTCTCTAGGTTCTTGGCAGCGAAGATAGCACAGACTGAGTGGCCATGTAGTCCAGAACAATAACCCCAGCAACACTGCAGTTTTTCTTCTCTGTCCAACTCCACTCTCTGAGAAACAGTCATCTAGTTTTGTGTTGTTCCTTGAGCACACTGAAAGACTAAAGCTAAGCTCAGAAACCTTTATATTGTAAACTGTATTGACTTGCGTGGGGATGAAAGGATGGGTTACTCTTACTGACCTTTGGCTTTCAACAGTTCTGTGCTTGTGTACCCAAAAATATTAAAAAGTTTTGTGTCATTGCCCAGTTAGTTTGTAATTAGCTCCTCCATCTGCTCTGAGAGATAAATGGTTTGGATGGGCAGTTCGGCTACAAGCAGTAGACCCTAATGTTTGCCCTTGCGTGTTCTGTATTGCATTACATTGCCATAAACAGTTGCCTGCTGTCTTGAAAGACACAGTGCATCTTCATTGGTTTTACTGTATTTCTTACACATACAAGAGAGACAAATATACAAATAATGCACTGGGGAAAAATTGAGTCATCCTCTTGGAAATTTAGCACAGGGCCCTGTCAGAGACCTAAGCAGAGAGGCTGTTTTGCCAAGGCAGTGTTGGTCTGACTCTGGGGAGACAAAACCAGAGGCAATTTTGCCTCCTAGCACTTGCCAACAGGACAGCAGCATAGATGTCTTTCTGAAATATACTGTAGTTGCTGATGAACCTGTGTTTATCTCTCCAAATATTTTCTGGGTTCGGGGATTCTTTGTCTTTTAGCTATATGTTTTATTAAAATTAATCAAGGCACCCTAAACAGTACTTTGTAAATTCTTAAGGAATCCTAAATGATCTGAGTCAGTTTTTGATGGAACTCAGAAACTAGTGGTTTAACAGTAGATATATATAAAAGTAATCAATCTTTTAATGTACGTAAGAAGATGGCTACGAATACAGAATAAAAGATTTTTTTCCTAAATTTTACTTTATAATTTTTTAAAAAAAATGATTCTACCTAATTTTAAAATGTAATATTTTGGCAAATGTTTTGAAAGCCTAAAATGAAAGAGTTTAAATTGTGTAGATATCCTTGCAGCTGAATTTTTTAATCAAAGACAATCCATAGTGGTAAAAGCTTTCGGAGTACAAGCTGAGGAGGTAGAACATGTTGGACAATAGAGGCTTCTTTTGTAGATGCAGATATACCATTCATTTCACCTTGTCAACTCATTGGAGGCAGATGAGAAACACTGGCTCAGGGTAAGGGAATGATAGAAAAGGTTCTTTCCCTCTCTAATGAATTATTTCCCTCTGGATAGAGGAACAGAACTGAAACGCCCCCTGGTTTTAAAGTATTGATGGATGAAAGTAAAAACGAGTATGTTCAATTTCTTTGTGAGGGAGGGAAACTTATTTTTAATACCTCAATTTTAAACATGGAGTGTTTTTGGATAACAAAATAATCTGTCTGATCAGCCTCCTTGTAATTTGTCTTTAACTCAATTCTAGTTCCCTTCAGTGGAGTATGCTAAACATCATGAGTAAAAAAATCAGTAACTTAAAAAATATTATACATCGTTCCAACTTCATCACATTAAAAAATGTAAAGTTTGGGAATTTGAATAAATTATTTTAGGACATGCTCTGACTTGGATAAATATCCATGAATATAAAATAAACTACTGGTTAACAAAATGAGTGATGAGCTTTAAGGTTAAAGTTAGTTAGTTAAAGGACTGCAATAGCATGTTTTAATAGCTGGCAGTTAGTGAAAATAAGTTGTGCTTTAAGAAAAATATAAAAACAGTAATAAATGCAAGCCAAGGTTAAATATCAAGATGCTTAATTTCAGGTTCTCTGCTCACAGATTACAAACAAAGATTAAAATTGGAGATTGGATTGAGCTGTTCTAGTTACAGGGGATATATGAGGTGTTAGTGAAAAGTGATTCCTTTTGTGCATTTGCAGGTAAATAAGCAAATAGCAGTTCTGGCCAGCGGTGCTGCAGCTGTGATCACACAGGGCATCACAACACACTCATGGCATGGAGGAAGTGTTGCCTTTGGTCAGCTCCTATCTAGGACACTTGACAGGGACACAGGTTAATGTAGCTTTAGGGGATTTCAGAAAGGAGTGGATATTTTGTTTGTAGACCATGTCATGTTGACCCACCCAGTGGGGGGTGATTGGGAAGCTGGGATGTCTGATACAACTTCATAAGAAATGCAGTGTTGTTAGTATTGCTCCTCATGGAACGCCTCAGTTTTATTTTTTAATAATAGTAAAATACAGCTCTGCAATGATAAAACCTAGTGGTGGGTATGAAAGAGGAATTTAAAGATCCAGTCTTGTTAAACACAGAAGAGTCTCGTGTCATATTGCCAAGCCTTGAGCATAAAGAAATGCCAGTTCTGTTCAAGTTTTACTAAAACTTTTTCCCAGGATGTTGTTCCCTGTAGGAAAAGGATGCATGTGTGAATGAAGGAGCTTCCAGGTCATAAAGCTTGAATTATATTTTCAGCTGAAAAAATGGATATTGTCTTTTCCTATATGCAAAATTTTAATCACGTAGCTGGAGCCTGAGGTATAAATTTCTTGTTGCTTCTGAGTCTTTACCTTATTTTTTTCATGCAGTTGCTACTGCTTTTTTTTAACAAGTGATTTGCAGCATTGCTTTTTGCGCTGCTCTGCACTGGTTTCATAATCTTTCTTTGCTCAGCAAAGAAAGGTAAAAGGAGTAAAGCAGTTACTTTTTTGTAGTAGGGTTGGGTTTTTTTGTAATCTCATGCTGATGAAGCATTTTTTTTATCTTAGTCAAAAAATTGTGCATATCAGGTACAATTTCATTTTTTAAAGTATTTTTGATGAGATCTGTTGGGTAATGTCACTAATTTCACCACAGCAGGAAGCAAGATGCCACCTCTGGCTCTGCTGCCAGTCAGGCACTGAATACTGCTTTTAAAGCTGATGGCTGCAGCAGCACACTGCAGCTGCTCCCCAGAAGACAGAGAACAGTGAGAAATAACTGGTCTTCTGTATTAGCACGAAACTAAAAACACATGTAGACAAATGGAATAGTCATTTAATGGGAGAAGCAATCTGGGAGGTAAAACTAGAATGTTAGGTTTATTGAAATCATTCCAGATTTGGGTTTGGTTTGGGTTTTTGTTTTGTGTTTGTTTGTTTGTTTGTTTGTTTGTTTTTTAAACTCTGGATAATCTTCTCCACTTTAGAAAAAAAATCTTTAAATTTAAAGATCTTGTAGATAATTTTTTTTTTTTTGAGCACGCATAGACAGGTTGAGAAACTGGCACATAATTTAATAGTAAAAGACTTAGAAGAAAAATAACTGTGAACCTTTGGGTTACATTTCAAAGGCTGCCCTCCACTGCATAACCTCCACAGTGGCAGTGTCTGTACTAATACAGTTTTGTGACTAAACACATCTTGTGGTAGACATTAAGAAATTACTTGTCCTTAAACGGATACATGCTTCTTCGGAGTTCAGCACTGTGATCCTTTATTACAGGTCTGCAGGTGGAAACAGGCCACTGTGAGCTAAGTTCTGCAGTGAAAAATGTTAGATGTTGACCTGTTGATAGTGAACAGCACACGGGTCTGTAAAAATTGGCACTGCTGAAGTTTTAGTAAAGTAGCCAGCCAGCTGGGTGAAAACACCTGAGTATGTGGATGAAAAGTACCAACTACCTGTGCTATTGAGCCAGTAGCTACTTCAGGTACTGGTGTGATGAGTGAGGGACTGCAGATGTCTTGTGTTTGGAGAAAGCATGACCAAGTTAAGGTGAGAGCAGTGTTGTCTGTGAGCTTGGACAGGAAAAGGGTGACAGGAGAGGAGCTACCTGATCAGTGCATGCCCAAGCATCCCTCTCTTCATTATGCGTCTCTCTGTCCTGCAAGTACCACCCATCTGCCCACAGAGCCCAAAACTTCAGCAGAACTCTGGTGAGCATGCAAGTGCTCCCACTTTCCATGCTTAGGAAGGGCAAGAAAAGGTGGGAGCAGAAAGGACATGTTCTGGGTGACACTATGCGACACTACAAGACCATCTGATATTTTTCTTTGTCTCCATATTCCCCACACCTTTGTATGTATGGCTCATGCACACCTACAAGTAAAAGGTCACCCCATGTCTAGGGCAACAGTGGTTGTGGGCAGGGAGAGGGACAGCTGAAAGTTTTTAAAACATTGTTCACTTAACAGGATAAATATATTTGTCTAAGAAAAATGGAAACCAGAAAATTATACCAAGCCAAGACCAAACATTTGTCCAAAAGATTGCTAAAAACATCAGACAGTTATGTTAGTGCCAACTGAAGTCCATCTTTGTGTTGCTGGTATAAACTAAGAACTAGTTGGTAACTTAGGTTATAATTTCTGGTTGTGTACAAATATTTTGGAAAAAGCACGCAATAATTACATGTAGGTCACTGCAGTGCCACAGGATATTAGGCTTAAGTATCTTGTGTGAGTCAATGAAGCTTTCAACTGTAAAAATAGGGCAAATTTCTCACATCCCCCCTCTATACAGCCCAGGCAAACTTCCAAAAAGCAGTTTGATGTACCAAAATTATTTACTCTTTTCTAGCAAATTAAATTCACAAATGGGTATGAATTAATGCCATTCTTTTTTCCAGATTTAGTTACCCTTCAAGGGAACTCCTGTAAACAGACTTCTTAGTTTTAATTGTTCTAATTGCATGTTATGATGCACATTTTTTTTATTTTTCTTCCCAGAAATCTTTTTATTGGCTCTTTGGAAGACAAGGATATTGATTTCCAAAAGAGTAGTTGTATAAAAATACAGACTTCTGTATAGTGCAAGCGTTATGTACTAAGTTAAATTTTGCATGTGTGACAGCAGATTTTGTTACTTGATTCTGTGGTGGAATAATCTTTAACAAGAAGACATTTTGAAAATAAATGCTGACATCAGAATGAGCCAACAGGACATTACTTCCTCTAAATAAGCCAAATCTCTAGCAGGATATAATCCGGACATTTCCTTAGGTCCAGGTCCAAGCACTCCATTTGGCCTAACTCTAAAATATGGGTTTTCATGGGTATTTGCCATGACACATCATGTGTTTCTCTCAAATCTTTCTTTGAAGCAAGGCTCTTAAGCTAATTAAATAAATCATACGCAAATTGCTCTGCAGCATGCTTAACTCAGATGCCTTTTTTAAAGTAAATTGTGATTGTGTTTGTTAAAAATTGGGAAAGAGCAGGCCTCTGCTGCAGGGCTGTGATATGAGTCCATGAAAGCAGGCCTTGCACTTCCCTGGGTGCCCCTCTCTCATTTGGAGAAATAACACTTTCCTGAATTAAACAAGCTAAATTTGATGGGTAGTGTAGGAAAGACACTGCATTACTCCTTATCTTGTCTCCTGTGTTGTGAGAACACGTTGTCCTCTTAGTCCTGAAGAAATTGGGGTGGGGGGTGAGCTTACTTGGTTCTGAAAGTCTCATGTACTCATTACTGAAGAAGAAAGTGATGAATAACTGAAGATTAACAAGTCTGCTGGACTAAGCTAAAGACTGGCAGTCCTCAGTGCCGCTGGTGCTGGTCACCCGGTGGGTCTGCAGGCTCTCCAGCTGGAGCCCCATGTGGCCTGCCGGAGACTGAGATCAGCCCAGAGTCAAAGCTGCTGTTCCTCCTTCCTCACGCCTGTTACAGCAAGAAGCCTTGTGGTAGAAAGAAATGAGTCTCTTTGTTCTTGCTTTTGGAAAGTGCCAGAACAGTAGTTACAGTCCCAACTTGAATTACTGGAAATATTAAGGGCATCTCACGCTCAAAACCAAGAGTATGTTATTTGTTGGGATTTTTTTGTTTTTAATGACATAAACCTGGCCCAGCTCCCAGGAGCGTTTTGGCTCCCTACCCGGAAGCGATGCTCCGGCAGCAGGAGTGTGCTGGGAGGAGGGTTATATGGTCAGGACCAGCAGCAGCACACAGGGGAATGCACTGTCCATCCGAAGGAGGTCTGGCACACACTGCAGGATGGGACCGTCCTGACCCAAACCTGCTCTGCTCCACATGTGCTGGTACCCCCACTGAGTCTGCAGCCACCCAGTCCTATTTGCAGTTGTTTTAAGAAGCTGTTGCACAGCAGTAATACTGAGAAGTCTGTAGTATGTGCCGCAGTAACTGCATTAGTGTGTTCACACGAGATTTTTGTGTGTGCGTCTCAGTTACGTGTGCCCATGCGCATTCTTGTTGCACAACATTATTCTTGCTATATTTTATTAATGGCACAGTAAGAATATAACTTAGCTATTCTATGCTTTGATCAGGAATTGACAGAACTGAAAAGCTATCAGGCTGAGAGTGCAGTGAAAAATGGGAAAACGTAACATGAGAGGCATTCTAATTCCCTTTGTGCCTAGTGAGGCAGGCAGGAATGCATTTGGGTGTAAACATAAGTGCGGTAGGGAATAAAAAAAAATCCCAGAACTATATTGAGTGACTGTAATTATACCATAAATGAATGGTTGAGATGTCATAACTTTATGCTGACAACCTTTAAGGAGTCACTCAACATAGTAAGAATAGCTGCACTAAGTCTCAGCTCTCCTTGATGCCTGTGCTGTCTGGACTCGAGGTGTGAGTACAGGTCAACTTCAGACATTTTGAATAGAAACCTTTTTGGACCTTTGCTACCCAGATGAAAGAAAGCACCAACTTATAGTTTAGAGCTGCTGCTGTGTATTCTGCATGACCTTGTGGCATGATGTTGTTGGCAGCAACTGGTATGTGAGCTGACCACAAGATCCTTCCTGCAGTGAGTTGTGGCAGCTCTTACAGAGCTGTGCTGGCACCTCTGGCTGAGCTGCCAGTGATCCCCTGGTGGATGCTGTGGACGTATGTAGTGCAGGACTGGGAAAACACCCAAGTTTTTGCCTGCTTGCTGGCATCTACTTCTAGGGATGGAAAGCAAAGCCAGTGTTTATTTTGTTCCTTTCCAAACCATCAGCACAGTCATTGCTTAAGTGTCAGAAGTAATGCTATTCATTTGCAGCAGGTAAAGACTTCTTTGGACTTGTAATTTCCTGGACAGTGATCTGTGCCCGGGATGAAAGTGAAATTTGTCTGAAATGTCCGTCTTCACTTGGGTAGTGTATGTGTGTGGACACACAGGGAGGAGTGAACTTGGAGTTCATTGTTTTGGTAATGGGATGTTTTTGCATTGCTTCAAAGCTTGCAGATACAGTTTTGTTCCATTTCCTACAGAAGAGAATGTTAGTTGGAATTTAATAGCTTTTTTTATTAGAAAAATACTGCTGAGTTAATTAAATCATTGTGGGATGAGTTTCAATTCTCTGTGCTCTTGATTTATAGTCTCCTATTGCTATCAAATTCTTATTATATTATTCTTCCTCCTAATGGGAGTGCAGAATTACTGCACTAAAAAGTGATTTTGTTTAATTAATGTAAGTACCTTCAATCTTTGCTTCGGCTTCACTGTAATCTGAAAATCATTTACAAAACTTACATAAAAGTGAGTTTAATCTGGACTTGTTAAAAGGCAAGCCACCATTCATAAAAGCTACATGTCAAGTTTCTCTGGCATTAGGATTGCTTATTCTCTCCAGTGGTAGACCCTGCTGCTGCCAGGGTTACTGGAGCCAGTTTCTCCTGCTGCATTTCAGGAAGCAACAGAGTTAGAAATACCTTCCTTGTGCTTCATGCCTGGAATGTTTGGTTTTTCTGGTATTGCTGAGGGAGAAATGAATAGCAAAATTAATTGATTATAAGCTAGGAGTTTGGATGCGAGATCCCATGTTGAGCCTGGGATGTTTCTGGTGAATGTGGATAAAGCAGCTTTGTCACAGAAGACATATTACCAGTGAAGTCTCATTAGCAGCAAAGCAAGCACTGTTCTGTAAGTTTTTATGGGGGAAGGGGATGAAAGTGGGAGAGACTGTTAAAAGCTGCTTCACTTTCTTACTAAACAGATGCTACTTTAAACCATCCATATCCATATCCATATCCATAGCCAACCCTTCATCTCTTCTCTGGACAGAGTGAGGAAGTACTCTGTTTTTTG
>JAWWES010000081.1:81708106-81786828 GCA_035583135.1 Lophotriccus pileatus | reverse complement strand
ATCCATATCCATATCCATATCCATAGCCAACCCTTCATCTCTTCTCTGGACAGAGTGAGGAAGTACTCTGTTTTTTGGGGTTATTTAGATACTATGAGGACACTGTTTTACCCTACACACACACAGAGTTTATCATGCACACTGTCCATCCAGACATCTAGGAACAGCATCCCTACCCATGGCCTTGAGCTTTCCAAGTACTGTTGCAGGAGGCACTGGGCTCGCTGAGTTGCTCTCAGGAGCTGCAGAGGGCATGAGTGTGAGGAAACAGCTTTGAGTGCTGGGACTGATGTGCATGCCTGACAGTCACTGAGGAAGGTTGGCTGCCTCTCTGTGTGGTGACCTTGCATGTGATCTTCCTCTCGCCTTTTATATTCACCTTTAAAAATCAGAGTTCCCTGCCATCCTTGTCAGAATAGTTAATAAGAATAAGAACAAGCCGTTCATAAGGAACAAACATTGCTTTAAAAAAAAAATGCTGAAAAAAAATGAGGTGCAAAACATTATGGAAAGGAGTATTCTAAGCTAAACATCAGTGTCCTGATAGTAAAACACCTGGATTTAACTTATTTAACTTTACAGTTTGCCTCTGGTCTTCTGTGAGTCATTTTTGAGCATGTCCTTGCCTGCAAACTTTAAGAGCAGCTAATTGCTCTGAAGTAACTTGCTTGTCATATTGTTGCTGATCACACTTACTTTTCCTGATGCTTAACAAAATCCACTGAAAGCAAGCCAACCACAGTATTTCTAGATGTTATAAATAGCTTTACAGATGTTTTGAGCAATTCCTGTTCGCCAAGTGCTCACTTAGGTCGAACAAGCTATAGTTGGGATTTTTGATAAGCATCAGATATCAGGTGCACAGCACTGAAAAATACCTGTTGTGCTTCACTTTATGAATGCCTTTTACTAAGTTCTCCAGACTAGTGTTACATTTAAATGTTTGAAGTGTGCATGTGTGTAGATATATATATATAGATATCTAGATATAGATATGACTGTATGTAGGAGAAGATCAAAAGATTACTTACAATACTGTCACACACCTTGTAATGGATTTATGGAACAGCTTGAAAAGAAATAGACTTTAAATATATAAAAGTCACCCTCCCCTTCATGAGGCAAAGTTAAAAAAGCTAATGTTACAGGAATAGCAACATCTAGTCATGCAAATAAACCATGTATTTTATATTCTCCAAGTATTCTTCTGCGTTATATGCTGGTTTGTTCTATGTATTTTTTTCTCTGGCTAACCTTTGAACTTTTTTCTTGAACAAACTAGCTTGGCAAAGCTTTGTAAAGCTCATCCAAATGAGGCTGAGACTTGCTTGTGTTACAGCCTTGTCAAATGAGCACCCTCTAACTCATAGCCTCAAATAATGTGTTGCTGAAGAATGTCCCTGCTATGCTTGAAGCTAATGTTATTCCATTTGCAGCATTTAAAAGGTCCTAAATATATTTGAGAACCTCTTTTGTCATCTTCATGAGAGATGCCAAGGCTGGGTTTTACTCCTGAATGTGGATCCAGCCAATATTTTAGCTGAAAGTTTTGGGTTATGCTTACTGTTTTTCTTTGATAAGAAAAGATGTTATATCATATATATACGTGTCCATCATGATTTGCATCCTAGTCTGTTGGGGATTGTGGTTATTTTTTTGGCATTGGGTTGTTGCGGTTTTATTTTGGGATTTTTTTTTTTTTAATGTCTGCATAGATGAAAAAGGTAATCTAAATCCCAGGTCTTTCATCTTCTGCAGAGAGAGGCTGTCATTCCAAAAGAAGTGAAGTGCTTGTCATCTGGGGAGGCAGAAGAGCACCACATTCAGCTCCAGGGATAAAGAATGTCTGTTTCTAACAATTTGTACAGTATGACACATTTCTCAATATTTTCTAGGATATTAATAAGAAGGGGAAAATCAGGAGGCTGCCAGCTATATTTGTGCAAATGTACCTTCAGTGTAATTTCCCTTTGCTACCAGCGAACATTCAGTTCTGCGTTACACTGCATGCAGTGTACAAATGAGCATTTGCTTACAGCCTAATTAGCATAGCTTAGAGCAGTACTTAATTGCAACACTTCAAGTAACACAGAGGAACTTCAAGCCAATCTGGCTAACAAGAAATTAAGTTCATGCTCTGCCCAAGGTTGCACTACCTGCTGTGTCTGTACGGCTTCATTACGGCTTGCCCTCTCTATGTCCATGGAATAGCACTTAGGCGATCTTCAGAGATCACTTTTTGTCTAGGAGAAACCTTTAGGATTTAAGTTATAACAGGAAATTCTGCAAGAAGTGAGAAAGGGTATAACGGAGTCTTTCAATGCGTAGGGAAATTGCCTGTGCAGCAGATGCTGGCTCTGAGTATCTCTAGCAGTTCATCCATCGAACAGATGTCCAAACAGGTCCAAGGTGAAAGACTGCTGTGTTGACGTATAACCATTAAAATGAAAGAGCTGAATGAACTTCATAGGCTTTCTATATGTTACTTTTATCTCTTAAATAAATAAATAATATGGTAGTTCTGAAGATGGTGAAATCAATTTTACAGCACTGTAAACATGCCCACATCAGTTTCTCTGCTTTGCCTTTCTCAAGCCTTCTCCAACATGCAGCCGTAAAAGCTGTGGTGTTTAACTTGTCTACCAATTTACTTAAGGATGATGTGCATGCAAAGGTCTTGTTTTTCCCCTAAGCCAGAGTCTTGGAAGTGCTAATAGCCCTACATTCAAATGGTAGCCATTTAAAAAGGGGAGACCCTAATAAAATTCCAGCAAAAATAATATAAAAAATTTTGCCTAGTGTCATGATTCACGTGATAGTAAACATGATACACAATGACTGCATTCTTTGAGTTTGCAGCAGTCTCTGCTTTCTGCATAATTAAGTTCATTTCTAATACAGCTGTGTCTTTTCTGAACATATTAGGTGCAACTAAGAACCAATTTCTGGATATGAGGACTGATGGATTGCAAGGGAATTAGTTGATTTTCCTCATTACTCTATTTTAAAACCTATAAAGGCAGGGAAGTAGAAAATATTTTTTTCTCTTAAATTATTGGACTGTTTACGTAAAATTTCAAACCTGTACGGTCTCACCAAGTTTAAGAAATACATTAGAAATGTTTGAAGAGAAGGTATTTAAAGTCTGAGTTGACAATAGCTCAGAGTGCTTGGCTTAGACTTGCAGAACTCTGACACTGATATGGAAGAACTTCTTCCATTACTTTTGTACAAAACCAATTCCATTGGTGCAAAACTTTTGCAAGGCCAGTTTTCCTTCAGTGACTTCACAGATTTTTTAGAAGGTTGTTGCAGGGCATTTCTTTATACTGAGCAATTCTTCCTTTTCACCACATTCACAATAAAGTATTTTTGAAGGATGTATTTGTCTTTATAAAAAATAGTTGCTAATTAGTTTTGTATGCTGTAGCTGAACTACCAGTATCTGGACTTAAATACCTATATTGATTATTGGTTGCATATTGAATTATAAAAGATGTTCATTATTGTAAGACAAACTTGGAAGTCTTTACCTTCAGACAAGTAGTAGGAATGGCCATATTTTCATATTATTTGCTGTGCAATGGTGGGTTTTTTGCTGCTGGAAAGTGGCATGTAGACTAATGAACATATCCACGTAGTTGTTTTGCCTACCTATAGGGAGCCCTTTCTTGAATCTCAACTTGCAAAAAGTGGAGATGGAAATCTTTGACTTCAGAGGAAGATACTGAGATTTCTTGCTGAAGGTAATCTTCACCTTTTTGTGTCCAACTTTGTATTGTGAATATTCATAACAGCAGTTGGCTTGAACTCAGTGCGTAAGTCTCTTCTAAGCTTTGGAAGAGTGTTGGCTTTAATCACCCTTAGGTTGTCAGATCCCTGCTGTCAGATGAGACATGATAGTCCCAGCTTTTTACTCTCCTTCTGTTCATAGACCTTTTCAGGTAGCTGTTTGCTTCCTGTTAAAAACAACTTAACGGCAAGTGCTATTTTGGGAACGTTTTGCATTCCACATTCTGCTTGATGAGCCTCATGTCTGACCAAGGAACCTCTGTGTGTGCTCTGTTCCTTCTCACTTCCAATTTGGGTTGCTTGTTTGAGTATCTCCAGCTAAAGGTGAGATAGGGAAGTACCTTTCAAGTGAATTCACGTTGTCTTATGGTACAAAGCTATAAAAGATGATAAATTGCAGAGTCCCTCTTCCTCTTTCCATTGACCACACTGGGAACCTGAATGACTACTGAAGACTAGATGTGCTTTGAGGTGGCTGGTGACAGCTGAAATTACTATCACCTCTGTGTAGTTTGGGAATGCAAACCAAACCTTAAACTAGGTAGTGATCTGTGATGATGAAGATCCTTTTTTTCTACTAAGTTACCAAGCTGTTTTATTAGGACCAAGTCAGGCCTTGTTTCTAAGTGGGAAACGTTTGTTGACCTTTTGTCTGAATGGCCGACCTCCTCCTCTGTTACTCCTGGAAGAGTTTGTTTATCTGGAGAGATGCTGGCAGCTCCAGGGCTGATTTTTTTTCCCATCATCTGTTAAGGGCTTGTGATGAAAATTTTTCAGTTTCTAATCACATTCCCATTGAGCAAATTGAAGTCAGTGCTCTTCCACATGTCTGTTTCGTGGTTTAACCTCAGTATGTAGTGTTCAGACACCTGAGGTATCTATTTTCAATAGAGGAATATATGTGCAATTTAGGCAGAGAATGCAGACTTTCACGGACAGATACCTTTAGCCATGGGTACTTGATACACAATCATGATGCCAATTCTTTTTTTTTTTTTTTTTTAAACAAATGGGAATCTTGGTGGGGGCAAAACCTCTTCTTCAAGAGCCAGTAAGCTCATGGGGGAAAGTAGTAGCAGAAGTTTCTAAGATAGAGGGCTGTGCAACTGGACCACCATTACAGAAAGTAAATTACCCCTGATTTGCTTTCTGATTTTGTACTAGGAAAAGCTACCCTTTTTATGTTGTGTAGAAACATTTCTTTATTTTGTGTAGAAAACCAGGAGCAACAGACTTCAGTTGGTTTGTGAAGAAGGAAGGAGGTTTCATTTCCCCTGATCATCTTTGCAATGAACAATCGAAGTCATTAAGATCTATTTCTGACGTTTTAGTTAACTAAGAAATCTTAATATGTCGTCTCAAAGTGGTTTCTGTCTTGAACCCCAGAATGAAGCTACCTGGTAATTTATCTAATCCAATCTGTACATATGGAAAATAATGTTCTTTACAGAGAAGATTAAGATGTTAGGCTTAATGCAGCACTGTCCATGGAAGGGAAGTGTGTTATATCACAACTAGAAGAAGTATGTACCTTTTCACTTACTCTTTAAACACAGTTATCATGGTATAGCTTAAGGAAGTTCATGCACTCGCTACTTTGTTATGCCTTAAAAAGTGAAATTCATAGGGTGTATAGGTTGGCAAAGCCTTAGTTGATGTGAGCCAAGCAAACTTGGGTTGTTTTCTGTACAGCTGGGTGCACTGAAAGAAGAACCTGCAAAACTCTGGCAACAAACCCACAAAACCACTTATTTCTTGCAAGTTACACTTCGGATCTGATCAGTGTCTGCTATGTTGAAGGGTGTATAAGCAGCAGTTGAACTGAAAATAGTTTCAGTACTGAGTATTTTTTGTTAATACTCTGCAGCTAGCCAAAAATTTTTACTTTTGCCATGTGCAATCTTGTGCAGCAAGATGGGGGAGTTGTGGAAGAAACAAATGTTGTGACACTCTTCTACGTTGTACAAAAGGCAAGATAGATTTTTCTCCGGTAAGAAACCTTATGCTCAGCCACCATCCAAAGACACAACCTTCTGAAGCTTGAAAAGGCAATAAAGTTTTTCCTATGTGTGGAATTGTCTCTATGTGAATCAATTAAGAGTGATAACTAGTGAGATTTGCTGAAGTCAGCAGATTTTGTTTGTCACAGTTGGAAATGCAGTAATAATTAATAGCTAATATTAATTATTATTGCCAGTTATAATTATTAATACTGCATGTTTTTAAAGGACACTTCACTTCAAAATAAATTAGTTTTCATATGTACGACTATGTATTTAACCTATGAAATTCTACATGATGATTGAATGGAAGAATTAGATACTGAAATGTTAAATGTATAGAATGACATTTAAATGTATGTTACTGGTTTACATAAATATAAGACTGCAGTAAGCAGATAGACTAAAGGAAGCAGATCTTAGTATTCAGATTCATAACAAACACAGGCTAGTGTTTGGGTTGGGGAAGGAAAGGAAGAACCCTGTTTACATTCAAATACATTTGATTAACGTTTTGTCTAGAAGGGACTATTAAATTACTGTGTTGTCCAAGATCCTAAGATGAGATGTTTACGTATCTTCTGTTATATGTTGATCTAAACTGCACTTTTGCCCTTTAAGCCTAGCCTTCTTAAAGTTGTTCTTATGTAGCTGAGACTGATAGCCAAGTGCACAACATTTTAAAAAACATTTTATTTTGAAAGGAAATGGAGTTACTCACTCATGGAAACAGAAACTTCAGAATAAGAAATATGTCCAAAGGTTGATCTACCTTCTTCCAGTCAATATGGGGGGAGAAAAATGAGCTTGTGAAAAGGCAAAGTAAACCTGACACCAATGCCTTTACATTCTCTTTCAGTTTCTCTGTGGTTCAGTTCAAGAAGGTTTCAATGACCTAGATTTTTCTCAGCATAATTCTTAAAGAAGATCCATGATATAAATACAGAGCCATCAAATTCCTTTAAGAAAAAAATTATCATTCGTGCCAGAACAGAGATAAAGTTACTGGTATCTTTGCATAATGTATTTCTTTAACCTCTTGACAATAATTAAGGGAGGGGGGAAGGGGAAAAAGGGAGCATGCTTGAAGGTAACCACTCTTAAGTGTTATCTATAGCACATAAAAATACAGAGTCAACTCCCTTGTCATTGCCTTTCTGAGTTTTGAAATGGTTGTTTTTTCTCTGACCATCTATGGTAGTAAGGCCACTGTTAAAAGATTTCCCACTTAATGACATGCAGAATTGGTTTCTAGGGAGTGTCGATTCTCTTAAAGAAAAGATTTGCCCAATGTTTGGTCTTGTCCTCTGAGGATGTTTTTCATACTCATTTGCCTATTACAAACAAAGAAACTAGGCATTTGAGCTATTTGAATATAATTGTCTTTCTAATACAGGTAATTGTTTTAAATTTTTAATGGGATCCTCATGAAAATTGTTGCATAAACTTTTCAATTAGAGAGAAGACTCTTTGATTGCATTTGCGCAAGATCTTTAATTGGGTGGACAGCACAGAATAAATACATTTAGAAATTATCTCAGATTACCTGCTTTTAGGGGGATGCCTACAGGGAGGAGAAAGCTTTGCTTCCAATCAATTTCAAAGATAAGATAGCTTAACTGGAAGCTGACTGTGCCTTGACAGCTTCAGAGTAGCAGTGACTTCCATGTACAATAATCTGAAGCAGATGCTGAATGAAGAAGTAGCATTTTCTTTCATGCAAGCTTTGGCATCAGATCTCTAGCATTATGTTATCTAGTTCTATATCAGGAAGCATTTTTTTGATTGTGACTTGGTTTCAACCACTACCTCAAATTTATACCTACACATTTCAGTTCATCAGCCTTTAACAAACAGGTCATAACACTAACTTAAAGAGAACTTTGAACCACTGTGGCCTGGCTTGGGAAAATACTGCTGAAGGATCCTAGGGAAAGACCCATTTAGAGTTCCTAAACTATGATCAAATGTCATTATATCTTTCTCATGCTATTAGTTACTACTGTGGTGTTTGTGTAACTTTTCACTATCTGTATAAAAGATTGCAGACTAGAGAAATGGGCTGCAAGAAACCTCATGAAGTTCAGCAAGGGCAAGTGTAAATTCCTGCATCTTTAGGGGAACAACCTCAGGCACTAGTACATGCTGGGGGCCACCCAGGTGGAAAACAGCTTGACAGAAAAAGACCAGAGAGTCCTGGTGGACTCCCAGGTTGAATATGAACCAGCAATATGCCCTTGCCACCAAGAAGGCTGATGATATCTGGGCTGCCATAGGCAAAGCATTGCTAGTAGGAGGTTTATTCAGCACTGGTGAGGTCATGCGTAAAGTACTGGTTCCAGTTCTGGGCTCTCCAGTACAAAAGGGACATGGACATACTGGAGAGCATCTAGTAAAGGGATAGAGAGATGATTAAGGCACGGGAGCATCTCTGCTATGAGGAAAGTCTGGGACAATGGGGACTGCTCAGCTTGGAGAAGAGAAAGCTCAGGAGCATCTTATGAATGTGTATAATTACCTTGAAGGAGGGTGCAAAGAGGACAGAGCCAGGCTCTTTTCAGTGGTGCCCAGTGTCAGGACCAGAGGTAACAGGCACAAAAGGGAACGAAGGATGTTCCCTCTGAGCATCAGGCAACACTTCTTTAACCATGAGGGTGTCTGACTGCTGCCAGTCACAGCCAAGAGAAGTCATGAAATCTCCATCCTGGAAATATTCAAAGGCATCTGGATGCTGTCCCGGGAAACAGGCTCTAGGTGACCCTACTTGAGTTACAGGGGTGGACCATCTCTGTGTTATGTCTTTAAAATTGAAGTTTGGAATTATGAGGATAAAGCTGACTATTAATTCATTTATAACTACTTAGTTTCTAAGAGTAATGTTTTTACTTGCCTGGCATGTGCAAGCACTATCAACATAATCTACTTGAACATCTTGCAAGAATTCTATTAAAATTTACTTTAGGGGGGATTTCTATGTTGAATGTGTGAATCTTATTTGACTATGAACATTGCTTAATGAAGCTAAGCAATGGCAATCAAAGTACACCTAAATATCTGTTCCATGTCCTACATCAGTAAAAATAGAGAGGAGCCAGTTAGTTGTCTGTTTTATAAATGCTGAGAAACTGGACCAGAACACTTAGAAGATGATCTGTTCTCATGGGAAATCCTCAGCCCTGGAGGCACTAAAAATAATATCACTCAAATGCTTATTCAACTAGTCATAAGGGATAGAATGAAAGATTACCAGTTGGCAAAAAAGATGATGGAAAACATATAAGGGCTGTGAAAAGAGGTTGATATGATTCTGTGCAGCTTTGCACTGAAATCTGTTTGATAAGTGGCAGTGGAACACTGATAATGATGTACCTGTAAAGGAGAAAGCCTGGTCTAGTGTGATGGGAATGACTGGGTGGGGAGGGTGTCAGGGTAAGAGGATCTGCTTTTGAATAGGTCACTGTGTCAGTCGGCAGTACAAAGCAGCGCTTACATCTCTGTGTTGTGACCTGCAGCAGGAGATGCAGAGAGCTGACGTGTTACTCTTCAGGAATGGGAGAAAGAGAGGAGTTGTAAGAAGGGAAGGACAGAGCAGTGTGGGATACTTCAAATCAGGCTGATGAAAACTGAGGAGAACATGAGAGAGGAGAAGAGAGGCTGTTACTGTTCAGTCAGTTACACAGCCACAGGTCCTTTACAAAGCAACTTGTGTGTATGTCTGCTGAACATCTTACCCATTGTAGCTTTAGCAAAGTAACCTTCTTTTTAAAAGTTGGCATGAATGCTGCAGACTTCCATTGAAATAATACCAACCATAATGAGCTAACTACTTCACTTTTGAGCCACTGCTGCTTCAGGAATTAGTGCTTGGAAACCTCAGTATATTTAGATGATCGAGGAGAGCTTCGGAGGATTGTTGTGAGTAAGATTGTATAGAGGACCGTTTAGTTGCCTTTGTTTCTCAGCTTTTGGTAAAAACTGGTTGACTCGGTTCATAATAGGCTGAATACTAAGCTGTTTCTATAATGTCATGGATTGCTTGTTCGGCATCTTTTTAATTAGTGACATTTTATTTAGCCCAAATTAAATATGCCAGATGTAGCTGATTTAGTAGCTAACAATGATGAGTGAGGGGGGGAGGGAGGAAGAGCTAACATATAGCCGTCTGTTCTCAGGGAAGTTTTTTTTTATTTTTTTTATTTTTTTTATTTCTAGTTCCACAGGAGAAGTTGGAGTGGTAACCATGGCAGCAAGGAATTTGTCCCTGTAAGCTAAGCAAAGGGTTGGGTTGTGTGGGGTTTTTTTGTGTTTGTTTTTTTGTTTGTGGTGCCTCCTCTAGGAGGAAGGGGTGTGTGAAATGGTCTTGATCAAGCCCTGGAGAGGGAAATTGGAAATAGATAAGTTCAACTCCACTTGCTGTGGACTTGAACTCATGAGTTGGTCTTACCATAGCATGCATGGATGGATGGGTGCAGCAGTGAAGCAGAGCAGTGAGAGATGCAAAAAATGTCTTGGTAACTTGGATCTCTATAATAGGTGTTTTAGGGTTGGGCAGTTAGACACTGTATGCTAAGAAATCTCTTGTATTGTTGTGTTTAGATTTATGCCAATATTTTTCTCACTTTTTTCCACTGAAAATGATTAATTCTTAGCAGGTTGGAAAAGAGTGAGATTTGCATGGGGCTAGCTGCGTTCAAGAGAGAATATCCAGGTTAGTCATGGTGACATAACCCTAGATTTTGCATCAGCCCTGGAAACTTTTGCCATATCATTCTTGAATTTGTGGAAAACCATTGTTTTCATCTGATACTTAAATCTACCAAAAATTAAACAGCAGAGCCATTTCATGGAACAGTTTCCTTCCCATTAAAGCAATTGCTGAAAATGAGAATTATACATGCCTTAGGGAAAGGATAACATAAGCCCTCTTCTTCCATTGACGTAACTTTTCCTGGGTAAAGATCTGCAGGGGGTTAATTCTGGCCACACAATCAATGCTTACACAGTTGAGCAGAAATAACCCCCCCCAACGCGAGCAGCTCTGTTAAAAGCATTTATTGTGTGCGTGTGACAAACTGACCCATAAAACACCCTGAACGTTGCAGGCAGCAACAATTAGCTGATACTCACTGCTTGAAATCGCCGGCTTCCAGAGCCGGTAGCTTGGGAGACGGGAAGTTAAGCAATATTGCTGAATACTGTACAGTGAGGAGGCAGCTGACGGCCAGGCATTAGGGATGCTTTGCCATGCTGCTGTAGTTAAGCCTGTCACCCACTCCTTATAAAGCACCCTGCTGTTATTGTCAGAGCAGTATGAACTCAGCCCTCTTGGAAAAACCTATTGGGGGTTGCGACTGATGCTGTCGGAGTGCGGGAAATTTGTATTTCCAAGATGTGCTTGAGCTTTTGGGATTTTCAGCACATGGAGGCCTTATGTTATGCTATAAATTTTCATAGTGTGTTTATATTTCAAGTTGACACCCCTAAATGGTCATCATTCCCTGAGTGCCTGGAGGTTATAGCCAGTTTTTGTTAGGAGTCTTTCTCCATGTTTTGCCTTTTTTTCCAGTAGCTTCCATTACCTTTTTCACTGCCCTAAGTTGTTCTCATCTTCATATTTTCATACTTTGGTTGGTTGTAGCCCTTGTATTGTGTCTCCATGTGACATACCATACTTGATTCTTCTCTGATCAAGCTATGCATATTAAATTCATAGAGTTTTTCTTAAAAGTTTCTTTTTTTACTTTGGTTTCCAGCTTCTCCCTCTCTCCCTCACCTTTGGTGTAACTGCCTGGTCTGGGATGTCAGTACTGGTTCATCAGGATGTGGGGGAATAAAACAACTGTTGTAGATACAGATAATTGATTTTTTTTGTTATCTAGTGCACCACGGTATCTGTCTCTGAAAACTCTTTTCATCTTGCTGTAGACAATTCTGGCAAAACTAGTAGGTTCAGGAGCTGGGGCTTCAGTGAAGAATTTGTTTTCATTAATTTTTTAAATTTATTTCAGCCTTCAGGGATGCAGAGAAAACCTTAGGAACTCTGCACTTGCAAGCACCAGGGAACAGATTCACAAGTCCTTAAATCCTTGGCTTTTTCACTCCTTGTGATTGCTTTTTGGGGAGGATGGAGGAAGAAACAGGAGTGGGAAGAAGGTCTATCTTTGTCTTCACCTATAGCATTCTATGTCTGCAATTTCTTTGCAGCCCTGCATTTTATGCTTGCTTAGATTCTTTTGCTACTAGACAAGGTAAATTCGATTGCATTTGTTCAAGACAAATTTCATAACTATTCATTCTTAAAATAATGTGTTTGTTTTGTTGTGTCTGGACATTCCAAATATAACTTACTTGTCATTGTCCCCGACTGAGCTGCTGGTTTTGTTCTATTGTACTTCTGTTATTACATCAACCACAGTCAAAATCCCAAGGTCCCATTTTATCAGATAAGAGACAGTCACTGCCGCAAAGGTTTTCCCATGCATTAAAAATGTATGTATTTTCAAATACTAATCCTCGGTTTCCAGAGACATTTTTGAAAGCATTCTCTGGTCCCTTCCCTAGTAATACGTGGCTGCACCAGTACATGCAAATGGAGTGCTAGGTCTAGCTAAACATGCAGCTCTTAATGGTGTTCCCATTGTCTGCTCTTCAACCTCACTGCTCCTTTCTGCTCAGAAAAGCATGCAAGGGAAGGGGGGTTTTGTGGACTATCCATATAGAAGTTATACATGGATAATTGTAAATCAAAGTGAGAACCAATTGCACGTTGCCAAACCCTGTGCTGAAATGGCTTCTTGGCTCATAGGGTGGCCTGGGCACTAGATGACAAGTGCCTCAGCTGCAGTTGTCACAATGTCCTACTGGGAAGGAAGGAGCCATCCAAGTGTTCGGGACCTGCACCATTTTTCTAAATCCTATGGGAAGCTGCTCCCTGAAGCCTTGTTGCACTCTCTGCCAAGCTTCAAATTAATGTGGTTCTTGTGGTTGGAAGCCTGTGCAGCAAGGAAGATGTGGTAATGATTCCTTTTCTACAGAGTAATTTATAATGGCAGAGCAATTTAAAATACTCAGTAACTAGCTTGGTTACTTAAGAATTTAATCAAGAAATTATTGTGTTTTTTCTTTTTATTACCCTTTCTAGGGTTGTTAGTGAATTAAATTGTGTTTGCAAGAACTTTTCTACTAAGCCTTTATCTTGGAGCAAATTCAGACAATAAATAATGCATTCTGTAAGCATAGCTGAGGAAGATTGCAAACTATCTAGGGATAAATTGCGCAATAAAATATATGAAAGACAAAGGTTAATGCCAGCAACATCACTTAATGTCTTTCATTACATAATCAAAGGAGTGTAACAGTGCCTGTAACTATCTTTTTTTCTGTATGTAAAGGATCTTGAAACCAGAAACGATTTTTGCATAAAAAGTAATTGCTGTTGGAGGAGCTGTGTGGAGAGAAGGGAAACCAGGCTTACAATCAAAACTAACAGAAAAAGCTGGAACAGTCTGGACCCCCAGATTAGGAACTGGGAGAGCTGGCTATTGCTGTGCTCTGTTACTGCTGGTGTGGACTAGTACTTTGTCAAAGCCTATCCAAACTGCTTCCCAAGCTTTCTGTCTTCCAGCATTCTGCAAATACCCTGAAGCTTCAGCAAAATTCATAAAGGCCTATTGGTACTCTTAAAAGGATTGAAAATTAGTCTTTCTCCTATCTTTTACCTAAAAATGAGAGGCAAGCAAGGAATTGAGTGGGAAGATGTGAAAGTGTCAAACAGGTCAAATGATCTATCTGAACATCTGAAAATTAAACCAAAGTGGGAAAGAGTGAAACAGCTTTTGGGAATACTGTCACAAAATTGATGTGTTGTCTGTATGTCGGTATGCATCACTTAAAACAGCATTCTGCTATTTATTTTTAAAATATGGAAATTATAGGGTAGCAACTTACAGTTTCCAAACCTTCAGCCTCTAAGTATGTGAGCACATGTTGGAATAAATCTTTTGTTCATGCAGGCAGTGGTTATGTCTTGTAAACGTGCTCTGTACAGTCTTTTCTTAGAAGTATACTGCACAGTTTTATGTAAGTAGCTGAGATTTTTGAAGATTTGATGCAGTTGCTATACAAGCCTAAAGCTATACAGAGAGCAATAATACTTCAAGTTTTGAGAAGATATAAACAGTTAATGATTATAGATTTTATTCAGTGCTGCCTAACAAGTAACCATTTTCACGCGTAGTTTTGAATTAGAGAAGGAAAAGCTTTGGCTTGTTTTTACAATTATACATGTTTTAAACTTTAACAGTATCTCAAATGTGCTCATTGTATATGTTCCTTTAAATGTGCTTTGTGTACATGCCACATCACACACTTTGCTTATTTTTTAAGCTCAAATACCAACAATTGCAGTATGTAATTGCGCTGGTTTTGACTGGGGTAGAGTTAATTTTCTTGTTAGTAGCTGGTATGGGGCTGTGTTTTGGATTTGCAAGGCAAGCAGTGTTGATAATTCTGGGATTTTTTTTAGTGACTGCTAAGCAGTGCTTACAGAGTGAAGGTCTTTTCTGCACCCTCATCCCACCCCACCAACTAGGAGAGGTAGTGAGAGGGACACAAGAAACTGGGAGGGGACACAGCCAGGACAGCCAACCCCAACTGACCCAAGAGAAATCCTATACCATTTGGCATCATGCTCAGCATATAAAGCTGGGGGAAGAAGGATGGGGGGACACATTTGGAGTGATGGCATTTGTCTTCCCAAGTCACCATTACATGTGATGGACCCCAGCTTTCCTGGAGATGGCTAAACACCTGCCTGCCCCTGCGTAGTAGGGGATAAATTCCATGTTTTGCTTTGCTTACATGCATGGCTTTTGCTTTCCTGATTGAACTGTTTTTATCTTAAACCATGACTTTTCTAACTTTCATCCCTCTGATTCTCTCCTCTATCCCATTGAGGGGGAGTGAGCAAGTGGCTATGTGGGGCTGAGCTGCTGTCTGGGGTTAAACCATGATGTGAAAAGACGTGTTTGCTTGATTAGTCACCACAGTGGCCTGAATTCAGCCAATACTGCTTATGGCATCCAGCTTAAGTCCAGAGTCAGGAGCCTAGATTCCCTCTGTAGCTAGTAGATAGACACAAATTCCTTCATCATGTGCTTTAGATGTTAAGTTACTCCATCTCTCTCCTTTACCTTCAGAAGGAATTTAACTCTCCAAAATTACTTAGGTCAGTGTGCAGCTGGGTGTTCATACATGATGAGTTCAGAAGAGCTAAGCCTCCAAATATAGATGCTGACTTGAACCCAGTGTTAATCCTGCCCTGCCCTTCTCTGCCCACACAGTCATGATTCCAAGAACCTCTCTCACTGGTGCAACCCTCATGGACTTCCTGACTTTAGTGTTGGTTTTGATGACCACTGAACATAAAATGATCCTGTGATTCCCTGTCAAGTCAGGTTATTCCTCTGACGGTCAGAAATGGGTTTAAACTTGAACAGCCCAGTGAAGAGGGACAGAATCAGGATTTTGAAACATGGCAAACTTAAGTGGGTTTTTGTGGGATTTTTTTTTTTTTTGAGGTTGCTGTTCTGAATATGAAAGTCAAAGAGTAAGATCTTGATCTTATAACAGTTGTTCTCCTTTGTTGTTCATAGGCTTTTAAATGTGTACCTAAATATAGTATATGCCAGAGGAGAGAGTTAATGTTGCTATGAGAACCTTAACCTCAGCATTTCCTAGGGTTTTATATGTACATATAGGGGGAAAGAAAAAAAGCAATTATCAAATAACTCACCACTGTTTTCTTTTACACGGAAGTACTATCTGATGCCTTGTATATAAGTGATCTTATCCACGATGTGTTGCTGTTACCACTGCTGTTTGTCTGAAGGGCTTTTTTCCTCCACAAGCAGTGCAACAGAGAAGGCAAAAAAAGCCATAGGGTTGACCTATATATATATTATTATTGCAGCACTTGAAATTCATTCCCATGTCTTATGAAGCTGCCTTACTGCTGCTGGGCAAGTAAGGGGGGACTGGATGGTGCTCCAGCGTGTTGATGTGGCTGACTGAGTTGCTTGCCTGTCAGGTGTGCACAGAGCATGCCTAGAGGCTTTTCTTTGTCAAAGGTTTGCAACTTTAGAAATCAAAACCTTCCTCTAATTTGTTGCTTTTTCAACTAGGCAAATAGCCGTTCAAAGGTAGCCTGCATGCAGAGCTTGAGTCTTCAGCAGCTCTGAGTTGACCGATCCTAATTGAAAGCTTCCCCATTCTTCCAAGTGGCTCTGACTCTACTGTTGTGAGCTGATGAGCTTTGATTATAGAAAGCTTTTGTAAAAAAGATCTCATCAAAACCACGGTTCCAGTGAAAGCAGCAAGTACCTGCCTGGTACATAGGTGCCTTCTGCAATAAATAGTTACTTCTGCTTGCACAAGGTACATGCATTTCAATTCCACTTTTCTTCAATTTACCTCACTGATTATATGGTTCTCATGTCTGAACAGTCTTGATGACTGAAATCAGAGGATGAAAGTCAAAACTTGGTGGACTGATTTTCAGTTTGTGCAGCTCTTGGTAATGGCTCTTCAGTGTATTTTAATGGCTTACTGTGAAGTCTCTGATCTTCATCTCTTATAAAGGGAAACTTTTGAAGAACTAGTGGACTGAAACCTTTTATCAATTAGATTTCAGTCAGAGGGCCTTCTGATAAGTGGTAGTCTCTTCTTATGTTTGGAGTCATAACCCAGGATAACAAAGGTTGGTTTGCACTGATATAATTTACACTGTGTTTAATTCCAGACTGTAGAATGTAAATGTAGATCTGTTTGATGCTGGAGATTTCCAGCATAATGTCATTTAAAAACATGAATTTTTATGATCATTGTGTATAGTCATAGCTTTTGTTTTAAAGAAAAAGAAAAGAAATAGAACAAATAGAAAAGTGGAGAAGAAATAATGTGACCATGACATGACTGTTTTGGGGTTTTTTTGGGGTGTCTTGGGGTATTTTTTCTCCACATTCCTAAAATGTTTGCATTACTTGATGCACACAAAATACTGCAATGAGGTTGAGGAACTGAGGCTGGAAGATGAAACAGCCATGACAACACTCAGGATACATGACCCATTATATGAAACCACTGAAGTGATGAATATTAATGTTCCTTTAAATTTTTAATTTTTTTTTTAAGTCTTTCTGCCTTTCAAAAAAAAGGAAAGAAAAAAAAAAGAGAAAGCTTGGGGGAAGAATTCTTCCCAGAACAATGGTGCAGTCTGTTATCTGCTCCTCTGCACTGTAAAGCACTGAATGTTCAGCCAATATACTGCTCTGGTTGGCTTAGCATTCTTAACCTTAATTTTGAATAGAAGGTGCCTTGTGCCGCTGACGTAATTAGGGCCTTTTGTAAATCACTGTTGCAGGCAGTCTGCTGTTGCATTTCACTGCATTTCTCAGAGGGATGCAGGGCAAAAGTGTCAGACTAACTTTTTGAACCTCTCTTCAGGCTAAGTGTTTTCATTATTGGAGTATTTTATTCAGAATGAATTATGCTTCATTTTCCTGTGTGGACAATAAGACCCAAATCAACTTTGGAAGTGAAACAGCGTTTCTGCTGGAAGAAGTTTGAATAGAGAGCCCTTAACATCTTAAAGCAGGAGGTGCTTCCTTGAAGGAAAAAAAAAAAAAGGAATGTGAGAGGATTGGATTTGACCAATTGACTTTAAACTCAATCCCCTCTGTGATACAGGAATATTGTTATCTGCCTCTTTTGTCACGGCTGTCAGAAAGTTGGAGGTGAAGCTTTGTCTTCAAGTTGGTTTCATATTTGTGGTTATATGTTATGCTCTGCAGCGTTGTGTGGGGATATAAAATGCCCTTACCTTTCACCTAAGCCTCTTAGGGGCCATTGCACTCTAGACTCTGCAAAGGCACAGGGTTTCATCTCACTTTTGCTGCTCTCCTGTTCCCTAGGGCAGGGTTCAGCTCAGGCCATTACATCCCCTCCTGATGCAGTGTTTTATATCTCTGATGTCAGTGGTGATACATGGCCTTGCACTGTCCTTGATGGCAAACACAGCACTATTAATAGTCAGCGAAGTTAACTTGCTCATTGCTGTGTTCACGCTGGCCACCCATTGCATTCCAGTCCCTGGCCTTTAAAGGAACTGTTAAAACCCCAAAGGCTGATCAGTCCCGCAAATGAACGTATCCATGTTCCCATAGTGGCTGTGGTGTGGGAGTAGTGGATGCTGCCTGCAGGGCCTGGCTCTCGGGAGGAGAGAATATGGCGTTGCAGCAGTGGCACACTGAACTGCAGCACTGGGTATCCAGTACCTGCTTTGAGATGCTGTGGTACTTCAGGGCAGCTGGCATCAGCATCAGCTCTGGCTCTGGGCCAGGGGGGAGAGGCTGGAACACGCACCCGTGACCCCTTTACTTCATACCGAGAGAGCACAGCATGAATGAGCATAAAAGACAGCTGCAGTTTCTTCCAGTGGCCATACGCCATCAAGTCTTTCCATGCTTGGGAGCAGAGAAAAGTGTGGTGGTTGTCCTACAGCTCTCTCTTTTCCACCTGCACAAGCTGAAGAGGCACCTGCAGCAGAACAGCTTTGCCTCTCTTCTGGGACTTGGCATTGACAAGGATCAGGTGCAACCTGTCCTGTATCACTGACTTGTTCCCAGCAAAACAGCAGGGAAGGAAAAGAGGGGGTTTTGGGCTCCAGGTGTTGCAAAAGTGGCAGTTGCTGTGGCGTATTCCTGATTCGGGCTCCCCTGTGAAAGCTGAGGCAGTGAGTGCAGGGCTGTGCTTCTCGTGACTAATGAATGAATGATGTCACCAGGTTGGTTGCCGAGGCAGGAAATCCATCCAAAAGAGTTCAGTTTCAATACAGAAAGTGGAGTTGAGTGCACAGAGTAAGCTGAAAGTAGAAAGGAATTCTTTCACCACCAACTTTTTTGCTTGTGTCACTCCTTTCCAATCTATGGCTCTACTATAGGAAGTAGAAGGAAAAAAAAAGAGTCAAGCGGGTGTTAGGTCCCTCCCATTCCCCACTGAACCCAAAACAAATAGCTACTTTCTGTCTTGTTGAATACTGGCTTTTCGGTGTGCTTGCACATCCAGGGAGGGAACACGAGAGCTGCGCTGCCCACTTGCAAACGGGTGTGATGCCTGCGGGGTGTCTCGGGCATCCATCCACTCGTGTCCCCCGGTTCCACGGGTGCGCTGCCGAGTGGCAGAGCGGGCCGGGACCGCTGCGGGTGTGATGAGGGGCTCTGCTGCGAAACGGGGGCTAGTGACAGAACAAAGACTTGCCCGCAGGACAAAAAACGGGGGCACCCCCACGCCCAACAAATTCCATGTGCGTGTGCGAGGATGCCTCTGGCTTGGCTAAGTGTTGGCAGGAGTGCAGCCGTAGCATTGTACAGCACGCATGCCTTCCCCAGAGCAACTGGGATTCCCCCTCCTCTCCTCTCCAGAGCCCACTTCTGAAAGAGCTGGCTCATCCCCGCTGTCAGATGAAGCCGTTTCCTGAACGCGCGGGTTTGAGTCACTTGGGCTGGGATGAGGCTTTAACTCCTCCCTCACTGGTCTCGAATTTGTGCGTGGCCGGGGGACCGGCGGGCGGGGGGGGGGGCAGGGAAGGCGCCGGGCGTGCGGTGCTGCCGCCGCCCCCTCGGTCCCGGCCCGGTGGCCCCGCGGGGCCCGGAGCGGGTCCGGGCGCGGGAGCGGCGCGGGCAGGAGAAGTTCAAGTGCCCAAGTTGCAGGCGGATGACATCAGCCGCGGGCAGGCCGGGCTGCGGGCGGGCTCGGCACCGGCGCCGGGGCAGCAGCACACGCGTGCCGGCCTCCCCCCGCCCCGGGGCGGCCCCAGGGGGCTTCAACGCCCCGAAGGTCGTCATTAAAAAAAAAAAAAAAAAAGAAAAAATATCCTTTGTAATTCCTTTTTCTTTTTTCCTTTTTTTTTTTTTTTTTTTGGGGGGGGTTGGGGAGGCGGGAATAATTTGGAAGTCTGATAGTGTGTGGGAAATGATTACATCAGTCGGAGGGAGGGCTAGGATTGGTCTGCACAGTGTGGTTTGATTCACTACCGCAAAGATTGCGTGTAACCCTTTGAGTGGAGCCCTAGCAGAGTTGTTTCCCTCCCCAGAAACAGTCCCCATAGCAGGGGCTACGTGACAGGTAGGGTACAGCCACCCACTGACACTGCCGGCACCCCGAGCGCCCAGCTGCAGGCTGCACAGGGTCGGCGGAGGCAGAGAACTAACTCTCAAGAGGCAATCCCTATTTAAAATGCCATCTTGTTCTTCCGACTGCTGCCTTTTACGTGCTGTTGAGGTAAGATTTTCCATATCGAATTACTCTCCAGGTTTTTGTTAGACTCTCCTTCTCGTGCTAGGATGTGAAGCATTTTAAACAGAGAGTTCATTTAAATCTGGGACCTGCACATTTGCCCAGAGAAATAATTTTGCGGCAAGTGTCTCTTGCTTGAGCAGAACAATGCAAAGAGGAAAGAAAGCATCTGTATAATTCAGGAGGTGGGGAGAAGGTTCCTGACCTGTTCTTTCATCCCCATTAATATTTAGGATGTGCAGCGTATGCACATTTGGTTTCGAACTACTTTCAGGCTAGAATCAAAAGAGAAGTCAGGGTAGAGAGAGAAATCTGTGGACTGTGCTAGGTCATTGATCTGCCAGCAAACTGCAAGTGGGACTTCCCCGCATGAAACAATCAAAAGTTAGTGGGGAACAAGAGAGCCATATTTAATCTTTGGGGTCTTGGCCTGCTCCTCTGTGAATGTTCAGAGGCCTCTGATGGGATTGCAGTGAAAATTGTGTGTGTTTGACTGGATGTGATTTCTCTCGCCCACTGTTGCCAAAGTACTCTCCTGACATTGTTTCACGTTTGCTTACCTTACACAGCTTTATACAGAACCTGCTCTCTCACTTTTTCTGTGTACGTGGTCATATTAACCCTGCTGAATCTTTGTTTAGTGCAGGGAGGTGTTGGGGAGGGGGGAGGGGAAGTAGGTCTAGGGGGCATCGAGAGAAAGTGTTATAAAGTGAATCATCCATTTCATTTGTCCTGGCTGCCAAGGTGCTTGGAACCCTCATGCCAAGAGGATGATGCTTTTCTACAGTAGCTGTGTGGTTTGCCTATGTTCAGAGCTGTTGATCTGTAAGTGTACCCTTTATGTTGCAGGATGTAAAAGTCTTTAGTGAAGATGGAACAAGCAAAGTGGTCGAGATTCTAGCAGACATGACAGCCAGGGACCTCTGTCAGCTGCTCGTTTACAAAAGTCATTGTGTGGATGATAACAGCTGGACTCTAGTGGAGCATCACCCTCACCTAGGATTAGGTAGGGAATGGTCAAAGGGGTGGCATGGTTACCTGGGAACATAAAATATGTGTAATTCGTATAAATGTGCTTCCAGACGGAACGTTTTCTTTCCACTGCTTTTATTTGTACAATTAGCTGAAGTCACATACGTGCTTTCTGTGTATTACAACTTGATGTGTTAAGCGTTTAAGCCATTTTAAGTCCTGTTATTTCCCATCCTCTGGGTTTTTTTATATAAAAAAAGAAGAATTGTCTAATCTTCACGCTAGCGCACTGTTGCTACCTTGCTGTGTCTGAAGCTATTGCAAATAAACAGCTTAGGCAAATTAAGCTTGATCCTTAGAGTACGGTCCTATGAAACAGCTCAGCTCATCACCAGCTGGGAGACCTGGGTGAACAGACTCAGCTTTGCATACCTACAGTAATGCTTATGAAAGCTAGACATGCTGAGGTGGGGGAGGGGGTTAGCTAAACTTGACTTCAGGCAGGGAAAAAATGGTGGCACCACCCGCAAATCCATGGGCAATTTCTGGACCAGCAGTGGCATCTGCTCTCCAGGCAGCAGCTCTTCCACCTGATTGAAATTAAGGTGTCATGGTTACAGTTTCAAGAAGGCAGCAAGAGGAAGAACCATGGGGAATTAAATAACACCGTGAATTGGTTTAATTACAGTACCTGAAAGGATCTCATGTTATTCAGTTTTGCTTTTCCTGTTTTTTTGTGGCACTGATTAGTTGCAGGGTTCTGCTATGCAGCTTGCAACTGCACGTCGCTCAGATAATGCTATCTATAATTCTACGGTAGCATACAATAATGCTGGAGAAAGTGTAGCATTTGGGGTATTAGTCAATATACTTCACAGGAAATTTTTTTCTAGAAAACAGAGGAAGGCAAATCATAAGCTGTGATCACCAGCACTGGAATTGTGGATGCTATCTGTACCTAACAGAGGGATTTTTATGTCTAAAAATGTAATTCAGAACCCTTACAAATAAAAAAAGGAAACGATTTGCTGGAAGTGTAATGCCCTAAACAAATACTGTTAAATGCTAATAAATGCACTGCTCTGCAGACCAACACTTAAAAAAAAAAAAAAAAAAAACAAAACCCAAACCCCATAGGATATCATGATTATTTAATTGTTTTATTATCTCTCCTAGTGTAGAATATATGAAAAAATTAAGATTAAATACTCACTGGCATATTTCTAAGATACACTTGCAGTTCTGAGGACATAGGACGAGGTGAAGAATTAAGGTATAAATTACAGAACCTTTATCTCTGTAGTTTAATATGCCACATGCACTTCTAAAACCCTTTACAAATTTTCAGTTTTATCAATGCTCATTAAACTACCAGGCTCTCTTTTTCTATATTCTCTTTCCCATCATTGCTGATTACCAAGGTATTGTGTAAACAGAAGCCTTCTCCTTTGTAACCAACATCCTTCTCCTGCCAGATTCATTCAATGATGCCACAATTCAGTGTTTGTGACATCACAATAGCTTCCATGGTGACTAATTGTGCTGTCAAACTCTGGTGTGTGACATCTCTGAATGAATCGGGCAGGGGGCTGATTAGGAAATCAAAAGCTTCTGTTTACACACAAATAACTTGGTAATTAACAATGATGGGAAAAGAGCAAGATACTTATCGGGCTGCATTTATATAGATGGGGACCTGCCTGCTTTGGACCTCTGTTTCACACTGAAGCACAAAGCGGGCCCCCAGAGAAGCGGGGTGTGCAGGTTGAGGCTTCAGCAGCCACCAAACTTTGTTCCACAGGGACTGCTCCAGGGCTGTCCTCTGTATGCCACACAGTAGATCTGTGTGAAAAGTAATGCAACCTTTGGGGGTGTAAAGCAACCAGACAAAGAAAAAAAGCATCTAAAAAATCAAAAAAGATATAATTATACAGATTTCACATACTTGAAAGGATGTGGACAGAAAAGAGAATAAATGCGTTCATTTAATGGGAGAAAACTTCGTCCAGTTTCTTGTGTTTGGGGTCCAAAGTATCCACTGTGACAGAGTCAGTAAAAATTAAATACTGACTTTAATGCTTCTACCAATTTTTGGTTGCAGTTTGAATTTTGTATTACTTGGCTGCTTATTTCTGCCTTCTATGTAGTTTAAATGCTTCCCTGTATTTCAGAGACTGTCAGATCAAGATCTGCATCCTAGGTGAAGTTATCAAGTGTCTGATGTTCCATATTTTTTTCTCTAGATATAAGATTGCTAGTATAAGTATGAAACAATGGTGTGTGAAAAGAAACATGATTTAAGAGTAGTGAGAATTTTGTGTTTCCAGAAGACATTATTTCTTACACAATACATCCTTGCTGACTTGATGCTGTAGGTGCTAATCTTGAAGCCCACCAAAAGAAAGGAATTCCTTCATTTAGTTCACTGACTTTTTTTTTCCTTGATCTTGCCTAATACTACTTTCCGAAAGAGTTCAGTTTGCAGAACCAGTTCTTTTTACTATTGGGCAGACTGAGGACAAGATCAAATTTTTGAAGGCAGCTGCATATTTATCATTGCAGTGGTCCCTTAGGTCCCCCTTTGTAAGGAACCCTCACCTATTTACTGTGCACACCTAGTCAAGTATATTCCAAATAACATGTGTGCTTGCAAATGGCTTCAGACAACTACTGGGCTGCACAAAGAATTTATGTTCTCACTGGAGGCAAAGGTGTGACAATTTGACCTCAGAAAGTCTTAGATTTGACATTTGAAAGTGGTCCCTGCTGCACTGAACCACTGCTTTAGCAGTCTGTGAAACTTGAATTGGTCGCATTATTTCATTTGCTACTAGAAGTACACCTAATCTGCTTGTGTAATGTGGTATTCCCCTTATGTGCTACTTCACACTTAACTATCATTAATTTAGGATGGGGATGGAAATCTCTGTATTGGACATTACCAGAAATAATAATGATGAAGACATGTCATAATAGTATGTGTCTAGACACTGAAAGACTCCCTACCTACAAACCTAGATTTTCCAGCTCCAGAATTGACAATACATCTTATTAAATATAGTTGAATCAGGAAAGAAAAATAGTAGAGCTCTGAAATATGTAAGGGTTAGAAGAAAGCGTTGCTACAGTTTTGTACACAGATTTTTTTGTTTACATGCCTTAATATGAATGAATTAAAAGTGGAACAGTTAGACACAGCCCACACAGGGAGGGCTATTTCATATGTCACCTGTCATTTGTAGTGATTCTCTATATGGGAATTTTGGGCCATGCCTGTCAGTTGTTCATGATGGAATCCAGCTCCTCCTCCCACCTTGTATCACTGCTACAGTTTTGTAGAAGTTTTGATGAAAATACAGAACAATCGTGAGGAGGTGGCGGGCCTGGGACTGGGGAAGCCTGTTCTTGTAGGAAGTGTGTAGAGGAGACTGAATGGAGCCTATCAGATAAACTGAAAGGACACATTTCTGGTCACTTCAGCAGCAATGCCACTTGAAGACAGACTGACCTATTGAACTTAGCAGGCTGACATCTGTGTGTCTAGTTTTGTAGCAGGAAGCTCAAAGCAGGGCTGAGTTGCTAGTGTGTCAAGTGGTGGTTCATCCCATTTGTACTAACCGACTGCAAATTACCCAGGACTTTCCAGGTGTACAACTCCTATGAAGTAGTAGCAAACTGACCAGGACTAGCTTTTTTTTTATATGTACCTGCCATGAAATGCTGTACCCTTTCTCCAAGACGGCTTTTACCATCAAAACGAAAATATAAACATTAAATCAGGGGGAGTATTACCACAGACTCTGAAAAGGTTCTTGATTTAGTAACAGAATACATGTCAGTTGTCTAAAGACTCTAAGAAACAGGCACTGAGTATATTTACAAAAACTAACCATTGAAATACAAAACCAATTCACAAATGGTAATCCATACTGCTTTTCTTCAGAACAGAATGAACAATTTGTCCCTGCCTTTAGATGAGCCATTTTCAGTGCATTAGGAAAGCAAAGAGCACAACTTTGTGTGGTGACAGAAGCAGACAGTAACAGGACACATGGTCTTCCAAGTTCATACTGTGATAAAGTTTCATACCAACGTAATTAAATGTTTTTTGGAGGAGACATAAAGTAAAAAACAGACCCTCATTGGCCCACAGTCCTCATCACAATGTGAAGGAGGTTTGAATAAGTTGCTTAAAACCACGATAAGTAGCAACAGATCAGCAATATCTGAAACTTCACCTGTGAAACCCCTAGCTAATGTGTAGGTTTAGGTGATGAATGTTGAGGTGGTGCAAAACATCCTTCCTTAACAGCCACCAGTAGAAGCATTGTCACACACACTAGTCAAAGAACACCCCTTAAAAGTGGTGTTATGGCTGATGCACTAGAGCAGCCCACTATGGAAATTTTTCAATGTTAACCCCTGAAAAACACAGTCTGTAGCAAGGCTGGACATTGTAAATGCACAGTAAATGCTGAAGTCATCAATGAGCTCGTGATGACTGACAACCTAAATGCAGGTGAAAGAGACAATGGGATCATTGAGACATAGGTTAAATTTTCAAAGAACACACATTGATCTGCTAAGTTCAATAATTCAAGTAACATTCAAGAGCTTACTGTTTCTGAGATGCAAATGACTGCTTGCTTTATATCCTGAAAACGCCCCAAGAGCTTGGGTGGCACCCTGACATTTTTAACTGTAGGACTGCAACATGGAGTGGGGAAGGGACTCTCCAAACTTCTTTGGTCAGCAAGTCACAGGCATTTTGTTTAAAGCTTTGCAAAAGTTATGTTTTGTTTGACCTCATTTTTTAATTTCATATTATGTAAGGGATGAAAGCACTGACTAGTTAAAACTATTGAAAAATACCTAAATATTTTCAGGGAAACTTCTGAAGACTTGCCAAGATAATGAGTTCATTAAGTAGTGCACACTTAGCCAGTTGCCTTCTTTCGAGTTACTGCTTTCAGTGAATTAGATTTGTTAAGCTATCTGTTCATGCTTTGATGTGCCATTCTTTTGACCAGAGAAGTGGTGGTTATGGGGAGTTACCTTGTAACCAAATCTAGAGCAGAAAATTGCCCTGTCATGTGTACAAAACGTTTGTCTCTGTCAGTATTCCTGTAAAGTAGATCCTGTGACCTCTTTCATAATAAACCCCATTGTCTAGCATCTACAATAAAGGCCTGAAGTTCACCTTGAAATGAACTGGTTTTATAGAGTGTGATCAAATAGGACACTGTATTTCTGTGATAGTTCAAGACCTAACAGTGGCCTTTCTGTAACTTTTTTTCCCCTTAAATCTGTCCACCTTGCTAGTTCCACAGTGTACAACCAGCACGAAGAGATTTGTCTTTATCATTTAAGCTTCTGCACACAAAAAAATACATTCCTTTTGAGAAAGTCTGTGCTTATGAAGCCCTGATATAGGAAATCTTTGAAGAACACTGCCATATAATGTTAAACTTTTAATACTTCATAAAGTAAAGCATTGTTTCATGGCAATGTGGTTTGAAAGCTAGAATGTGTTTTGCTGATTTCTTGAGAGATAATGGAATTACACTGGGTTGTTTTATTCCTATTCTTAGTTGGTCTCTCTCCTTCTGCTGGTTGGCTGCATGTTAACATCATGTTCTTTTTCCACAGAGAGGTGCTTGGAAGATCATGAGCTCATAGTCCAAGTTGAATCCACAATGGGAAGTGAAAGTAAATTTTTGTTCAGGAAGAATTATGCAAAATATGAATTTTTCAAAAATCCCATGGTGAGTCTCATTACTTAGTTGTTTACACCACAGGGGAACGGATTGCAATAATATTGCTGGGCATTGTTATGTCTTAAACATCTATTAAAAAAAAAAAAATAGGCAACCAACTAACAGAATTCTTTCCGAAGAAATTTTAACCAATGTTTAAATTCCTTTTACTCTCCTCCCAGCCTAAAACCTCAAGTGTTTTCAAGTTACCAAATATACTTGTTTCAAAATGTCTGTTGCTATATTGGAGGGTGACCAAGACAGGAAAGTCTTGGTTGGTTTAAGAAAAACAATCAGCAGTGCAATTTACTCATCGTCTTAAAAGTTATTTGATTTGAAGCAAATTGATCGCAGAGCATGTGGTATCCAAACCTTTTAATTTCTGATTGTAAAACCAAAACCCCTCTGTGTAACTCCTAAAGCACTTACTAGTTTATGTATATTGAACATTGTTTCACCTATGGCTGTGTTTTACTACTGTGCTCTGCCTTCCTTACTCATCATAGTAGCTTGTTCTCTCTATGTCCTCATGTATATCCATGGTTGAAAAGTATTGTATGTCATAACTATACTTATTCCTGGATTTGTAAGGTCCTTTGAACATTGTAATTTTAAACTGGTTACTGTGTAACTGCTTATCTGGGGATGACTTTTCGCATTTTGTCTAACAAAAGTTGGAACAACACTGTTGACATGAAAGAGTATCAGCTGGTGTAACCCACCTTGATAGTTGAGAAAAGGTAATCCAGAGGTGGTTAGGTAGGAACAGATTTTGGGTCAGTCAGGCTTTGTGAGGTGAGAAGAAAAAAGATACATGAGGTCACATGTAACTCATTGCTGAAGTAACTGCAGATGATAAATTCATTTGTTTTCTCATAGATGCTAATGCACAGCTGCTGCATCCTCACACATGTGCTTGCACGTACATTTGTCATCTGCTAGTGCTTGTTTCAGAGTCTGTGCCTTGACTTACTGAAATATTTCTGTGCATGCAGTGTTCATAATTTTCCACTTCTGTTTGTCTTACCATCTGATAACCTGTGAACATCTGAGTGTTGTATAGAAGTTTTGATATCATAGGAGCTAGCACGTTGGTTTCATGTGGTCTATTTTAATTAATAACAGACCATGGGAGTAAAACCCAGAATGTTTGGCATTCAGTCCCAGGCTCTTGCAATCACAGAATAAATCATTCTTTTGGTGTAAGAATGTGAAGGCTCCCTATCCGTTGCATTAGCTGTTGCCATATGGCACTGTTTCTACTCAAGAGAGGCTTGTAAATGTTAGCTTTCATAATTCCTTGTGCAACTTACCTGGCAGAAGGGCAATTCCTCTTCAGTCCTTCTCTTCATGCCCTAAAGACTGAAATTTATATTGCCTGAAGAGTGACAAATGTTCTGAGCTGGAAATGCTTTTATTGTGATTCATCTTGTTATAATCAGTCATTCTTTTATTTCAGTCATTTCTGCATGTCTCCATGCTTCAAATATAGTTTAAAAATTTCAGGAATGACTTCATATCATTGCTGTGTATAGTAAATTCACTGTACCAAAATATATAAGCATTTTAAAACATTGCAAGTGAAAGGGGAACTGGAGGATTAAGTCTGAAGTCAAGTCATTGATGCACTAAGCAAGGAACCACTGCATACTCAACCTGCAGGACCATTCATCCTGTCCTTTCCAAGAAAGTAGAGGCTGTTAGTGATCCCCAAAAGCTCTCAGTAGTAGAGGCAATTATGGCAAAATGCACTTATGAAATGCTGCATATCAGATATTTTAAAAACCCACAATCTGTCTTCATGGGCATCTGGTGAGCAGAAGGAAGTGAAGAATTGCACTTGAAAGCCATCATATTACTTTCTGTGTCAGGGGATCTCCAAATTGATTTAATAGTGATAGTCCCAAAAAATGAATGACTGGAAGAAAATTTCATTAGTTTTATGTCAGAGTGTTCACATATAAATTGACTTCCTGTTGTCTTCTCTTTTTTTGTCTAGAATTTCTTTCCAGAGCAAATGGTTGCCTGGTGCCAGCAAACAAATGGCAGTATCCCACAGTCACAACTTTTGCAGGTACTGTAAATTATCTGTATGGACAAAAAAAGTTTTGGAGCTGGAGCGGAGGGGTTGAGAGGAAGGAAGGGAGAATTCAAGGGTCTGGAAAAAGTTGGTCAGAGAAAGACCAGTGTAATGAGTTAGCATATGGTGCTAATGTTGAAAATGTCTGACAAAGATCTTACCCAGCGGCATTGAGATGTAAGTTGTAAACACAAAGTATTCATAGTTATGTTCACACATACTTGTTCCATTAATACTCAACTTACTCTGTGAGTATCTGGTTTGGTCACCTGATGTTGCTCCAAAAACACAGTCTTGGCAGATATATTTCTAGGAAAACAAAAACCCCTTTTATAAAAAGCAGAACAGAAGTACTCCTCTATACTCCACATCATAGCGTAGGAGAAAGTGTAAAAATGCGTGTGGATATTAGAACATGGGTTTGAGATGATGAGGAGTTTTGCTTTTACTTTTTATGTCCCATCTTTGTGCCTGGCAAGAATTAACAATAAGGACCAACTTTCCCAAGGTTCAGCCAATTAGCTGCTTTTTTGCATAGAAAAATAATGCCTTAAGAAGTAAGTACAAGTAGAAATTTTTCTATAGTATTTGCAAGGTAATCCCAAGTATTTGCAAGCTTCCCAGATTAAGTTACAGGGTATGCATATGTGTTGGTAGAGTAGTGTAATCTGTGTGGTAGTTGCACATGTGCTGCATTTATACTGAAGTTCTGATGTCGCTGTAGAGCTTCTTGCTTGCTCATGAAGGAACCATGGTGGTGGCACAGTTGGTTGGCCTTCAAGGATGGTGTTGAAGGGTGGGTTACCTCTCTGATCAGTAACTGATTCACTTAAATCTCTCAATTTGAGTGTGCTGCAGTCTAAACCCCGTAGTCTAAATCTTTTAATTTCAGTTGTTTCCTCAAACTGGGGTCATTTAACTCAGGATATTCAACTCAAAACACAGTTTATTCAAAGAGTGCTGTATTAAGAATATTAGATGATGGTGCCTGGAAGACACTAACCATGAGTACCAGGCAAATTATAAAGCAGAAGGCACAAATATATGAAAATGTATACATACAAATAAGTGATTTTAGCTTGACTTCTGTCATTTCACAGTTTGCAAACATGCACTGACTCTCTGTTTAAAGAAAACAAGTTTCCACTGACTTTTGAAATAGTGCACTTATTTTGTTCTGTAACATGTCAAAGTATGTTAAATTTTGGTACCGTGTTCACTGAGAAGAATTTAAAGCATTAGCGTCCACTCTTAGCTGGAAAACAAACAAAAAACCAAAAAATCAACCCAATTTACAGAATTAAAAATGAAAGTCACAAGCAATGAGGTTCTAATCAGGAACCAAAACTGTCATGGACTGGCATCGCCACAGACTGGCAGGAAGAGAGGTGTTCACATCTTGGACCTTTTTTCTGTTGAGTTTGCTTGTTAATACAAGCAGCAGGATTCCCTAAAAGAGTAAGATGTTCTTGAAGATGCAAAAGTTTTAATCCTAGGGAAATTTGAATGGTAGCAAAAGGAAAACCTTACAACCTCTTGAGGTACAAGAGTATTCTTCTGCAAAGGCTCACTTAGGTGCAGTCCTGGAGAAGCAAAAGTCATGGGGGTTAACAACACAAGAGGGGGAGGAAAAGAGGATAAGTATATCCTCTCTGTTTCATTGTTTAACCATAAAAGAACAATCTTCCTTAAAAGTATTTATACTATATAATCCTTTTCTTAAAAAAACCCACACAACTGTTTTTCAGAATTTCAGTGGCAGTTATAATTTATTGAAGGTAAGCTTCCTGCAGCCTAGTAGTCATTAAGCATGTTGCATCTGAGGCCACCTTAAACACTGAACAATTCCACTGTATTTAAGTACACATAGAACAGGGAAGAATATTAAATATCATCTCATGATATCATTTACTGTATTAGGAGCTAGTATTTTTAGTCTTAAGAATAGCATTAAAATGAGCAGGATCTGTTTTCCCTAGTCTCAACCTGGCTCAGATACACAAAAAAAGCCTGCATCTTAGTTTACTTTTCTTTTATCTGACTGGACAAAAAGAACATATTCTTCTTTTGGTTTTTCCCTTTCACAGCTCAGAAGTGGATTCATAGTACAAATAGCAGGAAAAGTGACTGTTCTTTTCCATGCTGTTAGATGAGATAAGAAGGAGGAAAAAAATAGCTTTTAATTCTGATACAGGGCACTGATTTTTGGTTTTGTTTCCTATGGGCATTGTCCACCAAATAACACCAAAACACAACTTCGAAGGCTATCAGAGGCATCTAGCCAAACAGGTTTATGCATTTTTCTTATACTGTTGAATTTATTAATTTGGTATTTAACTTACTGAACAAGCCCTCTGTCATTTAAACATCTGGCCCATTGTAATAAGGGAGCAAGCCATCAATTCTCCTACCATAGTTTAATACTTCCTTCCTTTGATAAATCACAAATCAAATTATTCCATATGTGGTCCCTCTACTTATGTCAAGAGCTTAAATGCTTCTGAATCTTGAAGTCTGGTATAATTGCTGGCAGTTATTTGACTGTTCTACATTTAATTTTCAATTAAATATTCTGTTGTCTGCCATATCTCTTGTCTTGGGACAACTTTAATGCCAGAAATCCTGAATAGGCTCTTCCCTTTCAAAAACTTTATGTTAAAGACGGAGATTTTGGCCAATATTTCCAAGCTAGATAATTTGCCAAAATTGCTGTGAGAAACTATTATTTTAGGAATTAATAGACTTCCTCTCCCTTCAGGCCAAGTGCAAGAAGAATGGGGATACAGAGAAATGCTTAGCTTTTTGGAGATGTAACTATTGACACAGAGAATAGGAAGATGTCAGTGGTGGGAGCAGATAGCAAGATAGATGCAATGGGAGGAGCAGGAATTTCCATTTTGGTCATAAATGAGATTAAACATCTACGTCAGTTTAGGCTTAATGTGAAACTGCACCTCAAATCAGCAAAGTGATTTGCTGTTTACTTGTCTGGTCTGCAAATACAGTGACAACTTTATAATCCATCTATAGGATACAATCTTCATTTACATTTTCCTCTCCAACAGAACTTTTTAAACTCCAGTAGCTGCCCTGAAATTCAAGGTTTCTTGCATGTGAAAGAGCTGGGTAGGAAATCATGGAAGAAACTGTATGTGTGTTTGAGGAGATCAGGACTTTATTGTTCTACAAAAGGAACTTCAAAGGTAAGATTAAAAAAGAAGCTGCATAGTACTAGCATGTGAAAACATTTTCTGCTTTTACAGTGGGCAGTTTTTTGCTGTTTTTTAAATATCTCCTGTTTTTATGCCATAGAAAAGGATAAGTAAGCCATGATCAAAAGAGAGGCAAGCCCTGGACTCTCAATGCGTGAACATAGCCATATAGTTTCGTTATAAGATAAAGCCAAACTATCCAGGCAGCATTATTGTGGCTACTGCAGTTGTGCTAACCTTCAGATTCCTCTGGAGCAATATCATAGGCTATGCCATTTTTAATGTGATGTGTTTGCATAAGTACAGTATTTTGTAAGCTTCCTGTATCAAGCACCTTCTGCTGGTAGGCTGATATTCAAGAGCTGACAGCGCTGTGTCCGTCCACTTGAGGCTGCTGGGGAGAGGAACACTATTCGTACACTGCCCTCTGTTGGAGGCCGGGCTGGAGAGACTGCAAAGCTTGCACAAGATCTTGCAAAACCTTACACTTACCTGTGATAAAACATGTTATTTCCCCAGGAGCCAAGACATTTGCAATTGTTGGCTGACCTGGAAGACAGCAATATCTTTTCGTTGATAGCAGGCAAGAAGTTGTACAGTGCACCTGCAGAGTATGGATTTTGTATAAAGGTAAGTCTCATGGAGGTCTTCCAAAGTTCCAGATGGTGTTGGTAGCTCAGAGTCACCCCAACCCGCAGCTAAATGGGATTTGTGTCTAAAACTCTGCAAGCCTTTTCTGTCACGAGGACTTGATCTTTAACATCTTTCATTTGGCAGGCATGTCCTGTGAATCTTGTCATCATCTTATGAGACATTTTTAACATTTTATCTGGTGCTCCTTTGGTTTGGGAAAGTTGTGTGCAAGAGAAGCTTGGTGCTGAAGCATGGTGTGCCTGCGAGGTGGCCTTGGTTCACCTCACAGATGAAAACTTGTTTCCAAGTACTCTAATTGAATAGAAAAGTTTCTGTGGACAGTGAGCACCAAAATTATACAGCAACAAAGGATCAAGCTTTGATGGGTAGTAATTTTGTCATTATTATGGGCCAGAGGTTTGCCTTTATTTAAAGAGGAAGATTGTCTTGGAAAAATGAAAATAAGAATAAGCAGTTGCCTTTGAAAATTTTTAAAACTGTTGTGCTGATAGATTGGTTTGGAAAGTATTTCTAAACTTTGAAAAGTGTAATTTTCTGAGAAGAAAATAAGGCTGGAAGCTGATTTTATTGACAACAGTGAAGTAGTCTCCTTCCTACCAGCCATTCCAGAGCTAGACAATAAGGGTTTGCAGCAAAGAGACTGTCAGCAGGACCAATCCTCAGCCAGTTATGGAAACTTTCATCCTTCATCTCAAAATGGGGGTTTATAAAACTTCTCACAGATTTGGGGGGCGGACCAACAAAAAAACAAAACACAACAAAAAAACCCACCCCACAACCAAAACCAACAAAACTAAGTGCCCTGGTTTGGTTGTAGCATGGCCTGAGTACCTTGTTCCTATAAACTGCCAGAACTGCAGGTTGTTTCATAGCATAGCATCATAGAATATCCTGAGTTGGAAGGGACCCTCAAGCAGTCTAACTCCAAAGTCAGAAGGCACCGACATTTATCTTGCTAGATCCAGCTGAGAAAGTGATTTCTTTCAAAGCATGCTCGGCCTCTTTTGAGCTTTAATTCAGAGTGGTGTGAGCTTTTTCTGGCTAGTTTTTAAGACTAATGCTGTACCTGACTTTATTCTGCAGTAAACTTAGTTGTGCTGTTGGTTTTCTATTGAATGTAGCTGACTTCCCTCTAACACTTTAAAGCCCAACAGAGTGAGAAATGAAACTAAGGAACTGCGGTTGTTGTGTGCTGAAGATGAGCAAAGCAGGACGTGCTGGATGACGGCCTTTCGACTCCTCAAGGTATCTAATAATCTCTTCTACTTGTACAAGGCTACACCTAGAGTTGTTGCATTTGTTACTTTGTTAATGAGACATTATCTACATGTTATTAAGTATCATCTGCTCCAAAACAATACAGATAAGAACAAAATGCCAGGCAGGCTTGTCCCACCTAAGATTTTAAGCACAGGACTGAGCTCTATTCCCCCCACATATGAATCAAGTATACTTTTAGTTTTGGGTCCAAATTTGAGATACGTGAATGAGTTAAAATACCTTAACAAAGTATTTTCAAGTTATCATAAAGCTAATGTTTTGATAATTGTTCTCCTAACTAGAACAGAGTGCCTTTGGCAATTAATTTTTTTATATTTTTTTTTTTAGTTTTCTGAAGGTTCTATTAAAAGAAGTAACAAAAATAAGTAATTCTATCTCCAGGTGAAAGTTATTTATATCTGAGAGCAAAAACTGAAATTTCTTGATAATAGGGTAGGAGGCTTCACCGTTTTTTTTGAAACAAAATCAGGATGGAGGGAAGTGAGGAAAAAGTTGACCATTTTGTGCCATTTGAAGCAGAGAACTTCCTGATTTTCATAGGAAAATGTGCATAAGTTCTGATTTGGTTTTAAGTCTTTCCCTGAATATGCTGTCTTGAAAACAGCTATATTCTTCTCTATACCTTACTACATCCTACATACAGAGAAAGAGATTTTGTTTTTAAGGAACACTGAGAGATGATTAAGGGTGTACAATCAGCAAAAATTAAGGCTGTGCCTCAAGGCTGTGTCTGTGACCCTTCTTTTTATTCACCATTAGCTTTCCATAGTCCTATGTTACCCTGTTCACAAATTGTATAAACCATTTCAGTTAGAACATTCAGTAAGCAATGTTGCTATACTTCAGCACTGTGCCTCTGTGCCTCTAGGGAATGCACTGAGTAGGTGTTTTCCTACCATCCTAGCTACTAGTGTTGCTAAAATTTATCATGTTCAACGAGAAGCATGACTGGAATTCAATCACCTTATTTTTATAAGGATGCGAAAAGTACCAAGTGTTATTTCCTGCTGAAATTTATTAAAAGAGCTAGTGAACTAGAAAGGTTCTTATTTTTTGTCATTTCAAAAACTGAGTTTGAATGCCTGATGCAGAATATTTTTAAATTCGCATTACTGGAGGGTAAAAAGAAGACAATTAATATGTGTGTTCTGACCTCAACTGAAAACTTGTATTCTACAAAGAAAACAGAGTGATAGTTTTGGTGATAGCTGAGAGTGGCAGAAATTACCTGTGGTATTTCACTCATGTTTCTATTTTTTAAATAAAACTTGTGCGTTTTTTATTAACTGCTTGACTGCCACCTGCCAATTGCTATTGCTCAGTGCAAATTGCTTTGGGACAGCTTCTGATCAGGAAAATAATAAACTGGTGGCACTTTGCTTCAGTGTAAGTGGTATTATGAAATCACTACAGTTTTTTTTCCCAGGGTATATATTTGAATAATAGTGTCCTTACATTTCTTTTTGCAGTATGGAATGCTACTGTATCAGAATTACAGAATTCCCCAGCAGCGAAAAGCAATGCTTCCACACTTTTCCACTCCAGTAGTAAGTAATGAACTTACCTCATTGACATACAATGTTGGAAAAGATACATTTGCTTTTGCATTTTAAAAGTGGAAAATTTTACGCTAAGAAATGTAAATTCAGCATTGTGTAGCAAATCAATGTAAAGTTCATGTTTTGCATGAGTACAGTTTCCGTGGTTGGCTCTCCATTATCTCAGGCTTACATGATCCACATGATTGAAAAATCTTGGCTACATCATGCTCTTTGAGACATATGGTACAGAGACATCTGGCTGTCTCTGCAGAAGCCAGCTTAGGTCTGGCAAAACTAACACGTAAATTTCTTAAAATAGGCTGGGCCAAGAGCTGACTGTTAACTATCTAAAAGTGAAGATCCTATATTTGGATCCCAACTGGCCCTGAAAATGACTGGAATACAGTAATAGGGCAAGTGGGCAACTTGAGCAATACAGATTTTATTCTCAGCCTTTGAATCCTCTCCCTCCCCTATGGCCTAAAAATAAAAGCCATCTATTTTTGTGTCAGTGAATCTTCTGAAAGGGGAAAAAAATGAGATATATTTTTTGTAATGTTGAAGGAGAACCTTGGACAGTCTTCTGAAACCAAAACATTTTGAAATTAAACTCTCAAGCTGGATTTTTCTTTTCCTGTTTTTTGAAACAAGTGAAAATTCCTTTTCAGAGAAGTGTATCTGAAAACTCACTAGTAGCAATGGATTTTTCGGGGCAAATAGGAAGAGTTATTGAAAATCCTGCTGAAGCACAGAGTGCTGCCTTGGAAGAAGGACATGCTTGGAGGGTAGCTATCTTCTCTTCTTTTCTATTTTTGCTATTAGTAAGTGTCTGTTGAGAGCCAAAACACAGAGTGTGCTATGATGTTAGTGCAGTGCTGGTCACAGTATAGCTTAGCTCCGACCTGAAGCAATCACACTGCAAGCATGCAGATCTGAAAGTCAATATCCATCTTTAGCAAAACTGTCACATTCACAACAACCTTCTACCACTGCTTCTCTGTCCCCCTAGTGTCCAGAGGAAAGTTGAGGGGGAAAGCAGACCCACCAGAACTTTACTGCCAGTTTGCAAAACCAGTCTCTGAGGAGGAATATGTCAAATTAAATGCTTCCCCACATGGAAGAGGCTGGGGCTCTGACTAATGGCTTGCTCCCAGTAAGTTTAATTGCAGAATATACGAGAGGCAGGACCTCTTGCAATGAAAACTGATGTAACTTGTTTATAGTGTCTTGTGGACAGACAGCTGCAGTACAAGTTTTCCCACATGCTCGTCTTTTAGGGAAAAGAAGTCATTACTGAAGCATTAGCTGGTGCTTTATGTACGGGAGGGAAACACTGCTTGATTTACCGAGTGCCTGGTGTTTTGCCTGAGCAGAGACATATCAGACTTTTCTTTTTTTTTTCTGTCATTTTTTTTCCTTTTTCTTTTCCTTTTTTTTTTTTTAAATTTTTTTAGATACTGAGCTTTCGTCATTAACATCTGGCTTGTGTTTTAAGCCAACTGAAATGAGCTGCTGCTTGTAGATTAGCCCCCTTCAAAGTTGCATTTCTTTTTCTCATCCTTGCATTAAATTTGCCCAGCCCCCAGTTTCCTGTAAATTAAATCTGTATTGCATGTGCACTAATTCTCTTCTGTTGAGGCTTTAGTGTGGATTTAACGGTAATTCATTTTCTCTGTAGAAACGTAGCACAAGAATGAACATCTTGGGTAGCCAAAGTCCACTCCATCCTTCCACACTGAGTACAGGTAAATTCTGCTGGTTTGTAAGCATAGTATCAGAGACCTCTGTGGATGAAGAAAAGCTGTATTTCATATAGAGTGCAGTCATATAGTATTGATGTCAAATAAACTTTCATGTTTATCAGTAGCTTCTGTCATTAACATACTTACCCATACAGTCCTAGTAGAAGGAATTTGTTTTCCTTTGATGGCACACTCAAGCTTTTCTTCAGAACTAGTCTTTCGAAACTCAGATTTTATAAAAATAGACACTTCATAAATGTTTCCATTTAAAACAATCCAGAAATTCGAAGTTAATTCTCCGTTTCAGATAAGAAAAGGCAATGAGTGATCTGTTAATCTTTAAAGAGTAAAAATGAGAGTTTTCAAAATGGAATTCATTCCATAATAACTGAATAATGTAAAATATGTATTCCTGTAATGCAAGTCCTGAACATCTGAGATTGTTAAGTTTATTAAGATAATAGGAAATTTCATATTAATATCCTGAACTTCTTAAAGGAAACACAGCTATTTTCTGTTCCTACTCTGTGTTTCTACTCTGTTGAACAGAATTTAAAAATACTATTTGAAAAATAAACAATAAACATAAAATATTTTGGGAAAACTCTGCTCTTGAAAGCACAAGCTAAAGTGTTTTTCTATATTTGAGAGTTAGAGACTTGGTTCTAACTCATTAGCTTATAAATTTTGTTCTAAGAATTGTTAGTCCCGACATTTTCAAGAAGCAATGAAAAGGAAATATAAGAGATTTCTCTTGTTAACTTCATTGTACATCTGCAAATCAGAAAATACATTAAATAATGCCTCTCTACTTGGTATATTAAGTAGATGCATTTTTTGATATTGATTTTTTTATATAGATTGATGGAAGATACTTTATATCTATAACAAAACTATACCCACTTTTAAAATGTTTAAATAGTTAGTACGTGGAAAAATGTTGTACATGTAAACTGTTTTTAACCACCTTCTCTTTTCCCTCTTTTCCCTCTCACCTCCAGTTATTCATAGGACACAGCACTGGTTTCACGGCAGAATCTCTAGAGAAGAATCTCACAGGATTATTAAGCAACAAGGGCTTGTAGATGGGTAGGTATTGTTTTTGCTTAATATTTATGGTCTGATGGTAGAGCTTTACAGACAAGAGCACTGCCTCTGCTGGTAATGGTTTACAGCTTTGTGAGCACTTCTGAGTAAGTACTTACTGATAAGTAATGTTAAGAAATGTGCAATTGCAGCCATTTAACCTAAATGTAATTTTGCTCACACTGGGTTCCTGTGGACTGATGAAAGATACTGGAGAGTGGGAACAGATTCACATATATTACTTTCCAATCTACAGAAATTCAGACTTGCTCCGGAGTTAAATGAAAACATTTTTTTCATGAGAGTACATATCATTAATGGAAAGCTGAGTTAGTACCTTAAAAAAAGCATCATATGTACATTCTTAGGGGAAGAACTACTGTCATGAATGTTTCACTTCTTGTTTCTTCATCTATTATTGTTGCGTAGCCATAGTATAAAAATTGAAAGTAAATTGCCAGTTATGGAATCACTTGTTAATGCAACTAAAGAAGAGTTAGGCAGTGGCACAAAATTACTTAGTAGTTTTGATTATTTATGAAGAAATAGATTGCAGTATTCAGTTTGCTCTTAAAAACGTTCTCTCCTAGATTATTTCTTCTCCGGGACAGCCAAAGCAATCCAAAGGCATTTGTACTTACGCTGTGCCATCATCAAAAAATAAAGCATTTTCAAATCTTGCCGGTAAGTAGATTATTTTTGATACTGGTAACAAAAATCGAAATTTTAAATCATGAAGCTTTTGTCAACATCTGAGAAGACCTCTTATTAATTACTGATATAATTAACGGGGGTGTTTCTATTAGCAAGTATTTTTTACAATTGTGAAATGTCTGATTATAATTATTTATTAACATTGCCTGAAAAACTAGTGTAAGTCACTACATTACACAAGTCTGTGTACCTTTTCTCTGTGACTGACAACAGCAAACAGCAGCTGTTGTCAGCCTGTCACTTAGGCAAATGTAGAATAACTTAGGGAAACTTTAAAAAGTTTTATTCTAGAGGTTATCCAATAATGTTGAGCTTCAAATAATGTTACACTGAGATGTTGTGAAACAATTTGATTTTTATCTTGATCAAAAAAGCACCAAAACCTTAAGATCATGTAAACCTTTTTATTGGTCTTCTTTCCTTGTTTAGCCTGCCAATTTTACAAATAGCTAATAAATACTTTTGGGGTATTTTCGTTTTATATAATGAAGTCCAGTGCTGTCTCTGCAACTTTCAATTACTCTGCCCACGAGCTTTCAAGTTTCATAAACAAAATATTACTAGTTGAGTTAACATACGTTTTTTCTAGTGCTATGCATGATTTCATGAAGAACTCTGGGAACTAGGTTGTTTGGGCAGTGCCCATCATTTATTTTGTGTCACACACTGGTGGTACTTTGTTTTGCCACCCTTGCATCTCTTCATGTGCAGTCTAACTTAGAAAGGATGTTTTGTTTCCCTAGTGTGAAGATGATGGACAGATATTTTTCAGCCTGGATGATGGGAACACGAAATTCAGTGATCTAATCCAGCTTGTTGAATTCTATCAACTAAACAAAGGAGTCTTGCCCTGCAAACTCAAACACCACTGTATCCGAGTGGCCTTATGACCTCAAATCTGATTCTCACTGAAGACTGGATTTGCTAGAAGAGTAATTGTAAGAGAACGTTGACACTGGGGAATTGGCAGATTTGTAAGTTGGTAAAAAAAAAAAATATTATGCACCTTGGGACTCTGAAAGGGATGGATTCGACAGGTGCCAACAGACCAAGATTGCTGGTTTGTCTAACACCTAAGAGTGATTGCTGCTGAGTGTCCCAGCATCCCAAAAATGGGGGGAGGGTCTGTAAAACAATGAGTAAATTTGAAACAAAACTGGAAACTATCTTGGCTGGGCCACTTAACAGGAACAAGTGTGAAGAGAAATCTTTGAAAAGAACTCTTGCCCTGGAATAATCTTGACAATTGAGACTAGTGTGTTTACTTTTTGTATTGATCACTTTTTTTGCACTCCTACTTTGTTTCGGATGTTGTATGCAGCCTATATTAGGAGCTGATGTGGCTTTTAAAATTCATGCAGGAGTTGGGTATTAATCTACACCCTAAAATGTATGGAATGCTTCAGCCTAAAAGGATCTAGAAGAAAATCAAGAAGTGTGTGTGTGTGCGCGTGCGCGTGTCTCAGTACTTCTCTGGAGACCTGAGGTTCAATGATCTGCAGATGTCTTTGAAGAAGCAATGAGGATACAATTCTAAAAGAACATACCACCAATATACATACTCTTAAAACTGTTGACCTGTAGCATTATGGCTGTAGTGTGTTGATGGCATATTAGTGGCATCCAGTCATGCAAAGACTGTATTAGATTCTATGCACAAATTTTTATTATTGGAGTGGTGGTTTGTTTTTTACAGCCTTTTGACTGTTTTCCTGAGGAAACTTACTGTTAATAAATAGAATAGGACTGAATGACTACACTTGTATTTGAAACCACCATTTTTTGTGAGAAGAGTCTTCTGCAGGTAGTCTTAGTATGACAAAATAAAAAAAAAAATTAAAAACCAGTGTTTTTAGCTTTATAGCTCCTTGAATTTTCAGACTGTTTCAAAGAGCTCTTTCCATATAGTAAAGCTACAGTGACACAAAGCTCTCCTGGGGATAGGGCATAAGAAGAACTGTACCCCTTCTGCTTTTTGTAGGGCCGTGGAAGTTTACATGGTGAGGAAGAACATACTGGGAATAGAAACAGATTTGATTGTGAACTAGCTGCTGGCAGTGTCATCCATCGAGATAACTGGTGATCCCTGTGTCATATATGCTACCGAATGGCAGACAGCTTGCTCTGTTGCTGGTTTGTCATCAGAACTACTTTATTGTTAATGTTTAAATGAATTATTTAATGTTTACACAATAACTCTTTCTGATGATAAATCGGTATTAAAGCTGGACAGGTCCCACCTTGATCCTCCAATTGCAAATAAACCATTCTTTCAGCAACATGGTTGGCGCAGGAACTGTTTTAAGTGAAACAACTTCCCAGTGCTTTGTGCTGTTAGCCACAGTGAAGAGTATTCCACCCTGGGAACTTGCAGAGTGTAGTGCAGAACAGAGCATTCTTAGGATGGCAAATGATTTACATGGGCTACTTCGTCTTTAGTATTTGCCACTGGGTTTGAAATCCTAGCCATCTGAAAGGGTAAAGAAGGAAATCCAATCCTACACTTTTAGGTCTTCATGTAGTGTTAAGAATAGCTTAAGACAAACCATAACCTGCCTGAGTCATCCATATCAGCTTAAACTATGTCAATGGTATAGAAACACTGTATTTTAGTTTACAGAACACATTTAGTATTTTTTTCCATTCAATGTCTAGATACTAAAAATGAAGAAACTTGATTTTGTTTTTAGTAGAAGCTTTTTTTGTTTTGTTTTATGGTTTGGTTTTTTTTGTTTTGTTTTGGTTTGTTGTTTTGTTTTTGTTTTTTTTTTTTTAATTGTACATAGTGAAATGAGTGTTCCTGCTTTCTAGACAATGTATTTTAAAACCTTGAAATTAAGCTAACTTAAGTCTGACTTCACTTTGCATGCTTCTATTTGGCCCCTATTAGGAGAAAAAAGATACTTGTATCGACTACATTACCAGTTTAATAAGACCATTTATGCTGTAGTTTTAAGTTTTTCTGTTTACATAGCTTAGTGACAACCATGCATTTTTCCCAGTAGGCGGATAGTATTTGCAGTGTTTCATATTTATGAAAAAAAAACCTTGCATCTTATTTAAATTGAGAATAAAAGTTTGACTATGAACCATAATTTTTGTATGTAGATGGTTGACTTAGTATTTTGTACTCTTCCCAGCTAAAGTGAGCTGTTTTGAGAAAGTGACCACCTTCAAAGTGGCAACAATCTTACTTAAGCAGATCACTGCTTTGTCTTCTTTCTGCTGGAAAACAGTCAATGCCACCTTAGTTTTCCAACAGATTCAGCTGGCTGCCAGCTCAGAATACCAAGGACTGAAGGACATTTGACTCTTATTTTTGTATTTAAATGACATGAATGTAAAGGGGATGCTCAGGGTTGTTTTGGAGCCTGTTGAATTTTTATCTTTTTGCCTGTGATTTTATTTTCTAAATAAATACTTCATGTAGCAATCTTGAATATGTTGAGAAGGAAAATGCCAAACCATTTTGGTAATGAGGTTACTAGTTAAGTTATGTTACGATAGGTGTTAAAGTACAAAAAAACTTTTTATTTGTTAATTAATCTTGAAGAAACACGTGCCTCAGTTTAGATGTTTTGTCTTATCTTTTCTGCACTAAATACCTGACAGTTTGACCAATCAATGCACCTTTCCAGTGGCAAGACTTGCTTATCGTAAATTATATTGTCACAATGCAAGATTTAGTGACTGTAAAATGGAATAAAGTTTAAAGTTTCAGGGAATGCAAAAGGTATTAACTTAAGAGACAAAACCTTTATTCAATATGCTTTGCTTCATACTGTAAATAGCTTTTTGGCTTGTGAACCTAATTGTAATCTTTCAGGTATTTTTGTACAAATAAGGGACTGATATTCTGTTTCTTGTAATTAGAAATAAACGTTAATACAATGCTATTCATTTTATATTGGAATGAATGTCATCTTTTGGATATATCTGTACACTGCGTATCTCTTGCCTTAATTCAGAGTTAATTGGGTGGGTTTCATTAAACAGCTTTTAAGAAGATTGAAGAAAGCAAACACAATCCCCAAGATCCCTTTATTCTGGGTGTTCTGAATTAAGAGTCCTACTGGGACAGACTGCATTTTATTAAGAAAAGAATTTGTTTTCCCCTTTTGTTTGAGGAAAATTACTGGGGACATTGTGCTACGATATTTGGGAAGGCTGCTAGAATCAAATCAGGAAAACATAGCATGTGCATCTTTTGGGTCATAAGGCTATAACTCACTGAAAATATACACTCTGCATAAAACACTTTATTGGCCTGATAGCTGTTAGATCAGAAAACTTTTCAATAGTGCTTTCAGAAAGGAATGGTTCATGCCTGTAATCCTTTTATTCGAGTGGTCTATCAGTATTTGTCTGGAAAAGCACATCTGCACAAAATATGTTCTTCCTTAAAAAATCCGAGTTGGGCAAGGGGCAATTGGTCGTTCTTCTGGTAGATGGAAAAACGGAAGGTTGGGAATATTTCACTTTTTAGTTGGACACAATCCTTTCCTGTTTCTGCCCTGCTAATCCATAGAAGCCATCAAATGCATTCAAGACCTTGTCACGCTCTGACTTCTTCTGCATGCTTCATCTTCATGTGAGTTTATACTGCACTGTGGCATGACTTAGTATGTTAGCATTATGAAATTTGTCGGCACATAGAGGCAGAGTACTTCCTTTGGGTTTTGATATTTGCCAAGTTTTTTTCTATCTGGAGATACATACTGAACTTAAAGTGCTTAGAGTTCACTATCCTGCACACAGCAAGTTATTTTTTCACTGAGTTAATGAAGGGGACTGCTTGCTTCCAAAAGGTTTGAAGATGCCTATTTCTTGCTTAGCTAAAGGAAGCCATGCTAACATTGAAACTCGCCCCCTCTGTAATCATTAAAAGTCAAGGACTATAATTCTACATAGAACTTGTAAAAAAAAAAAAAAAAAAAAAAAAAAAAAAAAAAACAAACCAAACATCCCCCCCAAAAAACCAACCAACCAAAACAAAACAAAAAGCCTCCAAACAAACAACCCCCCCCTCAAAAAACAACAAAAAAATCAACCCCATAACCTCAGCTTACTTTATTGTGTATACTGCATTTGGAACAGACAAGAAGAAAAAAAAAACAACACAACAAGATCTTGGTAAGCCTGCCCAGCAGCAGGGTAGCGCTGTCTGCATGTTTGTCCAAACTGCCCACCCCTGTGGCAAATGCAACACGATACCCGTGAAATCTGTCCTATGACATTAGCAGCAGGTGCTATCAGTACTATCAGAACATCACCAGTGCAAAATTAGTCTGGGCCAGAAGTGGGTTTGTGGTAGAGATTTGAAATACTTGCCTGATAGAAGGTTTGTGCTGCTTTCACATTAGTTGCAGAGCAATAGACATAATCAGACATGTGATGCCACATAAAGCATTCTAGCATGAAGTTCACCTGGCAAAACAGGTCAAATGCGTTTGGACCTATAAGTAAATTCCTATCAGACTAGTGTTTTACAGCATGTGGCTGTAGCACTTTCATCCTGACACAGAGAACTCCTAAGTTAGGATTATTTTAACACTAAATTGTTGCTGCTTCAGCCTGTACCAATAAAACCAGATGAGAAAAACATCCTCAAAATGAGCCATTTCCCTTGAAGTAAGTAGAACTTTATATGACTTTGGGTCTTTGTTATTGCTAATTTAGTAATGCTTTAATCTGGTTTGTCAATGTCCAGTCTGTAGATTGCTTTGTGTCTTGGACATTGTTTGTGTGAGGTCTTGGAAACTTCAGTAACGATTTCAGCAGATGGAGAAAAATATCTTGCTTTGAAATACCCATATTGCCTTAATTTGTATTGCTTCTGCATCCTAAATCTTATGTCTTCCTTCCTTAACTTGAAGCACAATTTAATTAGTATTTGAAAACCCAATATATCACAACTATGTCCAAGAGCTATATGATTTTCATTAGATATTGCGATTAGTCACATCTGAGACTTCAAAATGAATTAACTTTTGTAACACTCACATTGCAAACTCTTAGCCTGAAGACATTCTGCTCTAATTGCTCATCATTTTGCGCAGATACTAGCAGATGTTTTCGCAAGAAAGATCTGGTCACAGAAGACACAAAGCTATGATTAACAGAGTCTTGCAACACTTGTTGGTTACACAGGTTTGTGTGCTTTGCTATAATCAGGTGTTTTCCATCTGTTTCCTGCAAGATTCTGGTGCCACAACTGGGGAACAGGAAGGTGAAATTACAAACAGCTGCCAGCTCTGAGCCAAAGTGCAGCCTGGGTTTATGGGCTCTGAGGCTCAGCTCAGCTCAGCTCAGCTGGGAAGGAAGTGGAATGGAGAAAAGAATTACTCTTAGGCAGTATTGTCCAAGTGATGGTTTGGGTGTGACTAGGACAGTGCTGCGATGCCAAGTGTTGCTCACCAGTCCCTTAGAGTCAGTTTCCTCTCCGCTTCCCTCAGACTTCCCTCATAAGTCTCTGCTGCCAAATATATTAACATGATATTAATGTGCTCTGTGTGACTTAGCAACTCCTAGTTTTCAGGTTGCTGTAGTACTCTTCAAATCAGGTCCAAAGGCAAAAACAGATATAGAAACAAGGCAAGCTCTGAGAATTAGAGCTTCTTAAAAAATAACTCCACAACAAATCTAGTGATGGAAGAATGCAATTTGGTAAGTATAGTATTGGTGGGTAGAAACACCAGGTTTTTTTCACTAAAGACTAAAAACATGGTTTGTGAGACAGCTGGCTAAACAAGGATGAAAATCATTGAAGGCTTACAAAGTTTGCCTCAAAATATTTACTATCATTTACTGGAACAAGCGTTTGACCTGCTCTAGAAAACAGTGCTTCAGAGAAGAGCATGTGCCTGCAAAGGAATTGCATCTTCTCGCTTGTAATGCACACCTTCACTAACAAAATCCTAGAAGATGCTGTCCTTGAAAGTATAAGAGAGCAGGAACTCCTATGGCAGGAGCAGAAAGGAAGACTTGGAATGCAGCAGAAATGGAAGAGCAGACATGTGGGTCGGAGGAACAATCAGATATAATAAGACAGTTCGATCAACTAGAAAGCAAAGAGTGAGGGTAGGATAATAGACATAGATAAACACAGGCAGCTGAGCAGAATACAAAACATTTAATTACAATATTTTTTGATACAAAACTCAGAGTCACATGAAGTGTGCAGGGGCCCAGTTCAGGAAAACCAGAAATATTTCATCACAGACTGCTCATATAATCTTTACCACAAAATGCAGCATTTGGGAAAAGGTTTACAAAGGGCTTTAAACATCATGATAGAGAAAACTCAGCTGATGGATGTTAACTACAAAAAATACCATCTTTCACTTTGGAAGTCCATTGGTCACATGCCAAAAAGTGCCAAGAGAAATCTTGAGGAGAAGAATCATTACTTAACAGCCCATATATATGTACATCTTCCCTACATGTCCACTACTAAGTCTTAGGGGGTAGAGAGATTTTTGATCTGATCCAATGGATGTAGCCACATGAGGGCTGGCTCAATACAGAAGCTACTGAAGGTAGCACTAATAGTTGAGGAAAAATCAAGAAAACTTGCTCTATAATCAACTGGAGGCTCCCATTGACTGAAATAAGGTTAAGGCTGCCCTTATTGAAACAGTCATGTCAGTACTGAATATGCTTCCTACTATCTCAGGAATGGGATGCAACAGCTGTCCCCAGCCTGCCACTGGGATAGTTTGCTGGGGATATAGGGGCTGCTACAGCACAGACAAGTCTGTCAGGGCCCTGAAGTTGTTCAAGAGTAGCATCTGGCTTCATTCAGCCCCAAAACAGGGTGATAAATGACAGGGACCAAGACCAGCTTATGACCTGTATTCCAAAATGAGCTCTCAACTGGGAATAGATACTACTCTCAAGTCTCATACTGGAATGGGTATCCTAAAAGTTGCACATAAATGGGTATCTCTGGGTATTTCTGTGGGTATATCTATGGGTATTTTCATTCAGCAGTGCAAAGGAACGTGTTGTGAAGCTTCTCCTGGGTAAAATGCAGCTTTTCCTGCTACTGGGTGGGAGCTGAGGAGCAGAAATGGGTGTGAACCTGCTGAAGCATGGTAATTTCTCTCACAGAAAGCTGGAGGGACAGTGCTGTGCTGGGATGGGTGTTCGAGACCTGGGGGGCACATAGGTAGATGGTGAGGCTCTCCCTGCGCAAGCAGGGAGAGAATGGGAAGAGCGAGTCACAAAACCACAGAATTGTTAGCGCTGGAAGGTGGAGATCATCTAGTCCAACACCCCTGCCAAGGCAGGGTCACCTAGAGCAAGTACTGCGTGTCCAAGTGAGTTTTGAATGTCTCCAGAGAGGGAGACTCAACAACCTCCCTGGGCATCCTGTTTCAGAGCTCTGCCACCCTCAACATAAAGAAGCTCTTCCTTGTGTTGAGGTGTTTTAATTGTGGCCATTGCTTCTCCTCCTGTCACTGGGCACGACCAAAAAGAGTCTGGCGCCATCCTCTTGGCACCCACCTTTGAGATATTTTAAATGCATTGATGAGATCAAATGCTGGTGCCCAGCCCGGTTACATCCCGTCCTGGAGGGTATGCGGGGATCCTGCTGCCGAACAGCCTCCCAGCAGCACACAGCAGAGAGCGCCACGCCTTAAATGTGTGGGTCGGGGGCTTTTCCTCGGTTTGGTTTTCTTTGTTTCATGGCGGCACCCTGGGCCTTGGCTCTTGTGAGACTGCTGTAAAACAGCTCTAAGCGTAGGCAGGGTGCCCCCGGCGGGGCGACTGATGCACATGGCAGCGCTGGCGCAGGGCCTGCAGTGGGACGCTCGTCCCTTCCCTTCCCCTGCCCCGCTAAGGGGAACATGTCTCCGGTTTGTGAACGTGAGGATTTCTCCTCCCGGCAGTCGGGCAGTCGCTGTCCTGGAAGACCTGGCTCTGGGGTGTCCCAAACTGCCCCGCTCGCTTCCTCAGTGGGACCCGTCGGACACCCCCGCTGTGGGGACGTTCTCGACAGCGCAACTGCCCGGCCACGACCCGGCACAGGCAGGACCTGGCGGCGCTCTTGGCTCGCTCTGTCACTCTGAGGCTCTGTGAGTAAGTGAAAAGTCCCGTGTTCCTCCCATCCCAGTGCATGTGAAATGCCGCTGAATGAGCTCACAGGTCTCCTGGTTTTCCCTTGTTGAGAAAGAATGGCTGATAAAAGCTGATGAACACAGTGCTGCACGTGGTTAATGGTTAACCAAAGAGTTCAGGGCGAGCACAGCAGAAGTGAAGACCAGATAGTCACTGGAAAATCCTTATAAATTTCTTGAGTTTAAAGTTCCTTAGCCACTTCTGATAAGGTCTTCCTCACAGGGTGGGAGACTATAAGAGAACTACAGAAAACACCTGCTCCCAAGGTACCTGGGAAAGGAGTGAAATCTCCAAACAGGTAAGGATAAATTTGGTAATGTCTGAAAGTGAAGTTGCCTCTGCACTTTCACCAAATAATCTGATCCAACAAGTCCACATAATGTGTTAAGTATTAAGCTAGTCAGCATTTAGAAGTGCAGCATGATATGCTAGATTTAAACCTATTTTAACTGACGTGCTCTTAAGCCAATTTTTTTGAAACTTTTGTTGAATTCTTGACTATATTTTGAAATCAAAACTCTGCAATTCACAACATTTTTAAGGGAATCTCTCTTACCTGCTTCTAAAAATTGATCTGAGGGCACTGCTGGTAAAGTGAAGAAGCCTGAAAGGATGGCAGTAGCTCTAAGTGATGGTACACTAGGCACTCTTGGAGCTGAATCCCAGCTGTCAAGGTAATTATATTAACCTTTTCAAATTTGGTCAGGAAAAATGTTATTATTTGTTTGAAAATTTAGTTCTCCTAGTCCTGTAACTTTATTTCATTGTAAAAGTGTCACATTAGGCTTGTCCTCTTGTAGAGATCCTGTTTATGACACAGGGACTGGAGCCATAATTTGACACTACAATGTTACATGGGGCTAAACGTGAAACAGCAAAAATTACTTCAGGGTTGGTAGGGTTCAGAGAGCAAGAAGATAATGAAATTGGAACTACCATTCATATATATAAAATTGGAAAAGGAAAGGTGGAATAAAACGACAGTTTTTAAAAATTACCATTTGCATTACAGAAATGTACTGTTATCTAAATGGTGAATTAAAGGGGAAAAAAAAGACACTCCAACAAAAGTGTAGTGAAAACCAAGTTTCCAGTATAACTGATACATGCTGAAAGGTTTTTTTGGGTAAGTGACCCTTGAAGGAAGAGCATTCTGGCATTCAGAGTGTGGATCTCCCACTATTGCATCTCCAGTTCCAGTGAGGAAACTGGAATTTCTTGCAGTTTTTCATGAATAGGGGATTTACTGAGACTAAGGGCATGGACTGTGGAGTTTTACTTATACAGCTGTGCCTTTGCTGCACACATAGTGGGGTAAAACTGTTGCTTCACTGGTAAAACAGAGACTGTCATCTCTCCTGTCTGTCTTGTACATTGAAGACAGTAGAATGAAATAGGACTCACGTAGGTAGAAGTTTCATGTGTTCCTCTGTTTAAATGATATTATGGAAGTTCTGATAACAAAGAGTTGCTGAAACCTCGTATTTGGGAGTAAGGAGATGGAACAGGGCAGTTTTCAAAGGGGGCTGCAAGCTGGCGTGATAATCTCATGAAAAAGCAGAAAACTTGAGATATCTTTTTGCCTTGCCCCATTGCCAATCAGCTGGCTTCTGCTGAGCACATGGGAAGTGTGCAGAGCCAAGACAAGCTGGTGAGGGGATGGGTGATGGTGGTTGAGATGGTGTGTTGTTACACTGTAATGGAAAGAAAATTGCTAATGGTGGTTTAAAGCTGTCAGAGAGTTTCTTTGAATGGTCAATTGATATGCATCCATGGGAAATTTCTGTGTTGCTTCAGCCATTCCTTTAGTGGATGTTTCTTACTCCGTTCCTTCCATTATACATTAAAAAGTGGTCACTTCATTCTTCTGAGGCACAAAAAATTATATATTTTTTCAATCAGAGATAATACTTTGTGTAATCAGAAAAATATATGGCCAACAATATTTCATAATTCCATCACTGGTAAGTGAAAAAAAATTAGTCCAATCTGTACAAAAAACCTAAACTTATTTCCAGTGTATCTTACTCACAATCCTGTTATTCATCTCAACTAATTCTGTTTCCTCTGCATATACACAGTGCTCCAGTGTTCCTCTGGTGAGTGTCTCCCCGTCTGGCTAATGTTCGTGTTGCTTACATTTTTATCTCCTGGCAAAGATATCTTACCTGTAGCAAACATTTGGAATGCAGCAATTGTCTCATTGCACATGTTTCATCTACTTTCTTGATCCTGGGTAGATTGAATCTTCGTCTATTCAAAACCAAATAACGAAACAGAAGAAGAAGTATTATGGTAAATAGTCATTACTTGAAAGGTAAATTGGGATTTTAGTATTGTGTTCTTAGTCAGAGAGCTGGAAAGAGCATTGTACATTTAAAAGATTGTTCTTACAGTTTACTATTAAATAATAGCATTTTTCTCCCATTTTGTCTTTTAAAGGAATGTTTGATTTGAAAATGCAAGGAAAGTTTGTTAAGCTTTGTCAGGATGTAATAGAAATTAGTTTTATCCCTCATGGTTGTATGTTTTCAGAGGAATTAGGTGATTTCTAGGGAGTCAAATGTAGTTTAATGTTGCTATTCTTCTATTATGTCAGACATATTACTTTATTCCTGAATTTATTCTTTACAGTTTCAAAGGCAGACAGAGAGGTTCTGTCTCTGAGAAGATGATGACTGATGTGAGGATTAATGGCAGCACATGATATTTTTTTCATTGATTCTCCATCAGTGAAACGCCATGCTGTAAGTCTCATTGTAGGAACATGGGATGATTTGAAGGCAAAGATGTGACACCCGTGCTGTGTAACCTATCAAACAGTCCCTACAGAGGATGTATCTCCTCCCCTGTTACGTACAGCCTATCTCAATAAGCCTGGATATGAAGCAGAGAGGTGAGGAAAGTTTTGAAGTGATTTGAACAAAGATAGCGTGGAAAAGTTTCTGTCACTGAAAGGAGAATAAGGAGAGAGGACATGGTCTTCTTCTGATCTTAACACTGGAGACATCTGAAGCCATAGTAGCAGCAACTGTGCATTCCAGTAGAAACTGCAATAATAATAATAGCCCTAAGCCAGCATTACTATTAGCGTTTCAGAGTTCCAAGCCAATCGTGCCAGACTTAGGTTTGTGACATTCCTTTTGCTTCAGAAAATTCTTTTTTTTTGGTATACCAAGTACCGTCTGATTGCTAGGGTAACGTCAGTCTCTGGTGTCGGTGTTACTGTCATATAATTTGGAGTTCACAGGATAAAGCAGCATGTTGAAGTGCATAGAAGGAAGCTGCAAAAAGCAAAAGGAATAATCTCTTCCTGCTTACTGGACAGGATGTAAATAACATACTAAATAACAGACTAAATCTGGGGGAAAAAGAGATCCTAGGAAAAAAATGCACTGTAGTGTATTGTTTAGGAAGGCTATAAATTCATCATCAGAGTAATGCTACTGTTAAGTTGCTTATAACACTTCCCTCTGTTTTGGCCTCACTTACGCTCAGTTGTGCTGTTGACAAGTTGTTTCATTTAAATGAAAAAGACCTCACAGTTTTAGATTTTTTCTCTGACACATGACAGTGCAGGTACAGTTAACATGATGTAATATAAAAAGAAACAAGCATCATTACTGTGACTACTTAGTCATGTAAAAGAGCAAGGAGGGAAATTATAGAGATACCGCATATGGTGCTTTCTGCTTTTAAAAATAATCTGAGCTCATAAAGTTAGAAAGCATCCAGCTAATTGCAGAACCAGGTATATAAATTTCAAGGCAAATATACATTTCTGGATACATAGGACAGTCTGAAGGTTGCTGAAATGCTAGCATGCTGCGGAGATGGCTGGCAGATACCTTTTCAGCTCAGACAATACCCTAAACAAAATTGTCTTTCAGTGGGGCTGATATTGTCCCTTTCTGTGCTGTTTCTTTAAAGGAAGGGGAAGAGAATGAATGCAAAGGATTTTGGAGGAGGTGACATTTCTTTAATGGCATCCTGTAGATGCATTATCTCACAGAGCCCTCGTTCTTTGTATCTCACTCTGATTAGCACGTGTCTTTGTGCAGTTTTAAAATGCTTGGACAGTTTTCCCTGTAGAAATACATGTGCCTTCCAGCAGCTTTAAATTGCTCTTGATATGTTTGATATCCTTATACATCTGCAAACCCATCAGAATCTTGCTGAGTTCTTGACTGTAGTTCTTCATGTGTTAATTATATTTTCTGCAGTTTTAACCGCACATGATGTGAAAAAGTGTTTCCTTCTGTCTGTTTTTAATCTGCTATCTTTAATTTCCCTGAGTAGTTCCTCTTGGGCTTTTAAAATTTGAAAAACAGAAAGAAGTTCTTTATCTTCTCTCTTTACTCTTTCATTCCCTTATCCTTTCCTTGGTTTCCCTCATGTTGTTCTGTTTCAAAGCTAACCAGGCCCACTCATTTGAATCTTCCCTAGAGGAGGGCATAAGTGGCTTTGAAGAGAAATCTTCTCTTACACTTCAGGAGGGCAGTGAAATCTTTTTGAAATTGAAAATCTGAGAGAATATTGAATATTCCAGAACTGTTCCAACAATTGATCAAAAGTCCCTAGAATATTTTTCATATAATTCATTGACTTGTTCGTGCTGGATCCAAACTTTTTGTTATTCTTGATCATACTACTTACTAAACAGAGGTTTTCGTTCAGCAGTGCCACCAAGGTTGCTTAGACTATGTCCATTAGTTTGACCCTTAAGATATTTTCCCCCCTTTGTATGCTGTGTTACTTCAGAATTAATGTTACTGAGCTTCCTGCAAGTCTGTACTGACTATTCAGGATCTGACATTCCTAGCTCTCCTCCCCAGTTCCTATGGCTGCATCTTTAATAGGAAAAGAAAAAGGAGGGGGGGGGGGGATGGTGGGATGATACCCTTTCACTGCAAGCTTTCATATCTTACTAACAAATATAAAAGACCCCGGTATTGCAGCTTTCAGACATTTTAGGCAGCTGAGGTAGAGGAGTCTAAGAGAGCTCCTTGGCAGGAACTGCACCCCTAGTGGTGATCTTAATCTATGAGGAAAACCCCTTCATTTTCCAAAATAGCGTGTACAGAAAATTCAGTATTACAATGTAGAATCAGAGAAAATACTTGATTGTGAGAGCTTGGAAACCTCTGTATGACTGTACTTAACACTATTTACTATGAAGGAACAATGATAAAGTGGGGTACACAGTCAAAGTTCGTAACAAGTGTACATATGGAGTTATCATTGCCCAGAAATATAAGTTCTGAGGCCAAATAAATTTTTTGGTATACATTCACCTTCATTAAGCTGATTAATTCAAACTAACCAGTTAAGTAATAGAAAGCATTTGTGAATAACCATAATAGCATGAGCATAGTTTTAAGGAACTCAAACAGAAAACATCTTACAACCGAACTGGAGTGCCAGTACAGGCATCCCTAGGCAGTCACCAGATTAGCAGCAGGGTTGTGCCGCAGTTCTGAGTGGTTTCTCCACTGGCTCTGTGGCCTGAGTCAGCAGAAAAAGCAGCAGCCTCTAACTGGATGCACATGTTACACGTACTCCCATGGTTTTCCTTTTTTTAATATTTTTTTTTAGCATTTTAATCTTTATGGCATAATCTGTTTCTTCAGTATTCTTTTTCCTCCAAAGAAATTTATATTTAATGTTGGCATCTGTCCCTAGAATCCTTCTTTTTATCATGTCCTAGAATTTATTTAATTATTTAGTCATACCTTCCTTTTTTGTTGAGGCTGATGACATACAGCCTTTATTCAGGTGGGTGTGTAAATTCATGCTTATATATGTTAAGCTTCTGTTACAAGATCTTTCCAGACTCTCCGAAGTCCTTTATTTGCTAGTTGCTAACATGACAGGTGCCTCACACACTCTCTCCTGTTTTCTGTTGCCTTGCACATGCCAGAATTTTTTTCTTGGCACTGCTCACTGAGGCAACGACTTGTCTCCTCATTTGTCTGCCTTGCCAGCTTTTAAGTGGGCCCATATTGTGCCATTATCTTTAGATACCTGGAGACCAGGTACAAAGGTGTTAATTCCCAAGCAAGTATTGCAGGACCACACTCTGAGGCCTGCCACACCTGCCAGGATAGGTGCCTTGTTGTGCTAGGCTACTGAAAATAACATTTATTATAAAGAAAAGTTTGAAGTCAAAAAGTAAAACCCAGAGCCTTACAAATGTGTTTCGTGCTAATGAAAGATAAGGCACAAAAAATAGAATACATTATTATGATTATACGTAAGTGTAAGGATTCTCTGTAGCTGCATCAGCAGCTCAGCTACTTATAAGGCTGATCTCAAGAATATCTGCCCACGGCACACAACTGTTGTGTGAATTTATGCCCGGGGTTGTTCTTACACCTACCTCTGCCTCCTCCTTTTCGAGGTTATTGATACATATTTCTATTGTACATCGTAATGAGTATGTTCCTGCCTTTGGGTGATTTCCATTCTACCACTATCAGGGAATCTAAGATGCAAACCTATTTTTTGTCCGTTTAATCTTCAGGGTTTTTTTAAAAAAAGATTTTTTATTTTACGATTACAGTAATTTGTTACCATGTTGAATGTTGTTCTGTTCAGCCCAGTAATTAATTGCCTGCTAGTCCTTAAATGACTTAAGATTGAGTGGTGAACTACTCATTTTCTACTACTGCGGGTTCCTTATGTTTCCTTCCAAGGCTAAAAAAAAAAAAAGGACAAAAAATGTCATTCCTTTTTTGCTACAGTTTTGCTTCATTTTGGAGGTTCCTTTGGCAATGTCTTTCTAGTTTTTCAAGAGCACATTTCTTATCCTTTTGAGTATATATTTCTTAAAAATACATTGTGCCCTTTTGGAGCAACCCTTTTTTACTTAATATGTCTTTATGAGTAGTCCATTTTAAAGACACATAAATTTGAGCAAAATCTCATATCTGGCAGAAGGAGTTAGATATTACAGGTGGTACACGGAAACCAGTGTTACTAATCCTACTAAATAAAAAAAAGTTATTACAGATCAGTATGTACTGTCTGCTAGCACCTTTCTCAACTGTTCTTATTTTTCCTACTGTTGAAAATGGCTGTTAAACCCCCACCTTTTCGTTACTGTTTTATTTAGAAAATCATCCCTAAATTGCATGTTTCATTGGTTTTGAAACTTAAAATGATCTTGATGTTCTACAGGTTCCTTGGTGGACCTGTACTCTTATTGTGCTGCTTTACTAGGAAAGGCATATTCACACATCTTTAATTTTTCTTGGCTTGTTCCTAGCATAGAGTTCCATCACAAGTTCTTTTTAAGAACAAGGCTATCAAGGCTATTTGCTGCACATTGCTTTTAAGTATTTCTTTTTAGTGCACATATGTTTGGTACATAAATTAAAAAAAAAAAAGTGTGTGAACAAAGGTGTTTGCTATTCCAAAACTTTGAATGTTATTACATCATGTTACTACAACATAATTAAAATAAAAAGATTATCACATCTTATGTAGCTGACCTTGCTACCAGCTTTTGATTTGTCAGCTTTTTGCAGTCTCTACTGCTCAGCACCATTCCATGTTGGAAGTAAATCCATTACTTGTTTTCAGGAGAGGATTTTTTTTTTTTTAAATACAGTTCCTACAGAAAACTGGTAGTTCCTTTAACAACAGAAGCCCCTGATAAGTTGTGGAAATGTTTCAAAATTATTAAGATGATACATCACAATTTGTTGTATTCAAAGGAGTAGAAAACTTTCTTTTGCTCAAGAAAAGTACCTGTAAAAGGAAACTGGAAGAAAAACAGAATAAATGTAGATGTAGAAGCACCATTCATTTGTTTGAAAAACAGCAGAAGGATCATCTTTTTAACCAGTAGTAAATGTTATGAATAGAAATGGCTCATTCAATACCTATTTAACAGGACAAACAGAGAGAAGTATGAAACAGGTAGTGCTAGATGAAGGAGTATAACTGAGCTGTAAGTAGAGGAGGTCGTGTCCTCTGCTGTTATTTGTACATCATTCTCTGCTTTACTGCACAGTGCCTCTACATTCCCAGTTCAATCCCAGTCACAATATTCAGCTCATTTTTCTGGGGAAAAAAAAAAAAGGGTTTAGATGCTTGATGAGGATATGAATTCAGCTTCACTGTAAGAAAACCCACAGCTCCACCTATCTCTATTCCAAATTCAACAGGCAGAGCCATAGCAAATGTTTTGAGTCTTAACACAGGTTCTGTATCTCTTATTCCCCAGTCTTCTTCCACATGCTAGTTGAGATGCTTCTGGTCACCTTGTCACCACAATTTTACAACTTGTCTTCCTGGGTAGCAGCAGTAGCAGCCAGCAGAGCTGTAAGCTGCAGAGCTGAGGAGAAGTATATTGTCTCGAGGATCCAGAAATATTGTCGGGCTTTCTGTGACAGCTTGCTATTCTAGGATTGGTAAAAACCAACTTTTCTTTGTAAGTATCCATTGAATGTATAATAGTATTTCTCATGGGGTCTTTTTTCAGTGAATAGAAAGCAAGCAGGTTGTGTAATTCATTCCTTGTTTCACATCACATTGAGGTATTTCCTTTGTCTTAGCAATGTTGCAGGCTTGGAATGTGTTTGATATGCATTGTACTCACAGCTGAAGAATCTTGAGTTAAGCTTTTTTTGTATGGTAAATGAATTACTTCAGATATTCTTCTTGAAGATTACAGTGACATAAAATGTGGACTACTGACCTGGGTTGTATGAATTTATTATTGGGGAAGATAAAGTAAAGAAACCATAATTTTTATGAAAGATTAGTGTGATTTTACATGCTGAACATACATATTAAGAAAGAAAATTAGCAACCAATGTAATATATTAACTGCTTTTAAATAATTCACTAGTCAGAGAATGTAGATACAGAGGAGTTTTCTTAAGGTTTGCTTCAGTGGGCAACAGGAATAGATTTAGACTGGTGTATTGTTGGTTGAAAGAGAGAAACTGAAAATATCCTCTAGAATTCAGCAGAAGCTATAGGCTGGTAAGGTATCTTGCTTCATTATATGTTTCAATGTATGTAACATAAAATTCTCCTTCCCTAAGCATACTTTCCCTCCATTCTGTATTCTCTGAGCACCAAAGAAGAATGAAAAATTACATTTCTAAACAACTTTCTGCTGAAAAAAGTAGAGACAGTAGAGTTGGAAGAAATGTCTCTTAAGACTACACAGATCAAGATCTCTCCTAAATAAAGAAGATAGGGGGTTTTTTAAGAGTTGGCAGGAAGGAAAAAATAGAAATCTCAATTTCCCAGACTTTCCTAGATTGTCTTTCAGAGAATGAAGCAGAATGTCAGACTGCTATAAAGGCAGATTGCTTCTGAACTGGCAACAACTGACCTCAAAAACAAAGGGGTTCAAAATCTGTGCCTCTGACCAGAGACACTGCCAGGGTTCTGCCAGAGGGAGGTGCTGCCACTTTAAACCTGGCCTAGATTTAGACTGTTTGGATTCCAAATCCAGCTGGAGCCAAATGTGGTAGCACAGAAAAATAAGTTGGAAGAGAACAACTCTTTCTAGCAAAATATTTTCTGGAAAATTCCTCTGAGAACTTACCCAGGATTGCACAGCATATGCCAAGGGCTTGCATCTGTACTTGAAAGCAAGAACTTGAACTAAGGTCTCTGAGCAGAAATGTAATGAATACCTTGGACTGTCCTTCTTATTTAACTGCCTATCTCTGCCAGTAGCATGTAAATCCTTCCTAAATGAGATCCTGCCTCTCCTAGTGGTAATGTGGAAGCTGTGATTATCTGAGGTGTGGAAGGGAACAAGATCATAAGGAGAACAGATGGCAGGCAGTTCTGAGTGGGGATATGGCTGGCTGCACTGTGGTGAAGCTACCTGCAGCAGCTTAAGCTGTTATCTTTTCTGGCTCACTGTTTTCCCACCTAGCTGGAGATGATTGCCTTTCTTGTGGAGTTGGCAGGAGGGATTGTGTGAGCACTTGGTGGCTCTGTCCCCTTAATGCCAGGTTCTTTTAGGGGTCTGTGGTAGAATGAGAGTTGGCCCCAGGGTTTTAGGTACAATTAGACATTTGTTATGACATAAAATACTTACTTTGCAGCATAGTTTATTGTTATCTACAATTTTTAGCTTTTAGCATAGCTTATTCTTGCACGAAGTTTTTATGAATTATTATACTTTCTGTTAAGCAAAATTTTTAGTAATGAGTGTAGCTTTCTTACTGTCTAGAGTGTTTAATTATTTACGCTTTTGGTCATCTGGACTCTCCGCAGATCATGTCAAACTCTAAGTAATAGGTGCATGATACAATAATCATAATCTGGACTCAGACTTTACCCAGAAGAACATGAGTCACTCAGTCTTCAGAAGAAGAAAACAATGGTAGCTGCATCCCAGGCCACTGGGGGATCATGGGTTTTGCTGTCCAGCATCAGGACTTGCAGCTGCTTGATTTTATGGGCAGTATCTCACATAATGTTACATTTCTGTGTTCCATAACATCCTGGCAGCAGTGCTTGGTGGGCAGATATTTTTTTCACAGTGCTGCCAGGTAATCTGGCTGTTCTATAATGGGGGTCATCACATCTTGGTGACAGTGTTGAAAAGGGAAAAAGAGAAGGAGGTGATACATGATTAGCACACATTTTATGGCTGTTTGTCTTAGGAAATGGTGTTGGTTATGCTAACCATATTACCTGGAGCCAGGAGCAGGGCATATACGGGTCACATGGCTCCAGTGGAAAGCCATCATCTTGGTGTAAATGCATCTTCCTGCACAAGCAGTTGGGATGTGTACGTATATCACTGCCACCTCTGAGGCAAAGACAGTAATCCACAGCAGAGGGTAGCAAACATTACCTTACTTACTGGTTCAGCTGTGAATGTGTGTCCATGATCAGGGAGACCTGTGCATGTGAAAGGTTCAGTTCCCACTCAGTTCTCTGGAGCTCTAGGCTTTTGATATGTGAGGTAATTTCTCTTTTTTTGCAGAAAGTCCATATATTCAGCAAGTTTTATGTTATATTAAGCATAAAGTCTCCAGAAGATTTACGTTGGTCTTTTCTAGAAAGGTGCATGTGTTAGCACAGACTGAAGGAGAGCCAAAGACGTCTTTGCAGCAAAGCTGACAGAATGATCCCTTGCCATAGTATTTGCTGTAATCTGAGAAAACTGGGCACCGACATGCTCTTTATGGGGAGCCTCTAGTGATGTTCTCATCCTATAAAGAATGACTCAATGCTTATACTGGTGACAAATGGTCTTTCAAGCTTATTGCAAGTAGGGCATGGTACTGCATGGCCGTTGTGACAAGGCATTAATCACAGTCAGTAACAAAATGTCTTCCTGACTAAGCGTTATGTATTCTTTGATATCTTTGCAAACAGTGATCCAAACCAATCACTTGTGTAAGATCAAGTCCTGCATTATGCTCCCCCTGTATCTCAAGCCATCTTTGTTCCTCATGCGTCATCTGAGTCTGTGTTTTCATCCACACAGTAGACTATTCCATTCATAAACTGCTATAGCTTGTTTTTCTAACATGAGGTCTTCATAGCCCATTTAAGCCCTGACAGCATTTCATCTATCAGCCATAGCTTCTGTAAGGCTCACAGTAGTCAGTGCTTGAGAAGATTCTCTCCGCGAGCAATAGATGGCTGGACAAGTGCCCTGGCAGTGCCTACACCTCTAGGTAAGCACATCTTCTCAGCTCACAGAAGAAGCTATTCCTATCTCTTTATTGGAAGAGTCTGCCTACTGTGATGGCAGCCTGCTCTCACTGTCGCTGCGACTCTTCACAGCCTGTCAGTTTTTCTGTTGACACTTTCTCAGTTCATCACAACCTCTCTCTTTTCGGCAGGCTTGCTTCCATAAGAGTAATGTGCTCAGGCTGCCTCGAACCAGCAAGTGGTACATTAACTCCTCTGAAACTGTGTGTTTCAGTCTGTGTCCATGTTCACTTGGTTAGCAGTTCCTTCTTATCCTTCTTTGGTTTACCTTCACATGTTCACACAGACAGCAATAGGAACCGAACAGGGAAAACAAGTCACACATAAAATATTCATGAAAGAGAGGACAGTTACTTTCCCAGTTTGTCAGCACTGTCTGAGATTCATCTCCTGGCTAATCTGTTGCAAAGTCTACTTATGTTCTGCAGGAGACTTAGGTTTTATCTTCATACGTTGCAAGTAATCCCCCTATTTGTGTCTGAAGGCTTTATTTAATTCTTACTTTCTTCCAAAGGAAATGCACCCTTTGTTTTATTTAGAAAATTGTTAGTTGCACATTTTGGTTAAAGCATTCTCTTCTGTCTTGTCTCATCTTTATGGCTTATGCAAAGTTGGACCTTGTTTATGGAACATATAAGGACTTTTCATTCCAGTACATCTGAGTGATTTTCAATTTTTTTTTTCTTTCTTTTAGCTATTTGTAGATAACTTTCTTTTTCATTACTGGTATTTTTACATTCATGGAAGAATATACTGGGGGGTAAAAAAAAGACAAAGATGGGACTCTACTACTGTTCTCTCTTTGAAGGAGCAACAGCAAGGAAAACAGGACAAAAGGCCTTCAGCCTCCAAATATCATCCCTGCACTACAGATAAAACCAAATATTAAGCAACAAACCAGTGTTTTTTCTTATGCTTAGGCAACAGTGACTGTTGCTTTTACACCAGCTGTGGAAAACAGGCACAAACATTGTGCTAGTATGATTTCTAATGAATTGTTTCAAATTATTTTCTGAATATCTAAAGTACTGATGATATCTGAGTCAATTAAAAGCCCTTCATTTTATAGCTTAGAACAGGTTTGTTCAAATAATGTTAGGCTCAGTGAACTACAGCACAAACACACCTTGATCAAATTTAGTAACTAGAGCCACACCAGGAGGCTAACGTAAGATAAGTGTCATGCTATTCAGGTGAGGAAAAATAAAGTTGGGAGTAAAATCATCTAATTGTGACTGGATTGAAAGCCTGGGAAAACTGCCTTTTCATTTCTAACCTTCATTGTACAATGGTGGAAGAGGTAAAAGCTATTAGAAAGTGGATACAACTTCCTCTGCTTTGATCCACGTCTTTGCACTTGGACTGACAATGGAACTGCAAAGTCACTGATAATGCATTGTTTGCATCATTTTCTGGTGCTGCGCTGAAGCCTCCTGTTCAAACACATTATCTCTCCCACCTTGTTTGCAAACCAAAGGGTTCAGCAATGGTAAGAAATTGATACCATTACTGCATGGGCACAGTATTGTTATATATCATCATCAGGGTGACATACCTCCATGTGCAAAAAACATATCGAAGGTTGTCTCTTGTTAGGTGTGAATAATGCAGCCTGTTGGTTGCTTACCAACAAGCCCTGGCCTTTAAACCTTTTGGGATCATCTGTTATTTCTCACACACTTCTGTCTTGAATTTTGAAACAGTTTGGCAGTAAAGGGGAGATTTCTATTCCCTGTGTTTCAGCAGTAAAAGAAGTTATTCTCTGTGAAAGAGCCTGAAGCCCTTCAGCAGACTGAAAGGTCTGGAGAAAATTCATAGGGCCACATCAGGCCTGACTTAGCCACCACCTGTGACAAAATTTAGTGATCTTGCTTTTGTCCATTACACAAAGATTCTGTTAAGCAAAAATTTATGTATTGCCAATAGTTGATGATGAGAATTATGAAAGTAGTAGGAGTCAGAAGAATTGCTAGAATTGTAGAGAGACATGGAATATGCTTTTTAGAAGGGCATTTACTTTCCCTTTTCCAGCTTGCCTGTTGTACATCTCACACTTTATATCCTTTTTCTTCCTGAGGAATTAAAAAAAAAAAAAAGGAAAAAAAAGAAAAATGTGATTACCGTCTGTTCACAGGAAGCTTTACAGGTACAGCAGAGAAATAAAAACACATCAGATGACTTTGAGGTGGTATTTCGACACTGATGAAACCACCATTTTAGTACTCCAATCTTAATCTTAGTTTCCATTTTTAATTTCCTTTGAAAGTTATTTACCTTGTGTAAGTCATTTAGGTGAAATATTGAAGTGAGATTTCAATTATCTTTTAAGATTACTAGAGACATCTTCAGTTTCTGCATCTCTTGTACCCTTACAACAAATTTTGAATTTTCAGCCTTTTCAGTCAAATTCAGGGAGAAAGAAAAAATAGGAGAAGCATCCAAAACACTTGTTTTCTTATGGGCTCCTAATATGTAACTCTGCACACTCAGGAGTTGATTTGCTGGGGGGGGTGGGGGGAAGAGAGGCAACAGCAACTGACTCTGGGATTTCTTGATGCTTTTCAAGATCATAGACAAAGCATTACAGCAGCCAACCTGGGCACTGAAAATGCAAGTCAGATCACAGAATAGTATCTAGCACAACAAGGACAGTGGAATCGGCAAGGTGACGTGTGGAGTTTAGGTCCTGTTTTTATTTTGAATGGACTCTTCCAGAACTGTAGCAGCATTGTATTTGGTCTTATAACATTAGAAGAGCAAACACAGCCACAACAGTTTTAAAAATATATAACAGCCAGAACTACTTCGTCCTTCACAAAAAGGTTGGGTGTAATACTGGAGACTGATGTAGGAGCAGTGACTGTCCCAAATCTGTGACACTACCTGGCTATAAGCTGCTCAGGACTATGAAATGCTGATAGTTTGGGTTTTTTTTAATTAACTTGAACTGCATAAAAATGACAGGAAGTTATCTGGATTCATCTAGGAAAGAGAACTTGACATAAAACTTTTAGAATAGTAAAACAAATCTTGAACACTCAGTATTGCTTTACTGATGCTTTATATGATGAAAGAGTGAAACTGAAAGAAGTTGGATGAAAGAATATCCAGCGATGTTAATCCCACATATATACCTGTTCAAAATTAGCAGTCACTTGAGTGGTATTTCAATCATACCTGTCTTTGTTTCCTGGAAATATTGTTTCACAAAGTGGATCAAAGCACTTGCTGTTTCAGCAGCAGCCTCAGCAGAAACGTCCCGGAGTGCATAACACAGAGCGGGCACGTGTGATCACTCACTGTTAATGAACTCAGACTTGTTAATGGAGTCCCTGGAAGAAAGCACACACCACTCCATAGCTAAGCAGGCAGTGGCCATTTCTCGGTCAGACCCATCTGCCTTTCGGGTGGCTTTTTTTGCTAAGTATATTTTGGAGGAGGCGTGGGAGGAGGGAGAGATGCTGCTGCTGCTTGTTCAATGCAAAGCCCTTGGCTCTGATAGGCTGAAGGGACGAGGATACTCTGCCTATATATGCAGGCAACTGCATCCTCTCGGCTTTATAGCTGTCACAGAGGAGCAAAGAAAGACAGTGAGAAAGACAGAGGAGAAGGAAAAACCAACTCTCTGTAAGTAACATTCTTTGTCCTTAAGACTTGGTGGTTATTAAATTCAAGTAGGTACATTTGAATTAATGCAACAATTGGTTACTCGGCTCAGCTAATAAACAGCCAACCTGTGTTATTTTAGGGATAATAATAAAAATAAAATCATTTATTTTTAATCTAAGTTTGCACAATGTATTATGTACCTCTCATTTTGATTTTGCTTTTTTTTTTTACATCTGCTGTATATCAGCTACAACTGCTTAAATACATTTATGCAGAATCCCATGTATCCAAAAAGTTTGTATCTTGTCTTCCAAATACAGGAGTGCTTGCAATAATCAAGTAGATCTTGAGAAATTCTCTGCCAATTATTTTGAATAATAAAATCTCAAGATAAATTAAACAAATAACTTTTTAGGATGAGGTTTTCCTCAGAAATAACGCTTTCCTGTCACTATAGTAAGACCTCAGAAGGGAAAATTACGAAGTCGCAGACTCTGTGCCAGTGACAGCAATGGATACAGTCAGCAAGTTCTAACTGGAAAATGTAATAAATAAAATAAATTTAAATAAAATGTGAGGACTCCTAACAGATATTCCTAATTCTTGGCTTTCGCAAAGGTAGAAGTACAGAGTAAATCCAGTTCCTTTTTACTCACGCTGAAATAAAATTCATCATACAGTCCTTTTTCAGGCAATATCCCATTGCCAGCAGTGGAAGTTTAGCTTAACAGTAGCAACAGCTGCAAAAACCTTCAGTTGTGTTCAGTAGCAGGAAGTTCTCATAGCTTCAGTGGTGTCACTGTAGCACCACGACCCTTTAAATTACATTTTGTTCTACAATAATCAGTTGGCAGAACAGAAAATGCACTTTTCTCATTTATTGGAAAGATACACAGTTATTACTTTTTTTTTGAGCAAATATAGCTATCAGTTTTAGGTGCTATTAATGTGTCTATGTGTGTTCTTCCTGTCTGTATTTAATAATAGGAGCTGCTAAAAGATTTTATTATGTTAGCTGTTGTTTATTTTACTTTGATGAACTGGAGAACCAGCACAGATAAAACTGTAATGTATCAAATATACGTCTCTCTTAGTTTGCTCTCCTTTTCCTCTTTTCCCTCTCATTTCTCCTTTTTCATCTTTTTTTTTCTTTTTCTTCCTCATAACAAATTTCCTCGTAGCATTTAGATATCTTTTACATTTATATTTAGTAAATACAAACCTCCCCCCAACAGATTCTAAAATTATAGACATTTTAACAGAAATATTGAAAAAGCTGAATTTATCAACATAATATTGTACCTATAAATGTATTTAATAATTAACTGTGTGTAAACTGCTCATTTGCATGGTTCAGTTTCAAATAAAGTAGAAAACTGTTTGCAAATGAACATATGAAATCTGAAGGCTAACAGCAGTTTTTGGTAACTCCATTGAAGAAAGGTGTGGCCATATTCTAATTTCAGTTCCCTGAGGTAGAAGGAGTAGTTGAAACAAAGCAGCAAAGGATATGTCAACTTTGGATCATGTAGTGTACTTGTCCTCTGAAAAATTACAGCAAAATCAAAGACCTAAATGTTTACATATGAATAAATAATACTAAAAAAGATGTATTGATATAATTTAAATTAATAAATTTAAGGTTAACATGATTGTTCTTGTTTTTACCTGCAGTTTAGAACAGAACTCAATCTTCTCCAATAAAGTAGGATTTGATCCGAAGTATGCAGTGGTGACAATAGCCATTGATTCTTGCTGGGAACAAAAATACTCAGACATAATATATGCTTGGTAAAATTGTATTTTATCACTCGGAGTGAGGCTGTCAATGACTTTGCGTACAGACTGTTTACAATATGGTAGAGGTTGATAATTAGGCAGGGTGCTTCCTGAGAAGCTGTGGTCTCCTCGCCTGGGGTTCAGCAGGCAGATCCTGATTATGCTGAAACTCATCCTGGGAGATGTGAGATCTCTGGAAGTGTGAAACACTCCTCACTCTTTAGGGGCCTTCAAGAAGATAGACTACTATTAAATACTTTAGAGAAAGGCTTAGTTTCTCTGAAATTTCTATTTAATTTTGGAAATTTGGTCTTCATTATTTTGCAGTTTCCTTCGACATAAGTGGATATTTTGAATGCACGCAGACTGTAACACTCATACCTTCAGAAAATACGGATTCTCTCAAACAGTGTTTTCACTTTCAACCCTAAGGGCTGAGTTGTCTGAGGTATTTTGCTTCTTAGAAAATCACATTCTGTATTTTTAAAATATAGTGGCATAGAGGGAAGGTCTCTATGCATTGTGTTGTTGCATTGTACATGTGCTGAATACGCATGCAGGAGGTGGAAATATCTGGTACTGGTAGAGAGGTGAAGTAATTTGTACTTTGAGAGTATTAACTGGTAAGCATTGCAACTGTCTGCTGGATGTGGCTTCCATAGCAAGTAGTAATTTCAAGCAGATGAACTGAGATCTATAGTGAACAGTTCAGGAAGAGAATAAAAATAGGGATGAGAGTGTAAGTGGGTCTTGTCACTCACAGAGAAGAGATGTAAAATAGCAGGTGCAAAAGGTGACCACTGTGTTCCTGCAAGAAGTATGCCTTCACAGTTTCCCTATAAGATATGTATATTACAGTAGCTAAGGAATTTTCAGGGAAGGACTTTTAGGAAAGAAGATTCATGGATACAAAAAACGTAGATTTTTAATTTCTCGGTATTGCCTTTGGGGGAAAGAAGAATGGAATACTCTGCTTCAAACTGAAGCAGATTGATATATTTCACTGGATCAAACTGAATTCTAAGTATATTTGAGATTAAGTAAATAGTAGTTTATAACAATTTATAGCACTGCAACCACTGTAGCATATTTGGGATGGAGGATTCCCATTCTTTATGCTTAAGCTTCCTGGTGCAGTTAAAAACAGTGAGTTTCCCCTGTAATTTAATTATTTATCCTGAATTTTAAGAATGCTATTGCAACAGTGATTTATGACAGAAGCAGTGCAGCCAAAACAATGTTAGGATGAGCCAATGGACCTCCATTTCTTGGGAAGAAGTATAATTAGCAAATAGCAAACAAGATCTCAGTGATTATCTAAAATGTGTATTTTGTCAAATTGGGTTGACAAATTTCAATTTCAGTTCACTATCAATTTCATTGATAGGGTGAAATCACAGAATGTGTATCTGATGTTTAGATACAAATTTTATTTGCTTATCCTCATATCTGAAAAGAACTTTGTCCAAACTTCTAATAATAAAAATGACAACAAATTATATCAGCACACTATATAGCAACAAGATGATGTAAATATTATTTGTAATACAAATCAATTTCTGACAAAAAAATCTAGGTGGAAGAAAAATGGTCAAAAGCTATATAACGTACCATCTCTGTTGTGATAATATGATAAAGTTAATTCATTTCTGTCTGTGTGTTTGTGACCTGTTTTGAGCTTACACACAATGTAATTTAATTTATGCCGTTTGATTTATATTTTGGAAAAGGCCCAAGCAATACACAGAGGTTTCTATGTTAAATGATGCCCTATGTTTGATTACTACGAGAGTACTATAGTGATGCTCTTACATACTCTTTCCTGCCTTGACATTGTACTTGTGGTTCACTGGACCCACAGATATGGAATGAGATATTCAGATGAACTGATCCATGTGTAAAAGTCTGTAGGAACAACTATAACACCGTGGTGAGCAACAGTAGTGCTGGAAACATCAGTCCTCAAGTTCTGAGTCAGTTCAGTGTCAGGCATCTCCCACTAATTTGTCAGTCATGTGTTAAATTTTTGTTTTCTCAGCTTTCATCTCTGAAACCAGAGGAAAAAATAAGATTACCTTGTGCAAGTTCTTTAGAGCATGTTGTAGCAATGAACCGATGCATGAAGTAGCATAAAAGAAATAAAACCAGCATAAATTAAGGGTTAAGTTAGAGATATATTGAAAAAGAAGTGCAGCAGTACAATATTCAGATTTCTTCTGGCAAAAATATCTAAACCAAAGAACTGAGCCTTGGGGTGTAATTAGGTTGCTGCCACAGAGATGCACATTGATTGCTGCAGTTCATGCTGAACTGTGAAAGATGTGTTAAATGAAAATGCACATAAGGTTTGGGAGGTATTGAAGAAATAGAATCATCCTAATTTTAAGGAGCAGAAGCAAAACTGCTCCCTTAAACAGAGTCTTTCAAAAGGGAGATGACACACAAAGCTGCCCACCAGAATCTTCTGAGGACTATAATGACTACTGGCAATGTGTTTCCAGCAACTTAATAGCAAGGTCTGAGAAAGGTCCTAATACCCTTTTCAGAAAGGCATAGACTGAGTCAAATAATCACTTTCATGATAGTTAAGGAGAGTAATATAACTCTAGTAAAATAGCAACAAGAACAGCTATTCTCTGGGGAGTTTTGAAGTCCCTACTGTGCAGATCCTTGCTTTCCCAAGTGGTTTGTGACCCACAGTCGCACCCAGCCTTCTTAAATAGTGGCAGCAGCAGCTGCTGCACACAAATCCCAGATCCTCAACTTATAGCAGCTGAGATGTCTCTAGGACAGTGTTTATCAATTATGTCTTTCTTTTGTGATGTTACAGAACTGGTTCAAATATAATAAAGTCCCAAGGGGTCTCTTTTCTCAAAGTGATGTCCTCAGTTATAAATCCTTAGCATAAATACTTGATATCTAAAAAATTGTGTCTTCATTACCAAATATTCACATTGTGCTTACACTAATTATTTTTTTACAAAGTGAAGAACTGAATTTATGTGAACTAGGCACAATAATTCTTGACACCAGCAGTGAGTGTCCTTGTTTTACTTGCTAGTTTTCTTACTACCTCCCAGGGAACAGTCCCATTCAATCTGAGTGCATTAAGACTCTGGACACTTTTTAGGAACTGTGGTCTCAACCTTCACCAAGTTCTCAATGCACAGACACACAGAGTAAAAAATCTGGGTAGGCCAGGGTGGCAGGAGCAGGCACCCTACTATTGTGAATTTATGTTTGCAAATCACTTTGCAGGCGAACTCCAGCTCATCTTAGCTGAGCCATATATCACCTTGGATGTGCTCACACAGTCTCTGCCTAAAGCACATCTGGAGCTCCAGCCCAACATCTTGGAAATATGGACAGCCCCAGAGAGAGCTTCCTCACATCCTCCTGCAAAATGCAGTACAGATCAACTCAAAGTGAATTCTAATTAAAACCTCATTAAGAGATAAGGTTTAGTAGGTAACACAGCATGTGCATTTATACTGGAAGAGTAAAGAAACTAAATCTTGAGGCAAGACAGGAGTCAAAAAGCAGATAAAATGACAGGGTGGCACAGTGGATCACTGTGATTATTATAGCTTGTTATTACACATTATAATAGAGACACACAGCATGCTATTTTCTTAGACCTTTTCTTTATAAGGCAGGAGGGAGTAGATTATGTGCTACTTAACAGTGCCACATCCTTCTATCAATCAGCAGCCATAGGGATTAAATCTGTAATTTCTGAGATTTCATCAATGTGCTTCTACTGTTCTTCTGTGCTAAAGATACTGTCTATCTGTATTAAGGTAATCTACATCATGACCATATGAATCATCCTATAAATCATGTGAATAACATGTTTAAAGCTTGAATTTTCTTTCAAAATTTTTTTCTTTCAAGAATTTTCTTTCAAAAATGACTTTTTTTCTCTTTTTTTTTTTTTTTAAGTGATTTTCTGATAATAAGTCCTGATCTCTGATACCGATGGATGCTGCAGAATTCCGCAAGAGAGGGAAGGAGATGGTGGACTATGTTGCAGATTACCTGGAGAAGATAGATAAAAGACAGGTCTTCCCAGATGTGGAACCAGGATACCTAAGGCCCCTCATCGCAGACTGTGCACCCCAGGAGCCTGAGAGCTTTGAGGATATCTTTAAAGACATTGAGAAGATCATTATGCCAGGGGTAAGAAAAATGGATCTGTAGTACAATGTTCAATACTGCATTTAGGTTTTCAAAGACTTTAAAGAAAGTGTGGGTTGAAGGCTGTGCAGCTAGACCTTACCAATATAAGTACCCACACTGTTAAACTTTTAGAAGGCAGGAGTCTGCTTTACATGTTAAAGATGATCTCACACTTTAAACAGCTAATGTTTTCTGTTCTTCCTGGAAATAATCAAATAATTCTTTTGCTTCAGGCAAGGCTTACTTTTGGAAATAATCCCCTTTCCTCCCTTGAATTGGTTAAGGCAAAGCTTTATAACTTTCAATTTCATGTGATATTTTTGCTACCCTCATAGCGCAGCAAATATTTTACAAAATGGTATTTTTATTAGTCTGCTGTGCCTAAAGTGTTCTTTCAAGCTGATCTTTAAATGTTAAAATTGTCTTAGGAGACTTCTTTTTATTACGGAGTTGACTAGAAACGATTCTCCCCAGTACTTCTTCTGTTGACTTGTGCTTTCTGTGCTCTAAATGTCAGCTTTTTCTAGTTCCTTTTAAGGCAGATGGCCACTACCTAAATATTAGTCCTTGGATAGGTCAGTGTTGGACAACAATGCAGAACAAAGCATCTGGCATTTGTCCAGGTCTGAACCTTTCTTGTTTTTCCACTCATGGTATACCTTTTTTATTTTAAATATATGCTTGTCTTCTAAGATCTCTAAGTAGCTTGAAGAGAACTGAGTTATAAGTAAATGTTAATGAGGAATCTCTCCTTTGGGTCTCTGCAATAACTACCTCGGGTTACTTCTCTAGATGTAGCTAGGTGATACCATTCTGATGTGAGTGGACATCACAATCTCCAAATGTGTTTAGTCAATGTACTATAATACCAATTCCTTTTCACTGACCAATGTAAATGTTTGATATTCAAGATGACTTTATCTTATTTCCCTTGGAGCCAGCCCTGCTGTCCTTAAGCAAGCAAAAGCTTCACTGAAGTCAATTGAAATCTCTCCACTCTTTTCCAAGATTTGTGGATGAAGTCTTAAATCCAACACAGTTAAACCAACGCAGAATAGATAAGAGAACTATGTCCAGCACATACAAATACTTTAATTGCTGCTCATAGACATGATTGCCTTTTCTTTTTCATTGTAGAAAAATGATAATGACTGTGAATTAGAATAGAAAACACTTTGCTTTGAACACTTAAGAACATTCAATAAAATAATGCCAGATTAAAAAAAAAAGAGATGAATCATTTGAGAATAGAAAGTGACACATTGAATTCCAATTATGTCATCAGTATGTCATGTTCTCTCTTAATTGATTTTTTTCTTGATATTTACATGCCCTACAAACAAATTTCCTTTTACAAAATGATACATTCTCAAGAAGAAATGTTCTAACCAAAATCTTTCCACTGTGAAATGTTAGTGATGCAAAGAGCATAGGTACAAAAATCCCAGTTCTTATAGTAACTCTGATTCTGCCTGTGTTGCTCTTACTAAATTTTGAAGACTCACATGAGTGCAGAATCACGAGGTCATAGTATAGTAGTGATTGGATGGTACCTCTGGAGATCATTTAGTCCACCCCCACTGCTTAAGGCTGAGTCAGTTAGAGCAGGTTGTTTAGGACTACGTCTAGTTGGTCATGGAATGTCTCCAAGGATGAACTCTTCGCAATCTGTTGTCCTGCTCCAAAGTTAGACCTGTCTTACAGTAAAAAAGCTCTTGTTTAGGTAGAATTTTCTGTATTTTCATTTGTACACATTTCTTGTTATCTTGTCACTGGATACTGTTGAGAAGACTCTGGTTTCACCTTCTTTGCACCCTCCCATGAGGTGTGTGAAGAAAGTAACACATTAGCAAGATACCCCCCGAGCTTCCTGCAAGCTGAACAATCCCAGCTGCAATTAATCATCTCCATGGCCTTTCACTGGAATCACTCCAGTATGACCATGTCTTTCTTTTGTGTCCTGGAGAACACAGAACTGGACACAGCATTCCAGGTGTGGCCTTACCAGTGCTGCATAGAAAAGAAGGATCACCTCTTTTAAGCTGCTGGCAACAATTTTCCTAATGTGGCCCAACAATGCTGCTGGCATTGTTTGCTGCAAGGGCACATTGCTGGCTTATGTTCCAGCTTGTCCACCAGGACCCCCCAGTCCATTTCTTCAGAGCTGCTTGCCAGCCAGTCAATCCTGGCCTGTACTGGTGCAGGGGGTTATTCCTCCCCTGGTACAGGATTTTGCATTTCTCTGTTGAACTTTATGGGATTCCTGTGGGCCCATTTCTGCAGCTTGTTAAGGTCCCTTTGAATTGCAGCATGACCATACTGTGTATCAAACACTCCTCCCAATTTTATGTCATCCGCAACATTGCTGAGGGTGCATTCTATCACATCATCCTGGTCTTTAATGAAGATGTTAAACAGTACTAGCCTTTCCCCTCCACAAAGCTTTGCTGCCTAGCCCAAATAACTTTCTTGTCCCATGTTTGGAAATAGCTTAAAGGTTCTTTCGTCTTCCCTGGGATTGAGGTGAGGCCTGTAGTTTCAAAGATTCTTCCTATAGCCCCTCTTGAAGATAGGAGTGACATTTGCTTTTTTTCCAGTCTTCTGGAACATTCCCCAGTTGCTTTAACCTTTCAAAGATTTTTGAGAGAGGTCTCAGTGACATCCTTTAGCTCCTGCAGCTCTTGTGAGTGCACCCCATTAGGCTCCATGAACTCATGTATGTCTAGTTTATTTAAATGTGTCCTAACTTGATCCTCCTCCAGGTAAGGTCTTCCTTGCTCAGTTCTTTTCCTGTGCATTTCAGGAGCCTGGGATTCATGACTGGATGATTGAAAATGTAAAAATGGTGTTCCTTCAGAGGAGCAATGATCAATTAATAGTGTGAAGCAATTATGCAGTATCCATTGCTGTCTTTACCCTATAGGACAACAAGCATTCATAAGTGCTGAAACTTCTTTATGGAGACTTATTGTGAAATGTAATGTAGACCTCCAAAGGGCAGTCCACCAAATGATAATTGATGTTAAAATGGTGCTAAATTCCTGACATTAACACAGGGATAGAGGGAACAAGCAGTGAACTCTGATCTCCACGGCAGGAAGGCAACATAGAAAGGATTTGCCCTTAAAAATATCAATGGGAGTCACTTTCCTCTTTTGGATTTGCTTTGTTTTGAAATGTATCTCCTTTTTCATAGCCACAGACGATTGAGTGTAGTTGCAACTGCAAAGATCAGTACTGAAGATGCTAATTTTCCTCACATTGGATCCACTAATGTATGAACTTTCAGCTGAAGTACCTATCCTTAGTGTGTGGTAAGGGAAGACTGTTTCTTAGACTAGGCAAGCCAGAGAAAGACATCCTTAGAAGAAATACTGGAAATCACACGTCTCTGAGAAGCATTAGAGTGGTAATGAAAGTGAACCCAAGACACTTGTGTATCATTATTTATTAGCAGCGGGCTGAAAAAACAAGCATCAATTATGCCATGTTCTTTGCAATATTTGACTAAGTGTATCTGCTCCAACATGGTGAAAAAAAGGAATTTTACAGCTGCTTCATAAGAAGGGGGAAGGGGTGGCAGGAGGAAGAACCTCAGCTGCACTTGCCCTAGGGCTTTTAGCTTTTTTGCTTTATGTGAGTAGTGCAATTGAAATCTGCTGTGTTTCATCAAATAAATGGCTCCCAGCAAGCAGTCAGTTTAACTTGATTAACCCAAGATGAATGTCACAAGTCTTACAGATCACAGAGGATTAGAGCTGGGCAGATGAACAGTGGCAGCCCTGGCTTGTTATGGACGTCAGTGAAAGTGTGAGGTGGGTTCTATCAGGGACCACTCTTTCTTGCATATTTTATTGTTTTATTGTGAAGAACCAGGTACCATCCAGTTTTTTCCTGATTTGTAAAGGAAAGTGTTTGCCACAAGTGCTCTAAAATTTGTTACAGTAAAGAAAGAGATCCTGACCAATTATGAGATACAGCTGGAAATGTTAACAGTGACTTGTCTTTGGATAGCTGATTTGACAGGTTTGGACCTAGTGATCAGAAAAATTAACAGACCAGGTATGGGTCTAGTTTATACAGTGAAAAATTATAATAGATAGGAGCTGTTTTCACGTGAAAGAGATAGGGACATCTGAAGTTTTATATATAGTATACTACAGCAGGAAAAGTGATGCCTGATTCATTGTGTATGCAAGAGTTAAGACAGTTTCCCCTTAGCATGAAGCATGTCCCTTCAGGAAGAGCTGGTTGTTGGTGTGAAGAAGGTTAGAAGAGGAAAGAAAGGGATATTTGCAGAATGCAGAACAGTGCAGTAAAGTGATTCCTGAGTTAGCTCCAGAATCAGAAACCTTATCACAGACTAGGAGAGAGGAGTGTAAAAGGTAAAATTCCTGAGAGATGGGAATGCAGAACAGAATGGCAAGGAAACACTGAACTCAGGTAAGAGAGAATGTGTATTCCTACTCTCCTCTGGTTCTAACAGAAGAATTCCAGTATTAAAAAAAAGGAAACAAAATAGTGTAAGAAAAGGCTAGCCTTCAAAATCTCATCAGCCTCTGGATCTCCAGCCAAGAAAAAAGTCTTATACATGTTCTGCTGAATTATCACTTATAGTCCATCTAATCCTCTAGAAGCACTTTTTAGAAAATTTGCCTTTTACCTTGAGTGTGAAAGTTGTTTTTGCCAAACATATCACATTATCATATCACATTATGTCCAGTGATCATTGCAGTGTGGCTGTACATCTCCTGAGTTTGAATTTTTTTAGATTGGAGTTGTGGAACACTATCTAGTATCTCACAGATCCTTAAAATTGCTTAGATGTTACGTTCAGTGCCCGAAAGTTAACAAATAACATCAGAGTGCGGGCAAGAGAGTTCTGTGAACCTCTGCTGCACTGAAGACACTATTGCAGTTTCATGACAGAGATGGAAAAACAAAATACCAGGGAGTCCCTGACAGCAGAGGCTCAAGAACAGTGTCCTGCACAGAAGCTTAGGCTGCCACAGCCCACGCAATTCTTGTCTTTTAGGCAGACAAATGGAGAACTCTGATTTTGGAACTGTTTGGAAGTGGAGGAGAGAACTAATTTATTTTTAATTTGAGTAAAAAATAGATTAAAAATTATGAAAAAACAAGGTAAGTTTTTCTAAACAATGGGATCTCCTGTTACAGCCAGGTAGTCAAGAACTGTTGGCTTGTCTCAAACTCCAAGCTTCTGATTTGTGACTATTTGTTTCTGCTTCCTGCATTAGTTAAAAGTAACTATTTTCCCCCTTAATACAGGTGACTCATTGGCACAGTCCATACTTTTTTGCCTACTTCCCTGCAGCCTCTTCCTTCCCAGCTCTTCTTGCAGATATGTTATGTGGTGGAATAGGATGTGTGGGCTTCTCTTGGGTAAGTTTACTACGTGTGTACTGCTGTGTGGTAATGGTGCTTCACCTTGCCAAGATTTTAAGCATTTCAATAACATTCTACAATGAAATTATTGATCAATAGCAGTGAAGTCACAGGACTATTTTTGCAGGTAAATTTCCTTAACTAAATAAGTGTTTTCACACAGATACCGTGAATAACTCCAGGAATAAAAGGCTATTTCCTCTTACAAGTTTTGCCCTTGAAAAATCACCAGCTTTTAGAATTAGTGGTAGCCATGCAAACTCCCTGGTAATTCAATAAGTAGTATGACCACTGTCTATCACCCAGTGTTGTTATTTCTCGTTTCATTTGGATGAATGGGAAATTGTGTTTAAAAACCCCAAATTCATACGAGGTGGACTCTTCTCAAAAGAGGCTGGTATTGGACGTTGAAAAAAAAAAGCAAGATGCAAATCCTAGCTTTGACATTTGATAGTTATGGTTCTATGTAAGGCGTGTTTTGATATTTTTTTAAATAAGTATTAGAAACAATGCAAAAAAAATGTCCCTAATTTGGCTGGTAACATTAGTCATCTGGTCCCTTCCTCTACAGTGAAAAGATAAAAAATTATTCTTGCTCTGGTAGATCTTGTTTCTCTTCCTGGTGTAGTGAGGTTATTCTCTATGTTCTGTTTTTCAACACAGGCTGCAAGTCCAGCTTGCACAGAGCTGGAGACTGTCATGCTGGATTGGCTAGGGAAGATGATTAATTTGCCTCAAGAGTTTTTAGCTGGGAAGGATGGCCAAGGTGGAGGAGTCATTCAGGTAAGAGGGGACCTGAAAAAAGAATACAAATTGAGCTTGTGAACTTTATGATTTTGTAAAATCTTTATTCTAAGACACTGATAAAGGGAATACAATTTTTTTTTTCTGGCACATGGGTTCCTTTCTAATTTTCAGAAAGATTGATGCTCTGTGAGAAGGTCCATAGGTGGGTAGGATCACTCATGAAAGTAATGGTTTTGATTTCAGAGCAGCTGATTTCTGAAACATTTCTCTGTGAAGAAGTACTAGTAGTTCAACTTAAAAGCACAGTTTAGGCTTAAAATTCAAATCAGAATAATTTAATTTGTTGATCAACAAATTGAGCTCATACTTACCAACAATGTGCAGCAATGTCTCATAGCTTAAATTAGAAAAAAATCTTCTCAAATAGAAATATATCTGAGGTGTTGAGCAGAACAGCATGAAAAGTGGTTACAAAGGCTTCCATGAAGTCCACCTTATAAATGTGCAATTGTTTACGCCAATCAATTTTCAAAAGAGCCTTGCTGTTTGGTTTTTTTTTAGGAGAAAAAGTGTCAGAGATCAAGCAGTGGATAACAGCTTGGGAGATAATCTTCGATACATAGAAATAGCAGAATGTTGTAGGAAGTCTATCACTCTTTGTCAAAGAAGTTCAAATTATTTTAAGAAGTTTTCCTTATGTAATAAAAAGAAATATTGGAATATTATAGTCAAATGAAAAGCTGCTTAAAATTTGAACCTAAGCAGTACTATCAGTAGATAATACCATTTTCAGACTACACTGCATCTTCAAAATAGAACAAACCCCCAAACTTTGACATTGAGTGCTTAATGAAACCTACACTGTCTTAACAGATAACATGAACAATTATGAATGTCATCAATGGGCAAACTTGCATGCATAATAAAGCTGTATTATTTGCTAGCCATAGCTCCACTAGCACATGGTCATTCTGCAAATGCAACTCTGGTCACAGCTATTAATCGATCTAAAATAGATCTCTACCATGAAAAAGACTAAATTTTAAATAATTGTTCTGTGCTGCTTTGATAATCTCTGGAGTCTGGTCATTAGAGGCCAGGGCACAATCCATTTTATCCCAAGACAGGCTTCTAATATACATCTAAATTAGATGCTAGAACCAGAGGCTTCTTTCTTTGATCTCAGCTGCAAATGCCTACAGCATATTCCCATGAATTCTTCCCAACATCTTCCAAGGCAAGAATGAATTTAACCCAACTGCTGTGATTCTCCTAGGTGGAGCTGCACCTACACCAGTGTATTTACAGTATAGTTCTTTATTGATCTGCTTACCCTGTTAGTATCTTTATCATTAGGATTGCTAGGGAAGGGGGTTATGTTCAAGAAATCGAGCTTTCGTCATGCATCTTAGCAGCATCTCTTTGTACCAGTGAAAGCAAGCAATTATGCCTGATTGTTATCAGCAGGAAATATTGGCCTTCCGGGCTGACAGTGCTGGATTGCCCATCATTTTCATCAGAAACCAGTCAGTTTCAAAAATCCAAAGTGGGCTGTGTTCCTGCTTACAATGCAGTCATTTGGGCTGCAGATTTTCTTGTCTTGCTCCTGAAACAATAATGATACAAATAAGAGGCAAAGCGTGAGGCAAAGACAACATGAGTGTGTGAAAGTGCCAGTCATTCTCTTGGTAAATGCCAAGTAATTATTGTGGTATTGGGTAAAACCGAGCCTGCGAAAATTGGCTCTTAATTACGTTTGAAAGTCTATGTCAATATGAAGCACTTTGTTGTTGTGTGCAGGATGACACTTCAAAATGGCAAAAGATGAAAGAAAATTTCAGTTCAGAGCTCGGGTGGACATGAACATCAGCTCTTGCTGATATTTCTTCCGCCTCTTGAGCTTGCTTGCCATGGCAACCTTTGTTTGCTTGTGGTAAAAGGAAAGGTATTATCATCGTTTTCTTAATGTAGAATTCAGCATTCAAGAGGGGAAAAAAACAACTTTTAAAAATAAATGAGAAAGCAACTTTTTTCCTGAAGTTTGTATCCTGCTGTTCATTCTAGTTAAATTGCTGAAAAGTGAATTTTAAAGAGTTTTTTTTTTTGCTCAGCAAAGAAAAAGTATTTTAGGGGTGAGACAAAAATATCTTTGGCCTGGCAAGGAACACTGCTGATTTATCTTGCTTGTCAGTTAGCCAAGTAGTTCAAGAACCAAGGAAGGGGGGGTTTCCTCAAAAATATTTAGCATAAGACTTTGGTGCCAAGTGTATAGAAGAGCCTTGGAAACCAGGTTCTGCAAACACTGTAAGCTTCAGTATAAAAAAGGTGACTCAGTATAAAAAAGGTGATTTATGGAAACTGAGGCAAGGTGAAAAATCCCTTGTCTATCGTGAGACATCCAAAAGCATTTAGGAGTTGCTGGATTCAGGTGCCTTTAGGCCCAGCTGTATATTCAGAAGGCAAGACTCAGCTGGGCAGCAGGGCCTTTCCTTTTCATCCGTGTTTCTGTATAAGGAAATTGATACAAGAGCTGTTGTATACATTGACTATGCACCAATCTGGATGAACAGCTAGGATATCTTGTGGAACTGCGCAGAAAGCTGAGGCTATTCTTCAGCCTAAGTCATTCGCCCACCCAGCCAGGCTGTCACCAGAACAGTGCGGGCCTAAATTTCCAGGTCTCAGATTAATGCCTTAACTATTGTAAGTTCTTACAGCCATTTTCTTTTATATATATCTGTGAACCTTTTTTTAATATGCATATTCCTTACATGTCCTGGAAATACACTAACAGTATAAACAGTTATTTTATTTCAGATATTTTGACGTCTTAGACAGAAAAAGTAGGATGCTTTCTCCATGTGTAAAAGACACCTTTGTCTCATAAAAATAGCTTATCTAATTTCAGTATAGGAGAAAGTCTGAATTCACTGGGATCATTTTCACATATGAAATCTGTCAGATCAGGCCCACCTTCAGGGAAATAAAAAG